>OZ014521.1:7122833-8322833 GCA_963966055.1 Lathyrus aphaca
AGATGAACACACACACACACACATAAGGTTCAAACAAGTTTCTAGGTAAGTGGGTCTTGGTTCTTGAAAGTTATCAAGTGCTTGATCAAATCCTCAATAAGATATAAGCAACTCATTTTCAAAAAAAACACAAAACAACAACACAATTGCATAAATCATGATGCAACAAAAATAAATAAAGAATTGACATGGCTTATTGATCTTACCGATTGATCAGAACCTGAATTGGGCCAGAGACTTCGCCTTCAATGTTGGAATCCAGGGAGGAGGAAGGGTGTACCTGCAAGGAACTTCGATGCTAAAGTCAATAAGAGTGTAGAAAGCAAGTACAAAGTGAGTGTATTAGGATGATTTAGAATATCTGTCCCTCACAAATGAGAGAGTTTTATAGTGCCCACAACGTTTGGTCATTGGTCCATATTTTGGGTTGGATTTGGTTAAGAAGAGATAATAATAGTGTAAAACAAACATATTAAGATGAGAGGACTAAAATCACAATTTTTGTCTCAATGAAAAACTACAGCTTTCAAACACATTTTACTGTAATCAAAAGAAACAAGCATTTAAATGAATGATGATAAATTGAGTTTTTATGGTTTGATTCGAATCAAGAAGGAAAATTGATTCGAATCAATCTGAACAAAACTAAAAGGAGATTATTTTTAAGGCACGTGATTCAAATCATTATTTATCGTTTATTCAATTGGTAACGATTTATTACGTAAGGTTGTGTTTTGTTAGAATTGGTGTCTAATCTTGCTGAATTGATGATTAAATTCAGAGAAACAATTGAGGATAAAATTCATTGAAATTGAATCATTGCATAATCACATATCGTTAAATATACAATTGAATACATTGTATATGATCCATAAAATCAGCGTTTTGATAATTGAAAAGTGTTAATGTAATCAAATTTCAATAAATGTACAACTTTTATTTTTTTTCTTCAAAACTTCCAGGCACATCTTTTAAAAAATCTCTGATACTATTTTGAAAGAAAAAAAGGTTGATTTTTTTTAAGAATCTATTAACTTTTTTAGACCAATCTCTCATATTATTTTGAAAGAAAAAAAAAAATGATTGATTTTTTTTAAGAATCTATTCACCTTTTCTAAATCATTTTTCTACTTATTCAAACTCAAAAGCCTGAAAGTGTTAGATTTAATATCATGAAATTTATCCTTGTGTTTCATTCGTGACTACTTTTGTATTGATTATGTTTTCATTGTTTGGCATATCTCTTAAGATGAGATATTTCCTAATTTAATTAATTTTTCCCTTATATTTTTAAATGCCACTTAATACTTCTCTTAATTTTAGTTCCATTGCATTGAATGTTTTACTTTGGGTTTTGGTCTATGGAGATGGAGTTCCGGTATTACTTGAGATTTAGTGTGATTGAAATACGAATAAATTAATTACTTTTAATTCAATAAGTAAATTATATTAACTCTAATAACATTAGTGTCGACCATTGCTTCTACATCCTGCAATTGGTAATGGAAATGAGACAACGCTAATCTAGTAATTAATTTCAAAGTGACAAGTAAATTCATAAGTAAAAAGGACATCTTTTTGCTCTTGTTAAATTGTTCACTTTCTTCCGCCATGTCACACTACCCACTAGTATACATATACCATTGCCTTACTTATATTCAAGGCTTCCGTTCAATGTCCAACTGCTAAGGATGCTTTACATTTTTCACAATTCACTTTTCTTGAGTTCCACTCAAGAATCCACCATATGATATTTGTGACAACTTTATGAAAGTGTTAACTTCAGCTCATCGATCATTTTCAGCACTGAAAATTGCAAACAATCTTTGACACATGTTCATAATGATAGTGAATGTAAAGTCTAAAATATGCATAATGTGTCACTTCAAACCCAATATAAATTAGGTCAGTTGAGATTCAATTTGTAGATAATTAGATCAAAAAGTGGAACATTTTTAAACCTTTTGGCGTTTAAAATCGAATACTAGTGGTTTGTGACGTAAAGTTTTAGAAATTAAATATGGAAACTTATGAGACTCTTATCAACTAAACTACTTCGGATTCTATTTGGATGGAAAAATGTCAAATTAGTTAATAATGAAAGCTGTAGACTGAGGGAGAATATCAAATTTTCAACATAGTAAGACTGGTTTAGAACAGAATCATACTTAAAAACGTTTCTTTTTTTGTTTGGAGGCTTGTAAAACAAACTCCCAACTAAAAAGGCATCAACTTTGGATGTAACAAAATAGAAACTATTAATCTTTTTTGCAACTGCATTCACATAAATTCACTTTAACTTTACAATTTGTCGCAATTTATCAATTTTACAGGGCTTCTGAGTCGCGGTTTAACTCAAGCAAAGCTCCTTTATTGCATTTGGCCAGCAACATCTTCAAAGATTTGTGTCTTCTCCTTTATTGCATTTAATCAGTAATATCATAAAAGATTTGCAACTGGATTTTTTAATCGAGTAGATCAACAGGATTTCTTAAGTGAGGATCACAAAGTTGTTACTTTATGTTTTGGGTGTGTTGTGAATGGTGTCTATGGATTTCCGGTATAGATGAAATGTCAGTCATTTAGAAAAGGTATGGTGTTTAAATTAGGAGACTAGTGATGACAAATACAGGATTGTTTACATTCATTGGCTTTATGATAGTGCGCCTACAGTCTCAAATATGCATAATGTAGCATTTCACACCCACTTATCACAACACAATAGTAATTCTTAACCAGGATAACAAATATACTTGTAATTTATGCCAAGATTAAGAAACAAAAGAAGTGAAAGGAGAAAAATCAGAAAGACAGACACAATTGTCATGACACTGTATCAAAGAAACATGCATGTGCTTTTAACTGAATTATTAAGCCACCAGAAGTTATAATGTGCAACGGCAAGTGCAAATAAAGAAGAAAAATTTGGTATTTAAAACTCAACATCCAAAAAACAATCTTGAAAAACAAAAATGCCAGAAAATATAAATAGTCACTAAATACTTGAAAGGAACAACATTAACAACAAAAGATATAATTACTAGTTCCTATGATGCTGCTTAAAACAAACCATCAACATCTAGTGACACCAAAACTGAAACTTCAAGCCTCTACCCTTTCTTCCTCAAGAATCAAGGTCTTTCCAGTTGGTTTAGCCAGCAAATCAGTGTACTCTTGGAATGGAGATTTGGAGAACCTAGTTTCCTTCCAGAATTCAGGTGTCAAAAAACCATAGGTCTTCAACAAACAATCAAAAGTCGCCTGAAAAAACAAAGAAATGTCGTAACAAACTCATACAAATCACAAATAAGCAACAAATTCCAACTACAAAGCAAGACATGGATCAATTCAAACTTTATCCCTATCAAGTTTAATATGAATCAAATTTCCCAAAATCAAATTGGGAAGCACAATTTAGGGTTTTGACCAAATCATTGGTCTGAAGTAAAAGCAAGCATGCATAGAGTATAAAAACCATTTTTCAATAACAATTCAATATAAAATGACATAATCCAATTAGCATTTCAATTAACCAAAACCAATAGCAATAAGCTAATATAAACATAGTTAAATCCAAATTGAGTACCAGTATATCATAATATCAAAAAGTATAAGCTAACAATAATAGAAATTCTAAACATTAATTAAAATAAAAAATAATAATTTAAGAGTATAACGAAACCTTGACGAAATTTCCTAGGGTTTTGGTGGATCCCCTGGAAGAGGTGAAAACATCATCAATACCAGCAAATTGCAAAACCTTCTTCGGAACCCTAGCGGCCACAATTCCAGAACCACGAGGAGCCGGAACCATACGAACAGTAACAGAACCGCACTTACCGGTAACCTTACAAGGAACGGTGTGGGGCTTTCCAATCTTGTTACCCCAGTAGCCTCTCCTAACTGGAATAACAGAAAGCTTCGCCAAGATAATCGCACCACGAATCGCAGTAGCAACCTCCTTGCTGCACTTAACACCAAGACCAACGTGACCGTTATTGTCACCGACGACAACAAAGGCCTTGAACCGGGTTCTCTGACCGGCTCGGGTTTGTTTCTGAACGGGCATAATCTTCATCACCTCATCCTTGAGGGTTGGACCAACGAGAGTATCAATTATTTGATGCTCCTTGATCGGGAGCGAGTGGAGGTAGATCTGTTCGAGGCTGCGGATCTTTCCTTCTTTAACGAGACGGCCTAGCTTGGTGACTGGCACCCATTTCTCCTCCTCTTCACGTCTTCCCCCGGCTCTTCTGCGACCACCGCGGCCTCTGTCACCACGACCACCGCGACCTCCTCTTCCCCCGAATCCGGCACCGAAACCACCACGGTCGCCGCCACCACGTTCAGCCATATTGTTAGTTAGTGTTGATTTGTGAAGGAAAACGGCAACGTAAGAGTTATGTTATGCTGCTGCAGAGAAAGTGTGTGAAAATTAGGGTTTCTGAATCTGAAAATATATAGTAGTGCTTTCATTTCGGCTTTGGGTTTGGTGGGTTTGTTCCAATAAGCCCATTTTACCTTTACCCCCCAATATTTTCTCCATTACCTTTACATATTTTAAATATTTCAATTTTATCCTTTCTATTTATTTAATTATTTTTAACTTTTAACTTGTACCCTTATGTTTGCCCCAATACCTCTACATATTTGGAAATTTTACCTTGTACCCCTAAGTTTGCCCAAATACCTCTACATATTTTATAATATTCCAATTTTATCATTTCTATTTATTTGATTATTTTTAACTTTTATCTTGTACCCCTACGTTTGCCCCAACACTCCTACATATTTTTAACTTTCAATTTTATCTTACGTTTGCCTCAATACCCCTATATTATAAACATTTATTTTCCAATACTATTATATTATTTATTTTGCCATCTCACTAATATATTTTTGTAACAGTGGATTGGCTTACACCGCCAATCATAGTGGATTGGCAGAATAAGCGCACAAGCTTACACCGATTCTCTGGACGGTTACAACATTGACACAAGCTTACACCGATTCTCCCAAAACATATTATATTATGATATATTTTCATTTTTTTTATATTTCTAATGCACAATTGTTTACATGTTATTTTTTATGAATTCATCTGAATAATTATATGCGTCAGAATTGTCCTTCCATCAGGCAATCGTCGATGAATATATATGTCGCGTCCTCTAATGCGAGACACTAAAAAAATAAACCAAAATAAAATTAAAAAAAATATTTTAAAAAAACAAAATAAAAATTTTTACAAAAAATTAAGAAAAAAACGAAACTCAACGGGAAGTAGCACAGAGGCTACTTCCGGTGTGTAAAACCAGAACAAATGTAAACCGGAAGTAGCAATATAGCTACTTCTAGTGTGTAACTGGAAAGTAGCAATACAACTACTTTCGGTGTGTAAACCTAAAAAATTATAAACCGGATTTAGCTTACTTGTTAGTTTCGGAATGCAAAAACCTAAATCGGATGTCTTGTTGCAGAGTGTTCCGGGAGAAAAATATGTTTTTCAAAAGTTTAATTTTTGAATTACACATTATTTATATAAGGGCATTTTCGTCTAAAAAAAATATTCGTAGGGATATTGGGACAAACGTAAGGATACAAGGTCAAATTTTCTAACTCAGACCAGTTGAATCGGTCAATTACATTGCATTAGCTTGGGCTTGGGTTTTTTAAAACTCATGTGTACTACCTTTTCTTTTACCACTTTCTTTATTAAGAAAAATTCTTAAATATAAACTAATATATATTATGTTTGAATGAATGGACTTGAACGGAGCGGAATAGAATGAAATATAATGGAATGAAATAAAATGGAGCAGAATAGAATTATTAAGTTCATGTTATTGCATATATATATATATATATATATATATATATATATATATCAAATTGAATGATTTGATGGAATATGAAATGGATTCCATTCTTTTTTCTCCATTATTTACAAATTTAAACAATATAATCTAGTTAAATATCATTCCAATTCATTTTATTTCATCACATTTCATCAATCCACACAATACACATAAACTCTTACAAACACTCAATCACATTTTGTTATTAATTAAAAAATATAATAAAGAAAATAAAATAATATATTTCTTTCTCCTTCTTTATCATAATCAAAATTAAATTTTAAATAAATTTAAAATATTAACATCTTATTAGTTGTTTTATAAAAATATGGATATAGATGTGTTTCTATATAAGAATTTTTCCTTTACAAATTATGAATACTTCTATACCATATAAAACTAATGTATTAATTTATTTATATTTAAGAGCACTTTAATAACTTGCATGTAAAAATATCTTCTTTTTTTTAAGGTTGAGGTGTTTTTTCTCATCCTAAGTGTTAGTTCATACACTTTAGTGGAAATCAAAATTACTTATAAAATATGGAAATATACTTTCGAACGCATCTCATTCACGCATAATTTATTTGTAAGTCATACCCGAATTTTATATATAAAAAATTAATATGAAAATACATCTTTGTATAACTTGTGCAAATTCACCTTCAGACGAGTTTTAATTAAAAAAAGCATGGTATTATGCCTTTTTTTCATTTTCAAATACTCTTTCAAGGGAATATTATTGAACCATTCTATAATTATCGTAGTCGATGCATTGGAGATGATGGTAGAGTATTTGGGAGCTAAGCCAATTGATGGCCTTTTGGAGATTGAAGACAACCAGGGGTGTCATGTTTGATTTGGATTCTTATAGAGGTTGTATGTACACCAACTAACTACGACATAGCAAGTCGATGATGATGATTAACAAGTAATGGAGCATATAACATATGAATTAAAGACATGCTTGTTGTACTCAGTTGAGACATCCATATTTGTGGACAAAAATTTCCTATTATGTGGATGCAGTTTACCTTAAATACGCCACTGACTTGGAGCGGATTCATGAGTACAACTAGAGGTGCTTGTTGACCTACATGTATTCCACGTTAGATAAAGGTTATCATTGTAAAACCAAACAAATGATAACTAGTTGGACGTTGTTGATGGTAATATATTTACATCCTTTATTGTTTATGTACCATTTTCATAACACTTGCAATACCCATTTTCAAGCATTACTAATAATTCATATGTACCATTCTTAAGGATGGATCCTCTAGCATTTCCCACACATATTTGATTGATCATATGTTGATGGTTACACTAAGGATATGCCACATGCTTTTGCATTTGTCCTGCTCATATAGAATAAACCAATTGAGCCATTTAGAGCGTATATTGATCGCATAACAACATATAATATACACTTCCAGTCATACGACCTTCAGTGTTAGATGTGTCTCTTGGATGACATAGCCTTCTACTCTGGATAGTTGGCATATGAATCGTGTTTGATGTATCCATATATGCATGAGCGAGTTAACCGTTAGTTTGCATATATAAAGTTGTTCCAAGAGACCCCTATGAATATGCTCTTCCTACTAAGATCTCTAGATATGTAGATGTCATGTATGATGATTTCCTTAATCATATGGTACTAATAGCAACATGAGGTATCATAGCTCATATCGACTAGAGTTGTGCATATTGATATGTCAAGTGGTATTTCAGAGTGCTGCATCTTTATATGAGATCAGATGCTAGTGGATGACCATCTAAGTCAGCTCATCAAGAGATATTAAATGAGGAACATGTTAAAACATATCATGTTGTTGATGTGTTTCCTGTAAGTCATCGTATTATGGATCTTGCGCGAATGGGCACAAACAAAAGAGACTTTCTAGAAGGCACTGATGATAGGACCGTTGTAGATGTCATTCTTAATGAAGCACATACGACATTGCAATACAAGACGCAACGAAGAAACATGTGAGTTTGATATGTGAAATAGTATTGTATTTGTATTAGGGATTATAGATAATATTATTGTTTGTTACTTTGTTATTTTGTTTGTATTATAAATTCAACATTGATTCATTTATATATGTCATTCTCATCTTATTACATCGGTGTTTGGCTTAATTGATAAAAATGTATTATGACAATATAGTAAACTTATAATATATGGTTTATTACATAGGTGTTTTCCTAAGAAAATGTCAAAAATTACGTAGTATAAAATAAATACGAAAGTGTATATCCGTATTTTGATACGAAAATATATATCTGTAATTTGATACGGATATGCATCATCAAACAAAATTATGTCAAAAATGAAGATGTATCAATTAGAAATAGTTTGGTGCATATAGGATGAATACAAAGATGCACCTTCAGACAATATCATGTCAAAAATGTGGGTGTCTTAGCTGGGAATAGTTGGGGTTGGGATGTGTTCTAGACTGGACTAGCATGTCCACTACACCAAATTGAGTCCCAACCCAGAAGTCGACTAGGCACAGACCCATTAAGTATCAGCGAGGATATGACCGTTGCAGAAAAAAAGTTGTTGGCATATAACCGTATAACGCATATAACACCTTCCACGCGGCCAACTGCCCTCCGGATGTACAGGAGGTAGTTATGGTCATTCAAAGACTATGCGTCCGCTTTGTACGAGCATGTGCCCTTATATAAATCCTCCATCTTTGGAGGGACAGGGATTCAATTCCAATCCTCTTTCCCTTACGCTTTGATTTGTATCACACTGAAACTTACTTGAGCTTCGAAGTACCTTGCAGGTACCCCACCCCTTATCCTACCAACACATCACAGTCCCAACTATAGGCCACGAAGACCTGTCGGATTCTTTTTGTACAGTGTCGCCGTCTATGGGAAACTAACAGCTCCCCCGTCTTTCGTGATCAAGATTCCTCATTTCATTGCAAGATCAAAGCTTATCCTTTCCTCTTCATCGCTACCCAGATGAAAAAGGCTGTGAGGATACCTCTGCCATCGTCGTCAGTGACAGCGTCAACACCGGCAGCCACGTGGTGTCCAAACTCGTTGTCGGTCACAATGAAGGACACCCTATTTCCCTAGTTAAAATAACCTGAAACAACCGCCCGTTACTCCCGTGGATCCTGTGTTCGAACCGATTCCCATCCCTTTGGACGCAGATGTTGGCACTCAGGCTGTCATTACCGCCCTTAACAAGGCAAACCTCGCCCTCTTTCAGCAAAACAAACGTGTGCAAATACTAGAACGCAACCATCGTTCCCCTTCTCCGTCTCGGAGACGACGTCACAGAGGTTTTCCCCGTCGGTCTCGATCTCCTATTCCACAAGGCCGGAAAGGGAAAGATCCCATGCACCCTTCCCTTTCTAGAGGTCAGGATCCGCCCAAAGGTTCACGACCGGAAAGAGCAAGAAAGTGTATCCAATCTCCTCCTCGTAGTAGCAGACACTCGCCAGAAGACCAGGATCACAGGAAGAAGTTCCGATACGATGAAGATCGTCGTCGACGGAATAGATACCATCATCCTGAGTCCGATAGCAGTAACGACGAGGATCACTGTGGGCCACTCAACCGCGAGATCATAGAAACCCGCATCTCGCGCGGGCTCAAGAAGCCTCTTCCTTTAGCCACCTATGATGGGACCACTGATCCCGACGACCACATTGAGAATCTCGAAGCCATGCTCCACTACCACAACGTAGAAGGTGAGATCAAATGTAGGTTGTTTCCCATCACTTTGCGTAAAGGCGCGATGTCGTGGTACAAGCACCTCCCCGCAGGACCCATCACTTCATGGAAAGTCTTAAAAATCCAATTCACTAGGCACTTCACAACATCTAGACGTCATCCAAAATCTGAAGCCACCCTCGAATGGATTATACAGGTAAAGGAAGAGCCCATAATGGATTACATCGACCGATTCAACAAGGAAGTCGTCGAGGTGCACACTACTGACCGCATGAAGCGGTATATTTTGGAAAAAGGTTGACGCCCCAACAGCGAATTCCGTAGAGCTATAGGAATTGAACCTCCTCAGTCCCTTGCTTAGATGCTCCATAAGGCCCATACATACATCCATTAAGAAGAGAAGGAAGTCCCGTACAAAACAAAAGATTCGCCAAATCAGGAGAACGCGAAACCTCATAGGCAAAAGGACAACAATGAGGACCCGCGACGTGAAAAACGGAGAGATGATCGTCTGCAAGAGAGTAGGGGACCGGCTGGTCGATTCTCGGAATACACCCTTCTAACTGCTCCTCACGAGAAGATCCTCAATGAATGCATCAACACTGAATTCAAGCTGGGAAGCGTCTGTTTCCCCAAACCAACTGCTGCAAAGGTCAACACCGACAAAAGCAAATAATATTGGTTCCACCGTAGCCACTGACAAGTCACCGAAGACTGTATCCATCTCAAAGACGTCATTGAGATCCTCATCAAGGAGGGACACCTCAAGAAGTACGTCAAAGATGAGGTTCCTCGACAAGAAGAGGCGAAAAGAGTCGATGAAGTCACCGAGGAGGCCCCCCCATGCAGGTCGCCCTATCTGTCACCAGGCCCGAAGATTTCTTCATTCCTCGTCACCTCCTAAACACAAGATACTTTGCATCGCACCATCCTTGGGAGTACTTCCTTACATCCATGCTCATCTTTGGTGGGGGATACAACAAGATGACAGTCAGGTCCGTCAAGCGAAACCTCGAGCATCTGGTCGACTCATCACCAATTCAACTTTCGCATATCGAAAGAGTCAAAGGAAAATCCCAGCCAATCACCTTCTACAGGGAAGAACTAATCTAAGGATCTCTAAACTCCCATATCCCTTTATTGATCCGCGCAAAGATGGCCAAGACAGATGTGTGCAGAATACTCGTCGACCAAGGAAGCTCGGTCATCATCATGTATACTTTGCTCTTTCGAGCATTACAGCTTGACCAGGGGAATTTATCCCCTTACGTAGGTTCTAATTGACAGGGATTTAATGGAGCCACCGTCAAGACTTAGGTCTACGTCAAGATGAACGTCACATTTGGGGAAGGTGACGCCTCCAAGACGATAAAGACACACTTCCTAGTAATCGATTGTCCATCACTCTATTAATGCATTTTGGGGAGACCAACCCTGGTCGAACTCATTGTCGTCCTTTCAACGGTCCACCTCAAAATGAAGTATTACACGGAGAAGGGTCAGGTAGCTACCCTCCACGGAGACATTGGGGCAGCGAGAAGATGTTTTGAAGCAGCAACCAGAGGCCAAACCGCGATAGAGATAACACAAAAAACCAATAAGCGCGCAAGAGATGAAAACTCTACAGCTGACAACGTTTATCCCAAGAAAAAGCAAACAACCCAAATCAACACAATCGAACTCGACCCTCCCATCCCTTTAGATGACGAGGAGGGCATCCCCACGGTTAAATCAGCCATGTCGCGCCCTTTGCCCGCGAGAGAATTCGAAGTTGTAACTTTTTGAGACAACCCCGACAAAGGAGTGTGTATTGGAGCAGGACTTACCGACAAAGTCAATGAGCAATTAAAGCAATGACTGCGCAACAACGCCGAACTCTTTGCTTGGAGCATGCCATGAGCTTGCCATTAACCCAACGGCCCGTGCAATTGCCCAGCGCAGGCGTAAGCAATCTGAAGAAAAAACTTTAGCTGCCAAAAAAATAGTCAAAGACCTTATAGAGGTCAAATTTATAACTGAGGCCCGGTACATGACCTGGCTCTCAAACACTGTACTTGTGAAAAAATCTAATAGAAAATTCTGCAGGTTTTATATTGACTACACTGATCTTAATCGGGCTTTCTCGAAAGACTCTTACCCTCTGCCCAACATAGACAAGTTGGTAGATTATTCTGCAGACTTTAATTTTTTATCCTTTATGGACGCATACTCAGGGTATAACCAAATACCCATGGCCGATAAAGATAAAAGGCACACTGCGTTCATGACCCTGATGGGAAACTATTACTACAACGTAATGCCCTTCGGATTAAAAAACACATGAGCCATATATCAACACATGATGAACAACGTCTTCCAATCACAAATTGGGGACGTGTTAGAAGTTTACATGGATGACATGTTCGTCAAGTCCATTCAAGAATCCGACCACACCTCTCATCTCCATAGTGTGTTCGACCAAGCTAGGAAATGTGGAATGCGTTTCAACCCTGACAAGTGCACCTTCGATGTAAGGGCGGGAATATTTCTCGGTTTCTATCTGATAGAAAGAGGAATTGAGGCCAACCCCAACAAATGTCGCGCCTTCTCAGAATTCCCTACTCCTAGCTCGAAAAAGTCAATTCAATCCTTGAACGAAATGCTCGATTCCTTATTTTAGTTTGTCGCAAAATCCTCCCAACATGCCTCTAACTTCTTCAAGATGCTCCGCAAGGAAGCCGCGTTCGAATGGACGAAAGTGAAATTCTATGATCAGGTATGAGATGTCCTATGAGATGTCCCAACACTTGACAGTTTTAACCAAAACTTAAAATGCAAGAAAATTAAACAACACAGAAGTTTGTTAACCCAGTTCAGTGTATAACCACACTTACATCTGGAGGCTACCAAGCCAGGAGGAAATCCACTATAAGTAATATTAATTCTAGACTTAAACAACCCAGTTTAATCTTTCACTTAATATCTACCCAATGCAATTTCTACCTAAGACACAACTTAGATATGAGTACCAACTCACCCCCCCTCAATCACACAGTGATCAAGTTTACAAGTTTAATAAAATTGAAGACATTCTTCAAACAATACAGCTTGATCTTACTTCACAGTTTCAATCAAGTCACAAATGCACTTTTGCTTAAAAGCTCATAAAGTGGTACAATGAAAACACCTGTGTTGCGGTGAGAATCGGATGCCAAGCTATTAAGTGAGCTTGAATCGCAAAACATTTATGTTCACCACCGACTTTAATTTAATCCAAAAGGAAAAGGGAAAAAGATCGTAAAAACCCTAAATGAGGAGAAACTAAGTTCGGGGGTTGGTTATACCTAGGGAAGGTGTTAGCATCTTAAGCATCCGCAGTATCCTACGGGAACCTCTTGTTAATATTTGTATTATTGTTGTTTATTGCTTGCTAAAACTAATGGGAACCTAAGGTTTATTTCTAATGGTGCTCGCACAACATCGCATCGATGCCTACGTATCGGGTGTAGAATCAGAGCACTCGTAGTTCTCCTAAGGATTAACGAACACTTGGTTACGCTCAAGGTTCGCGGGGGAAGGTAAGTGTTATGGCAAACACTCACGTGACTTTAGCAAAGTCACAAAAAAGTTATAAAAATAAAAAGCTAAGGACCTAATGGCTAAGGACCTAAGGATGGGAGACCTAATTGCTAAGGTCAAAGAAAAAGAAAGGGACCTAATTGCTAAGGTCAAAATGGTAACTAGGGATGGCTAAACTTCCTATGACGTTGAGTCAACTGCAGGAATCTTTCCCTTTTGGATTTAAAAGCATAAACAAAAATAACTGAAGGTGCAAGCTCCTAAGACTAGGCAAAGGCTGCTACTTGCAAAAATAAATAACAACAAATAAAGTAAGTGGAAATGCGAGGTACAAGGCTTAGTAACCAGGCTATGGCTCGATATATGGATCGAGAATGCGGGGGTAAAAACAAGCGCAGTGCGACAATTTTCTTAAGTTGAAAAGCTGTGCAGTGTAAAGAACGTGCAGATGGCGATCGTAAACGACCGACTTACGTGTGTGAGTGAATGTGAAGTGAACTTGGCGTTGGACCAAAGAATTATTATTTCGAAAATTAAATTAATATGGTGTAAAGGCGCGAGAAATGAATAATAAATAATAAATAAATTGAAATAAATTATGAAATAGAAATAAATAAATTAAATAAATTAAAATAAAAAAAAATAATGAATTAAATGGAAAGAAAATAAATAAATATGAAATAAAATGCAATGGCCTCATATGGGTTTAGAAAAATTGACAAAGTCAAATATCCATAAACCGCCTGTTCTTATCATAGGCCCAAATATAAGATAATAAGATAAATAAAATCTAAGACAACGATAAAACTTTTAAAACCAAAATAAAATATTCAAAACAAGCCGAGGGTAAAGCACTAGAAGGAAGGGTGGTATCAGCAAGCTTCAGACCCGTGGGCTCTTGGCCCATATCATTGCAAACTAATTTTTCTTTTGTTTTTTTTTAAAAAAAAAAAAAAAAAAAAAAAAAAAAAAAAAAAAAAAAAACAGTGTGAATTAGCAAAACGTGTATAATAACACTGCAGAGGGCTAATCCCAAATTGAATAAACAAAGTTTATTTTTCAAAAGAATAAATAATAAGTAACAAAAATAAAATGTGAGTAGGTAAATAAAAGAAAAAAGAAAAAACTGAAGCTACTCATGAGTTATGACCCATCCACCGGATTTCAAAACAAAACAACGAAACAAGAAGGATCCACACCGACGGCACCTTCTCAGGTCTCTCGCCGTCCCTCTCAATCACGGAACTTTCTCTCTCACTCGCGACTCACTCTCAGTCAGTTCTCTCAATCGCTCCTCCCTCTCACAGGTCGCAGTCTCTCTCTCACGGTGGCCATGGCGGCTCAATAAGGGTTGTGCAGACAGCCGGCGGTGGAGCGATGGTGAAATGGTCCGTGTTTTCGGATTTTGGGTGAAGATGGTTAATGGGTTTGCTACAGTGGCTTAGATGGTGACGGATTTGAGGGGATTTCGGTGGTGGGTTCTGTTTTGAGGGTGAGTTCGTCGGATTAAAGTGGTTCTGTGTGTTTCCTCTTGTTGTTATTGGTTTACCGATGGCAGAAGGTATAAGCTTATTTGTGAGCTGATTATTCTTTTGCAGGGGCTGTCAAAGGTTGATGGTGAGATGCGATTCGTGGCTGCTGTTGTGTTGATGATGAGATTTGATGTTGTTGGATTTTTGTTGTTGTTTTGCAGGTTGATCTCAGTTTTGGTTCAAATCGCGGTACCCTCTCAAGCTCTCAATTTCTCTCTAATTTTTCATTTCGGATGGATTTGGATTGGACGGTTTAGTGACAGGTTTGCGTGTTTGCAGGTTGTTTTTGGATCCTTTGATGAGTTAGCTCGTTTTTTGATTTTTCGACTCCTTTCTCTCAATGCAGTTCCTGGGTTATTTCGTGATTGGTTCTCTCACGCTTCGGTTGGGGAAGCTGATGGTGGATGGTGCTGGATTTACGGTTTCGGGTAGTTTCAAGCCGGCGATTGTTGAATGAAAAGGTTTGTTTCAGTTTGGATTTCTGGATTAGCAGGTTTGTTCTAGATTCGGTTTGGGTGAAGTTCATAGGATTCGGCTGCGGGTGGGGTTGTTTCTGGTTCAGGTTCGCTGCTCTGTTGGTGAGGGATTCGTGGGAGGCGGATTTGGTGGAGGAATTTAAGTTTGTGAGGTTCGCAGCGGGTCAGTGCAACGAGGTTTGTGAATGGTTTGATTCTTTGTCTCAGATTTTGTTTTTGTCTCACTTCGTATCGATTCTCCTTCTTATGAAATGTATTTTGGTTTCTGCGTTGTTGTTGGTGTGTTGATGGAGTGAAGGCTTGATGGGTTTGTGATTTAATGGTGTGAAAGTGCTGAAGGTAAGTGATGAAGTTGCGGTTGGTTTTATGGTCAGAGGTTTTGCTTATGGTGAAGGGATGATTGTCAGCTTATTTATGGTTATGAAGTGGTGGGGTTTTGTGTAGTTTGAAGGAGGTTTTCGAAAGGGTGAAGGCTGCGGCCGGAATAGGTAAGCGGTGTTTGATGGATGGTGAGAGGCAGGTTGTTGTAATGGCGGTGAGTTGGTTTTGATGGAACAGTTTCAAGGTCTTGGTGGTTGCTGCGTTCATGGAAGGTGAGGATTTATGAGTTTATGATTCTTTTTTTTTTCCTGTTTTCTATTTTTTGGTTTGAGTTTTGATATTCTGTGCATTTGTTTTCTTAGAGAAATTTTTTACTATAAAAGAAAATAAATTGCAAGTTTTTGTTTGGCTTCTTTTTTGAAGTTTTTTTTTAGTATTGAGATTTGCTTTGTGAATGCAGGATGAGACATGATGATTAAAGTGCTGGAAAGAAGTGAAGGAAAGAAAAAAATGTTACCGGCCCGAATGTTATCGGGGTGCCGAGTCCACAAATGGTAGCCTCCTAATCCCTCTGAACTTGCTTGTTGTTGCTGAACTTCTGTGATGGCTTGTTCCAATCTCTTCTCTCCTTCTTTTTTGGTTTTAAATTGCTGATTTTTCTGGTGTTGTTTTGGTGTCTTAAGATTTTTTGAGACTGTTTTTGTGGTTTTTGAGAGGTGATTTGTAGTCTGTTTTTTGGCTGAAATTAGTGTGAGTTTTGATGCTGAACTGGTATGAGTTTGAGGCTGTTTGAGAGCTGAATTTGTGTGTTTGAGAGCTGAGTTTGTGTATGTTTGTGATGCTGAATTTTGTGTGTTGTTGCTGTGTTTAGGACCTCCTTTGGTAGTTTATAGAGGGCTGAATTTGTAGTGTCTTTTTTGATAGCTGTTCTGATTTTTGTACCATAAAACTTGTAGGTGAAGGGTGCTTGGAAGGAGGGAACAAATGCTGAATTTTTGTGGAGGAAGTGGAGCAGAGTGCAGGCTGTTGGTGGCTGCAGGCCTGCTGTGGGTGGCTGTGGAGCAGGCTGAGTTTTTGGCCTTGTGGTCCTGCTGAACTTTGAATTTTGGGACTGAATTTGTGCTGCATTTTTTTGTATTCTAGTGCAGAATTTTTTGTACATTTTTTCTATGCAATTGTAATATAAACAAAATAATATTAAGGAATAAAAAAGTTGATTATTTACATTTGGAGTTAATTTGAAATTGAAACTTGAAAAGTGAAACTCTAAATTAGGATCTAAATAAAAACTTAAATTAGAAATGAATTAAAAAGAAATAAACTTAAAATTAAAAATAAACTCATAAACTTAAATAAATAAACTTGGAATTAAAATTAATTTAGAAACTTGAGAAATAAATTGGAATTTAGAAAATAAAAATGTGGATATGAATTAAAATGGAATAAATGGTTAAAAATTAAAATTTGAATTAGAAGTGAATAAAAATAAAAATAAAAGAATTAAAAATAAAAAAAAAAGAATTAAATTTAAAATTGAAATAACTTAGAAACTTAAATAATTGAAATTAAAAATTAACTTTAGAAATTGAGAAATAAGTTTGGGATTTAGAAAAATAAAAATGAATCGAAATTGACATTAGATTAAAAAATAACAACTTGAAAATGGAATAAAATTAAAAATTGAAGAATAGAAAATAAATTCAAAAATAAAACTTAAAAATGAAATAAAAATTAATTTAAAAATGCGAACTTGAAAATGAAAAGAAATAACAAATACATTTAGAAAAAATTGAAAATTGAGCTAAAGGTTAGAAATAGAAATTAAAATAAAATCTTAACATAGGAACTTACAAATAGAAACGAAAATGGAAATTAAAAATTAAGAAAAATACGAAAATGAATTAAAAGGTCATAAATAAATTAAATTAAAATGGAAGCTAGAAAATGAGAAGAAAACAAACAGAAAAAATAAATCGGGAAAAAATCCCTGCTAAAATGCGATGAATGTATGATTATGATATGAGCGATTAGGGGTAAAATTTGGGGTGTGACAGTTGCCCCTATTTAAATAACTTTACCAGATGGCGTGAATGACGAAGGACACTCAGGCGATCAGGGTGAAAGGTATTTAAATACAGAAATAACCGGAAATTTTGCCCCTAAATGCAATGTTATGCTGGACTACAAACCTATCTAACTCTGCAACTCTATGCAATGAAATGATGATTATGGTATGAATGATGAGAATGAGAATGTCGACGACCACAAGCCAAGACTCACTGGGGATGACAAACACTGGGGATAAAGAAACGAAAACGGGAAATATTCAAAGTGATAAATCAACAGGTTCAAGTGTAACTGTCGACACTAAGAATAACAAAAGACGGGAACAAAAGGAAATCCAAAGCGTTGGATCAACGAACACAGACAAAATAAAATCCAAAGTGACTGCACAGTGGCACGATGCGACCAACTGACATCCAGAATACAAATAAGACAAGGAAATAAGTTGAAGTGGTTGACCAATGGCTCTATGCGACCAAATGACTTTGAGAAATAAAAGGCAACATATTCAAAGTGGATGCGCAGCGGCTCGATGCGACCAACTGACACTAAGAATATAACAAAATAAACATTCAAAGGGAAAGTGCAGTGGCTCAATGCGACCAACTGTCACTGAGAATGACAAAAGGCTTATTCAAGGTGAATGCGCAGCGGCCCGATGCGACCAACTGACACTAAGAATAATCAACAAAAATATTCAAAATGAGTACGCAGTGGCTCGATGCGACCAACTAGCATTGGGAAAGACAAACAGCTTATTCAAGGTGAATGCGCAGCGGCTCGATGCGACCCACTGACACCAAGAATAACAAAATAAATACTCAAAAAGAAATGTGCAGTGGCTCAATGCGACCAGCTGTCACCGGAAATGATAAACATAATATTCAAAGTGAATGCGCAGCGGCTCGATGCGACCAACTGACACCATGAATAGGAATAGGACATAAAATTCGAAGTGAATGCGCAGCGGCTCGGTGCGACCAACTGACACTAAGAATAGCAAAATAAATATTCAAAAAGAATGTGCAGTGGCTCGGTGCGACCAACTGTCACCGGAAATGATAATCATAATATTCAAAGTGAATGCGCAGCGGCTCGATGCGACCAACTGACACTAAGAATAATCAACAAAAATAAACATTCAAAGTGAATGCACAGCGGCTCGATGCGACCAAACTGTCACTGAGAATGACAACAAGCTTATTCAAGGTGAATGCGCAGCGGCTCGATGCGACCAACTGACACCATGAATAACAACAAAATAAACATTCAAAATGAATGTGCAGCGGCTCAATGCGACCAACTGTCACTGAAAATGATAATCATAATATTCAAAGTGAATGCGCAGCGGCTCTATGCGACCAACTGACACTAAGAATGATAAAGGTAAAGTAGTCAAAGTATTCAAAAATGGTAAAATAGCAGGTTCAAATGTAACTGCCGACACCAAGGATAAGGAAGGAAAACACAGTGATTTAATACTGGCTCTATGCGACCAGCTAGCATTGGGGATAGAATGCAGATCACCCAAAGATAGAACAACGGCTCTAAGCGACCGGCTAACGCAAAGAAATAACAGCAAAATATGTTGGAGTATTCAAATAAGATGAAACAACATCCAACCTCTGGAAATTCCTTCAGGAACCATCAGGAGAAAGGGTACAAACATGTACAAAATCGAATTGACTTAGATTTTAAGCAAAAGGTTTCAGGACCTGCTTAAAAGACTTGTGCCAATGACAATTGGACTTCAAGGAGACGTTGGTGGTTATAAAGACAAATACCAACCACAATTAGAATTCCACGGGGGACACCAGCAATTAATGGGGGCAATAACAAATGGTAAACCACTTCAGGTACCAACAACAATGAATTCTCAAATTGAAAACTAATGATATCTGGACTTGGAGTTAGACAGACGACAACTGGGGAAAGACAAATGCTAATGTCAAATGCGCATGATTGAGCATGATGCGAATGATCATGATATGCAAATGCTGACTCTAAAGAGACAAAGAGTTTTGACAAGACTCAAAGAGGAGTAGGCTCTCAACACCAATACTCAGATGAGCAACATGAAAAACACCGGGGAAATGTCTTCGAACTTGGAAATCAATGCTTAGTCCAAGGATCCATCCAAGAGTGTTATCAGTTTTGAACTTCTATGGAGATTTCTGTAATAATAGCATAAAAGTGTTGTTGCAAACCAGGACTTCTTGGGGAAACAGAAGGTTCCTTTTTATTTTCCAAAGTCAAAGAAACTTAAAAGTTTTTCAGTATGTTTTCAAAAAAACATTTCTTTTTTTTTTTTTTTAAAAACTTGTCATTTTCAGAGTTAAATTGTAATCAAGTGATGGCATTTTGCATAACAAAAGAAAATAAGAGTTTGAACAACAAAATTCATAGGCAAAGTTTGTATTTTATTCAAGAACGGTAGCTTGCCAATGGCAAAAACTCCATGGAAAATTACAATTTGAAAATGGCAATGGGGAAAGGTCTACATTGAATCCAACGACCACTACAATCCCTAATAACTAAGACTGCCCGACACCTTGCTTCTGACAAGAGCAAATGGATCGATCCTTCAGTATGATTCTTCAGTAATGGTAAACACCATCTGACACAGTCAAATGCCTTTGTCCCTAACTTTTGCCTGGACCGCCCTTTCGGGTTTTCAATCCACCGGGACGCTCTTTTTTGCCTAAGTCGCCCTTTCGGGTTTTCAACTTAGCGAGCTCTTATTTTTTCATTTTTATCCCTAACTTTTGCCTGGATCTCCTTCATAGGTTTTGATCCACCGGGATACCCATTTTTGCCTAGGTCGCCATTTCTGGTTTTCGACCTACCGGGTTTATTTAGGCATAATATTTTTTGACTGCATCAGAATTCACCGGGTGTTTCAGCTGTTCACCATCCATAGTTGTAAGGATTAAGGAACCTCCGGAGAATGCCATCTTCACAACATATGGGCCTTCATAGTTAGGACTCCATTTTCCACGCATGTCTTTGTGGACTGGCAAGATTTTCTTGAGTACAAGATCTCCCTCTTTGAATTCTCGGATGCGGACTCTCTTGTCAAATGCTCTCTTGATGCGCTTCTGGTACATCTGGCCGTGACACATGGCGGTCATTCTCTTCTCATCAATGAGGTTCAGTTGGTCAAACCTGCTCTGGACCCACTCAGCTTCCTCCAGTTTGGTTTCCATCAAGATTCTCAAGGATGGTATCGCTACTTCAATGGGGAGAACTGCATCCATCCCATACACCAGAGAAAAAGGGGTTGCCCCTGTTGAAGTGCGAACTGATGTTCTGTATCCGTGTAAAGCATATGGTAACATCTCGTGCCAATCTTTGTAAGTTTTTACCATCTTCTGCAGAATCTTTTTGATGTTCTTGTTTGCAGCTTCAACAGCTCCATTCATCTTCGGACGATACGGAGAAGAGTTATGATGTTCAATCTTGAATGTCTCACACAGCTCTTTCATTGTTTTGTTGTTCAAATTGGTCCCATTATCTGTGATGATTCGGCTTGGGATCCCATAACGGCAGATAATTTGGTTCTTGATGAAGCGGGCAACCACTTGCTTTGTCACATTGGCGTAGGAAGCTGCTTCTACCCATTTGGTGAAGTAGTCGATTGCAACCAAGATAAACCGATGACCATTGGAAGCTTTAGGCTCAATTGCCCCTATCATGTCAATGCCCCACATTGAGAAAGGCCAAGGCGATGATAGAACATTCAAAAGTGTTGGAGGTACATGCACCTTGTCGGCATAAATCTGGCATTTGTGACACTTCCTGGCATACTTGAAACAATCTGATTCCATGGTCAACCAGAAGTAACCAGCTCTCAAGATCTTCCTGGACATGGCATGTCCATTGGCATGTGTTCCAAATGATCCTTCATGGATTTCCCTGATCAATAAGTCTGCTTCGCGCTTGTCCACACATCTGAGCAGAACCATATCATGATTTCTCTTGTAAAGCACATTGTTGCTGAGGAAGAATTTGGACGCCAATCTTCTCAGAGTCTTCTTGTCTAGATTTGTTGCACCAGCTGGGTACTCTTGATTTTGCAAATAGTTCTTGATGTCGTAGAACCACGGTTTCTCATCAGTTTCTTCTTCGACCAGTAGACAGTAGGCTGGTGCAGTTCTTCGCTCGATTGTAATGAGTGGAGCTTCATTAAGAAATCTGACTTGAAACATAGAAGCCAACATAGCCAAGGCATCTGCAATTTGATTCTCTGCCCTTGGAACATGATGGAAAGTGACTTCATCAAAGTATTTGATCAATTCCACAATGTGGGCACGGTATGGGATCAACTTCTCGTCACGGGTCTCCCATTCACCTTTGACTTGGTAAATCACTAAAGCCGAGTCTCCATATACATCAAGGATTTTGATTCTAGTATCGATTGCAGCTTCGATACCTAAAATACACGCTTCATACTCAACAATGTTGTTTGTACATTCAAAACACAATCTAGCCGTGAAGGGAGTATAGCCACCATCAGGATTCATCAAAACAACTCCTACACCATGCCCCATGTAGTTAGAGGAACCATCAAACATCATCTTCCAACGGGACCCTGGCTCGGGACCTTCATCTGGATCTGGAACTTCACAGTCCTTTATCAACATGATGTCCTCGTCTGGAAAATCGAATTTCAAAGGTTCATAATCTTTGACAGGATGATCAGCAAGGTATTCAGACAAAACACTGCCTTTAATGGACTTCTGGGTTACATAATGGATGTCGTATTCGGATAACAACATGTGCCAACGGGCGAGTCTTCCAGTCAAAGCAGGCTTCTCAAAGATGTACTTTATTGGATCCATTTTCGAGATCAACAAAGTAGTGTGACAAATCATGTACTGCCTGAGGCGTCTGGCCGCCCATGCCAAAGCACAGCAAGTCTTCTCTAAAAGTGAGTATCTGCTCTCACAGTCTGTGAACTTCTTGCTTAAGTAATAAATGGCGTGCTCCTTACGACCAGTTTCGTCTTGTTGGCCTAATACGCAACCCATAGATCCCTCGAGCACAGTGAGATACATGAAAAGAGGCTTCCCTGGAGTAGGTGGGATTAAGATAGGAGGTTCTTGCAGATAAACCTTAATCTTCTCAAATGCCAATTGACAATCAGGACTCCACTCAATTGCTTGATTCTTCCGGAGTAACTTGAATAAAGGCTCACAAGTAGCAGTCATGTTGGAGATGAATCTGGAGATGTAGTTCAATCTTCCGAGGAAACCCCTGACTTGCTTCTCTGTCTTTGGAGCTGGCATCTCTTGAATTGCTCTGACCTTATCTGGATCTACTTCAATCCCTTGCTGACTGACAATAAAACCAAGTAACTTTCCTGATCGGACACCAAAAGTACACTTAGCTGGATTCAGTCGCAGTTGGAACTTTCTGAGACGCTCAAATAACTTCAAGAGATGATTCAAATGATCCTCCTCACTCTGTGATTTGGCAATCATATCATCCACATAGACTTCTATCTCTTTATGCATCATATCATGGAAAAGGGTGACCATTGCCCTCTGATAAGTGGCTCCTGCATTTCTGAGGCCGAATGGCATAACCTTGTAACAATAAGTGCCCCATGGTGTGATGAATGTAGTCTTTTCCATATCGTCAGGATCCATCTTGATCTGGTTGTATCCTGAAAACCCATCCATGAAAGAGAAAACAGCAAATTTAGCAGTGTTGTCAACCAAAGTATCAATATGCGGGAGAGGGAAATCGTCCTTCGGACTGGCTTTGTTCAAATCCCTATAGTCCACACACATTCTGACTTTGCCATCCTTTTTAGGGACTGGCACAATATTAGCTACCCACTCAGGGTACTTTGCAACTGCGAGGAATCCAGCATCAAACTGTCTTTTGACCTCTTCTCGAATCTTCAGAGCCATGTCTGGTCTTGTTCTTCGAAGCTTTTGCTTTACAGGAGGACAATCTGGTCGAAGAGGTAACTTGTGGACCACTATGTCTGTGTCTAACCCGGGCATATCTTGATACGACCATGCAAACACATCTACATACTCTTTGAGAAGCTTGACCAATCTTTCTCTGATGTCTGCCCCAAGTGTTGTACCAATCTTGACTTCCTTCTCATCTTCATCAGTGCCAAGGTTTATGGTCTCTACCTGCTCCTTATGTGGCTGAAGATCTGTGTGCTCGTACTCAACTAATCTTGCCAGTTCTTCGGGAATGTCACAATCTTCCTCACTTTCATCTTCCGCTTGGTAGATGGGCGAATCAAAGTTAGGAGAGAATGTAGAGTCATTGGATTCAACAAGGTTTTCGTTTATTCTGCATATGATAATGATTTGCTTTTATTAAAAGTGGAAAATAGAGAAATGCAAGAGAAAAAGCTCTTTTTTTTTTTATTGGTTTTGAAAGATTGCCATCTTCTTTTAAAAGTGAAAAGAGAGAAAAACAGTAAATGATCAAAATAAGAGTTTAACAAAATGCCTTCATTGATAATAACTTTAAAAATGAGAAGGGGCCCTACAAAATACTCCCATAGCCTTGGGCAGAGCTAGGGAACTTTGAAAACATTGAAAAAACAACAAATTACTTTGACAATGGAAAAATTTCTGGGATCTCGACTGCCTCCCAATTGTCCAAGGCTTCTTCACACTGATACACCAAGTGATTCACATCTTCATCTTCAGAAACTCCATCAATTGCGTTGACCTGATAACCAGCACTGGAAAACACTTCTTGGATGGTCTTCAGACGTCCTTTAACGGAGGTTGACGCTCCTTCCTTCACATGAGTTGGTTCGTAACCCAACCCGCAACGATCCAGCTTCTGCTTGACTTCGATGACATCACCCCAACCTTCATAGCTTCTTTCTTCAATGGTGGAAATGGTACTCTTCAGCGATGCAAAAGATGGGATACCCTTCCCTTTCGGTTCCTCTACTTCCACAAGGACGGCATTGGCTATCTCAAGAGCTTGGAAAGAAGTTTCCAAAGCATCTTCATCAGCCTCAATATAGGTAAAGGATGAAAGGTTGCTAACCATGAGATCTTCTTCCCCAGACACGGTCACCAGCTTGTTATTGGCTACAAACTTCATCTTTTGATGTAGGGTAGAAGTGACTGCCCCAGCAGCATGGATCCAAGGTCTTCCCAGCAAGCAACTGTAATTAGGATTGATGTCCATAACCTGGAAGGTGATTTTGAAGACCTGTGGCCCGATCAGGATTGGTAGGTCTACTTCTCCAATAACGGTTCTCCTTGACCCATCAAAGGCTTTCACAATCAGTGCGCTGGGCCTCATCTCTGCCCCTTGATAAGATAACTTAGCCAGTGTTCTTTTCGGCAAAACATTCAATGAAGATCCTGTATCCACAAGAACTCTTGCTAAAGTATCCTCTTGACATTTCACTGATATGTGGAGAGCACGGTTGTGGTCCAAGCCCTCCTTTGGAAGCTCCTCCATACTGAAACTGAGGTTGTTACACGCAGTGATATTGGCAATGACTCCATCAAACTGATTCACTGTTATATCGTGCGTAACATGAGCTTGAGCTAACAACTTCCGAAGCGCACTTCGATGAGCCGGAGAATGCATAAGAAGTGATAGGATAGATATTTTGGAAGGCGTTTGATGCAGCTGGTCAATTACCTTATAATCACTCTTCTTTATGATTCTGAGGAACTCTGCATCCTCTTCTCCCAAGACTACCTCTTTATCTTTGTTGACAACAGCTGGTGTGACTTCTTTAGGCGGAGCCGTATTGGCTTGCTGGGTATATACACGACCACTGCGAGTCAAACGACCTGCACCCGCTATATCAGTACTTGCAACTTTTGAACCTTCCTTCTGATTAGCTTTATCAATCCTCTGATGAACTTTCCCTGTGTCATACCTCCATGGAACTGCTTTAGTGTCTTCATAACGGAAAGAGTTACTCCTTTGTTCAAATCTTTGCTCAGGTATGTTGAAAATTGGCACCACAGATTCTGGAGTATTGAAGATAGGTTGAACTCCTGAAGATTCAGGCAGGTTGAACACTGGCACCCAGGTAGAATTAGATTCCGGCAAGTTGAAAATGGGTTCAATCACCGCCACCTCATTCCTCTTCATATGACCGCTTACTTGTAAGACACCTTCATCAATCAAATCTTGAACATCTTTCAGGACCAATTCGCATCCCCTTGGACTATCAACACAACCTTCACAATTCTCATGACAGCTTTTCAGTATACCCGCCTCTACTAACTTCGCATGGAAGTCTCTGAGCGGGGTCTTGATCTCGGTGGCATTGAAAATCAAACCTTCTTCGGACTCATCAACAATAGCATTTATAGACCCATGCTTGGGTAAAGGATTATCTTTGACATTCGGACCAGTATTCCCAAATGACAGAATGTTCTTTTCCATCAAATCTTTCACTATATACTTCAGAGCATAACAACCCTCCAAATCGTGCCCTGGGGCACCTTCATGGAATAAACAGTGAGCATTTGGGTTGTAATTTGGCGGGAGCGGACTTGGTGGAGGACCCAAAGGCCTGGGAGTAACCAAACCCTTCTTCAGCAGTGAAGGATATAACTCAGTATAAGTTATAGGGATTCGAGGATTTGGAGGCCTTCCACCTGGTCTTCTATTCTGAAAATTGGGATTTGAATGAGGAGCTGGAGTCCTCTGCTGGTAGGCTGAAGCATTGGGTGCTTGTTGATAGCCTGGATTGTTGAGCATTGGTTGATAAGGTTGAATCATTGGAGCCGCTTGTTGGTACATCGGTACTGCTTGAGTTGGCCGATACATGGGGACTTGTGGATTAAATGCTGGTTGAACCGCCGCTACATAAGGCTGTTGGGCATACTGTTGTTGATGAGCATACTGCTGTTGAGCCATAGGTGAAGGTCTCTGCCAAAGTGGATTTCTTCTTTGACCTGTCATTATGGCGTTCGTCTCACCCTCCTTCTTCTTGTGGAAGTTATTGGTAAATTTCTTGCCAATATTTCCACTACTAGTGCTAGAACTGCCAGACGCACTACTCATTTTTCCATTCTTCAATCCGAGTTCTACTTTGATTCCTACAGCCACTAAATCAGAGAAGCTAGCAGTTATACTCCCCACCATTCTCTCATAGAATTCTGGTCGCACAGTGTCAACAAACCAGTCAGCTAATTCTTTTTCAGTCAATGGGGGCTCTACTTGAGAAGCGGTCCCTCTCCACCTCTGAGCATACTCTTTAAAGGATTCAGACTCTTTCTGGGACATGCTTAACAATTGCCTCCTATCGGGAGCGAGGTCCATGTTGTACTTGTATTGTTGGATGAAAGCATCTGCCAAGTCTTGGAAACTGCGGATCTTCGACTGGTCAAGCGTCAGATACCATTTGGAGGAGATTCCCTTTAGACTGTCTTGAAAACAGTGGATCATTAACTTATCATTGTCTACCTGAGCAGCCATTCTTCGATAGTACATCAGGAGATGATTTTTAGGACAAGTTGCACCCTCATACATATCAAAGGTGGGTATCTTGAACTTTGGAGGTATTACCAATCCAGACACCAGACACATCTCCCTGACAGCAGCACCAAAGATCTGGTCACCTTCAATCGCTCTTAACCTTTTTTCAAGGGTATAAAAATTCTCCTGCATCTTCACATGTTTCTCATCTCCGTTTTCAGACATATCTGGCGCTTCATACCCCTGATGGTCATTAAAATACGGTTGGGCACGGGTGTGCACAATGTCCTGTGTAAAATTAGCAACGGCATGATTCTCTTCATTAGTCACAGGAACAGTTTGTTGAGCAGCAAATCCCTGAGGAGGAGGCACAAAACCTTGAAAAGGAAATGCCATACCCTGAGAGGGAGGTGCGAAACTTTGAGAAGCTAAGCCTTGGGACGGAGGGAAGAAACCCTGAGCAGCAAATCCTTGGGAAGGAGGTATAAAACTCTGAGTAGCAAAACCTTGAGAAGGAGGGAAGAAACCCTGAGTAGCAAGTCCTTGGGAAGGAGGAATAAAACTTTGAGTAGCAAACCCTTGTGAAGGAGGAATAAAACTTTGAGTAGCAAACCCTTGTGAAGGAGGTATAAAACTCTGAGCAGTAAGTCCTTGGGAAGGAGGAATAAAACTTTGAGTAGCAAACCCTGAAGAATAAGGAATAAAACTTTGAGAAGCAAGACCATGAGGAGGAGGGACGAATCCATGAGGAAGTCCAAAAGGAGGCCAGGTCACAGGGGTAATGACTGATGATGTAGGCTGGGTCGTTGCAGTGACAAATTCAGTTGTTGCAGTAACAATTTCTGACACCACAGTCTGTTGGGTATCCATCTTCGCTCGAATGACTTGTAACATTTCCATCATCTGACCCATATTTCCACGAATATCAGAAAGCTCTTCGTTAACTCTGTCCATCTCTAGGTCTCTTTCAGCCATCCTCTTTCTGGCTTGAGCTCGAGTGTAGTATTTGCGTGAGAGCCTCAGTGTGAAAGCTGGAGAGCAGATGACGGGAATGAGTTTCATGAAAAAAAATGCAAATGCAATGCCAAATGTATGAGTGCAATGCAAAAATGAAATTTTATTCAAGGAACTTAAGAAACAATTTGCAAATACCAAGGAACACATAATAATCAAAAGGATATGATTTCATTAAATTCAAAAAGTGATACAAAGTCTTGAGTACACTTTCAAAAATCCCAAACAAAGTTTAATAAAGATAAAGACAAAGTCCTAAGGAGATTCTCCTAAAAGCCTCAAGTTGAGCTTCTCGATTTGTGCCTTCATCTGAGCCCTTTCAATCATAAGTTGATCCACGATCGACTTCCAAGAAGCGTCCTCTTGAGTGCTGGAGGAAAATAAATCCTCTTGTGCTTTCCTTTTCTTGCTGGATAGCTCTTCTTCTTCCTTCATCTTCAGTTGTCTTCTAAGCTCTTCATTCTCACTGCTGATGATCTGATGTCGATTCTTCCATGCATTCTTCTCTCGAATCTCTTTCTCCAAATCAATCTTCAGCTTCTCTGCATCATCCATAAAGACCAGAATGGGTTTCTTGAAGGTCATAGGGTCCTGGCGAGGGTAAGGCATCTTCAGACTGATTGCCCTATCTCGTACCCATTGGAGATAAGGTTCCATAGAAACACAATTCGGCTTTCCCAAGCTACTCCTCCCCTTCCTATGGATGTACTTCCAAGCTTGCATAATCTGTTTCTTGAGCTCTGGTTCTTCGTCATCCTTAAAGAAAATTCCTTCCACTTCAACACTCTTAGGCTTGTCCTTCAACGGATATCCGAGTTGGCGGCGATCCAAAACTGGATTATAGCTGATTCCTCCCTTAGTGCCAAGAAGAGGCACATTAGCAAAATCACCACAGCTATCAATAATCAATGCTCCATCATAAACACGATTGTACCAACTAATGTCAGAGTGGGTAAGAGACATGATCCTTTGTGACCACCACAAACCATCCTTAAGGTTCCAAAATGAAGCTGACTTAGGCAAGTGCGAAATAAACCACTCATACAACAATGATGCACAACAAGTAATCATCCCTCCCTTATGGTGATTCCTCAGATGGATGGAATGATAAGTGTCTCCGAGCAAAGTAGGGACCGGGTTCTTCTTCAGAAAGATCTTGATGGCGTTCAGGTCGACGAAGTCTTCAAAGTTTGGGAAAAGCAGCACTCCATATATCAGCAGAATAAAAGTCGCCTCAAAAGCTTTCATATCCTTCACATCAACAAAATTCTTGGCCTTTTCTATCAGAAACTTTGTAGGGAATCCAAAAATCTTTCCTTTATAGGTCATATTTGCCTTGACCTCAGGAACACTCAAATATGTCGCCTTTGCAATCTCTGCTTCTTCAGGGTCCTTCTCTAGAACAGGGAATGGAAACTCATCCTTAACACGTGATCCCACCAAAACTGAATACTCTTCCAAAGTAGGCGCCAATTGGTAATCAGGGAACGTAAAACAGTGGTAGAGGGGATCATAAAACTGGAGCATCACAGAGAGCAACCTTCCATCCCAATCAGTCTTAAGCAAAGCTAAAAGTCTCCTATGCTTCTCCATGAAGGCATCTTGATCCAGAACCAAGTCTCTTAATTTCCTTAGGTCTTCGAGTTTGGGAGTTTTGAATGTGTACTTGACAGTCTTTCTTCTTCCAAAGTCCATGATGATACCTATGATATTTGCAAAGATAAAGTTTCTGAGTTCCTTGAATAAAAATGGTAAGAATGATGCTTCATGATGCGTGAATGCAACAAACACAAACACAAACAAGGCTTAGGTTCAAAGCTTGCATGAGGTCAAAGGTTC
This sequence comes from Lathyrus aphaca, assembly GCA_963966055.1. NCBI lineage: Eukaryota > Viridiplantae > Streptophyta > Magnoliopsida > Fabales > Fabaceae > Lathyrus > Lathyrus aphaca. Next base: position 7,152,645 of record OZ014521.1, read on the forward strand.
AACCCTCCCAAAAAGGTATGTACTATGAGTTTATTTGTACCTGTACAACAGGTTCTAAAAGTTCCCGGAATCACTGTCCCATCTTTCGGATATTACCGACTTCCCAACTCGACTTGGTAATCAGTAATATTCTCAAGAGAGTCTCATCCGAGTGCAGTATCGCGTATCAACTATTTTGGATTTGCACCCTCATAGTCATCGCACTACATCCATAAAAAGGCCAAGTGGGGGTAAATGTTCTACGGCCCTCAGCATTAATGGCTCTCAAGTCGAATATAGTAATGTTTTCACGACTGAACTCGATCAACAAAACTACATCCGAGGAGGCCTCCGCTGAGTGGTGGTGTCTCAAGTCAACTTGGTCGGGACTCAACTCCCTACAAGCCTTCTTGAATATACCACCGTCCTATCTTATTTGCACTCAAGTCCGGGTTAGGACTTATCTCACCACACATGGAACACCCAACAAAAAAAAATCCAAAATAATAACAAGCAATACAACAACAAATATACAAATATACAAGGTGGGCTTAACCCTCAAAAATATTATCCCCAGTGAAGTCGCCATTTCTGTTGCGGTGAGAATCGGATGCCAAGCTATTAAGTGAGCTTGAATCGCAAAACATTTATGTTCACCACCGACTTTAATTTAATCCAAAAGGAAAAGGGAAAAAGATCGTAAAAACCCTAAATGAGGAGAAACTAAGTTCGGGGGTTGGTTATACCTAGGGAAGGTGTTAGCATCCTAAGCATCCGCAGTATCCTACGGGAACCTCTTGTTAATATTTGTATTATTGTTGTTTATTGCTTGCTAAAACTAATGGGAACCTAAGGTTTATTTCTAATGGTGCTCGCACAACATCGCATCGATGCCTACGTATCGGGTGTAGAATCAGAGCACTCGTAGTTCTCCTAAGGATTAACGAACACTTGGTTACGCTCAAGGTTCGCGGGGGAAGGTAAGTGTTATGGCAAACACTCACGTGACTTTAGCAAAGTCACAAAAAAGTTATAAAAATAAAAAGCTAAGGACCTAATGGCTAAGGACCTAAGGATGGGAGACCTAATTGCTAAGGTCAAAGAAAAAGAAAGGGACCTAATTGCTAAGGTCAAAATGGTAACTAGGGATGGCTAAACTTCCTATGACGTTGAGTCAACTGCAGGAATCTTTCCCTTTTGGATTTAAAAGCATAAACAAAAATAACTGAAGGTGCAAGCTCCTAAGACTAGGCAAAGGCTGCTACTTGCAAAAATAAATAACAACAAATAAAGTAAGTGGAAATGCGAGGTACAAGGCTTAGTAACCAGGCTATGGCTCGATATATGGATCGAGAATGCGGGGGTAAAAACAAGCGCAGTGCGACAATTTTCTTAAGTTGAAAAGCTGTGCAGTGTAAAGAACGTGCAGATGGCGATCGTAAACGACCGACTTACGTGTGTGAGTGAATGTGAAGTGAACTTGGCGTTGGACCAAAGAATTATTATTTCGAAAATTAAATTAATATGGTGTAAAGGCGCGAGAAATGAATAATAAATAATAAATAAATTGAAATAAATTATGAAATAGAAATAAATTAATTAAATAAATTAAAATAAAAAAAAATAATGAATTAAATGGAAAGAAAATAAATAAATATGAAATAAAATGCAATGGCCTCATATGGGTTTAGAAAAATTGACAAAGTCAAATATCCATAAACCGCCTGTTCTTATCATAGGCCCAAATATAAGATAATAAGATAAATAAAATCTAAGACAACGATAAAACTTTTAAAACCAAAATAAAATATTCAAAACAAGCCGAGGGTAAAGCACTAGAAGGAAGGGTGGTATCAGCAAGCTTCAGACCCGTGGGCTCTTGGCCCATATCATTGCAAACTAATTTTTCTTTTGTTTTTTTAAAAAAAAAAAAAAAAAAAAAAAAAAAAAAAAAAAAAAAAAAAAACAGTGTGAATTAGCAAAACGTGTATAATAACACTGCAGAGGGCTAATCCCAAATTGAATAAACAAAGTTTATTTTTCAAAAGAATAAATAATAAGTAACAAAAATAAAATGTGAGTAGGTAAATAAAAGAAAAAAGAAAAAACTGAAGCTACTCATGAGTTATGACCCATCCACCGGATTTCAAAACAAAACAACGAAACAAGAAGGATCCACACCGACGGCACCTTCTCAGGTCTCTCGCCGTCCCTCTCAATCACGGAACTTTCTCTCTCACTCGCGACTCACTCTCAGTCAGTTCTCTCAATCGCTCCTCCCTCTCACAGGTCGCAGTCTCTCTCTCACGGTGGCCATGGCGGCTCAATAAGGGTTGTGCAGACAGCCGGCGGTGGAGCGATGGTGAAATGGTCCGTGTTTTCGGATTTTGGGTGAAGATGGTTAATGGGTTTGCTACAGTGGCTTAGATGGTGACGAATTTGAGGGGATTTCGGTGGTGGGTTCTGTTTTGAGGGTGAGTTCGTCGGATTAAAGTGGTTCTGTGTGTTTCCTCTTGTTGTTATTGGTTTACCGATGGCAGAAGGTATAAGCTTATTTGTGAGCTGATTATTCTTTTGCAGGGGCTGTCAAAGGTTGATGGTGAGATGCGATTCGTGGCTGCTGTTGTGTTGATGATGAGATTTGATGTTGTTGGATTTTTGTTGTTGTTTTGCAGGTTGATCTCAGTTTTGGTTCAAATCGCGGTACCCTCTCAAGCTCTCAATTTCTCTCTAATTTTTCATTTCGGATGGATTTGGATTGGACGGTTTAGTGACAGGTTTGCGTGTTTGCAGGTTGTTTTTGGATCCTTTGATGAGTTAGCTCGTTTTTTGATTTTTCGACTCCTTTCTCTCAATGCAGTTCCTGGGTTATTTCGTGATTGGTTCTCTCACGCTTCGGTTGGGGAAGCTGATGGTGGATGGTGCTGGATTTACGGTTTCGGGTAGTTTCAAGCCGGCGATTGTTGAATGAAAAGGTTTGTTTCAGTTTGGATTTCTGGATTAGCAGGTTTGTTCTAGATTCGGTTTGGGTGAAGTTCATAGGATTCGGCTGCGGGTGGGGTTGTTTCTGGTTCAGGTTCGCTGCTCTGTTGGTGAGGGATTCGTGGGAGGCGGATTTGGTGGAGGAATTTAAGTTTGTGAGGTTCGCAGCGGGTCAGTGCAACGAGGTTTGTGAATGGTTTGATTCTTTGTCTCAGATTTTGTTTTTGTCTCACTTCGTATCGATTCTCCTTCTTATGAAATGTATTTTGGTTTCTGCGTTGTTGTTGGTGTGTTGATGGAGTGAAGGCTTGATGGGTTTGTGATTTAATGGTGTGAAAGTGCTGAAGGTAAGTGATGAAGTTGCGGTTGGTTTTATGGTCAGAGGTTTTGCTTATGGTGAAGGGATGATTGTCAGCTTATTTATGGTTATGAAGTGGTGGGGTTTTGTGTAGTTTGAAGGAGGTTTTCGAAAGGGTGAAGGCTGCGGCCGGAATAGGTAAGCGGTGTTTGATGGATGGTGAGAGGCAGGTTGTTGTAATGGCGGTGAGTTGGTTTTGATGGAACAGTTTCAAGGTCTTGGTGGTTGCTGCGTTCATGGAAGGTGAGGATTTATGAGTTTATGATTCTTTTTTTTTCCTGTTTTCTATTTTTTGGTTTGAGTTTTGATATTCTGTGCATTTGTTTTCTTAGAGAAATTTTTTACTATAAAAGAAAATAAATTGCAAGTTTTTGTTTGGCTTCTTTTTTGAAGTTTTTTTTTAGTATTGAGATTTGCTTTGTGAATGCAGGATGAGACATGATGATTAAAGTGCTGGAAAGAAGTGAAGGAAAGAAAAAAATGTTACCGGCCCGAATGTTATCGGGGTGCCGAGTCCACAAATGGTAGCCTCCTAATCCCTCTGAACTTGCTTGTTGTTGCTGAACTTCTGTGATGGCTTGTTCCAATCTCTTCTCTCCTTCTTTTTTGGTTTTAAATTGCTGATTTTTCTGGTGTTGTTTTGGTGTCTTAAGATTTTTTGAGACTGTTTTTGTGGTTTTTGAGAGGTGATTTGTAGTCTGTTTTTTGGCTGAAATTAGTGTGAGTTTTGATGCTGAACTGGTATGAGTTTGAGGCTGTTTGAGAGCTGAATTTGTGTGTTTGAGAGCTGAGTTTGTGTATGTTTGTGATGCTGAATTTTGTGTGTTGTTGTTGTGTTTAGGACCTCCTTTGGTAGTTTATAGAGGGCTGAATTTGTAGTGTCTTTTTTGATAGCTGTTCTGATTTTTGTACCATAAAACTTGTAGGTGAAGGGTGCTTGGAAGGAGGGAACAAATGCTGAATTTTTGTGGAGGAAGTGGAGCAGAGTGCAGGCTGTTGGTGGCTGCAGGCCTGCTGTGGGTGGCTGTGGAGCAGGCTGAGTTTTTGGCCTTGTGGTCCTGCTGAACTTTGAATTTTGGGACTGAATTTGTGCTGCATTTTTTTGTATTCTAGTGCAGAATTTTTTGTACATTTTTTCTATGCAATTGTAATATAAACAAAATAATATTAAGGAATAAAAAAGTTGATTATTTACATTTGGAGTTAATTTGAAATTGAAACTTGAAAAGTGAAACTCTAAATTAGGATCTAAATAAAAACTTAAATTAGAAATGAATTAAAAAGAAATAAACTTAAAATTAAAAATAAACTCATAAACTTAAATAAATAAACTTGGAATTAAAATTAATTTAGAAACTTGAGAAATAAATTGGAATTTAGAAAATAAAAATGTGGATATGAATTAAAATGGAATAAATGGTTAAAAATTAAAATTTGAATTAGAAGTGAATAAAAAAAAAAAGAATTAAAAATAAAAAAAAAAAGAATTAAATTTAAAATTGAAATAACTTAGAAACTTAAATAATTGAAATTAAAAATTAACTTTAGAAATTGAGAAATAAGTTTGGGATTTAGAAAAATAAAAATGAATCGAAATTGACATTAGATTAAAAAATAACAACTTGAAAATGGAATAAAATTAAAAATTGAAGAATAGAAAATAAATTCAAAAATAAAACTTAAAAATGAAATAAAAATTAATTTAAAAATGCGAACTTGAAAATGAAAAGAAATAACAAATACATTTAGAAAAAATTGAAAATTGAGCTAAAGGTTAGAAATAGAAATTAAAATAAAATCTTAACATAGGAACTTACAAATAGAAACGAAAATGGAAATTAAAAATTAAGAAAAATACGAAAATGAATTAAAAGGTCATAAATAAATTAAATTAAAATGGAAGCTAGAAAATGAGAAGAAAACAAACAGAAAAAATAAATCGGGAAAAAATCCCTGCTAAAATGCGATGAATGTATGATTATGATATGAGCGATTAGGGGTAAAATTTGGGGTGTGACAACCTGTTATTAAAAACACTAGACACCCTATTTGGTCTTCTGAAATTCGTACCCAATTCTGTGAGTTTTTGTTGATTAAATAGGTGTTTGTAATTTGGGCTTTCTGTAGTTTAATCCAGTCCTAAAAGCATGCAGCTTCCACCTTGAATTTAGGGTTTGTTACTTCCTATATTCTAGGTGATTTAGTTCTTCTGATTAATCTGTATCCTCATAATAAAACTCCCTACAGATGCGCCTTGTTCTGTTTTTATCCATCCATAATTAATTCCAGATAACTCTCCTTAAATATCTCAGAACAGTTAGTCATTAATTAATTCTGGTAGCAGGTTTGAGATGTCTCAACATCTGTTGGGACATCCTGAAAAACTGAACTTAAGTCATTTACACAATGTCCCAACATCTGGTGAGACATCCTGAAATAAGTTCTTATACTCTGTTTAATAATGTCCCAACATCGGATAGGACATTCTGAACTAAATTCAATATTTCTTGTTGGTTAAAAATTCTGCCAATTCTAAACATCTACAAACTCCCCCTTTGGCTAATTTTTGGCTAACATCTTTTCTGGTTATCAGAGTGCAGCAGAAGATCTTTCATCAGAGTATAACATTACTTTTCTGTTGAATCAAATTTGAGATTACTCCCCCTCAAACATATATGTATCCAGTCTTGTTGCAACAGAAAAAAAAACACACTTATTCAGTTCAGTAGCAAACAGATTTTCATTCATAATCAAACAACATTACACATTGTTGTTTTTGGTGTTGTTCTCCCCCTTGTTAGACATAAATTTTGGGGCCAAAGAGACTATATCTAAATTACAATGCAGCTGTCATTACATTTGTCCTCACATACAGTTAATCACTCAGACTCCTCACTTTCAGTTTCTTCATCATCCTCAGTTTCTTCATCAGAAGCAGCTTTCTGATCACCTTCACTCTCCAGCCTTTGGATGATTTCCTCAAGCTTCTGCTTTCTTGCTTCAAGTTCTTTGCAAGTGGTCTTCAGTTCAGCAATCAATGCAGCCTTGGAGATTGGAGTCTTGGCAGTTGAAGGACCTGCAGATGTCCCAGAGGGTGCTTCAACATCTGCTGCATGATGACTTAGGAACAGTTTGTAGTGAAAGGCCAGAGGGCTTTCTCTCTTGCAGACTGTGTCCTTCTCAGTGAGGATTCCAGGGTATTGACTTAGCACTATACCACACAGCAATGAAGGAAAAGCTATTGGCAGCTTTGTTGCAGATGAGCTAGCATGCTTCAAGGTCTGATCAAAGATGTAGGAACCATAATCCAGCTTAGTCTGAGTGCCCACAGCATAAATAAACCTGCCCAAACCAGTGGATATTGAAGATGTGTGATTGGTAGGCACCCAGTTTGCTGTACCAATCCTGTTCAGCATGGCATATTTTCTTGTCAGCATGCTCACTGAGAGCTTTCCTTTCACTGGCCAAGCCTTGACCTGATTTGCAGTGATAACCTTGCAGACCTGGTTATCAGTCTTCCCTAGCTCATTTGGTCCATCAGACTCTCTTCCAAGGTATTGGTTGATGATCTGAGGAGAGAACTCTACACACCTGCCTCTAACAAAAACTTTTCTAAATTCAGAAGACTTACCATTGGCACAATCTTCCTGAAGATTGACTATGAATTCTTTGACAAGAAGCTCATAGCAGGGAGAGATATTGGAGACTGTTTTGAAGAGGCCAGCAGCAGAGATGAGGTCAATTAATTCAGTGCACTCAAGTGCATTACTGCTCAGCTCTCTTTCAAGTGCAACCCTTCTTTGGTACACAAACTTCCATCTGTTAACACTTGAGACATGATGAAATGAGATGTTGTCCAAAGGAGCTTCTGGAACAGCAGTTGAAGCCCTAGAGGGTGCTGTTTTCTTCTTTGGAGGAGATGTTGGGACATCTGCTTCAACATCTGAGTCTGAGGGAGTGACAGCTTTCCTCTTTTGAGTTTGGACTTTACTCCATTATTTTGTAGTACCAAAGACAGTTTTGGCTTTGTCTTTCTTTGGGGTAGCTTGCTTCTTCTCAGGAACTGCATGTTCTGCTTGCATCTTTCCTTTCCTAGACCTGAGCCTTTTGGTTATGCTAGGTCTTATAGAGGCAATGATCTCTGTATCAGAATCCTGCTCAAGATTCACCACAGGAGGAGATTGAGCAGTCTCTTCTTCAGCTGGTTGATCAGCAGAGATATGCTCTTCTGTTGAGGCTTTGATCTGATCTTCAGATTCTTCTTCATCACTTTCATTTGAGGCCTTTTTCTGGTCCTCAGATTCTTCTACAGCAGCATCAGATGAAGCCTTTTGTTCATCCTCAGATGTTTCAACATCTATTGGGACATCCTGTTGATCAGGAGTGTCCTTTGCAGCTTGAGTTTGTTGATCATCTTGTGGAGCTAGCATGGTGTTCAGAGGGATGGATATGCCACTAACCACTCTTTGTTCAAAAAGAATCTTGTTAACTATTTCTTTTATGGAAGCATCCACATATTCAGAGGATTTTGGAGGCATGTTTGCTGGTGAAGGAATGCCTTTGGATTTGCTGAAGACTTGATCTTTTGCTCTTTTTGGAGTTCTTAGCTTTTTAGCATGAGGAACACTTCCTCTGATTTCGTCCAATGGAGTAGACTTCATGGGTACTACAGAGGTGGGGGTTGCATGAACCACATCTTCTTTGTTGAGAACTTCTTCAGAAGTGTTAGGGTTTTGAGACATTTTCAAAGAAGATGGATGAAGAGATTTAGGGTTGATGATTTCTGAAAAACAGCTAGATGATGCAATTCGCTTTTGATAGTATGATGAGAATATGGATAGCTGAATGGAAGCTGTTATTATATAAGTAGCCGTTACATTGAAAATGATTAGGAATGGAATACCCAAGGTTCTTGACTAGACTGGTGTTGCCATCTGGTACTTATGCCACACAATGTCGTATGACATGTTGGCACATCTCATTAACTGCTAAATCTCACATAAACAGATTCCCAATTTGCCCCTTAAGTTCTCAAATTGTGTAGCATCCAATGCTTTGGTAAAGATATCAGCCAACTGCAGATTTGTAGCTACATGTTCCAATGAAATCACTTTTTCTTCTACAAGATCTCTGATGAAATGATGTCTGATATCAATATGCTTGGTCCTGCTATGTTGGATAGGATTCTTTGATATGTTAATTGCACTTAAGTTGTCACAGTACAATGTCATGACATCTTGTGGGACATTGTACTTAGTGAGCATTTGCTTCATCCAAACCAACTGAGAACAACTGCTTCCAGCTGCTATATATTCAGCTTCAGCTGTAGATAGAGATACACAATTTTGCTTCTTACTGAACCAAGAAATCAAATTGTTTCCTAGAAAGAAGCATCCTCCTGAAGTGCTTTTTCTGTCATCAGCACTTCCAGCCCAATCAGCATCACAGAAGCCAGTGAGAATTGGTTTGCATCCATGAAAGTACATTATGCCATAGTCACAAGTACCATTAACATATTTAAGAATTCTCTTGACTTGATTGAGATGACTGACTTTTGGATCAGCTTGATATCTTGCACATACACCTACTGCAAATGCTATGTCTGGTCTGCTAGCAGTCAAGTATAACAAGCTTCCAATCATGCTTCTGTATAAGCTTTGATCTACATTCTCACCCTTTTCATCTTTAGTCAGCTTTAAATGTGTGGGGGCAGGAGTTCTCTTATGAGTAGCATTTTCCATTCCAAATTTCTTGACTATGTTCTTGGTATACTTGCTTTGGGAAATGAACATGGAGTCTTCCATTTGCTTTATTTGCAGACCAAGAAAGTAGGTTAACTCTCCTACTAGGCTCATTTCAAATTCAGATTCCATCTGATTGACAAAATGTTTGACCATCCTATCAGACATCCCACCAAAGACAATGTCATCTACATATATTTGTGCAATCATGACATTTCCTTCTTCATCTTTAACAAACAAGGTTTTGTCAATTCTACCTTTCCTGTACCCTTGCTTGATAAGAAAAGTAGTCAGTCTTTCATACCATGCCCTTGGAGCTTGCTTCAGACCATAAAGAGCTTTCTTTAGTTTGTATACATGATTTGGACAGCTTGGATCAACAAATCCTTTAGGCTGTTCTACATATACCTCTTCATTAAGATAACCATTTAAAAAAGCACTTTTCACATCCATTTGAAATAGCTTGAACTTTAAGATACAAGCAATTCCCAAAAGTAGTCTGATTGATTCAAGCCTTGCTACTGGTGCAAAGGTTTCATCAAAGTTTACTCCTTCAATTTGTGTGTATCCTTGAGCTACAAGTCTAGCTTTGTTCTTTGTAACAACTCCTTGTTCATTTGACTTGTTCTTATACACCCATTTTGTTCCAATCACATTTATGTCATCAGGTCTAGGAACAAGATTCCACACTTCATTCCTTGTGAATTGACCTAATTCCTCTTGCATAGCACAAATCCAGTATTCATCAGTAAGAGCTTCCTTGATGTTTTTAGGTTCTATTTTAGAAACAAAACAAGAACCTGAAATCACTTCTCTTGATCTAGTGCTCACACCTCTGTTGGGATCACCAATTATCAAATCTTTGGGATGATCCTTCTGTATTCTGATGGAGGGAGGTTTGCTGGATTGTTCTGTCCTTGCATCAGTTTGAGTGAAGTCATAATGACCACTCTTTTCTTCAGCTTCAATCTTGATATCAGCAGATGTTCCAACATCTTCTGGGACATCTGTAGGAGCATCATCAATTATCACATTTATAGACTCCATGATAACCTTGGTTCTAGAATTAAATACTCTATATGCTCTGCTGTTTATAGAGTATCCAAGAAAAATCCCTTCATCACTTTTAGGATCCATTTTTCTCCTTTGCTCCCTATCTGCCAGAATATAACAGTTACTTCCAAACACATGGAAGTACTTAACTGTGGGTTTTCTGCCCTTCCAGACTTCATAGATTGTGGACAAAGTTCCTTTTCTTAGAGTAACTCTGTTGTGGATGTAACAGGCTGTGTTCATAGCTTCAGCCCAGAAGTACAGAGGTAACTTTTTAGCATGGATCATAGCTCTTGCTGATTCTTGAATAGTTCTATTCTTCCTCTCAACAATCCCATTCTGTTGAGGAGTGATTGGTGAAGAATATTCATGATTGATTCCTTCTGAAGAGCAGAAATCTAAGAACTTTTGGTTCTCAAATTCTTTTCCATGATCACTTCTTATTCTGATCACACAGCTGGATTTTTCCCTTTGTATTCTTTGGCATAAGTCTTTGAATACATCAAATACATCAGACTTTTCTTTGATAAAATTTATCCATGTATACCTTGAAAAGTCATCAACCACTACATAGGCATACCTCTTACCACCAAGGCTTTCAACCTGCATAGGTCCCATAAGATCCATATGCAATAGTTCCAAAACTTTGGAAGTTGTCAGATGTTGGAGCTTTGGATGGGACATCTTGGTTTGCTTGCCTATTTGACATTCACCACACATTTTGTCATCATCAATCTTCAGTTTAGGAATACCTCTTACAACATCCATAAATATTATCTTCTTTATGCCTCTGAAATGAAGATGACCTAGCCTTTGGTGCCATAGTTTCACTTCTTCTTCTTTAGCTAAGGAGCAAGTTGAAGTAAGACTGAAGTTTTGAGATTCCCACATGTAACAGTTGTCTTTAGATCTGGCTCCTTTCATGACAACCTCTTTTTCTTTGTTAGTCACTATGCATTCAGTTTTAGTAAAGTTTACACTGTACCCTTGATCACATAATTGACTTATGCTGATAAGGTTAGCAGTTAAACCTTTAACCAGCAGCACATCATCTAGTCTTGGAACATCTTGACAGTCCAAGGTCCCAACTCCCTTGATTTCTCCTTTAGCTCCATCTCCAAAGGTTACATATCTGGATGAATGTGACTTTAAGTTTACTAGCAGATTCTTCAATCCAGTCATGTGTCTTGAACATCCACTGTCAAAGTACCAGTCTTCTTTAGCTGATACTCTTAGTGATGTATGTGCTATATATGCAGCATTTTTCTTTGACCATTTGAGTTGAGATTTCTTTTGATGCCTCTGCCCTGTGTGTTGTTCATTAGTAGATCTCCAAGATTGATTGTTGATCTTGTTCTTGTGTATGTAGCTTTGATCAGCCTGAATGCTGGCTTTTGGTCTCCATACCTTCTTGATGACTTCTGTCTTCTGCTTAGGAGGTTGCTGATTTCTTTGATCTTTATGCAGCACTTTCTTGGTAACTTCCATTTTCTGCTTAGAAGGTTACTGATACATCTGACTTGGATATCCATGCAGCTTATAACAATGAGGTTTGATATGTCCAAATCTTCCACAATGATGACATCTCCATCTTTGATACTTCTTCTTCATTTTGTTCTTTTCAGAATGTTGAGACATCTGTTGGAACATTATGTTTGACTTTGTGTTCTTTTCCTGATGTTGAAGCATCTGTTGGGACATCTTGTTTGACTGTATGGATTTTGAAGTAGTTTTGCTAGAGCTAGCTTCATCTTTATGTACTCTGTTAAATCCCAGTCCACTTTTATCCCCTGAATGCTTATTGTTGTTGAGAATAACATCCAGTGTATTTAAGCTACTGTTCAACATTCTAACAGATTTGGACATGTGTTCCAATTTGGAGTTGAGAAGACTTACTTCACTTTTCAAGGTGTCAATGATTTCTTGATCACTTGCTTTTTCATCTTCTAGTGCCTCCTTCTGCTTCTTTAGCTTTATAACCTCACTGCATATTTCAGTACTTCTTTTGTATAGATCTTTGTAGGCTTGCTCAAGTTCTTCAACAGTAAGCTCCCCATCACTGGAATCACTTTCAGATTCACATAGTCCAGCTAAAGCAGTGATATGCTTAGCTGATTCTTCTTCTGAATCACCTCCTGAGTCTTCATCAGACCAAGTTACAGATTGTCCTTTCTTTTGCCTTTTAAGTAGGTAGGACATTCATTCTTGATGTGTCCATATCCTTCACATTCATGGCATTTGATTCCTTTTTCTTGACTGATCTTTTCAGCATAATTTGACCTTTTGTTAGCATCATAAGGTCTCCTGTTCTCAGAAGAGTTTGTGTATCTTCCACTGGGTTTGGATTTGCCTTCCATCCCTCTGAGAATCTTTTTGAATTGTCTTCCAAGCATAGCAATGTTGTCTGATAAGCTTTTACCAGTTTCTGATTCATCATCTTCTTCTTCATCAGTATTTGTTACCAAGGCTATGCTTTTGTTCTTCTTAACATTTGTGTCATTCATTCCTATCTCAAATGTTTGAAGGGAACCAATGAGCTCTTCAACTTTCATAGTGCATATGTCTTGAGCTTCTTCTATTGCTGTGACTTTCATGTCAAATTTTTTTGGCAAAGATCTGAGGATCTTTCTTACAAGTTTTTCATCAGTCATCTTTTCTCCCAAAGCTCCAGAAGTATTAGCTACTTCTAAGATGTTCATGTAGAATTCATGAACTGTCTCAACTTCCTTCATTCTCAAGTTTTCAAACTTGGTGGTGAGAAGTTGAAGTCTTGACATCTTTACTTTTGATGTTTCTTCATGAGTTGTTTTGAGAGTATCCCACACATCTTTGGCTAGCTCATAGTGATGCACAAGTCTAAAGATGTTCCTATCAATGCCATTGAATAGAGCATTTAAGGCCTTGGAGTTGCCTAGTGATGAATCTTCTTCCTCCTTACTCCATTCTTCTTCAGGTTTCAACACTTTTGATCCATCTTTGGTGTCTTGGATAGGATGATCCCATCCAATGTTGACTGCTCTCCAGGCCCTGTTGTCAAGTGATCTTAAGAATGCAATCATTCTTGGCTTCCAGTAGTCATAATTAGAACCATCCAGTATAGGTGGTCTATTCACTGATCCTATATCTCTGTCCATGTTTCCAGAATTTGTATTCCCTAGATCTCACCCAGTATAAACAGGCAGGGTGCCTGCTCTGATGCCAATTGAAATTCTGTGATCAGGTATGAGATGTCCTATGAGATGTCCCAACACTTGACAGTTTTAACCAAAACTTAAAATGCAAGAAAATTAAACAACACAGAAGTTTGTTAACCCAGTTCAGTGTATAACCACACTTACATCTGGAGGCTACCAAGCCAGGAGGAAATCCACTATAAGTAATATTAATTCTAGACTTAAACAACCCAGTTTAATCTTTCACTTAATATCTACCCAATGCAATTTCTACCTAAGACACAACTTAGATATGAGTACCAACTCGCTCCCCCTCAATCACACAGTGATCAAGTTTACAAGTTTAATAAAATTGAAGACATTCTTCAAACAATACAGCTTGATCTTACTTCACAGTTTCAATCAAGTCACAAATGCACTTTTGCTTAAAAGCTCATAAAGTGGTACAATGAAAACACCTGCTATTAAAAACACTAGACACCCTATTTGGTCTTCTGAAATTCGTACCCAATTCTGTGAGTTTTTGTTGATTAAATAGGTATTTGTAATTTGGGCTTTCTGTAGTTTAATCCAGTCCTAAAAGCATGCAGCTTCCACCTTGAATTTAGGGTTTGTTACTTCCTATATTCTAGGTGATTTAGTTCTTCTGATTAATCTGTATCCTCATAATAAAACTCCCTACAGATGCGCCTTGTTCTGTTTTTATCCATCCATAATTAATTCCAGATAACTCTCCTTAAATATCTCAGAACAGTTAGTCATTAATTAATTCTGGTAGCAGGTTTGAGATGTCTCAACATCTGTTGGGACATCCTGAAAAACTGAACTTAAGTCATTTACACAATGTCCCAACATCTGGTGAGACATCCTGAAATAAGTTCTTATACTCTGTTTAATAATGTCCCAACATCGGATAGGACATTCTGAACTGAATTCAATATTTCTTGTTGGTCAAAAATTCTGCCAATTCTAAACATCTACAGAAAGAATGCGAGAAAGCCCTCCATCATCTCAAGCAAGTCTTGTCAGAACCCCCGATCATATCCAGACCATTAGTCGGGGAGGTCCTTTACCTTTATTTGGTTGTCAGTAGCGGGGACATCAGTGCGGCTCTGATGAGAGGGGATTCCGATTGGCAGAAGCTCGTATACTTCACAAGTAAAGCGTTACAAAGACTAGAGCTAAGGTATCAGCAAATCGAGAGGGTCGCCCTCTCGCTCGTAAACGCTGACAGGAGACCACGACACTATTTTATGGAACATACTATAGTCATGAGAGCCGACCAGCCTATCAAACAACTTTTAGCTCGACCAGATATGGTTGGTAGAATGTTAAAGTGGTCCTTGGAGTTGTCCGAATTTGACGTACACTACAAGGGTAGGAAAGCTTTAAAGGCTCAATCCCTGACTGACTTTGTCGCCGAAATGACCCCAAAAGAAACCACTTCAGAAGGTGCCCGCAAATGGATCATCTATGTCGACAGGGCATATGGTCCTTCCGGTAGTGGGGCAGGAATCATCCTCGAAAACGAGGAAGGCCTCGTGGTCGAGGTATCATGAATTCTCTCCTTTCCAACATCTAACAACCAGGCTGAGTATGAGGCCTTCCTGGAATCCACCTTGCAAAGAACATGGGCGCCCAAGAAGTCATGATCTTCACCGATTCACAGCTGGTTGCCTCACAAATAAAGGGGGAGTATCAGGCAAAGAACGACAACTTGATCGAATACTTGGCTCTGGTGCAAACAAATGCTCATGCAATTCAGAACCTGGGACGTCCAACATATCTCGCGCGAGCGCAACTCACGGGTACTATCAAAGCTAGCTATTACACAGAAGAAAGGCGGGAACAAATCCATTATCCAGGAAACACTCCCTCGTCCCAACATTGAAAAGGTTGGCGTCATCGTTGATATCAAAGTTATAGGAGACAACGACTACTGAATGCTTCCTGTATTCCAATATTTGACTATCAGGGAGTTACCCGAAGGCAAGAAGGAAGCCAGTGCCACAAAACGCCTTGATTCCTCCTACATCTTAGTAGACGACAGAATGTACCACCGAGGATTTTTCATCCCGCTCCTGAGGTGCGTCGAGGAGGGAAGCATATCTAACATCCTACATGAGATACACGAGGGAATTAATGCTCAGCACCTGGGTGGAAGATCTCTGGCCCGCAAAGCGTTACGAGCTAGTTATCACTGGCCAACTATGCAATATGACACCCGTGAAAACGTAAAAAGATACGAGAAGTGCCAACGTCATAGAGATATGCACGTTGCACCCCCAGACGCTTTGAAGACAGTTTCATCACCATGGCCATTCGCGCAGTGGAGCATGGACATCCTCGGTCCCTTCACGACAGGTTCTTTCCAAAATAAATACCTGATAGTGGTCGTTGATTACTTTACCAAATAGATAGAGGTCGAGGCCCTGGTCAGAATCACCGCGTTCAACATCCAGGGGTTTTATAATAGAAACATCTTGGCTAGATTCAGCGAACCACAGTCCCTTATAACGGACAATGACACCCAATTCACAGACAAAAAATTTCAAGACTTTGTCGCCAAAACAGGAACCAAACAACACTTCGCATTCGTCGATCAACCCTAGACAAACGGGCAAGCCGAGGCCGAGAATAGAGTTATCATGCAGGGCCTTAGACGAAGATTAGGCAAAGCAAAGAACATGTGGGTCAAGGAACTCTACAGCGTATTGTGGCCTACCGAACCACCTCGCATTCGAAAACGGGGGAGACTCTATTCCGGAAGACATACGGGACTGAAGAGGTCATTCCCATGGAAATCAGATAACCTTCTCGCCAAACAGAGTCCCCTTTAGAAGAAGAACTCAACGACGAGGCTCTAAGGGAGAAACTCGACTTGGTTGAAGAGGTTTGTTCGGAGCATCTCTCCACGAAGAATCCTTAAAACCAAAAATCTCGTTATATTACGACAATAGAGTCGTCAAAAAAGAATTCCAGGTAGGCAGCCTTGTCTTGCACATAAACCAGAAAGACTCGCGCGAAGGAAAGCTCGCAGCCAACTAGGAAGACCTGTATCGCGTGAAATCAAAAATGGGAACAGGTGCATACTACCTCGAAGAATTGAATGGAGAACCATTTGCTCGACCATGGAACACTGAAAAGCTTAAACAATATTATAGCTAAAATCCAGCCAAAGCGCGGAATAACTTCCGACTAATAGACCCCACCAATAGGGGAGGACATGCCCGGTCACATGGATGTATTGTGGTATAAATACAACCCTCGACACAAACGTGCACGATCACTTGTCCATTATTCAGACAATTGAAATCCCCCAACGGGGACAACTCAAACGAGCTTCATCGTTACCATACCAGCATGGCAGACCCCTAGCTCGTGATGGGAAAGGTCTAAGCCTTAGGGGACAGGGACGCGACCGGGTCCCCAAAACCCCTCTAGCGAGAACATATCTCGCCACTTAACCAGTTCCATACACTATCGAGTTTAATATATTTAGTCGAGCATTAACCAATTCTTAAAACTTAGAAAAATATATAAAAAGCACACATGCAATTTGAATGACGACGCATAAACAAGGTATAAAACGACATTAAATTAACAAAAAAATATCGACCATACGATCGGTATTGTCATTACATAAAAGAAAAAGGGACCAAGCCCTAAACAAAAGCTTATAAAAAAAGTATTAATGGCACGCAGGACGAAGTCAATATTGGCACGCAGGCCAGACAACTATTCATCGGGAGGAATGACGACCCCGTCCTCCACACGATGCAGACGACCGGTACCTTCAACGACCAGGTTCACATCAGGATTAGTCACCTTGAGATGTTCCACGGCGTTATAAAAGTCGAACGAAGCCATACTCAAGTTATCATGCGCCAACAGTCGAATCCGGGTAATCAGTTTAGCCCTGGTCGTCATGGCGGCTTCTTCCTCAGTCTCATCCTCCCCAAAACCACCTTACCTTCCGCCTCCTCAACCCGTTTCTTCAGATGCTCGTTGTTGCTGGTAAGCTCTGCCATCTTATTCTGAATCTCCGTAACCTCCCTCATAAGCTCAAGCTTGCTCTCATAGTGCCCCTTGGCCTGAAGCACGTCGTTTTCCAACTTCGCATTTTCGGCCTCCAATTCGGCAATTATATCCTTGGTAGCTTGAAGGTCCTTGCGGGAGACGAGTTTGGCATCATTGAAAGCGAAGGCGGCCTCCAAAATATGGATCATCCCTGCAACATCTTGGTAGAGCTCGAATCTCAAACCCTTTGAATATGCAGAGAGAATGGCAGCAATATCAAGATCAGGAACCCGGATAGAGGATCCTCCGTCGAACAAAGACCTCTGAGTGACGCAAGAGGACAAGTCAAATGGGCCCGTCGACGTTGCGTTATTTTTCAGAGGAGGAGATGGCTCCTCAGTTCGTTGCCTCTTGCCCAGTGGAGACCCACCCAGCGGAGTGGTCCCCGGAGTAAAGTTTCCCGAAGTAACGAAGCCATCTAGAGTGGTCTGATCCTTAACGGCCTCGACCCGACCCTTCACACCCTTCTTTATGTTCCCTATATTCACCTTCACCAGACGATCTCGGATCTCAGCCATTTGTGCTGCAAAAAAAACAGGAAAACCAGTTAGTTATCAATCATATCCACGAATCAAAAACTTAAAAACTACAAATCCCCCTAAGAGTTGCATTGCAGCCTCGTCGTTCGGGAAACTGAGCAACGACTTCACATTTATTAGCCTGGCCAGAGTAACTGATGTCCCATCAGGCCGAAGAAGGGCGTTCCCGTCAGAGTCAACAAGCTCAGTAGGACGAAAACTGGCGATGAAGCTGAACAGCGTATTGTAAGTTGTTGTATCATCGACGATCAAATATTTGGGCTTGGTAATATAGTGCTCGCTGGAATGGAGAAAAATGCACGTTCACCCACTCCAACAGAAAGTGGGTCACCATCTTCTCCTCCTCGCCAACCATCTCTCTATCGAATAGTGAATCCTTGGCAGCCTGCAAACATGGTTGGATAACGTAGAAACGGTATTTGAAATCGCGAACAGAATCCAGGTATGCCTTGAAGAGTCTGCTCGCTTGCTTCAACGACACCCAATTGCGTCGACCATCTTGGAACTTCCTTTATAGATGAAAGATCCTGAAGAATAAAATGATTATCGCCCCTATCTCCAAGTAACGACATACCAGCTCAAAAGCCCTTATGAAGGCCAGAGCGTTGAGATACAGTTGGGAAGGCGCGAGCTCAAGGGGAGTAAAAATCGCCTGTTGAAAATCAATAAAGGGCGGACGATACCCAGCCTCGCGAAACGCGAATCCGTACATCGGAAACCAGAGAGCAGGAATGCGCGGACAAATACTCTGGGTAGGTTTCGGAGGTAAGGCTTTCCAGTTAGCGGCCTCCCATTTCCTCTACTTCTTAATCCTAGCCCTGCGTCCGAAGCGTCCACCGCAAATTGAGACGCCGTTTCGAGAGGCTCGTCCATTAACCATAAACAATCCTGAGCGGGGACATCCGCGCCATCAGAAGCAAGGACCTCCTCGACCCCGCGAGTATTCTTTCGACTACTTTCACATGAAAAGCAGAGGAAACACAATGAATTCGAAAAATCCAAATCCACCCTTCCATTGTAAATCAAGTGAAAGGGCTTCGATAAAGACCGGGGACGTACCATAGGTCAGCCCTTTAGTCAAGAAAAACACTACAAGGGCAAAATCGACACACCGAGCTCATCTCCACCGTTCTTAACTTAAAATCAGCGGGGATAAGTTCCCCCACGACCCGACGCTCGGTCTACTAACACTAAGTTATCACTACTAAGACCTAGCTTGGATCTATCACTAATCTACTTGCTAACCCTAGAGATTCATGAACATTTATACGCTTCTGAAGAACATTCATCAAAATTTCCAGAACTTCATAGGAATCTCCAAAAAACTATGAAGATCCTATGAAGTTCATAGGAAATGGATGAATGTTCGTCAGGAAAATCCAGAAAACAGAGCTAGAAGATGAAGATTTACCTTGATCCATGGTGCTTTTTGGGATTTGTACGGTGGCGGCGACGAGACTCCGACAAGAAAGTTGCAGACCAGGTTATACGGAGAGAGGAAAAGTTCGTAAGAAATGAACAAATGAACTTGTATTCCCTCCCTTCTATAGTGTCTCAAGCTCACATGGAGAATCGCAAAATCCAAAACAATTATTACCTAGGGCTAGCCCCTAGGAGTCATAATTGGATTACAGTATTTTACTACGCGTGTCATTAAAACCTTGGCGTTTCACCTTCCCAAAAAGAGAATATTTTGAAATCTTTCTGAATTCCTCTTGCGAGCAGGTGCCCGACGCAAAAAAGCAAAGGAATTTTGTATCGTTTCGCACTAAAGTCATGTCGATCATGTCCTCAGCACCTTAAAGTCATTATCCCCTTCGGGCACTGCGACTTGGGGGCTCCTGTTCTGGACTGGACTAGCACGTCCCCTACACCACATTGAGGCCCAACCCAAAAGTCGACTAGGCACAGGCCCATTAAGGATCAGCAAGGATATGACCGTTGCAGAAAAAGAGTTGTTGGCATATAGCCGTTGGGGGACCCCCAGGGTACAGGGTTCGATTCCCACGGAAGGCAAAAAACTCTACTAGTGAGGGGGGTAGAGAAGATCGTGAGGTGGCAGTGCCGAGATTGCCTTGCGAGGGGCCCGGGCTGTTACAGATATCCCATCCTTTATCCTACCAACACATCACAGTCCCAACTAGAGGCCTCGAAGACATGTCTGAATTCTTTCTGTACATAATGCATATAAAGAAAATACAAAAATGTAACTCCGAACTAATTTCTAGCAAAAATTTAGGTGTGACTCATTTATGCATGCATTTAGTGTGAATGGCAGAGTCGCCTCAAGTTTTTGGAGGCCGTGTGTACGTTAGCCATGGTTCAAATATGACAAAAACAATTAGAGGCCCAATTAAACCAAATTTGAACAATGAAAAAGATTTATGAGACCCTATTTAATTACAGTTTAACCGTGAAAATTTGAGACTCAGTGTGGTAGTCTGTCATACGCACCCTCAAAGACAATTATAGTGAATAGATGCGTCCAAAAATATACTTTTGAATTCGTAAGAATATTTTTGAATTTTCGACATCACTATCGGTAATCAACATTGCCGCAATCATCATCGTCATCAATCAACCCATGTTATGGTTCCGATACGGAGGAACATGATACATTTAAGAACGAACCATTCAAAAGAATTTAATCTCTCGTGAATAAAATTGGATTAAGGAAGAGTTGAATCTAAAGTATTTTGAAATTTCTCAATCTTCTAATAATATTTTCAAATAAATATCTTATTTATTAATTTAAATCGTATCATTTGGAGTTTTATTAATTAATCGGTCATTCTTTTTTAAGTAAAATTATAACCTAAATATTGTTTGTATTTTTATAATTTATGTGTATTTTACTTAAATATTAACACTTGGTAACTGTTTTATCATTTTTGCCAGAGTGGTTTGGTTTTTCAGAGGTTGGTTCGCATCAAGAGACTAAGAAGAAATACTGAGTTGAAAATTAGAACTCACCGACCACTAACGGAGACCCCATTTAAAGATGTTGTATCGGTTGACCCTACACAAAAATTATTTCGAGTACCTAGTAGGATTGACCCTACACATAGTAAAATCAGTCTCACACTCAGAAAACTTTAGCAGGAGATACTTTTTTTGTGTCCAATCTAAAAATTGTAGAGATTTCCATCAACAACATCTCAGGACAAGACAGGAGCTCTAAAACAAAACAAAGGTAAGGAAGCATCCAACTATTACCAAGTCAATGGTCAGGACACAAACCACAAACCAGTATAAAGGTTTTATACTTGTTTATAGCATAAAGAAGAATGATATCCTGCATAATTTCTTAACACCTTTTCTCCCACCATTTTTTATATATATTAAACCATAATCAATTAAATTCTTTCAGAGTATCAATCAATTTTTTTATTTATTTTATATTTTAATGTATGAATCTATATTAACTAAACTTTAAACACCATTAATCAACTTCTTTCACTCAATTAACCAAATTTTATTATGTTTTAATGTCTGAATCTATGTTAACCAAACTTTAAATGAAATTAATCAACTTCTTGCACTGCATTAACCGACTGTGTTAACAATTTTCCTTGTTTTGAAGTCTGGGAGTGCATTAACCAAAGTTAAATTTTCATTAATAAGTTCCAACAACGTATTAACCAACTAAATTATTTTATATATTATATATACCAACAAAGTTTAGTATAATTTTTACTTGACAAAAGTATGTAAAACAATTTTTTTTTCCTTGATAAACTATGTATTTGATTGAGTTATGATGGATGGAAATGAAAAGAAAAGTTGAAGAAGAGATGAGAAATGATAAAGAAAAATCAATAAGAAGAAATAATATGTGATTGGCTATTATGAAGAGAGAGAAATAAAAAGTGATTTTTAATATGATCCACAAAAACAAAAATGAAAGAAAAAGAAAAAACTAGTTGTATTAATATTTTATTGTTTTTTTAGTATAAAGACACTGCTCATACGATATAGTGTTCAGTGTAAGAATAGCAAAACTGTAGCAGAAAACCAATAAAGAACCCGTAAAATACAATAGTATGAAATAAGAATGATGTTAAAATGCTGCTACAATTTCCATTATTGTCTTCCTTGTGAACAAATTCTGAGGCATGAAATCGATAACTTTTTCAAAATAAACACTATATCTCAACAATATTTCCTTCTTAGCTTTACACTTTCTTACAGAAGCAAACATTGACAGCTAGGTCGCACAAATCGAAGTAAGACCATTGTTTCTTAGTTTCATATTATCTACATATACACATACATAAGCATTTGAAGCACTCATTCTGTCACATGATAAAACTGGATTGATATTGTTATATCTGGGATTTTCTTTACTATTTAGTCACACCTGTTCATTTCCCTTTAGAATATTGAACTTGCAAAGAGGACATGTTGCATTTATCTTTAACCATTTCACTATGCATGTCGAATGAAAATGGTGGTTACAAGGAAGTGCGTGAAGCTCTGCTTCATCCTCGTAAGGAGAGATGCATATACAGCATTCCTGAAAAAGGAAACAGGGATCATTATGCATTGTTATTATTATTTTTGTTTTGTACAATCAGAATTTCAAACACAGAAGTACAAAGGGGTTAGAATGAAAGAAATTAACATCGGTAAAGCATACCGCATCCTCTGGCGAAAGTACCCGTTCATTTGCACCACTGCTATTTTCAATGGGAACCATTGATCCACCCCTCGGACTAGATGTTTCCTCATTGCTTGCTGCATGAAACTTATATTTTGGAAGTATACTGAGATCTGATTCAGATGCACCCTCCTACAGTCTCACAATACAGGCAATGAGCATAAAATATTCAGAAGGGCCACAAGTATTTGAGAATTTTTCAATCAGAATAAAAGAAAAGCATACCAGTCCCGCAACAGCGTAAAGAATACCAATAATACAGGGTAAACAGCAGCAGAGGGCAATGCCAATTAAGCATGCCAAAGCAACACAAAAGACGGCAAAGAAGACATCAAATGCTAGAAAGACAACAGCCACCCTGTACAAATTACAGGAAGAAAAAACATAAGGATAACTTCTTTGTAATGCAAAAAATTAGTATATCATCAGAAAAAACAAATGTAATCGAATAATATAATTATTCTTTAAAATAATCCCTTTTATGCTTTGTAATGAAAATTCTAAGTTAAAGAAGAAAGACCAAATGACTTCATAAAAAAGAAAACATCCGATTTGCTTTGTCCTCATTTAACACTTTAAAAGCAGGCACGGACAACTGATTTGGCCCCTGATAAGAGAAAGAAAGAAAAAATGCTAAAGGGCGGATGACGTCTATGACATTAATCCAAATGTTAAACTTTGTGAGCTAACATTGTCAATGTAATGCATCCAGCCAAACATGATGTCATGTGTACCACATCACCGCGCTAACATCTGTCAATATGATGTAACAAACCAAATGTGATGCCACGTGTCTTCCATGTGTGTGCCACGTCACCAAAGACTAAAACGACCGTGCTTGATCCTGATGGTATACTAAGTAATCCATGTTATGGTTCCATTTGATCTCGATAACACGAAGCCCATTTTCTCCTCTTCATTTTTTTTCTTCCTTTTTATGTATATGTGTATAGCTGCACTTTCATTAAGTCATGTATCTTTCTATCATGTGAGATGGTCTTTTTATCTGAAGCTAATTCTGAATAATTTAGCAACTCTAACCTGCTAATTGAACATTGATAACTGCTTTCACCAAATGATTATCAAATGCCATCACTAATTACATCTTCCTAATCAAAACTATTGGGCTCTTCCCTTTCTATTAAGTGACAGTTTTTTTCCTAGTTCCCATTCAACTTTTTATACTGTATGTATTAATTACTATTTTGAAATCATAAGATGTATCAAGAATGCCGATTTCACATTTTTGCTTGTAGAGTTGGCTTATACGTTTAAGGGCTGTGTTACAAGCCAAAGTCAACAAAAAGGCTCTAGTACTGATGCTAAGGAGAAACTAGGAACTAACAAAGTTGATTGTCTGAAAGGCAATAGAAAAGAGAATGCTACAAGGAATGTGAAAGTGAATCATCAGAAATACAGTGAAAGATGTGCTCATGCAGTAAGCATGTTTAAAAAAACGGTCGTAGAACTACATAACTTAATAATCGTGTGTAGAAGTAGAAGGATGACATAGCTCGCAGATTTGTAGTCATTTGATTTGGCAGTTTACTTTGCTAGTCAATTAATTAATGCATGATATCATTGATTTGGTCATCTATAAGTTACAATATCCTTTTGTTAAATAAAATTTTCAATAAAGCTTTAAAAGATATGTAAAAACTCATCAAAGGCTTTGATATTTAGCACTAGCAGATCTAGCATTCAAGTGTCAAGATTCACCAATTAATGTTTCTAGCGCGAGAGGGCTTTGATATTTAGCACTAGCAGATCATCAAGAGACAATATCCTTTTGTTAATGTTGTTTTATGAAGATTCACCCATTATAATGTTTCAAGCAACTTTGCTTGTGTCAAGATTTATAACCCTTTTTTTCTTCGTCCATTCTTTTTTCTTGAGATGAAATTTAATGATCATTACAATGGACTTGCGCGCTCATATTATCATTATATGTTTAACTTTAACTTCTTGCGATTGTAATATTGAGAATTGCATTGGGGTTAAAGGAAACAAATAGCCTAATGGCACTTGCCTCAGTGAAACCTTATACTAGTTTGTGCTACTAACCCTTGTGTGTAATATAATATTATTTAGTGTTAGTGAGTCTAGTATGGTACCCCTCAATCTCCAATGTTGGTGATAAATTTTGGTTGTTTCAAACAAAATACACAATCCTTAAATTCTTTTCGCAATACTATTTCACGACTTTTCAACAATATGGTACAACACAAGACCTTCTGCACAGAAACAAACCAAAAATGGGGAAGGAAAAGTTGGGGTTTAGGGTTCTAGGGACCAAATAGAACAATACCAAGTGGTACTTAGTATACTTTCATTTGATTAAACACAAATCCTTGATGACGTAGGCCTCACGTAGAAGGCAACTAGCAAGATATTGGTAACATGACGTGCCAAGTCACATTACAGACTATAGGAAACGGAGACTTAACTTTTGGATTAACATGGATGGGATTTTATTTTTTATGTTTCATGCACTCATGGACCAGACTGATGACACCTTTCATGTTTAAAGGACCAAAATGAGGGTTTATTGAAAAAAGGGCAAAACTTCCAAGAAACAGCACCAATACAATAAACATGGTGATGAGAGGTTCTCTATGGCACACAATGCAAATAAATTTATAAAAAAAAAAAAACTAAAGGTTAGAATTTTGTCATTACACGAGTTGTTTAGTGAATAACAGTAACCATTCGGAAGAACCAATTACCGGGAGGCTGTATAGAAAGATATTAAAATCTATAGTGCCAATTTGCCAAAGGCTTAAAGTTTAAGATGGTTGATCATATATTCTATTTTCACTAAAACCAATATACAAACATTATTCTCAGGATTCAATAAAAAAGAAGGCTTGCTTACCAGTACAACCGTGGAGCATCTTGCATTAGAATATCACCACCAAAGACAACCCAGTAAAATCCCACCATCCACCAAATCAATGAAAGCATGGTATTCAACGATGCACATCGTTTTGCAAATCTGAATCATAGGTAACCAAAATCAGTATTTACAAGTCTTAATTACCCAGAACAGTCCAAGGTAAAAAGTATATGATTATAAACAAAAATACACACAACTCCGTAGTATATTAACAAACATGCTTTAGCAGCCAAGGCACATGCAGACTCGCACAGTAACAAGCATTTAATTCTTTTTTTTCTTTCCACAGTGAATAGATAGTTCACAAATCTGTTCTCAAAGTACACAAAATGAAGTGAGGTGATTGTGCCAAAACATCAGTGAAGGATTCCTTTTACTACCATCTCAATGAAGCTAATAACATGGCTTTCAAGAAATAAAAGATCATTTTCCATTTATCATAGACATTCGCCAGAAAAAAGATAATAAAAAGTACAATACCATAATGTTTTCACCCACAGATTAATCATTTGCGGGTCAACGTACCGCAACCGAAAGTCATTTTATCTATAAGCTAATAACTGCTGGAGTAGGAAAATCCAACAGTACTTTTTTTTGGTAGGGCCCTCCCTAAGTGAACAAACCAAAAGTTCAAGGCAACAAACCAAAAGAAGTTATTGGTAAGTACTTCCCCCCGTTAACCTGGAGTGCTCCTCATACTCAAGTTTCATAGATACTTTCTTAGGAACCAAAAACTAAAATATTATTGATTCCAATGAAACACGACACCCCAAACATGACTCCGACATGACAGGTAACACCGATAATAATTTGAACAAAATTAATAAATTAGATGTAATCACAAGTTTCGTTGCAGGCGTCTCTGACACCGACACGGACATGCCTTTTTCAGAGGTGTCGGTGCTACATAGATTGATTATCTCAAAGTCTCCATTACATAACTTACCTAGATGATTATGTATAAATTAAATAAAATTCTAAGATAAAACTATGATTAGATGCATAATCTCACCAATGCAAAGCAATTTGCACACACTAATCTCTTCAGTATTCAATAAAAAAACCTTAAATTCCTCCAAAAAATACAAACAAATTGAGTAACAAAATTGAACATAAACGGCAAGGGAATTGAGAAATTAAACTTACCCGGAACGAGAAGAATTCCGAAATTCAACATCATCATCATCCTCGCTATCATTAACATCTTCCTCAAGAGATTCCTCATCCCTTCGCCCTCCAACCCCGTTCCTCCTCCTGTACTCCAACCACACCAACGCCACATGGACCAAACACTGCACAGCGTAGCCGCAGATCCACAACCGAATCGGCGTGTTAGGATTCTCCTCAACAGAGCAAGCTAACATAACCGCCGCGACCACGACGAAGGCTGTGTTCCACGTCACATCAAGCACTACCACCGGCTTCGAGTAGCCCCAATCGGCGCGCCGCTCTTCGAGCTCGCGCGCTGCGGTTTCGCGAACGAGAACGGAAGGTCCGCGGCGTCCGAGAAGGAGCGCGAGGACGGGCGTGCGGCCCACGCGACGTGGGCGAAGGAGTGGCGCGTGGGACTGAGCGTAGTTTGCTGATGACATGGCTGGGTAGAGAGAGAAATCGTGAGAGATGGTGCTAGAGCATTATTTGAAAGTTGAATAAGAGGAGAAAATTGTAATGGTAACAACAATAATTAATTAAAGGAAGAGAAAAAACGATTCCTCATCGTTTTTTAACTTCTTGTTGTTGTTACTGTCTCATGTATAGAGATAGAAATGGAAACACCAAAACATACATAACACAGAACACAATAGAGAAACAGTAAATAACACGTGCACGTGCAGTGTCGATATTGACGGTTATGCCCTCGTAAGTTCTTTAAACCTTTGTTTGGTTGGAGAGAAGTAAGAAAGAGACAGTTAGAGAAAACAAGTACTTTATTTCTTCTAATTGATTTTTAGAAAGGTGACGGAGACAAAAATGATAGCTATGTAAAATACACATATGTCCTTCATTCGATGACGGTCACTTCTTAAAATTAGGGATTAATTATGTCATTTTGCAACAAATATTAACTATTTTTTTAAGGTGCGATCGGTTTTGAAATCAAAATGAGGAGAGACAAAGATGTAAAAAAAGTGTGAGAATAGAAAAAAAAAAAAAAAAAAAAAAGAATAAAATTGATGTATTATTTGTTATAAGAGAAGTATGATAACGTCAAAAACATCACAAATTTTAGGTAGGGTCAGAATTAGAATCACTCTCTCAAAATAAACATGGAAATATTCCATATCCTTGGCATATATCACAAGTTTTAACAAAGACATTAACATCTTTGAATAAAAAGGGTCAGAAATAATCTGATTGTGGAACATTAGCAGTAGTGTTGGTTTCTCGAAAATGTCTTTAATTGTCGAAGTTGGAGAATATTGATTTAAGTTGTGTTGTTGTTAATTGAATTAAGTTGTAGAAATAGTAGTAGAATAATACTATTATTATTAATAGTATGGACTTACTTATGGTTAGAAGTAGTAAGAGTGGAGTGTAGAAATTAAGCCCAATAGAATTAGTAAAAATAATAGAATTATAAGGTTAATTAGAATATATAAGAGAAGTTAGGTTATCAGTAAAATATAAATAAGATTTTGGGAGAAGTTACGTAAAGTTGCAGAGAAGAGGAAAATAGAAAAAAGAAAGGCAAAACTAGGTTCAATTGGAGAGTTATAAAGCAACCTTCAATCCAAGATAAGGGTGGGATTCTGACTCTATAATTGAGTGAATGATGAATAATATGCAGGATTGAGTTTATAGAATTGCTTTTGTCTCTATGTTTTGATTGTTATGGTTGATACCGAAAATTGGTTGATGTTATTAAATTGGTCGTAGAAAATTAATTTGTGTTGTTTGAATATAATCTTTCGTTGTACTGTGATGGTTTGAGTTTTGTTGATTTGGAATTGGTCTGAAGGAAAAATCTGGAAAGAATGAGAAGACATAGAGAACAGAGTTTTGAGGTGGGATGACCGTCCCAAAAGGCATGTGATGCCCGTCTTGGGGGAGTGACGATTGTCACCCCTGTGTTACGACTGTCACATAGTGAGACGAGGGCCGTGATGGAGTGACGAACGTCACTCTGGCCTGTTTCATATTTTCTTTTCTGCGTTGTGGTTTTCTGTCTTTTGGAATTTCTTTTGGAGAGTACTGTAAGTGTCAGCATGTGTATATGAAGAAACCAAGAATGTATAAATAGTATATTTTTTAGCAGGGTATTTTATGTGAGAAAATATCTATAGCAATGTAGCGTTAAATTAGTAGCAACACCAGTAACATTTAAAATGAATAATTTATAAATAATGTGGTGATAGTTTAACAATGATAAACTAGTAGCATGTTGGAGATTAGTTTAGTGACAGTGCAACATGAATTTACCATAATATTATGAGTAGAGTAATTAGTAGAATAAATTGGCAGAAGATTAATATGGTAACTAGTAGTAATTTATTAAGTGGATAACAGGTAGTGTATTTTGGTAACAAGTAGTGCATTTTAAGGACAAGAAGTGACAATACTAGTTTGGCAGTGAGATATTAGTAACAGGTATTACTATACTAGCAATGACTGTATGGACTTAATAAGAATAATGTAGAGTAGAAAATGTTGATAATTTAGTGGAAGATTAATTAATCGATTTTAGTCGAAAACTGTTGAATAATTGCGATTGGTTTATAGTATATTTTGGTTGGTTAGTGCATTGAGCCTTGTTGAAAGTTTTAAAATTTCAGGTGGTGTTGTATCTGGTTGGATTGCCTCTATTTATTGGCAAATATAAGTTGTAGGCATGTGGTCAATGTTGATTTGTTGTTATGTTGCTAGGTGACGATTATTGTTGTTATTCTGATATCCATGTTGTTGCATACATAGCATATCAAGTTGGAGTTGATACTCGGTAAGTTAGCCTGGATTGACAAATTATGTTGGAGGTTTATGCCTTGTTGACACCTCTATTAATTGACAAATTTTTAAGTTGGGTGTTCTGCTCCAATGATATCACATGCATGTGCATTTTATAAGTCGCATTTCGGGTTGCATAATCATGTTGTTGTGTTGTGTGTTGATTGATGTTGGTTGCAAGTTGTGAAGTGGTGATTTTATATAATCTGATCTAATAAATTGTTTATCATACATTCTATTATATTGTTTGATATCTCACCCATTTTGTTGTAATGTTGCTTCTACGTGGGTAACGCGCAGGTGATTCGGAGTGAATGTTGTTTAGCTTCATTAGTCGAGTCGGCGTCGTCGCTCTGATATGTAACACTCGGGGGGTGAACGTTGTCGCACCCCGAAAAATACGACCTCGCGCGATCCGAAAAGACGGGAGCCGCGTGCTGGACAGACTGAAGAGTCGCCACCTAATTCTATTTATTCCCGAATAGGGAAAGGGAAGATATAGATACAACCCGGGAAAAGAGGATGAGGACAAAGGTCAACGAAACCATTGTCTGGGTTCGAAAGTAGGTTATGCAGGGGGAAGGTATTAGCACCCCCTACATCCATCGTACTCGATGGGAACCATCTAAGTTATCACGCGCGAAAGGATGTCTATGCTTAATGAGTTACTTGCTAGAGGGAAACGAGTTTAAATTGTAAGTTAGATTGATCCTAGGGGCTCGACAAGGATTGAGATCCTCGTGCCTACGTATTCCCTTGTGCAATGGGAAAGTCAGAGCTTCGTAGTTCGGCCTACTACGGTTGGTGGTTGTTGATTTTATTACCTTTCTTTGATGAAAGGGTTTAGGAGTCGAATTGCACTAAAGACTATGGATAGTTTATTCCGTCCAACAAGACGAGTGTCTTGCGTCGAAATAATCGGAGCGAGTAACGAGAGCTCGTTATCCTCCTTTCTACCGCTTAAGGCCTGTGGCGTACAGTTCTTCTCGTATTATTAATGTGTTTTATTAACCTACGACCGCTTGACGTTGGATCAAGGGTTTGGATCTAATCGAAACATTTTGGTTTTTTTGAGGTTTATGGGTGAATGCAAATGGAGGTTTATTTTGTGGTTTGTTTAGCGAGGCACAATGCGCTTGGCTCGCAAGGTGAAGTGGATCCTAATAAACGATAACTGAAAAATAAAGTGCGAGTGTGCGAGTGCAACCGCTTGGCGTTGGACCAAGGATTCGCGAACTAAACTAAACCGATAAAATGCGGAAAATAAAATGCGTACATAAAATGGCGAAGGGATACAAAATAAATTACAGGGGATTGCATGAAATAAAAGGGTCTCGTTGTAATTTGCCCAAGAGAAAGCGTGTGTGCAGCTGTAACACCCTAATTTTTGCCCTAAGGTTCTTTGCATTTCATCTGCATTTTGCATACAAGCAAGATCGCACTGGTTGCACGGTTCTTCTCGGGTTAGGATTTTGCCTCGCAGAGGATCACCGTTGTCTTTAATTGTTTTATTTGATTGTGTTTACTAATCATTAATCAAAATCCAAAAATATTTTGTTTCCTTTTGCTAATTTTTTTTTTCAGGAAGAGGAACCATATAAAAATGCCAAAAAATATCAGTCCTGCAGCTCGAGTAAATTTCACAAAAAAAAAAGTCGAAGACGATCCGCAAATAATTCAAATTTATCAGATCAAGGATTTCCCAAGTTAATTGATTCATTCAAAGGATCTCCAAGGTTCCCGTGTTTATTTCTTCGACGTACACAAGAATCGGGCCGAAACAACCAAGCAGCTTTTTTTTTGAACAGAAAATTCAAAATTCAGCTTGGTTAACCAGTTAACCAGTGCGAAATTTGAATTTTTTATTCAAATTCAGCACTCTTAGATCATTGATTTAATTGGAATATTCTAGATCCACTGGTTTCTGATTTTCTACATCATTTTGATCATTTCCTACCAAAAACCCTCACTAATTACCACTTTTTTCCATTTCCCACCAAAATTTCAATTACCAAGCCTAAATTCAAATTACCAAAGCAAGCTCCATTCACCCAAATTTCCATACCCAAGGCCTTTAAATAGGACCTCAATTTCATTCATTCCACAAGCTTTTGATAGCCAAAAAATCTCTTGCAAATTATTCCCCCAACACCAAAACTCTCCAAAGCTCATCTTTCTTTCTTTTGAAGTTATCAAGAATTCACATTGAATTCTTGATTAACTTGAGCTAAACCTTCATTCTTTCATTCTCTTGCTCATCAATTTCAGTAGATCTAAGCTTGTGTTGGTTCAATTTGAAGAAAAGCTTTTGGTAATTCATCTTCCTCCATAAACCCATATTTACCATCAACATTCAAGATGTAGATCTTTGGTGCTTTTGTTTCTAGATCCTTTGGATCTTTATTTGTTGTTTGATTGCAGGGATTCCACTGTATTTTGGTTTTAAAATTCGTGCAAATTCAGATCATGATCATCCAATGTTTGAGAAAAAGTTTCAAAATGGATCATGCTGAATTTTCTGCATTTTTCAGCTTCTGGTACAGCGTTAACCGGTTAACCATTTGGTTAACCGGTTAACCAGTTTAAAAACAGCGCAGATTATTCAATTTATGCTTGCGTTAATTGGTTAACCAATTGGTTAACCGGTTAACACAAGTCAGAATGGTGTTTTTGGCTTGTTTTAAGCCCCTTTTTGGTTCCTCTTTCTTCTTCTTCCTCCTCCTTTTTATTTTTACCTTGGGAAATATTTTTGGGAATAATTCCTCTTTAATTTCAATGGACTTTGGGTGTAGATTAGAGTAGTTAATGTTCATTAATTCAAAACTACCTTTAAGTGGATTATTCAATTCATTTAAGGTACTTTGCATTAGTGATACATTTTCATGCTTGAATCCACCAAGAGGAGTGATTGAACTTAAGGATGGAAGAATACCATAAGTATGACTCAATTTGGTATTCATCTTTAGTTTCGTGCGGTATCGCGTTCGGATAACGATTTATATATCGTTCATCTCGCATACATTAGCACTAATATTATGCACCTTAATTGGTGGTGGCCGGCCTCATTTGTAGGGTAATTACTTCGTAAATTACTCGGCGATTGCTTAACATAGACCTAAATGTGTCCCGACTTCGGAATAAAAATCTAATTGGGTACTTGCACTTTCGTGAACCGGATCTCTTGTTGATCGCGTAATCCCAAAGTGTAATCATATTGCATCAAGAATCGAGACTTGTGAATTTTTGATGCGTAGGTGCTTTGGGTCTCCCAATCGCCTTTCAAGTTTCATTGAATTCGGTTCGGTTTGCCTTGATTAATCGCTATAGTGTAAGATGCTAAGCGGATCCGGTTGCCTTCGATTTTGGTTACTTTCTTTTTTGGTTGTGGTTGATTAAGTTCACCATACCATTATTATATGAATATTATTATAATATTACTACTATTAATATTTTAGATTCTTGCATTTTTATTTCTTTTGTTACTAACATTTAATTTCTTGCACTATTATTACCTTTATTTTATTTTGCTTTATTCATCCATATCATGTTTATTATTTGCCCTTATTGTTTGTTGATTTGATTTTCTATTTGTCCATTTGGACACAAAAAAATTAATAAAGGATTAAACACCTAAAAGACTTGTGACTTTAATTTCGGACTATGGTTACTATCCTTAGCTTTGGAGTATGAACTTAGACTTTAAGATCTTCCCCCTTGCTCAAGTTGGAATGGATTAGAAACCTCGGCCTCAAATTATTTCATTAGCCTTTGAAGAGGGAATTCCGAACTTTGAAGAATTGTGCATATTATGGTTTGGTAAACTCTTCTCTTAACTTTTAATTCAAGTATTAAGATTAGTCCCTTCATCTCCTCCCCATTCTTAAATTTTCAAAACTCCTCCCTATTTCAAAAATCTTCTTTGTTTTCAAACTTCAAATGCTTTCATAATCAAACCTTGATTTCGGTCAAGCGATTTTAATCTTTTCACTTTATTTTCTTAATAAATGTTAATTCATGTAAATATATCAAAATCATTTTCTTACATACTTTAAAAAACACAAAACTCACTCAATTGTTTTTGTGCCTTGTGCACATTTTCTTTCTATATGTTTAGATATGATTCATCTTTTCTAGCGAAATTATTCGCTAAAGGATGACGACTTATCTCTGCATTTTAAAACCAATTCAACTCATTTGTTTCTTTTCAAATTTTGTACCACGAACTACGAGGTTTTGATCTCGCATTGCACTTTGTGGGTACGTAGACATAAGGCGTTAAAACCTTATCAAACACAAAATCATTAAAAAATATTCTCCTTCCCATCTCTTCAATCATTTTTAAGCAAACAAATTTCAGACCAAAAAGCAATAAATATTTCAAAGGGCTCCCGTGGAGTACCACGGACGAGTCGGGTGCCTAAAACCTTCCCGGTTTGTAACCAATCCCCTTACCCATTCTCTGTTTTGTTTCTTTTAGCTTTTGCTTTTAGACTCCTAGGTTTTTGTTCGTTCTTTTACCTTTTTCCTTTTGGAAATAAAGAAAAGCGCGGTGGCGACTCTGTGTACATCGAGTTAAGTTAATCAATAGCTTACACTCACGATTTTACCGCTACAGAAAAGTGGCGACTCTGCTGGGGAGTAATCTCTAAGCAGATTCAGCCTACTTTGATTTATTTATTGCTTTGGTTTGACTTGTTTGTTATTTGGTTGTTCCGTTTCGGTTTTGGTGATCCTCTGTGTGAGATAGATTCTAACCCGGATCTGAGTGAAACTTATGATAGGACGGCGATATTCGAAGTGATATGCGATGGAATAGTCCAAAGCAATATCAATTTGATAATCTCCACTCAGTTAGGCTCTCTTGGACTATCAATGTCATGACGAGTAATCATACGTGGCATTATTTTCCGACCTTGAGCTGATCATACTGAGGACCTTAGAACCCTTAACCCATCTAAGCCAACTTAGGAACATAGTGCGGAAACTGTCTGGGTGTAAATCTAAGGCGGTTGTCACGCGATACTACACTCGGACGAGGTCTATTTTAAGAATGTTATCGGTTGGGGAGTAATCCAACGTACCGACGATATTCTAAAGATGGCTGTTAACTCCGGGCACCTCTGTTAGCACCCTTTTGGTTTTCTACAGGTACAATGAAGACAAAACCTTAGTACTTACCTGTGTGGGTTGGTGTTCTGTTACCTTGACTTCATGCTCGTGACTCGGAACCTAAGCCCGTGTGCCTTGTGTGATCTTGTTTGTGTTTGTTGCATACATGCCATCATACATTCATGAGCATTGTTCGTAAGATTTCAAAGGACTTATAAGGAACTTTTGCAAAATTTCAGATGTCCATGGCTATGACTTTTGAAAGGAGGAACACAAAGAAGTACACTTTCAAGAATCCTAATGTAGTAGAGTTGAGAAAGCTAGGAGCTTTGGTTGTTGATACCCAAGAGTTTCGAAGATGTCATGGGAAGCTTTTGTATATGTTGGATACTGATGTACCTGAGGGGATTCTCCCTACTTTAGCTCAGTTTTATGACCCGTTGCACCATTGTTTCACTTTTCCGGATTATCAGCTTGTGCCGACTTTGGAGGAGTATTCTCATTGGTTAGGTTTTCCTATTCTGGACAAGGAGTTTCTTTTCACTGGTTTAGAGAAGGAGCTTACTATCAAAGTCATCGCCAAAGCACTTTTTCTTAAGGAATCCGATCTTAATGGGAAGTTTCTTCCAAAGGGGAGTGTTCGTGGTATTAATGCTAAGTTCTTGATGGGAAAGGCTTCTACTTCACTTACTTTGGGTCATAAGGATGCATTTGAGGCTATTCTTGCTTTGCTCATTTACGGGATTGTCTTGTTTCCGAATTTGGATGGTATTGTGGATGAGAATGCTATTCAGATCTTCTTGAAGAAGAACTCGGTTCCTACTTTGCTTGGAGATATGTATCATGCTTTTCACTATAGGACCTCCAAAGGTGATGGAGAGATTGTATGTTGTGTGCCTCTTCTTTATAGGTGGTTTATTTCGCACCTACCCAAGTCGGATGTTTTCAAGGATAATAGAGAGAATCGAAGATGGTCTCAAAGGTTGATGTCGCTTTCTCATAAGGACATGACATGGTATAGTTCTTATTATGACACTGGAGTTCTTATTGATAGTTGTGGAGAATTTCCTAATGTACCTCTTCTTGGTACACGTGGGGGAATTAGCTACAACCCCATTCTGGCTAGACGACAGTTCGGTTATTGTTTGAAGGATGTTCCAAACAATCTTGCTTTATCCCGTTTCTTCTTTCTTAATGGTGCTGATCATATAGAAATGAAGAAAAGGATTGCTCATTCTTGGCATGTTGTTCACCGGAAAGAGAAGGGGCAATTAGGAAGACAACACCTTCCTCCTTCTGAATGTTATATTCAGTGGGTTCGATCTAGAGCTTCCAAGCTCAAGATGCCTTATCCACCTGAGGAGCCTATGTTTCCCATATTGCCTTTGACTGTTTTTCTTCCTCCCGTTGATGAGAAGTTGGTTCTTCAAGAAGAGTTAGACAAGATGAAGAAAGAGAAAGAAGAATGGCTACTTGAGAAGACTACTATGCAGGAGCAGCTGAAAGAGAAGGATGATCTTATTGAGCTACTTGAGCGGCGTGTCACGAAGAGTCCGAGAGAGGATTTATTTTCCTCTAGTACTTCAGCTACTATTCCTCCTACTTACGGTGCTTGGAAGGCCATTGTCGACAAGTTGGTGAAGGATAAGGAAGATATGAAAGATAGGTACAAGAATGAGATCAAGAGGATTCGTATGAAGTATCAGCCAGGATTCGGGACTTCTTCGGATATGATTCCATAGGCTTAGTTTACTTTTCCTCTTATGTATTAGGATTATTGATGTTTGTACTTCATTTGTAATCCTCACTTTGATCTTAATAAGAATGAGTTTTTAAGTATTTCAAAAATGTCTCTTTATAAATATTGTAAGTTATCTTATATAGTCCTTTGGAATCTTTGCATTTTGCATACGCATACCATGCATCATACTCGCATTTTGTCTTTCTTTTTGAGTGTTCTCCAGGGATCTTATGTTATTTTCTGGTCTTCATTCAGTTCTCCTGTCAAGCTGACTCACCGTTTTGATACTCGAGCTAATCGGAGAAGAGTGATGGAAACTTTGCAACAAGAGAATCGCGAGCTGCGCGAAGAGGTTACTTATCTGAGGGAAAGCTTGGAAAGAGTGTCTGCTATGATGGAAAGTTTGGTGGCTGCTCAGAATCAGCCACCTCCTTCTCCTGTTCAGAATACTGTTATCTCTGAGGTTGTTACCGCATCCATTCCTGTTGAGACTGTTATCTCTCCTCGCTATCGTATGCCTGCTAGCACACCTTGGGGCATGCCAGTTGACTTTTTTCCTGCTGGTTATCGTCCTCCTCATCAGCCTGAGACTACTACATTTAACACTCTCCCACCACCAGTTTGGACTACTCTTCCTCCAGTTGTGACTACTGTACCACCTGTGGTGCACAATATTCCACACCATGATGAAATGATTTACCATGCTGAGCCCAGTGAAGGGGCTGGAGTAGCTGAAAGACTTGATGACTTCCAGGGACGCTTTGTTGAGATCCAGAGGGAGATGAGAGCTTTGAAGCATAAGGATTTGTTCGGAAAAGATGCCTATGATCTTTGTCTGGTCCCAAATGTTAAAGTTCCTTACAAATTCAAGCTGCATGAGTTTGAGAAGTACAAAGGCAACACTTGTCCATTGAGCCATTTGACGATGTATGCAAGGAAGATGTCTGCTCAGACTGATAATGATAAGCTGCTGATTCACTATTTCCAGGACAGTTTGACCGGTGCACCCATGAGGTGGTATATGAGTCTGGATAATAGCCAAATCAAGACCTTCAATGATTTGGGAGAAGCTTTTGTGCGATAGTACAAGTACAACGTTGATATGGCGCCAGATAGAGATCAGCTTCGTGCTATGTCCCAGAAGGACAAGGAGACTTTTAAAGAATATGCGCAGAGATGGAGAGAGCTGGCAGCCCAGATTGTCCCTCCGCTGGAAGAAAAAGAAATGACGAAGATCTTCTTGAAGACGTTGGTTTCTTTTTATTATGAGAGGATGATAGCAAGCGCTCCTTCCGATTTCACTGAGATGGTGAGCATGGGTATGCGTTTAGAAGAAGGTGTCCGTGAGGGACGGTTGAGTCAAGAGAATAGTAATGGCTCAAGCTCTAGAAGGTTCAACTTCGGGAAAAAGAAAGAAAATGAGACTAATGCAGTATCCCGTGAAAGTTATAGAAGACCTCACAATCGTGGGAATCACCATTCGCAGCATGTGGCTTCAGTAACACCAATGATTAACGTGGCTCCAACTGTGCCAGCAGTTCCAAAGTATCAACCTCGTTATCAGCAACCTTCTGTGCAACAAGGTGGTAATCAACAAGCTCGGGCTAAGCCCAGTTTTGATCCTATTCCGATGACGTATGCGGACTTGCTTCCGTCTTTGATTGCAAAGAATCTTGTGCAAACTCGTCCTCCACTGCCAGTTCCAGAGACTATCCCATGGTGGTATAAGCCAGAGGCTCGCTGTGCTTTTCATCAAGGTGCCTCGGGGCATGATGTTGAGAATTGTTATCCATTGAAGTTTGAAATACAGAAATTGATGAGGAACAATGTTCTATATTTCAATGATGTTAATCCAAATGTGCAAAAGAATCCGTTGCCGAAGCATGGTAATGCATCTGTGAATATGGTTGATGGTTGTCCTGGTTTGTTCAAAATCTATGAGGTCCGTCATATCCGAAGATCTTTGGTGGAGATGCATGCTTTCTTGAGTGAATATCATGATATTGATCACGATTATGCTGAATGTTGTATTTGCTCGGTGAATCCTCGTGGTTGCGTGATTGTTAAAAGAGATATCCAAAAGATGATGGACGATAAGCTGATTGAAGTAACAACAAAGAGAGATGAATATGAAAATGAAGTGAATGTCATTATGCCTCAGTTCAATCTTCCTGAGAGGGTTGCTCCTAAAAGGGTGGTTATTTCTTTCGATAGTCGCAAGAATGTTGTTACTCCATTAGTGATTAATGTACCTGGTCCAATGCCATATGAGTCTGATAAAGCTGTTCCGTACCGGTATAATGCTACGATGATAGAAAATGGTAGGGAAGTCCCTCTTCCTACTCCAAAGTCTGTGGTTAGCATTGCTGATGTGACGAAGGTTACCCGAAGTGGTAGAGTGTATGCTTCTGATCCTCCGAAGAGAGTTGAAGATACAAATGCAAGTAAGCAGATTATGGATGTCGTTGCCCAATCAGGCCAATCTGGTAATAGTGAAGATGAGGTGTTAAAGTTGATAAAGAAGAGTGAGTACAACATCACAGAGCAGTTGTTGCAGACTCCATCGAAGATATCGGTTTTGTCTCTCTTGATGAGTTTTGAGGCTCATAGGCAGTCTTTGCAGAAGATTCTCGATCAAGCCTATGTTGACCATGACGTGACTGTTGATCAATTTGATAGTATTGTGGCGAATATCACGTCATGCAACAATTTGAGTTTCTGTGATGACGATCTGCCTGAAGAAGGAAGAAATCATAACTTGGCGTTGCATATCTCGGTGAATTGCCAAGAAGATGCTATGTCCAAGGTGCTAGTTGATACCGGGTCGTCTCTAAATGTTATGCCAAAATCGACTTTGTCAAAGCTTGCGTTTCAAGGTGCTCCCATGAGGCACAGTGGGATTATTGTAAAAGCATTTGATGGGTCGAAGAAGACAGTGATCGGTGAAGTGGATCTTCCTATTCTTATTGGACCGTTTATATTCAAGATTACTTTTCAAGTAATGGATATACGTCCCGCATACAACTGTCTCCTCGGAAGACCTTGGATCCATGAAGCAGGAGCTGTGACATCCACTCTTCATCAGAAGTTGAAGTTTGTGAGAGAGGGGAAATTGGTGACCATTGAAGGTGAGAGGGCGATGCTTGTGAGTAACTTGTCTTCTTTCTCCTATATTGATGCTGAGGAAGAGGTGGGAACGTCGTTTCAAGCTCTTTCTGTTGTGGATAATGTTGCTAAGAAGAATGCCATGCCCATGTCTTCTTTCAAAGATGCTCTGCGAGTATTGGAAGCTGGTCAGTCTGATGGTTGGGGGCGAATTATTGATACTGTCGACAACAAGGAAGGTTTTGGTATCGGCTTTGCGCCGGGTGCAGTTATCAAAGATCCAAAGACTATTCAAGAAGGCTTCAGAAGTGCTGGATTTATCAACGATCATTCCGCTGCTGCCATCATTGATGATGATGAAGACGAAGAAATGCCTGACTTTGTTACGCATGGAAAGATTTGCCAGAATTGGATCGCTGTTGATGTTCCTTTTATCGTTCATTCTTCAAAGTAATTTGTTTTTATTTTCTTTCAAAAAGATCCTTTCACTCTGCCCAAGGTGAAAGTGATGTTTGTCGGGCTTTGTTTCAAATTTTATCATCATCAATAAAATGTTATTTTGTTATTTCCATATGTGTTTTTCCTTTTTGCTTTATTCTGAAAAATGGTAACATAAAAAACCCAAAAAAATAATAATAATTGTTTATCTTCATATTGTTTGCACTTTTGTTCATGCTCTAAAATAAAAATAAAATCATTGTGCAAATTGATTGATAAACCCATTGAAAACAATGATCCTATGCCCTCTCCCAACTTTGAATTCCCTGTGTTTGAAGCTTAGGAAGAGGATGATGAAGAGATTCCTGATGAAATTTCTCGGTTGCTTGAGCACGAGGAGAAGATTATTCAGCCTCATGGAGAGTCTATAGAGATGGTCAACTTGGGTTCTGAAGATGAAAAGAAAGAAGTCAAAGTTGGAGCATTGCTTGGTCCTGATGTTAAGAAGAGGATTGTTGAGCTTCTCAGAGAGTATGTTGATGTATTCGCTTGGTCTTATCAAGACATGCCAGGTCTTGACACTGATATTGTGGAGCATAGATTGTCGTTGAAGCCTGAATGTCCACCTGTAAAGCAGAAGCTGAGAAGAACTCATCCAGACATGGCAGTAAAAATCAAAGAGGAGGTTCAAAAGCAGATTGATGCCGGTTTTCTTGTGACGTCAACTTATCCTGAATGGGTGGCCAATATCGTTCCTGTTCCGAAGAAAGACGGAAAAGTCCGAATGTGCGTTGATTATAGAGATTTGAACAAAGCCGGTCCGAAAGATGATTTTCCATTGCCACACATTGATATGTTGGTAGATAATACGGCTAAGTTTGATGTGTTCTCTTT
Source organism: Lathyrus aphaca (assembly GCA_963966055.1). Taxonomy (NCBI): domain Eukaryota; kingdom Viridiplantae; phylum Streptophyta; class Magnoliopsida; order Fabales; family Fabaceae; genus Lathyrus; species Lathyrus aphaca. The sequence continues at coordinate 7,193,335 of OZ014521.1, forward strand.
TATGGACGGATTTTCCGGTTATAATCAAATAAAGATGGCACCCGAGGACATGGAAAAGACCACATTTATTACACCATGGGGAACATTCTGCTACAGAGTGATGCCCTTTGGATTGAAGAATGTTGGTGCGATGTACCAAAGAGCTATGACCACACTTTTCCATGATATGATGCATAAAGAAATCGAAGTATATGTTGATGATATGATCGCCAAGTCGAAGACTGAAGAGGATCATGTTGAACATTTGCTAAAGTTGTTTCAGAGGTTGAGGAAATATAAGCTTCGTTTGAATCCGAACAAGTGCACATTTGGTGTACGTTCTGGAAAATTGCTAGGTTTCATTGTCAGCCAAAGAGGCATTGAAGTTGATCCTGATAAAGTAAAAGCTATTCAGGAAATGCCTGCTCCAAGAACCGAAAAGCAAGTAAGAGGATTCTTGGGCCGTTTGAACTATATTTCGAGGTTTATCTCTCACATGACTGCCACATGTGCTCCGATTTTTAAGTTACTTCGGAAAGATAAAGGTTGTGTCTAGACAGATGATTGCCAGAAGGCGTTTGAAAGTATTAAAGAATATCTGCTTGAACCTCCTATCTTGTCTCCTCCGGTGGAAGGTAGACCGATGATCATGTACTTGACTGTGTTGGAAGATTCCATGGGTTGTGTGCTTGGTCAGCAAGATGAAACTGGAAGAAAAGAACATGCAATTTATTACTTGAGTAAGAAATTCACTGATTGTGAGTCTCGGTATTCCATGCTTGAAAAAACTTGTTGTGCCTTAGCTTGGGCTGCAAAGCGTCTTCGCCAGTATATGCTGAATCATACAACTTGGTTGATCTCTAAAATGGATCCAATCAAGTATATCTTTGAAAAGCCTGCTTTGACTGGGAGGATTGCTCGTTGGCAAATGTTATTATCAGAATATGATATCGAGTACCGAACTCAAAAAGCTATAAAAAGTAGTATCTTGGCTGACTATTTGGCACATCAACCGATTGATGATTACCAACCAATCAAGTTTGATTTTCCAGATGAAGATGTGATGTTCTTGAAAGTGAAAGATTGTGATGAACCTTTGATTGAAGAAGGGCCAGAGCCTGGATCTCGATGGGGTTTAGTTTTTGATGGTGCTGTGAATGCACGCGGAAGAGGAATTGGGGCAATGATCATTACTCCCCATGGTTCACATATTCCTTTTGCCGCGAGGTTGACTTTTCCTTGTACTAATAATGAAGCTGAGTATGAAGCCTGCATTATGGGTCTTGAAGTAGCCATTGATTTGAGGATTAAACATCTTGATGTGTATGGAGATTCTGCCTTGGTAATTAATCAGATTCAGGGCACGTGGGTAACTCATCAACCCCACTTGATCCCCTATAGAGATTATGCCAGGAAGATATCGACTTTCTTCACCAAAGTTGAGTTTCATTATGTTCCTCGTGATGAGAATCAAATGGCAGATGCTTTAGCAACTATAGCTTCTATGATAAAAGTGCACCAGTGGAATGATGTTCCCATGATCAGTGTGATGCGACTTGAAAGACCAGCTCATGTGTTTGCAGTTGAAGAGGTCCATGATGACAAGCCTTGGTATCACGATATTAGATGCTTTCTCCAGAGTCAAGAATACCCGCTTGGGGCATCTGGTAAAGATAAGAGGACTTTGAGGAGATTGGCAGGCAATTTCTTCCTGAATGGAAATGTGCTTTACAAGAGAAATTTTGACATGGTCTTGCTCAGATGCGTGGATAGACACGAAGCAGACATGTTGATGAAAGAAATTCATGAAGGATCTTTTGGCACTCATGCTAATGGGCATGCAATGGCTAAAAAGATGTTGAGAGCAGGTTATTATTGGCTGACAATGGAATCTGATTGTTGCAAGTATGTGAAAAAATGCCATAAGTGTCAAGTGTATGCTGATAAGATTCACGTGCCACCAGCTTATCTCAATGTGATTTCTTCCCCATGGCCTTTCTCTATGTGGGGAATTGATATGATCGGCATGATTGAACCCAAGGCTTCAAATGGACATCGTTTTATTCTTGTGGCAATTGACTACTTCACCAAGTGGGTTGAAGCGGCATCGTATGTTAATGTGACCAAGCATGTTGTGGTTCGGTTTATCAAGAATAATATTATCTGCAGATATGGTGTTCCAAATAGAATCATTACTGATAATGGTTCGAACTTGAATAATAAGATGATGAAAGAACTTTGTGAAGATTTCAAGATTCAACACCATAATTCATCTCCTTATAGACCGAAGATGAATGGGGTTGTTGAAGCTGCGAACAAGAGCATTAAGAAGATCATTCAGAAGATGGTTGTGACGTACAAGGACTGGCATGAGATGCTCCCTTTTGCTTTGCATGGATATCGTACATCTGTCCGCACTTCAACAGGGGCAACCCCTTTCTCACTTGTTTATGGTACAGAAGCAGTGCTCCCCGTCGAAGTTGAGATCCCATCAATGAGAGTTCTGATGGAAGCCAAGTTGACTGAGGCTGAATGGTGTCAAAGTAGATTTGATCATTTGAATTTGATTGAAGAAAAGAGAATAACAACTTTGTGTCATGGTCGGTTGTACCAGCAAAGAATGAAGAAAGCTTTTGACAAGAAGGTCAAACCTCGTGTATTCAGAGAAGGCGACCTCGTGCTCAAAAAGATTCAGTCTTTCCTTAAAGATTCTCGGGGCAAGTGGACTCCGAACTATGATGGCCCATATGTTGTTAAGAAAGCCTTCTCTGGCGGTTCATTAATTCTTGCAACTATGGATGGTGAGGAGATCACTCGCCCTGTGAATGCGGATGCAGTCAAGAAATACTTTGCCTAAAAAAATAAAAGAACAACTCGCTAAGTTGAAAACCCGAAAGGGCGGCTTAGGCAAAAATGAGCGTCTCGGTGGATTGAAAACCCGAAAGGGCGGTCCAGGCAAAAATTAGAGACAAAAACAGAAATAATTATCCCGGTAGATTGAAAACCCGAAAGGGCAATCTAGGCAAAAGTTAGGGATCATGGCAAGTAACTGCGTCGACAGACTGAATCACTTGTAGCAACCGAGGATTTCAGACTCTATCCCTCAGAAGAATTATTCATCAAAGATTCTTATTCACTCATCCTTGACTGAAGTTTCGGACACAGTGGAGTTCAAAGTTGATAGGGAGAATAGTGATCATTGTATCTCAATGTAGCCCTTTTCCATGTATTTACCATTTTTCAAACTTGTAATGATCCATGGAGTCATGCCATTTGCTGACTACCATTCTATCAATGAATTTGAGCTTTTATCCAATTGTTTGCAATTCTTTATATTGTTTCTGTTTACAAAATTTCAATTTATTGTTGATGATGATTTTTGAAACAAATTTAATAAATTTAATTTTTCTGAAGATTTTAAAAACATTTTTCTTTTGATATATGAATAAAGAAATGATATCAATAGTGATTCCAAGAATGGTAAAGTCTGGATGTGTGTAACTCGTCCCTCCCAAAGCAGGGTTTGATTCGGTTGTATCCATGCGAAGTTCCTGGATAATCTTGACAGGTTGATGTTAATGATGTTTTGTTCCCTAACAATGATGTTGAATGGAGATTGTATGTATTCCCCAGAAGAGTTGTTGGAAGGGATGTTCTTAAGAATCCCTAGCTGAGTTTTGATCTCTTCCTCAGCAAGTTATCTTTAACTTGAGAAGTATTGGGAATCCCCAGCTGAGCTCTTGTTCCTCAGTTTGAATTGTTTGCATTCTTGAATATAGAAGTATTGATATAGCAATCAGTGTAGAGGTTTTCTTACCCTATGTTGGGTATAGATTTAAAATCCCTTGTAACTGTTTGTTTTTGCTATGATGTTAATTTCTGATATCCTCATATGGATCCCCAGTAGGTCTGCATGTGTTGATTTCCAACAGGAGCAGATTATTACTTTTCCTCAGCAGGATGATATTCCTAGCAGATGTTGTCTTATCATGATTTAAGCCTTGTAGTAGGATTTTATTCCTTTGATGGCTTATGATTTTCCCCTGTAGATTTCAAGTTGAATCTCCAGCATGTTTCCCTGCATTGTTGCCTTGGGATTAGCCGAGTATCCGGTTGTTGTGGTGTTCATGTCACCTGTTTCTTATCTTTATGTCTGTTTTGTCAGCATATTCATAAGCATATTCATACGCATAAGCATAGCATTGTTTGCTTGCATTCTTGCAGTTATCATTGTTATCTGCTCTTTGGTGTGGATTTTCCCCATAGAGTGTGTGTGTCGTTTTCCTCTCAAGTTTAGAGTGTCGACCATTAAGCAGAAAGTGTTAATCCTTTCTAATTCCCCACTGAGTTTGTTTCTCGTGGATGATGTTGATTCAGTTTCCTCCCCAGTTTATTATCTGGATGGAATTTTCCCCAGTTGAGATATTTCCTCCTCGGGATGAGTCTTGTTTGACTGTTTCTTTCCAATTTGTTCTTGGATCGAACTTCGGTTCCCCTTTTGTGGATATTTTGCTTTGGAATTAAGCTATCAGTAATCGATAGTGGGTAATATTACCAAATTGATCAAGTTCTTTTGCTTGTACTCCTACCCAGTAAATCCGGTAGTCGAGATTTCTTCCTCTTACCCAGTAAAAAGGTAATAGAGTTTGCTCCTACCCAGTAAATCAGGTAGTCGAGAATTGTTCTACCCAGTAAATCCGGTAGTCGAGATATTGCCCCTTACCTAGTAAAAAGGTAACCGAATCGGATATTTTCCTCTTGCCCAGTAAAAAGGTAATAGAAGTTGTTTCTCTTTGATCGAGTTCCTACCCAGTACATCAGGTAGTTGATCATACTCCTATCCAGTAAATCGATAGTCGAGTCCTTTTTATTTTCTACCCAGTAAATCAGGTAGTTGAGAATTTTGCTGCTCAGTAAAAAGATAATTGAGGTTATCCCTCTGTATTTCACTCCTATCCAGTAAATTGATAGTCGAGCCCCATATGTATTTTCTTACCCAGTAAAAAGGTTATTGAGGTTATCCCTCTTTATTTTGCTCCTATCCAGTAAATTGATAGTCGAGTCTGTTATTTCCAACCCAGTAAACAGGTAGTTGATGATTCTTTTCCAACTCAGTATTCCTCCATTATTTGGACTCGAATACTTTGTTTGATTGATATTTCCTGGCAGGGTGTTTATTTTCCCTGGTTGAATTTGTTCCCTGATTATATCATACCTTTTCCCAAGTGGAGTCGGTTATCCAGTGATTTATTTTCCTGGTAAACTCTTTGGTCATCTGTTGTTTCCCCAGCGGGATTTTCTTCTGTGTCCCCAAGTTTTGCTTTTCTCTGTTGGTCATATTTTCCCCACAGAGATCTTGGGCTTGCATATCATATTCATATCATATCATGTTCTCTTAGGACAAAAATTGGGTTTTCTGTATTTAAGTCTCTCCCATCTTGCAGAGACGAAGATGTCAATCTTCATATCTCCGGATTGAAGAAACTTAAATAGGGGCAGCTGTAACACCCTAATTTTTGCCCTAAGGTTCTTTGCATTTCATCTGCATTTTGCATACAAGCAAGATCACACTGGTTGCACGGTTCTTCTCGGGTTAGGATTTTGCCTCGCAGAGGATCACCGTTGTCTTTAATTGTTTTATTTGATTGTGTTTACTAATCATTAATCAAAATCCAAAAATATTTTGTTTCCTTTTGCTAATTTTTTTTCCAGGAAGAGGAACCATATAAAAATGCCAAAAAATATCAGTCCTGCAGCTCGAGTAAATTTCACAAAAAAAAAAGTCGAAGACGATCCACAAATAATTCAAATTTATCAGATAAGGGATTTCCCAAGTTAATTGATTCATTCAAAGGATCTCCAAGGTTCCCGTGTTTATTTCTTCGACGTACACAAGAATCGGGCCGAAACAACCAAGCAGCTTTTTTTTGAACAGAAAATTCAAAATTCAGCTTGGTTAACCGGTTAACCAGTGCGAAATTTGAATTTTTTATTCAAATTCAGCACTCTTAGATCATTGATTTAATTGGAATATTCTAGATCCATTGGTTTCTGATTTTCTACATCATTTTGATCATTTCCTACCAAAAACCCTCACTAATTACCACTTTTTTCCATTTCCCACCAAAATTTCAATTACCAAGCCTAAATTCAAATTACCAAAGCAAGCTCCATTCACCCAAATTTCCATACCCAAGGCCTTTAAATAGGACCTCAATTTCATTCATTCCACAAGCTTTTGATAGCCAAAAAATCTCTTGCAAATTATTCCCCCAACACCAAAACTCTCCAAAGCTCATCTTTCTTTCTTTTGAAGTTATCAAGAATTCACATTGAATTCTTGATTAACTTGAGCTAAACCTTCATTCTTTCATTCTCTTGCTCATCAATTTCAGTAGATCTAAGCTTGTGTTGGTTCAATTTGAAGAAAAGCTTTTGGTAATTCATCTTCCTCCATAAACCCATATTCACCATCAACATTCAAGATGTAGATCTTTGGTGCTTTTGTTTCTAGATCATTTGGATCTTTATTTGTTGTTTGATTGCAGGGATTCCACTGTATTTTGGTTTTAAAATTCGTGCAAATTCAGATCATGATCATCCAATGTTTGAGAAAAAGTTTCAAAATGGATCATGCTGAATTTTCTGCATTTTTCAGCTTCTGGTACAGCGTTAACCGGTTAACCATTTGGTTAACCGGTTAACCAGTTTAAAAACAGCGCAGATTATTCAAGTTCTGCTTGCGTTAACTGGTTAACCAATTTGGTAACCAATTTGGTTAACCGGTTAACACAAGTCAGAATGGTGTTTTTGGCTTGTTTTAAGCCTCTTTTTGGTTCCTCTTTCTTCTTCTTCCTTATCTTTTTTATTTTTACCTTGGGAAATATTTTTGGGAATAATTCCTCTTTAATTTCAATGGACTTTGGGTGTAGATTAGAGTAGTTAATGTTCATTAATTCAAAACTACCTTTAAGTGGATTATTCAATTCATTTAAGGTACTTTGCATTAGTAATACATTTTCATGCTTGAATCCACCAAGAGGAGTGATTGAACTTAAGGATGGAAGAATACCATAAGTATGACTCAATTTGGTATTCATCTTTAGTTTCGTGCGGTATCGCGTTCGGATGACGATTTATATATCGTTCATCTCGCATACATTAGCACTAATATTATGCACCTTAATTGGTGGTGGCCGGCCTCATTTGTAGGGTAATTACTTCGTAAATTACTCGGCGATTGCTTAACATAGACCTAAATGTGTCCCGACTTCGGAATAAAAATCTAATTGGGTATTTGCACTTTCGTGGACCGGATCTCTTGTTGATCGCGTAATCCCAAAGTGGTTAATCATATTGCATCAAGAATCGAGACTTGTGAATTTTTGATGCGTAGGTGCTTTGGGTCTCCCAATCGCCTTTCAAATTTCATTGAATTCGGTTCGGTTTGCCTTGATTAATCGCTATAGTGTAAGATGCTAAGCGGATCCGGTTGCCTTCGATTTTGGTTACTTTCTTTTTTGGTTGTGGTTGGTTAAGTTCACCATACCATTATTATATGAATATTATTATAATATTACTACTATTAATATTTTAGATTCTTGCATTTTTATTTCTTTTGTTACTAACATTTAATTTCTTGCACTATTATTACCTTTATTTTATTTTGCTTTATTCATCCATATCATGTTTATTATTTGCCCTTATTGTTTGTTGATTTGATTTTCTATTTGTCCATTTGGACACACAAAAATTAATAAAGGATTAAACACCTAAAAGACTTGTGACTTTAATTTCGGACTATGGTTACTATCCTTAGCTTTGGAGTATGAACTTAGACTTTAAGATCTTCCCCCTTGCTCAAGTTGGAATGGATTAGAAACCTCGACCTCAAATTATTTCATTAGCCTTTGAAGAGGGAATTCTGAACTTTGAAGAATTGTGCATATTATGGTTTGGTAAACTCTTCTCTTAACTTTTAATTCAAGTATTAGGATTAGTCCCTTCATCTCCTCCCCATTCTTAAATTTTCAAAACTCCTCCCTATTTCAAAAATCTTCTTTGTTTTCAAACTTCAAATGCTTTCATAATCAAACCTTGATTTCGGTCAAGCGATTTTAATCTTTTCACTTTATTTTCTTAATAAATGTTAATTCATGTAAATATATCAAAATCATTTTCTTACATACTTTAAAAAACACAAAACTCACTCAATTGTTTTTGTGCCTTGTGCACCTTTTCTTTCTATATGTTTAGATATGATTCATCTTTTCTAGCGGAATTATTCGCTAAAGGATGACGACTTATCTCTGCATTTTAAAACCAATTCAACTCATTTGTTTCTTTTCAAATTTTGTACCACGAACTACGAGGTTTTGATCTCGCATTGCACTTTATGGGTACGTAGGCATAAGGCGTTAAAACCTTATCAAACACAAAATCATTAAAAAATATTCTCCTTCCCATCTCTTCAATCATTTTTAAGCAAACCAATTTCAGACCAAAAAGCAATAAATATTTCAAAGGGCTCCCGTGGAGTACCACGGACGAGTCGGGTGCCTAAAACCTTCCCGGTTCGTAACCAATCCCCTTACCCATTCTCTGTTTTGTTTCTTTTAGCTTTTGCTTTTAGACTCCTAGGTGTTTGTTCGTTCTTTTACCTTTTTCCTTTTGGAAATAAAGAAAAGCGCGGTGGTGACTCTGTGTACATCGAGTTAAGTTAATCAATAGCTTACACTCACGATTTTACCGCTACAGCAGTGTTTTCGAACTGTTCGAAGGTGTTCGGCCTTTTTATTCGGAGACAACTATTCGAAGGCGTTGGACCTTTTCGGACGCGTCGAGGTGTGGTTCGTTAACTGCCTTAGAACCGTTTTAATGTTAAAAGCGTTCTATGAGGAGTTGAACAATGTTTTTGAAATGCGAAAAATAAAATAAAGTAAATAAATTAAATAAAGTAGTCTCATCATTAGTCAAGATGTCGAGTCGGCTTTCGACGAATCTCAAAACTAGCTAGATGTTCATCGACCGTAAAATAGTAAATAAATAAACGAATAAAATAATATAAACTAAATTGATTTGGCAAAATAAAAACGAAATGAAATATTAATTGAAACAAAATAAAAATAAAATTGACCTCATATTGACCGAATTTTCCGATAACGAGATCGGACACAATTCGACCTTTTGTTATATCTTTGGCCCATAAGCGAAAATAAATTTTAAAAAAACAAGGAACTAAAAGATTTAAGAAAAAACAATCTATATAAAAAAAAACAAATAGAGTTAAAGAAATCACTTTTAAACAAAAGAAAATTAAAATAAGTTATAATAATCAAGTAGATTTTTCTTAAATCCAAATAAAGAAGAAAAATAAACTAAAGGGGGATGGGATATATATACGGGTCGGTTGGTGGTGTATGCATAACAGTAGAATAAACAGCATGGGCTTGAGGTCCCAACAATAACCCATTAAAATAAATGTAGTCACAAGATAAAATTAAAAAAAAAAACTCTAGACCTAAAACTCAGCAAAAAGGAATAAGAATAAGAAGTCCAATTTAATGTTAGGGAAACAAGAAACCATTCCCATTTCTTAAAACAGAACAACGCTCAGTTCTTGTTCAAACGAAATAAAAATAAATAAAAACAAGTCTCACCTTTCGATCTCTCCGTCTCAGAATGCTACCTTCAATCTCTCTGTTTCGTGTCTCAATTTCAGGTTCCGCGGCGGTTTCCGGCGGGTTTGGGTGGTCGCGTTTTCGGTGATTGGCGCTCAGCAGCGGCGGATTTCGAAGGTTGATTTGGGTTTGTTTTGGCGGCGGGGTTGTATGTGATGAATAATTCGCGGCGAGTCTGGGTTTTTTGGTGGTTCGGTTTGTTTTTCTCGCTGTTACTCGCGATTTAAGGTTTCACGGTTCAGGCTCAGTTTTGCGGTGGGTTCAGAGGTGGTTGGCGTGTTTACGGTTATGTGCAGCGAGTTAATGGCGATGGAAATTTGAAGGGATTTATGGATGAGAAAAGGGGTCTGAATGTTCGGTGTTATTTATTTGTAGGTTAGAAAAAGTTTGTTTTTTTTGTTTCTTTCATTCTCACCCTCTCTGACTCTACTATTTTCACGATGAAGGTGGTGGTTTATTGGAGGAAGATTTGTGGGTGATTTGAGTGGAGTTCAGTGAAGGTGTTTGCGGGCTAATAAAGGATAAAGTTGGTTTGTGTCGGTTTAAAGCAAGGTGAGTATGAGTGTTGATGAAAATAATTTGTGGTGGCGTTTTCAAATTCAACTTTTGTAGGTTATTTGTTTGAGTTTCTGTGGTTTACGGGTTGTGTTTTGGTCTGTAGAGGAAAAAAATGAGAAAGTTTGAGGTTATTTGGATGAAGGAGTGGTTACAGGTTGAGGTTTGTTGTTGGGTGCGGATTCGTTATTTTGTGAGTGATATCAAATTGAAAAAACGTTGTTGCTGTTGTTTGTGTTGCGGAACGCGTAATGCTGACAGTGGGTGTGTGAAAATGCTTTTTGAGGAATGCAGGTGGGACCGTGTGAAATTTTGTTATGCAGGAAAAAGAAAAATTGCCTTTTGTGTGACTAGTATAATGTTATGACTCATGGAAACTTTTTAGAAAAATTGCACACGCTGATTTTTTTTAAAAGCAACAAAATCCACGCAGTCGACTTGACCTGTTAACACCAAACAAACCCTAACTGGTACGATAAAAGAAATGAATTTTTTTTTTAATTATGTGGTTGGACAGAAAATAAAATAGTATATATTTTTTGGATTTTTGAGATATCTGTTAGACAGAAATAAAATTGAATGATGCATATTTTTGGATTTTTGAATGGTTAATAAACAGAAAATAAAATAGTAAAGGTATGACAAATTTGGGGTATGACAAACGCTTGTTGCTTTTTTGTTGATTTTATTTTCGTTGTTGAATTTATAAAAGTACTTTGTTGTTTGAAGTTGTTTTTCAGTTGGACATAGATGTTATGTCATTAAAGTTGAAATTATGAATTTGTTGCTTAATCATAAAAGTTGTTTAGTTTTCAAAGACTAAATTATGTTGTTATCGTTTCATCCGAGTTTTCAACGTTATGTATCTATGTGAAAATACGATTACATGTCGTTGCTTTAAGTTGTGAATGTAGCATCCTATTTGTATGTTGTACTGTTGTAACTCTGGTTTTATTAATATTCGTCGGGTACAAATGAGGTGTTAAATTAGTGGTATCAGAGTTGGTCGGTATATCCGACCAAGTTGTCTAATGTTGTTTATTTCTTAGCATGCGACATGTGTGCGAAACACTGTCGATATTTGCTTATTAGTTTTCTAACCGTTTGTTTCCAGGAGTTGGTTTGAAACAAGTGGGGGAGAAACTTGCTTCTTAGAGATGTTAATGGTATAAGAAGTTGGTCCAAGATGATATTGATTACAAGAGTGCAAGTGTTGTCAGAACTGTGTTTTTTGTGAAACGTTGAGAGTATGGACTCATGATTTTATTTGTCGGTCAAGTTTGAGATGCTTTTGAAGGAGGATGAGTCAGTAATAGTTGATGTTTGCTTCTCGGAGAATAGAGGGCAATGTAGAGATTAATGTTATGCCAGTGATGTGTAATTCTTGACGCCTCTTGAAGATAATTGTGAATTGCCTTTAGAGTGTAGATCAGAGTTTGGAGACAGTTAAGGAGTGATGTTTTTATATGCTAAGCACATAACATAACTCTTAGACTATATGAGTGCATGTGTATGATGACGGTTATATGATATGTGTGCGGATTATTGACGATGAATTAAGAAGATGATTACGATTAAGGATATACTCCAAAGAAATTGACAATTTGATGAATCAACTGGTAGACTAGTATGTCTTGAGTATAATTGGATTGAAGTCGGATGATCTTCAGAGTTGGGTGAAAAGCAAGGATAGTTGGAAGATCTTGGAAGCAAGTGAGAGAGGTAGAACTCGTGTTCATGCATTTCAATTTTTTATTTTCGCAATGATGGAAGAACCTTCAGAAAAAGGGGCATGACTTTCACTCGTAAATAAGATGGAAGTGATTCTGGACTTTTCAGAAAGCTTACGAAATTCCTTATAATTTGCATATAAATTTTGTCTTCGGCGTGTTTTTGAAGAGAGAGAAAAATGTGTTTGAATATTTGGGTTTGATGTTGATTTTTGGTGGAAGTATGTATACGGGATTTCTGGATCAGCCGTCATTGCAAAGGCGATAACTTTTTACTCGTAACTCGAATTTAAGTGATTCTTGAATTTCTGGAATCTACAAGAAAGTACCTTAATTTTGGAATATAGTTTTTTATTTGAGAGGTCTATATTGAAGAAGATAATTGTGTTTGAAGTTGAACAATTCTTGCTAGAGATGAGTAAGATAAGATCAAGTGTAAAATGTTTAGTAATAGGAAGAAGAAGGTAAGAGTATCGAATGAGCATACGGAAGTATGACATATGCCAGTTGAGAATGATTAGAGTATAGAAATATTTGAGGAATATTAAATAGTAAAGTGGAATGTGTGTTATTGACGATATGTGTCGGGAAAATTTTGGAAGTTTCTATCACCAACTAGATGACAAGATGGTACAGTTGAGATTGTGATTGGAGTGAGAATTAAGTGTGAAACTATACAGATCATTGAGATTATGATATTAAAAAGAAAGACGGAGGATTTGTTGGTGTTGTTAAAGCTCTTAACTTGGATAAATGTTTTGATTGAAGTGGACCGATTTGGATGGTACTTGATGTGGTAGCAATTCTGATATTAGAAGGATATTTAATAACTGTGTTGTGCGACTAGTGTAACACCCTGATTTCATAATTCATTTAATAAAATAATTATTATGAATATGAGAGGTATTTTTGAAATTTTAAGTAAGGAATTGTTTTATTTAAATAATAATATGATAATAGTGTGGTATTATTTGAATATTGTTATTAAATAAATAAAATAATAAAGTTGGAGGTCTAAGGGGCAAGGTAGTAAATTGTATTGTTTTATGAGAAGAGAACAACGATCCATTTGGCTGACATCATGTTTTCTGAAAAAGAAGGAATTGACTCTGGAGAAAGAGGAAAGGAGAGAGAAGTGCAAGAACCCTAGAGCCCAGAGATCAAGATTTTGCGAGGAATCCATCGAATTCGAGGTAAGGGGGATAAAGGAATTCTATATAGGTGGTCTAACATGAAAGGGTAGTTGAAAGTTCCTTACTCTCTTAGGGATTGTGTGATTTTGATCTATTTTGATGAATTTGTGATATGTGTATGAAATTACATGGTTGATTATTTGTGCTTGGAGTATTTGTTGTTTGAATTGTATGATATGATTGGTATGAAATCTGTCATATGAATATTGTTGTTGATGATGCAAATTGAGATGATAAAGGAAAACCTATAATTCCCTAAATTGATTAGTAATGTTAGGTTGGGAAGATAAGTAGTGTTATAGGTTTTAAAATCAGTGTAGGAACAACATTAGGATTTTTTTGGGTGATAAAAGTGCGACGTAAGTGATAGAATTCGAACTGGCATGAAATTGGGAAAAGAAATTAAATTTTGGAAAAATCTGATTTTTGGGCGTAGGGCCTCTGGCACGGGTCGTGTCAGGTGACACAGGTGGCCATGTTGTAAACACCCCAAATTTTCCCTCACCCATTCACACCATGGCTTGTGATCATTTCATATGCATAAACTCAATCATATCATCTCATACCACATTTTTGATTCAATGCATTGCTCCTAAGTCATCTGCATCTAGGGTTTGTGATCTGAGCAATCCAAGAGCTTTTTGAGCCACTCCAAAGGTCATCAATCACTTCAAAGGGGTCCATGTATGTTCAAGCATCATATTATATCCTCTCAAAGTCAAGAAAGTCAAAGAATCACAAGAACTGAGAAAGGCATGGAAGCAGAGCCAGGTTTGACTGCACAGATGACCTAGAATTAGGGTTTTGGTTTCAAAGGCCATAACTCCAATTTTTTTGGTCATTCTTGTTTCTATTGGTTTCTATATGGTATAGGGATCATGCATATCAATTTTCATGAAGAAATTCCATGGGGAAGGCATCTGATCAAGAGTTGACTTTTTGAGCAAGTCAGTGCAAAATCAGGGCATCTGAGGCCCCCAATGACCCAACCAAAGGGTGTTCTTCATCATTTTGATTATGTATGATCTTTATTTGATCATAGAAGATGTTGGAAGCTCACAAAATTGAAGAATCTCAAGCCATTTGCAAAGTTGACTTTTTGGGAAATTGACTTGTAATGGAAACTTGCCATTTTGGGAAACTTTTTCAACCCTTGCTTTTTGATTCAAAAATGCTTCAAATGGGAAAACTTTGGTCATGAAAGTTGTAGAATGGATCATTCCCTTTTCAAAAAGTACAAGAACTTGTCCTAATTCATTTTGGATCAAAAGTTATGGCTTGTCAAAGTTGGGAAAAATCACATAATTTCAAGTTTTCTACCAAAGAGGCAAAGTTGCAAAACCACTTGCCAAGTTGAAATAAGGCCTCAAAGTGACTTCTAATCCTTGCACAAACATAACACATGACTTAAAATTCAGAATGCACCAAAGAATCACTCATTTTCATGCCTTGATCATTAAGAAATCTCAAAAGGGCCAAAGGTTCACAAATTTGCAAAACCACACATAAGCTTCAATCCACTTGCCAATTGGCCCCAATCTGAATTCCATGGTTGCCCTTGATCCTTGCTGCGCAGGACACCCCATTGTCCTTGGCCTGCCATGACCCATACCTCAAAGGACATCTAACCTTGACTTTCGGCAAAATGAACCATACCAATCACACTATGCCACCACCAACTTTCTGACCAATCACCTTTGTTTATACTAATCAAATGCAAGCCAAACATAACAAGAAGAGAGCCTGAATCCTCCCACAAGTCAGCAACTGTAACACGGTGGGAGAACTGACTTTAGTTATGTTGCGGATAGCAAGAGTCGCCACCGACTTTTATTTTATCCAAAGGAAAGGCATAAAAGAACAGGAAAGACCTTTTAAAAGATTTTTGGGTCCGGGGGGTAGGTTATGTAAAGGGAAGGTGTTAGCACCCTTTACATCCATGGTTATCCATGGGCTCTTAGTTACTTAGATCACTTTGAATTGTTTTTGAAAATGTGAAGTGTGTGAATAGAAATTTTCATAAGAGTTAATAATGATCCATGTACGGATGCGTAAAAACTTGTATTTGAAAATTTGTTTGAAATTTGTGAAGTGTTTGAAAAGTTTGAATAGTGAGCAAGTAACTATGAGGAACCTACCCTAAAGTTTTAAGTCTTCCTGTTCTTTATCCTTTAAATGGTAAGACTATCCCTATTATTAAGGAATAGGTAGTCATTACCTTGGATGTGAGGGACATATGAGGGACATCTGTTTTATGAAGGCAACTGTGGGGTGTATTAAGCATTTTTTGGAGGGACTGTCATCATTATTCGAAAGGGACGAGATCTTTATGAAAGGCAACCATTAAGGGACTTGATGACTTTTCTTTTAAGGGACTTGCTTTATACACCCCACTTGACCTTTTTGAATAGGAAACATTGAGAGGCAACCCTAGAAAGTGAGATGGCGATTAAAAATCGACTTACGTGTGTGAGTGTTTAATTTAATTTATCTTATAATTTTAAATGACCTAAATTCAATTTTAAAATATAATACATGTGTACACTCCCTATTTTACTAACCATGGCATGATAATTAAATAAATTAAATATTTACAAAAATTTACATCCAGGAGCATTTACATAATAATTATAATAAGCAATTAAAAATAAATAGCAAAAATAAATATAAAAGCAAGATATAAGCAAAAATAAATAAATAGACAATAATATAATATAATAAGGGTTAGTAATAATAAAAAATTAAAAATAAATAGGGTTAGTGAAATAATAATAATAAGTATAATAATAAAATAAATAGACTAGTAATAATATGGTTAGTAATAATAATAAATTAAAATAAATGGAATTAGCAAGAACATAATTAAAATAATAAACAAAGGATTAAAATTTTTAATATAGACAATTATTTAGGAATAAGAAGAAATATGGACAATTAAATAATTATTATAACATTTTAATTTATGTACAAATTATTAAATTATTTTTAAACATATCATAATTACAAAATAAAATTATCATAGGTTTAATTATTTCTAAACACATATTAAAAATTATTTATATATAATTTAGATTATAAACAAAGTATAAAATATATTTACATATTATATAAAGAAAATAGGTTATAATTATATTTACAAAAATTAATTATGTTAAATAAATATGTACATAATAATTATATTTACAAAAAATTAGAGGTTTAAATCATAAGAATAAATTAGGGTTTACAAAATTAGGGTTTGTTTAGAAAATAAATTTTTAGGGTTTTTTAATTTAATATACAAATCAATTAATTAAATAGTACATATATACATTTTATAATTTAAATAAATTATTTTTTTAGAATTAAAAAAAAACATATATACTTTATAATTTAGAAAATATAATGGTTGCATTTTATAATTTAGAAACATATTTTAATATAATATAGTAAATAGGAAATATAAAAGAAAATAAAAAAAATCAAAAAAATTGGACCTGGGATTTGAACCCAGGTCCCTAACCTGAATATTGGAGAGGCTTGCCAACTGGGCTGCGTGCTGCTGCTGCAAGAAAGAGGAACTCCAAGTTGTTTTGTTCTTTAACTTTGAAAAATCAGGAAAAATAGTGAACAAGCAAAAAGGCCTGGGGGAGGATTGAACCCAGGACCTCTCAAACACACAAACGCACGCATGACCATCCGGCTGGGTGAGCCAATCTGTTAACATATCAACTACAATGCATAATATATAATAAAGGCTTAATATTTAGAAAAAACAAACAAAAAGAGTTGGAGCCAGGGTTCGAACCTCAGCCTTCCCCCTAACACGCGCGTCTGTTCACCAACTGAGCTGCGCAGCCATTGTGAAATAAAACCATAATCAATTCAAAAAATATTATATGTATTATTCAAATTCTGGAAGCGCGCCAACAGCCTTCTTCTTCTCCAAATTTCCTGCGAATTTTCATGCCCTTTTTCCTGCGAATCTTGCTGCGTGTTCTTCAATGTTTCAAACCTGCGAAAATGAAACTCCAACAAAACAGTACCAATTCATGAAATTAGTTAGTGTTTTATGATCCTTATGGTTCACACAACATCCCTATGTTCTTCAAATTCATTTATATTGAGTGAATTGAAGAACCCTAATTTGGAGGTCCAAACCCTAATCATGGCCGAATCCATTCTAGGCAGTGAAGCTTTGGTTTAATGATCCAGAAACGTTCTACATATCATCACAAACAAGATTATGCAAACAAAATTCAATGAAAAACCATAAATTAATGGAATCGAAAAAATATATTTTAAGAACAAGCAAGCTTCGGGTTGAGCAATATGGCACGATTTTGATGCATATGAATGATGATTCATGATCAGGGAAGTCCAAAGAGTCTTGTTATGTTCTTGTTTTACCTTCTAGAGCCCTGGAAATCAAAAACCGAATGTGAGTTTTATGGAGGATTTTTGAACAATGGAACTTACTCTTGAGGCTGCTGAATTTCCTCCCAATGCTTGTGATGTATTCATGTACTTATAGTGAATAGAATTAGGTCAAAATATGTGATCATTCTTTGGAAATTTTGATCTAAAAAAATTCAAAAAGATGGCCTTTTAAAAATCAAATATCTTGCATAAACTCTCGCTATCTTGAGAGTATTTTCATAACTTTTGTATCAATCATGTTTAAATGTGATTTAAAACTTTCTAGAAGCAAAATTAAAATTAATTTTCATGATTTTATATTTTATTTGAATTTAAAATGACTTTTTAATATAAAAATCATAATAAATAAAAACAAAATAAATAAAATTATGAATAAATTAAAATAATTTCGTGCAAGTTGTTATGAAGTGGATTGGGTCATTATTTGGCAAGCCCATTTGGAAGAAATTGGTTTTAGACCTCCATTTTCATCATAAACCAACTCAAAATTTCCCAACTTTGCAAGGGCACATACCCTTCAATTTTAATGGTATGAGGGTGTTCTTGGACATTTTGGAAAGCTTGAAGAGTCCTCTAAACAACCCCACTGGTTTCATGTCCATATCATTTACCAATCTCAAGTTATGCCCTTTTGAAGTTGTTGACTTTTTGTTGACTTTCAAAAGGACCTATAATGTCTTAGCTCATACCTTCCAAATGAAGCATTTTTGGGCTTGGCTTGTGAGACACAAAGTTGTAGAGAATTCAATTTAATTCAAAATGAGCTTTGGATGGAGACTTGGTGATGAAGTATCTGAAAGTATGGCTGGTCAAAGTTCAGTTGACTTTTACTGAGGAAACCCTAATTTAGAAACTCCTGATTCTTGATGATCTGAAATCTCCTTGATGAATCATGATCAACCCTTGATCAAATGATGAATTTTACTTCATATAATTGATGTTGGCAAAAAATCATGAAGTTTGACTTTGGTTTGACCACAGTTGACCTCTGTTTGACTTTTTAACTGCATTGACTGATTTTGACTTATCTGATCATCTGACTGAGCAAACTTTTGAGAAAAGTCTTGAAACTTGTCATGGGGGTTCTTACACACATATAAGATGTTATGAAGCTCACTTGAAGTCTTGGAAATCCATTTAGCCTGATTAAAGTCAAAACCCTAGTTTTGGATGCACTGCTTAGGAGGTGCATTGTCTGAGGGAATTGTCAACTCTTCTGACCAATTGTGAACTTTGTGAACCTTGTGAACCATCATAACATATCTTGTGATACTCATGGGAGGTATCGTGAGCCTTGTGAACCTTGTGAACCTTCATGAAGTGACTTGTAGACTTCATGAACCTCATGAAAGGTCTTGTAAACATTGAGAAACTTGTGAACCTTGTGAACCTTCATAAAGTGACTTGTAGACTTTATGAACCTCATGAAAGGTCTTGAAAGCATTGTGAATATTGTGAACCTTGTGAACCTTCATAAAGTGACTTGTAGACTTCATGAACCTCATGAAAGGTCTTGAAAGTGTTGAGAAACTTGTGAACCTTGTGAACCTTCATAAAGTGACTTGTAGACTTTATGAACCTCATGAAAGGTCTTGTAAGTGTTGGGAAGCTTGTGAACCTTGTGAACCTTCTTAGAACACAAAGTCTTGTATTGTGAGGGCAAATTTTGGGGTGCAACAGCTGCCCCTGTTCAATTTTCTGAAACCTGAGGGGTTAGATTGATATATTTGCCAGTCGTGACCTGGAAGGTTGAAGGGGATTGAACACAAAAGCCCAAAAATTTGCACTCACCAGTGCATAGAGTGATACAGATGGCTGGTTGAATATGATTGAGTGGGCTTAAAGATGCCACTTGGAGGAAAATTCTTCAGATACATGTCTTGGAGGATGAAGCAGTCCAATCATATGGAAGTATAATGATAGCGGTCAGGAGGATAGAGTAGTCCTGAGGTAATGATATGATTTCAAGAGGATGAAGCAATCCTGAAGTAAAGAAGCTGTCAGGGGGATAAAGCAATCCTGAGGTAAAGAAGCTGTCAGGGGATAAAGCAATCCTGAGGTATTGATAATATGCTTTCAGGAGGATGAAGCAGTCCTGGTGTAATAAAAAGCTTTCAGGAGGATGAAGCATTCCTGATGTAATAAAAAGCTGTCAGGAGGATAAAGCAATCCTGAGGTAGTAAATAGCTGTCAGGAGGATAAAGCAATCCTGAGGTAGCAATGTGATTTCAGGAGGATAAAGCAATCCTGAAGTGCAAGAAGCTGTCAGGAGGATAAAGCAATCCTGAGGTAATAGGAGTTTCCAAGAGGATGAAGCAATCCTGATGTAGCAATGTGATTTCAGGAGGATAAAGCAATCCTGAAGTACAAGAAGCTGTCAGGAGGATAAAGCAATCCTGAGGTAATAGGAGTTTCCAGGAGGATGAAGCAATCCTGATGGATGATATGCTTTCAGGAGGATAAAGCAATCCTGAGGAATGATAACTTTTCAAGAGGATAAAGCAGTCTTGATAGTCACAAATTGTTGATGAAGTTTGTTTGCTGGAGAATTAACCTGAAAACAAGGTAGCATTCTGTATGGTAGCATTAGTTTATGCATTATGTATGCATGTATAGTATGATGCACCTAAGTAATGTATTATGCATCCATGGATATGTATGTTAGGGTATGATGTAAATGATGTATGTATGATATGATGCTGCTGGAAGCGTCCGGATATTTTCGTATAACAACTGCTGGCCAGGGAAAATAAATCCCGATTCGTTGCTGAAGAATATGAGGAACTCGTTCCCGTCTTGTTTGATAATATATTATACATAACCTTCCGTATGCTGGGGATAGCAATAACCTCCCGTCTGCTGGGGATAGCAAGGTATATATGACCTTCGTCTTCGCTTGATAGTAGGGTATACATAACCTCCGTCTTCGTTCGTCGTACCATTATTGGAAAGTAATTTCCCATATATCCGTATGAGGATAAAAGAGATGGATATAAATTCCAGGGGAGATGTGACTTTATGAAGATGGATTTGTCCTACTGAGGGTTTGTAACTGTTTTGTAGAGATGAACCGGCGAAGCTTCGTTGAAATCCTTCCCTCGTTCGTCCTTAGTAAATACTATTACTGCATTTTCATGCATTTCTGGTAAACATCAATCATATTAAGCATACATGCATTTCTGGTAAACATCAATCATATTCAAAAGCATACATACATTCAAACACAACCAATGGACGTTTCGCTTATGTAAATAGGGTAAAAGTAAATCTGGATTCAAAAGATGGAATTTATTTATATCAAAAAGTGACCCATACATGGGTAAGTTGGTACAAGGAGACATAAACCCTAGTAAGAGGATTTTGTCATAAAGTTTTTACAAAACAAAGAGAATCAGCTATGTGGGAAATGATCCTATTGAGTTTCAATTCTACTATTGCCATTATCTTCAAGTATCTCATCTTCTGCTGTTGAGACGGGAATGATTGGATTGATCTTTATCTGTTCGAGCTTGAGTAAGTAGCACAACTGGTTGCAGTTTCATGGGTGATCCAAACGAGACATAGTCATACGCTTTAATCCCTAACTTTTGCCTGGATTGCCCTTTCAGGTTTTCAATCCACCGGGATACCCTTTTTTGCCCAAGCCGCCTTTTCAGGTTTTCGACTTGCCGGGTGTACATCTTTTTATATATATCCCTAATTTTTGCCCAAACCCTTTTGGTTTGCCGGGATGCCCTTATTTTTGCCTAGGCCTGTCAACCTAGCGGTCTCTTTTTATGCGTAGTATTTTTTAACTATGTCTGCGTTTACAGGCTGTGGGAAGTCTTCACCATCCATTGTAGTCAGTATCATGGCACCTCCTGAGAACACTGTCTTGACTACAAATGGTCCTTCGTATGTTGGAGTCCACTTGCCCCTAGGATCACCCTGTGGTAATATGATATGCTTGATTACCAAGTCACCGGCCTGATATACCTTTGGCTTAACCTTCTTGTTAAAAGCTTTGATCATTCGCTTCTGGTACATCTGGCCATGACAAACTGCTGCTAACCTCTTCTCATCAATCAAATTTATCTGGTCAAGTCGAGTCTGAATCCACTCATCTTCATCCAAGCCTGCATCCTTCATAATTCTTAAGGAGGGAATCTGAACTTCAATGGGCAGAACTGCTTCCATACCATAGACTAAGGAGAATGGGGTTGCCCCTGTTAAAGTACGTATTGTAGTACGATAACCATGCAGAGCAAATGGTAACATCTCATGCCAATCCTTGTAAGTAACAGTCATCTTCTGTACAATCTTCTTAATGTTCTTATTAACAGCTTCAACTGCCCCATTCATCTTTGGACGATACGGAGAAGAGTTGTGATGCTTAATCTTAAACTGCGTGCAGAGATCAGTAATCATAGTGTTGTTCAGATTAGAGCCATTGTCAGTAATAATCCTTTCGGGGATGCCATACCTACATATGAGATTATTCTTAATGAATCGAGCCACAACATTCTTGGTAACAGATGCAAATGAAGCTGCCTCTACCCACTTCGTGAAGTAATCAATAGCAACCAAGATGAAACGATGTCCATTAGAAGCAGTAGGCTTGATCTCACCAATCATATCAATGCCCCACATGGCAAAGGGCCAAGGAGCAGTCAACACATTCAATGGTGATGGAGGTACATGTACTTTATCAGCATAGATTTGACACTTGTGACATGTTCTGGAGTGTTGATAGCAATCAGCTTCCATGGTAGACCAATAATAACCTGCTCTCAATATCTTCTTTGCCATAGTATGACCACTAGAATGAGTGCCAAAGGTCCCATCATGCATCTCTTCCATAATTTCTGTAGCTTCCTTCTTATCCACACAACGAAGCATAGTTGAATCGTGATTGCGCTTGTACAAAATCCCATTACTCAAAAAGAACTTAGCAGAAAACCTTCTCAGGAACTTCTTATCTTTGACAGATGCCCCTTCAGGGAACTCCTGAGCTTCAAGATATCTTTTCACTTCATAGAACCAAGGCTTCTCCTCTGCCTCTTCAGTGTCAATCTCATTGCAGTATGCAGGCTTCTCAAATCTATCAATGGTAATCTTGGGAGCTTCATCATCCCAGCTGATCTCAAACATGGATGCCATGGTGGCTAATGCATCTGCCAACTGATTCTCTCTTCGTGGAATATGTTCAAAAGTGATCTCTTTGAAATGTGGGATTAAAGACAACACATGCTCTCTGTAAGGAATGAGGTTATCATGCTTGGTATCCCAATCTCCTTTAATCTGACTTACTACCAGGGCTGAATCTCCATACACATCAAGGAACTGAATCTTCATATCAATAGCAGCTTTAATACCCAGGATACATGCCTCATACTCAGCCATGTTATTGGTACAATAAAAACAAAGTCTGGCAGTAATCGGGGTATGACAACCTTCAGGGGAACTAATCACAACACCAACACCATTACCAAGTGCATTGGAAGCACCATCAAAAACCATAGTCCATCGGGATCCTTGTTCAGGTCCGTCATATTGTCCAGGTTCTTTGGTAATAATCATAATATCTTCATCAGGGAACTCAAAACTCATTGACTGGTAATCATCCACTGCTTGATGAGCCAAATGATCAGCCACAACACTTCCCTTAACGGCCTTCTGAGTAGTATACTGTATATCATATTCTGTCAAGATCATTTGCCATCTTGCAATTCTTCCGGAGAGAGCAGGTTTCTCAAATATGTACTTGATTGGATCCATCTTTGAAATCAACAAGGTAGTATGGGTCAACATATACTGTCTTAGTCGGCGAGCAGCCCATGCCAAAGCGCAACAAGTTTTCTCGAGCACTGAGTATCTTGTTTCACAGTCGGTAAACTTTTTGCTAAGGTAGTATATTGCCTGCTCTTTTCGACCAGACTCGTCATGTTGCCCCAACACGCACCCCATTGAGTTGTCTAACACTGTTAAGTACATAATCAAGGGTCTTCCATCAACTGGTGGCATCAAAATTGGAGGTTCTAGCAAATATCTCTTGATTTCATCAAAGGCAGTCTGGCACTCATCATTCCATTCCATCACCTGATCTTTCTTCAACAACTTGAAGATTGGCTCACAGATGGCAGTTAACTGGGAAATAAATCTTGCAATGTAATTCAATCGTCCCAAGAAACCTCTAACCTCCTTCTCAGTACGGGGAGCTGGCATCTCTCGTATAGCTTTCACTTTGGCAGGATCCACTTCAATACCTTTTCCACTGACTATAAAACCCAGGAGCTTACCGGATCTAACTCCAAAAGTACACTTGTTTGGGTTCAATCTCAACTTGTATTTTTTCAACCTCTCAAACAATTTATGCAAATGATCAAGATGTTGCTCTTCATTCTGGGATCTGGCTATCATATCATCCACATATACCTCTATCTCATGATGAATCATATCATGAAACAAAGCCGACATAGCACGCTGATATGTTGCCCCTGCATTCTTCAAACCAAATGGCATCACCTTATAACAAAAGGTGCCCCACTGTGTAACAAAGGTTGTCTTCTCCATATCTTCAGGTGCCATCTTGATTTGATTGTAACCAGAGAAACCATCCATAAAAGAGAATACCTTATGCTGAGCAGTGTTGTCTACCAGAACATCAATATGAGGGAGTGGAAAGTCATCTTTGGGGCTAGCTTTGTTCAAATCTCTGTAGTCCACACACATACGTACCTTACCATCTTTCTTAGGAACTGGTACCACATTTGCAACCCACTGAGGATAAGTAGTCACTGCCAAGAACCCTGCATTGAACTGTTTCATTACCTCTGCTTTGATCTTCTCTGACATTTCAGGACGCATACGACGAACCTTATGCTTCTTTGGACGACAATCTTCTTTCACTGGTAAACGGTGAACCACAATGTCTGTATCCAATCCTGGCATATCTTCATAAGACCAAGAAAAGATCTCCACATAGTCACGTAACATTTGAACCAGTCTGCTCTTGACACTATCCTCTAAATCAGCCCCTATCTTGACTTCTTTCCTGTTTTCTTCAGTTCCCAGATTCACAACTTCGACTGGCTCTTCATGTGGCTGTATGGCTTTCTCTTCTTGTTGTAACAACCTAGCAAGCTCTACAGGTACTTCACAATCGTCCTCATTTCCGTCTTCAGTTTGATAGATCGGATTCTCGAAATTATAATTAGCAATAGTAGAACTGTTATCAACAGGATCTAGAGTGGATGAGGATCTGCATTTTAGTGATGTGGGTGTGTGTAAGAACACATAGCTGATAAAGCAAAAATAAAAGGAAAGAAAGACAAGGAACACAATATTTACTAAAACGAAACGTCCACTGATTTTATTGAATGAAGTATGCAAATGAAATGACAGCCCGTAACAAGCACACCTTTGTGCCCCGGGTAAGGCACAAGGCTTAAGAGTTCAATTGTTCAAGAAATTACAGACTTAAAAAGTAACAACACAGTAATAGTATTTACTCCTGACTAAAGGAGATAGGGATAACATCTTCAGCTTTCCAATTATTGAGTCCAGCACCCACAGTAGGAAAAATCCAAGCATCCAGATTGTAGTCTTCATCATAGTCTCCCACAACATTGATCTGACCTTTCATAACCCCTTGATTGGTGATACGAACAGTACGAGCACGACGAACAGCCTTCTGGGATTCTGCAGTGAAACCCAAACCAAACTTGTCAGACTTGTATGGGATATTAGGAAGTTGACCCCAAATAGTACAACCACCTTCATCTACCACAACCCTAGCATCATTGAGGGAGGCCATTGCCATTGTTGGAGGTTTTCTGGTGACCACAGGAACTTTCTTCGCAACAGGAGGAGCTACATAATCATTAACAATCCAGGGAACCACTTCAAATGTCTGACACGGAGTTTCAATGTATTCACCTTCCACTTCCAGATACTTGAAGGTATTCACATGGCTGACAAAATATTCTTCCTCTCCATAGACAGTAACAACCTTTCCCTCCACCGGATATCTTAGCTTCTGATGTAATGTAGAGGTTACAACACCTGCCCCATGGATCCAGGGACGACCAAGCAGACAAGAGTATGAAGGACGAATATCCATCACAAAAAATGTAGCAGTAAAAACCTGGGAGCCAACTTTGATTGGAAGATCAATTTCCCCATGCACTACTCTTCTAGAACCATCAAAAGCCTTTACCACAATATTACTGGGCTTCAGCACAGCATCTTCAGGACTCAGCTTGTTCAGGACTTCCTTAGGCAACACATTTAGAGAGGAACCATTGTCTATCAATACATGTGACAGGGTAGTGCCCCTGCATTCAATTGAAATATGCAGGGCCCTGTTATGATCCCTCTTGGCAGGGGTCAAATCAGCATCAGAAAATCCCAACCCATTATCATAAGTCAGGTGGGCAACACAATTCTCAAACTGGTCAACAAAAATGGCATTGGGCACATGAGCAGTCTTCAGAAACTTGATCAAGGACTTGGCATGAGCCTCAGAACACAACAACAAGGACAACATAGAAATCTTTGAGGGAGTATGCCCCAATTGATCAACAATGTCATAATCACTCTTGCGAATGATTTTCAATACTTCTTCCATCTGCTTAGAGAGATCATCAGCAGCTGGCACATCAGTAGATACAGGCTCAATAACAGGACCTTTGCCCCGAGCATCAGTGGTGGACGTAGTAGCAGGAGTAATTGCATTCTTAGAAGTAACTGGAGATGAGAAGACTCTTCCACTACGTGTGATCTTGCTAGATCCAGCAATATTATCAATATCAACAGGCACATCAGCTAAGGGCTCTTGCTTAACACCATGGATGTAAACATCAGACCCATAGTGCCAAGGCACAGCTTTGTCAGACGTATACGGAATAGGACCAGGAGTAGTAATGACCATAGGAGCAACTCTGGCTTCAGCAACAACTTTCACAGGGCCTTCAGCAGTAATCTTGATTGGACCCTGATGGGTGATTTTAATAGGTCTCTTTGAAGTGATTCTTACTGGTACTTTGTCAACCATATCAACCTCTTCAATCTTCTTACCTCGAGTAAGATGATCCACCATACTTTCTACAGACGATGGGGTCCTCTCAAACACTATAGTATACTTATCCATGAGACGTTGAATTCCATCTCTCAATCTGAAGCAACTATCTGGCTTATAGGTACAATACAAACAATCTTCGCGACAACCTGGAAAGAGTCCAGCCTGTACTAACTTCTTCTTGATAACAGACAATGGTGTGGTCAACTCCATAACTGAATAGACATGTAGATCTTCATCAATGGCATTGACAGTCTTCTCGTGATTTGGCATTGGAGCAGTAATCACATTTGGAGTACCTGGTGGGTCAAACTCAATTTCTCCAGCCTCAATCATATCTTGGATTTTGTTCTTCAAGACCCAGCAATTATTAGTATCATGACCCTGACAGTTTGAATGATATGCACATCGTGCATTGGGATTGTACCTGGGTGAGGTAACATTAGGATTCTGAGGAGCCTCCTTCAAAGTAATGAGCTCAGCCTTTAACAAATGTTGTAATGCCTAAGCCAGTGACATGTTGATCTTCGTGAACTGCCTTCTAGCCCTCTGTTGGTTGCCCTGTGGCTGCTCTGTTGTTGCAGGAGTTGGATTTGAAATATGAACTGCACTAACAGACTGATGCCTTCTGTTACGATCAGGTTGACCATAAACAGCATTGGATTCTTTCTTCCCGGTGGGAGGCTTCTTTGCAGCACCTGATGAAGAAGTACCCACCTGGATTTTGCCATTCTTTATACCACTTTCCACTCGCTCCCCTGTCATGATCAACTCAGTGAAGCCAGATGATGAGCTTCCAATGAGATGACTGTAAAACGGACCATTCAGCGTACACATGAACATATCAACCAATTCCCTGTCAGTCAAAGGGGGTTGAACTCTTCCAGCTAAGTCTCTCCACTTCTGAGCATACTCCTTAAAACTTTCTTTGGCACCCATGGACATGCTTTGCAGCTGCATGCGAGTGGGAGCCAAGTCAGCATTGTATTGATACTGCTTATAGAAAGCTTCAGCAAGATCATTCCAGTCTCTGATGTTGGCACTCTCCAATTGATAATACCACTCCAACTGAGCTCCAGATAAGCTCTCTTGGAAAAAGTGGATCC
Organism: Lathyrus aphaca; assembly: GCA_963966055.1. NCBI lineage: Eukaryota > Viridiplantae > Streptophyta > Magnoliopsida > Fabales > Fabaceae > Lathyrus > Lathyrus aphaca. The sequence continues at coordinate 7,221,055 of OZ014521.1, forward strand.
ACAACTTCTTGTCAGCAGTGTGAGGTTGAATCCTTCTGACATAAGACCTCAAATGCAGCTTAGGACAGGAGACCCCATCATAAACAACAAAGGTAGGAACCTTGAAACCAATGGGTATGACAACCCCAGATATCAGACTTAAATCTTCAAAATCCAGCCCAGAAGATTTCTGCAACTCCATAGCATCCATCCTATCCACCAGCATCTTGAATTTGTCCTCATTAGGATCATGGTAATAATTGGCCTCAGAATCAGAGTCCCCCATAGTGTTGTGGAGACTACCTCCCTCTTTTTCAGATTCTTCAGATTCATAGTCTTCAACCTGTTCTTTGGTCTTGACAGGACCTTTGAACCTTCTTCCCATGTTGAGCAGGCCACCTGACCTTCTAGTCTTCTTAGTCTTCTTGGCCAGCAGTGTCTTCAATTCATCCTGCCCCTTGGATAGGTTCAGGATCAGCTCTTGGAACTGTGCATTCTGTGTCTGGAGATCCTTAACTGTTTGTTCAAGAGCCATTGCTGAAATAAACAGCGAGAAGATGAGAAACCTGTGCACAAATAAACCTGTGATGCAATGATATGATGTTTTAATGCGTATGCAATGTTTTCAAGGACCGCAGGATTTAAATTCGCTTAAACAAACAAGAAAGTAAACTTTTATTAGTAATAAATTTGTTTTGCCTCTTGGGTTTACAAAAAAAATGAAATGAAATAGGTACAAAAGATGGGGTTTTAAGTCTCCCATGGACGTTTCCTCTTTGTGTTGAGGTATGAGTTGAGATTCCGTTCTTCGTGAAGTTGCTTTGTTAGTTCCAGGATTCTTTCTTGGCTTGCTTTGTAATGAGCCTCGAAAGTATCCCTTTGCTCCTTCAACTGGATCCAGGATCTCTGTAAGTCTTCCATGTCAGTAGGCATGTCTGGGTGAAGGATGGTATAAGCAGTATCTCCTTCAGCAACAGGTTCCATGGTAACTGGCAGGATAGCAGGATATGGCATCATGAGAGTCTGAGCACGAGATCGCACCCATCTGAGATAAGCCTCCATAGGAATAGTGTACTTAGGCTCCAGTGTCTTGCTGTCAACCTTGTTTACTTTTCCCCATGCTCGTATGAATCTCTGACGGTAACCTTGAAGATCGTTGTCGTAGTCAAACACAATGCCCTGAATCAACATGTCCTGTGGACCATCGCTTCGAGCGTAACCAAACTGTCGTAAAGCTAGAGAGGGGTTGTAGGTGATGCCTCCTCTTATGCCTAGAAGTGGCACATTAGGAAACTCCCCACAACGGTCAATGATGGTGACATTCTCCATAGATCTGGAGCACCAATGGATATCTGAGTGAGAAAGTGACATGATCCTCTTGGACCATCTGAACCCTTGCTCATTCTTCATTACTGAGCGAGGGAGGTGAGAAATAAACCACCTAGATAGCAAAGGTATGCAGCACATCAAAGTTCCTCTTGCCCTTGTAGTACGGGTGTGAAGAGAATGCAGGATGTCTCCAAGCAATGTAGGCACTGGATTGTGACTCAGAAAAATGTTGATGGCATGAACATCTATGAACTGATCTGGATTGGGGAACAAAACTAAGCCATATATCAGCAAGGCTAAGATCTCCTCAAAAGCATCATGACTCATGGCCTTCAAGAACATTTGAGCCTTCTCTATCAACACCTTAGCTAGAACACCCTTGACTCCACTTCTCGTTTCTAGAACAATATCAGACTTCCTCAGATGTAGAGCTGCAACAATAACCTCAGGTTTAGGCTCTTTCTCCAAGCCTGTGAATGGTTTCTGATCAAGAGTAGGTATGCCCAGAAGTTTAGAGAACTCTTCCATGGTTGGAACCAGCTGGTAGTCGGGGAATGTGAAGCAATGGTGCTTAGGGTCAAAGAACTGAAACAGAACACTCATCATGTCTTCATTGAACCCTGAGGTGACTAGATCCAATAGGTGGCCATGTCTCTTGTTGAACTGGGAATGATCAGACACTTGAGAAACCAACTCTTTAAGCTTGGGAGGTATCCCCACAAAATTGATCCTGATAGTGTTTCTACGAGCAAAAGCCATGACCTGCAACAAAGAACAAAGATAAATCCTTTGGTCCTTGAAATGGTTAGTGAAAATGCTATGCTTATGATGCATGATGATGTCATGATGTTATGCTCAATCACAAACATGTGGCACACACAAGCAAGTCACACAGTAGCCCTAGGTTTAAAGGCTTGCATGAGGTTCCAAGGTCAGTACCCTCCCTTGAAGTTAGTTGGTTCATCCTGTCCTACAAAAGTAACCATGTTCTAAGGGATCTCAATATCATTGATCCTTCACAAGGGTGGTTTTTCAGTAGGCAACTTACTTGCCAACCAAAACCCTCCAAGTTTAAGATCTCAATGAGTGTAGTATCGAGTGTCAACCAACTTCAGTCTGCACCAAAGCCGGTTACCTCACTACTTTCTAAAGGCCAAGATGAGTTAACTAGGGTTCTAAAAGTTAGTTAGTGCATTGACAACATATGGCAGCCTCATATTATCCTCAACTTGACTTAAGGAACATAAGCACCAACCAAGAAGTCACACTAACTATGGCCACCAGATCAACCGTATCGATATACGTCGTACAGTTTCCTTGGTCTATTGCCATTTACCTAAGGTACACTAGATCCGGGTTAGGACCTTTCACACATAAGAGCACCCCAACAAGTAATATAAAGCAAACAAGGCAAACAATTTAAAGTGATCTTAATTCCTAAGGGTACCCCTCTTTAATTTAAATCCCCAGCAGAGTCGCCAGTTCTGTAACACGGTGGGAGAACTGACTTTAGTTATGTTGCGGATAGCAAGAGTCGCCACCGACTTTTATTTTATCCAAAGGAAAGGCATAAAAGAACAGGAAAGACCTTTTAAAAGATTTTTGGGTCCGGGGGGTAGGTTATGTAAAGGGAAGGTGTTAGCACCCTTTACATCCATGGTTATCCATGGGCTCTTAGTTACTTAGCTCACTTTGAATTGTTTTTGAAAATGTGAAGTGTGTGAATAGAAATTTTCATAAGAGTTAATAATGATCCATGTACGGATGCGTAAAAACTTGTATTTGAAAATTTGTTTGAAATTTGTGAAGTGTTTGAAAAGTTTGAATAGTGAGCAAGTAACTATGAGGAACCTACCCTAAAGTTTTAAGTCTTCCTGTTCTTTATCCTTTAAATGGTAAGACTATCCCTATTATTAAGGAATAGGTAGTCATTACCTTGGATGTGAGGGACATATGAGGGACATCTGTTTTATGAAGGCAACTGTGGGGTGTATTAAGCATTTTTTGGAGGGACTGTCATCATTATTCGAAAGGGACGAGATCTTTATGAAAGGCAACCATTAAGGGACTTGATGACTTTTCTTTTAAGGGACTTGCTTTATACACCCCACTTGACCTTTTTGAATAGGCAACATTGAGAGGCAACCCTAGAAAGTGAGATGGCGATTAAAAATCGACTTACGTGTGTGAGTGTTTAATTTAATTTATCTTATAATTTTAAATGACCTAAATTCAATTTTAAAATATAATACATGTGTACACTCCCTATTTTACTAACCATGGCATGATAATTAAATAAATTAAATATTTACAAAAATTTACATCCAGGAGCATTTACATAATAATTATAATAAGCAATTAAAAATAAATAGCAAAAATAAATATAAAAGCAAGATATAAGCAAAAATAAATAAATAGACAATAATATAATATAATAAGGGTTAGTAATAATAAAAAATTAAAAATAAATAGGGTTAGTGAAATAATAATAATAAGTATAATAATAAAATAAATAGACTAGTAATAATATGGTTAGTAATAATAATAAATTAAAATAAATGGAATTAGCAAGAACATAATTAAAATAATAAACAAAGGATTAAAATTTTTAATATAGACAATTATTTAGGAATAAGAAGAAATATGGACAATTAAATAATTATTATAACATTTTAATTTATGTACAAATTATTAAATTATTTTTAAACATATCATAATTACAAAATAAAATTATCATAGGTTCAATTATTTCTAAACACATATTAAAAATTATTTATATATAATTTAGATTATAAACAAAGTATAAAATATATTTACATATTATATAAAGAAAATAGGTTATAATTATATTTACAAAAATTAATTATGTTAAATAAATATGTACATAATAATTATATTTACAAAAAATTAGAGGTTTAAATCATAAGAATAAATTAGGGTTTACAAAATTAGGGTTTGTTTAGAAAATAAATTTTTAGGGTTTTTTAATTTAATATACAAATCAATTAATTAAATAGTACATATATACATTTTATAATTTAAATAAATTATTTTTTTAGAATTAAAAAAAAACATATATACTTTATAATTTAGAAAATATAATGGTTGCATTTTATAATTTAGAAACATATTTTAATATAATATAGTAAATAGGAAATATAAAAGAAAATAAAAAAAATCAAAAAAATTGGACCTGGGATTTGAACCCAGGTCCCTAACCTGAATATTGGAGAGGCTTGCCAACTGGGCTGCGTGCTGCTGCTGCAAGAAAGAGGAACTCCAAGTTGTTTTGTTCTTTAACTTTGAAAAATCAGGAAAAATAGTGAACAAGCAAAAAGGCCTGGGGGAGGATTGAACCCAGGACCTCTCAAACACACAAACGCACGCATGACCATCCGGCTGGGTGAGCCAATCTGTTAACATATCAACTACAATGCATAATATATAATAAAGGCTTAATATTTAGAAAAAACAAACAAAAAGAGTTGGAGCCAGGGTTCGAACCCCAGCCTTCCCCCTAACACGCGCGTCTGTTCACCAACTGAGCTGCGCAGCCATTGTGAAATAAAACCATAATCAATTCAAAAAATATTATATGTATTATTCAAATTCTGGAAGCGCGCCAACAGCCTTCTTCTTCTCCAAATTTCCTGCGAATTTTCATGCCCTTTTTCCTGCGAATCTTGCTGCGTGTTCTTCAATGTTTCAAACCTGCGAAAATGAAACTCCAACAAAACAGTACCAATTCATGAAATTAGTTAGTGTTTTATGATCCTTATGGTTCACACAACATCCCTATGTTCTTCAAATTCATTTATATTGAGTGAATTGAAGAACCCTAATTTGGAGGTCCAAACCCTAATCATGGCCGAATCCATTCTAGGCAGTGAAGCTTTGGTTTAATGATCCAGAAACGTTCTACATATCATCACAAACAAGATTATGCAAACAAAATTCAATGAAAAACCATAAATTAATGGAATCGAAAAAATATATTTTAAGAACAAGCAAGCTTCGGGTTGAGCAATATGGCACGATTTTGATGCATATGAATGATGATTCATGATCAGGGAAGTCCAAAGAGTCTTGTTATGTTCTTGTTTTACCTTCTAGAGCCCTGGAAATCAAAAACCGAATGTGAGTTTTATGGAGGATTTTTGAACAATGGAACTTACTCTTGAGGCTGCTGAATTTCCTCCCAATGCTTGTGATGTATTCATGTACTTATAGTGAATAGAATTAGGTCAAAATATGTGATCATTCTTTGGAAATTTTGATCTAAAAAAATTCAAAAAGATGGCCTTTTAAAAATCAAATATCTTGCATAAACTCTCGCTATCTTGAGAGGATTTTCATAACTTTTGTATCAATCATGTTTAAATGTGATTTAAAACTTTCTAGAAGCAAAATTAAAATTAATTTTCATGATTTTATATTTTATTTGAATTTAAAATGACTTTTTAATATAAAAATCATAATAAATAAAAACAAAATAAATAAAATTATGAATAAATTAAAATAATTTCGTGCAAGTTGTTATGAAGTGGATTGGGTCATTATTTGGCAAGCCCATTTGGAAGAAATTGGTTTTAGACCTCCATTTTCATCATAAACCAACTCAAAATTTCCCAACTTTGCAAGGGCACATACCCTTCAATTTTAATGGTATGAGGGTGTTCTTGGACATTTTGGAAAGCTTGAAGAGTCCTCTAAACAACCCCACTGGTTTCATGTCCATATCATTTACCAATCTCAAGTTATGCCCTTTTGAAGTTGTTGACTTTTTGTTGACTTTCAAAAGGACCTATAATGTCTTAGCTCATACCTTCCAAATGAAGCATTTTTGGGCTTGGCTTGTGAGACACAAAGTTGTAGAGAATTCAATTTAATTCAACATGAGCTTTGGATGTAGACTTGGTGATGAAGTATGTGAAAGTTATGGCTGGTCAAAGTTCAGTTGACTTTTACTAAGGAAACCCTAATTTAGAAACTCCTGATTCTTGATGATCTGAAATCTCCTTGATGAATCATGATCAACCCTTGATCAAATGATGAATTTTACTTCATATAATTGATGTTGGCAAAAAATCATGAAGTTTGACTTTGGTTTGACCACAGTTGACCTCAGTTTGACTTTTTAACTGCATTGACTGATTTTGACTTATCTGATCATCTGACTGAGCAAACTTTTGAGAAAAGTCTTGAAACTTGTCATGGGGGTTATTACACACATATAAGATGTTATGAAGCTCACTTGAAGTCTTGGAAATCCATTTAGCCTGATTAAATTCAAAACCCTAGTTTTGGATGCACTGCTTAGGAGGTGCATTGTCTGAGGGAATTGTCAACTCTTCTGACCAATTGTGAAATTTGTGAACCTTGTGAACCATCATAACATATCTTGTGATACTCATGGGAGGTATTGTGAGCCTTGTGAACCTTGTGAACCTTCATGAAGTGACTTGTAGACTTCATGAACCTCATGAAAGGTCTTGTAAACATTGAGAAACTTGTGAACCTTGTGAACCTTCATAAAGTGACTTGTAGACTTTATGAACCTCATGAAAGGTCTTGAAAGCATTGTGAATCTTGTGAACCTTGTGAACCTTCATAAAGTGACTTGTAGACTTCATGAACCTCATGAAAGGTCTTGAAAGTGTTGAGAAACTTGTGAACCTTGTGAACCTTCATAAAGTGACTTGTAGACTTTATGAACCTCATGAAAGGTCTTGTAAGTGTTGGGAAGCTTGTGAACCTTGTGAACCTTCTTAGAACACAAAGTCTTGTATTGTGAGGGCAAATTTTGGGGTGCAACAGCAACCACCAAAACTCCCCTCTTTGCATTTTGCTTCGAAACACACTCCACAAGCATCAAACATTCAAACAAACTTCACAAAACATCTCAGCATGACTCACTGATCACAAACCAACCATTGAAACAGCCCAAAACCTCACACAAACCAAATACGATTTCCTCACTTCACTGAACAGAACTCACTCAATCTCTCAAACCAGCCACTTTAAACTCCAACCAAGCCTTGCAAGCTTCTCAGAGGGATCATAGGAGGTGATTGGAAGCAAAGAGCTGGCCAGAAAGTTGCAAACTGAGAAAGCTCAAGCTCAGGTACCTCAAGAACTTTTTTTTCCAGAAATGAAAATTTAAGTTCCTAGATTGTTCCTCATGCTTTGCTGATCACTCTGATGTTTTTACTTTTTGAAATGGTTGAGAAATAAGCCTGTATCGAAGCTCTGAAACTTTTCCAGATTTTATGTTTTGATCCATATCTTGAGTTGTAGGTTATATAAATTTGTTTTAATGCTTGATTCGTGTTTAGGGTGATTAGGAGATGTGATCTGGAGCTTTAGAGCTCTTGATTTTGTCTAGAGAAGAAGATTAGGTTTTGTGCTCGCCGGAGAAGATGACCGGAACCACTGTTCCGGTCATCTGAAAGTGATTAAATTAGGGTTAGGGTTTAGGTGAGTTTGAATGTGAGTCATTGATTTCCTTTTCCCGCGCGTATCCAATGGTCCAGGTTTCTTGTATTAGCCCTAATTTTGGATTAATTAAGTTAATTAAGATTAGGAAATTTAAATCTCCAGAATTGATCTGAACCCTCCATTCACGCGCGGGTCAACTCCCTCCAAAAAACTTTGAATGCTGGCCATTGATCCCTTTGACTTTCCATTTAATTCATTTAATTTCATATTTTTGTTATTTGTTTTGCATAATTATTTTAAAATACATAGAAAATCCAAAAAAATATTTTCTTCCTGCATTTTTATTCTAAATAATTTTCTTAACATAAAAACTATTTTTATTTTATTTTTTTACATTTTTAGACTATTTTAAAAAATATTTAAATGCTTATTTTAATTAATTAATGAAGATTAATTAATTAAAATAACATTTAGGTTTCCAAATATTCCAAAAAAAATCATATAACATTTAGGAACATTTAGAAACATTGTCCAACTCTCAAACCAAATTTCTTTTTTGTTCTTGATGCCTTTTGATCATTTTTATTGGAATTAATTTCATTTCAAGGCAATATTTTGTTCCAAACTTCAAAAATTCATTTCTGCCTAACCATTGAGAGTTGGATAATGATTCTTTTTGCATTGCATCTTGTATAGCATGTAGTTTGTAAGATAAAATTGGCTTGAATTGATCTTGCATTTTCAATTTGTTTGACATTTTTCTTGACAAGGTACCTTAAAACCCTAGCAATCTTAAGAAATTCATAACTCTCATTAGGTTAAGAGTTGGATCCCCTCCTTTGGGCAGTGAGTTTGTATAGGTTTAGGTTTCCTTTGATTTCATTTTCAAATTTTTATCATGTCATTTGCTTCTGGTTTTGGATTTTTGCTTTGTATGTTGCATATAACCCTAATTTATGCCTTCCTTTGCATCCATTTCTCATTTGCTTGCATACCATGAATTGCCATGACATTTTGTGCATTCATTTGGTTCATAAAACATCTTAGGACATATTAGAATCATGTTTGATCATTGCATCTTTCATTTGCCATGTTGTATGTCATTTGCATTTCATAACTTTTCATGAACATCCATGGTTCAAAACATGCTTCTCTTGCATCCATGTGTTTGTATGATCATTCCCATGCCTTGCCTCATGTTTGCATCATCTCTTAGCATCATTAACATCATGTATTTGCTTCTGACTTTGTCTTGCATCATGCCATTTCATCTCATTTGCATTGCATTTCATTTCTTTCACTAACTTTTCAGGTGGTAAGTTACTTTGAGAAGTGAATTTGCCTTCACTTCTCACAATTTCTTTTCATCTCCTTTCATACTTCCCTTGCTGCATTTTTGTATGTGTATTGGATTGAGCTTGCTCATTCTTGTTCATCTTACTTTCTTTCTTCAAGTGACTTGTCTTCTTAAATGAAGCAAGTTGCTTTGCTTCTCTTTGCTCCTTTCATCTGCTTCCTGGTGGTTTCTCTGAAGTTTTCTCTCTTGAGCCTCATTAACCCTAGGAACAACCAAGCATGACAATAATTAGGGTTTAATTAGTCCCCCACTTAGCTTTTACCTTTGTGTCATCTTTGAGTCTTCTCTTCTCATCTCATAATCAGGGACTAAACCCTAAAGGCTTTAAGACTTTGTGATTAAGCTTATGCCTGCATCCTTCTATTAGGATGGAGTGTATAACTTTAATCCTAAGTGTTAAACCCTTAATGTGTTTAAATCCTTTAATAAATCCATCTAATAAATCATCAAGACATTAAACTTGTAACTTGGGCCTTGCATTAGGGTTCTAATTCTTCCTTAATTGGTTAAGAAGGACTAACCCTAGTGTTAATGGACAAGTCCCCCTCAAGTTGTCTTACAAACCATAAAACTCACTTCTTCATCTTATCATTAACTAAAATCCACTTAATAAAGGCTTTGTTTTGTCATGAGGTTAATCCCTAATCATGGATTAAGTTGAGGAGCTTTCCTCAGCTTAAACATTCTCATCTATTATCCTTCTATTAGGATGGTGTAATGAGTCTGTTTAATCCTTGATTATGGCTTAGTCTCATTACTTAACACTAAACAAAAACAACAAAAACACCTAAATAATTACAAATAGGTTAATGATCTTAATCCTACACCATGGTGATTAAGTGTGAGATGCTGACTTCACACTTAAGGTATTCTCATTACCCCTAATCAGAGGGAAGATGTGATGAGTTTACTAACCCATTGGTTTAGGCTTAATCTCATTAACTTATGACAAACTTCAAAAAAAGAAATAAAAGACTGAAAACTCAAAAACAAACAATAATCGTCTCCTTCGGGATTCTTTTCTCATCACCTTCACTCACAAACGAGAACTTGCTTCTTCCGTCTAATGCAAGACAGTTTGCACCTGAGCCAGACAGGTCATACACTTGAGCATAGACAAGTAAGCAGTTCACAAGTCAATTTATCTTTCAGTCTCTTTGAGTCGAACTACGGTGTTCTGACTTCCTCATTGCACGAGAGGATACGTAGGCATAACTTAACAGTTATCGAACAAAAGTCTCTGTATATTCCCTCTCTTTCCAGCATCATTCTTTTAGCCTCATAGTCTTGAGCATTTCACTCTTGTTCTTACACTGACACTTCATTTATATACACTACACTTCTTTTACACTGACACTTGCATTCTTTCCAGCTTTGATACACAGACTGCACTGACACTACCCCTTTAAAACACAAATCTTTTAAGCATGGATCCCGTCGAGTACCGCGGACAATCTGGGTGCTAATACCTTCCCAGGTTGTAACCAACCCCCTTTCTCAGTCTCTCTGGTTCGCAACCGTCTTATCCATATCTTTCTAGGTTTATGCAGCATTACCTTTCCTCCGGGATAAAAATGCCTTGCTGGCGACTCTTTCTTTCTCTTGAGTTCACTCCTGTGTGTTCTCAACATCCCCCTTTCGCCGACCGTTCGCGTCTGTACCCCTTCTGACCTTGGTTGTCATTTTGGTGGGAGCGACACATGTCAGGCCTCTGGCTTGAGAAATTACTTGTGATTTTGGGGTTTTGGGGTACAGGTGGCGTGACACGGGCCGTGTTGCGTGACACGGGCCGTGTTGTGTGACACGGGTGGCCGTGTCAGCCTTTTGTCTTGGCATGTTTTTCTATTTTAGATGGGAGTGTCTAGGTCGTGTGACACGGGTCATATCAGGGGACATGGGGGCCGTGTCAAGCCTCTGTTTTGGAAAATTTTCCATATCTAATGATGGTTTCATCCTGATTTCTTGTTTAATGCTTGTCCCATTAGTCTGAGGTGTTAAGGATAGAAATAATGAATAGTTCATAGAACATGACAACCAATAATTAGTGTTTAAGTCATATATGCTCGCGTTGACTTGTATGATTTTTGTTAATGGATCAGATGGATCGTGTTGACAGTGGGCATTGTCTCTTGTCTGATTTTATGTAACCCATACGTTGAGATGTTTGGTAAATTATGAGGATCAGAAGGATCGTGTTATGTATGATTGTGTTCATGCATGTAATTTATTTTGTATAGTTGAGTCTTGCATATGCATGTATGGTTGGTGGGATGATCGCGTCTCGGAAGGAGCGTAAGTGATTATCCGAATTCATTATGAATCGACGGTGTAGGGGTGATTGTGTCTCAGTAGGAGCATAAGCGATGCATTCGGGGTTCGAATTGATGAAACAATGTTGAGTTGGTGCCACATTTGCATTGTGTCGTGAAATCAATTTGCATTTGACTGAATGAATGATATATGATACATGTTGATGAATTGTGTGAGATTACCCTTTAAAATGTTATATGCACCGTTAAAATATTGAATTGTTTTCTCACCCCTTTGTTATTGTTGTTGTGTCTGTACTTCTTGGGAAGTACAAATAAGCCAGGTACTTGAGAGTGCTTTGAAGATGTGTTGCTTGTTCGAGTCGTAGGACGCTCTGATACGTAACACGGGAATGGGAAACTATCGTTGTTTTGTTTTATTTTGTTTTTCTGAGATTGTTTTGTTACGTATTCATGTACTAGACCAAGGACATATTTTAAGTTTGTATTGTCGATGCCGTTGAGCATGAATTATGATGAACTATTTACTTCCGCTGTTTTAGTAAAGAACTATGTTTTGTTGGTTTTTGTTGAAAAAGTAGCATTCCACTTTTGTTAAAACTCTTATTTTCATTAAGAAAAAAAACTATTTTCTATTTTGGGTATAGTGGGTATTACAGCTAGCGTGTATATGAGAGTATGTACTGGATTTTGGGCATTTTTTCATCATTGACGAGGTTGGAAATAAGGAAATTAAGAAAACTTTTGTAAGCCTTAAAGAGATGGTGGAGCAGTATGCTTAGATAACTTTAAGCATAAGGTAAAGAACGCTATTGTAGTTGGGTAATGATGATTTATGTCACTGTTATGGTTGCCGGTTGTCTATCGACAAATTAAGGAACCGATCACCCTTAATCTCTTGTTGATAGTAGACAAAATCATGTTGGATGAAATAGACGTGTCTTGACAACTGGGATTGTATGTACAGTGAATTGTTTGGAGTTGAGCCAAGTGCTTAAGGATTGTTTTGATTAGTTGATGCAACTTTATATATAGGAATATGAGGCAGACTCAAGGATGTTAGTATGAGGTTGTGAGTTGATCGGTGAGTATTATGGAAACTCACAGTTGTGTTCTGGATGACTTGAGTTTTGATTTGTAATGGATCAAGAATCCAATTGACATGAGAGTTGAAGCATTGTAGATATGATCCAAGAAGGAAGTATATGGAAATGTAAGACCATGATTTGACCAAGGATGTCGGATAGAGAATGGGAGTGGCTGGTATACCTTAAAATATATATAGGAAATATGAATTGTATTTTCCAAACTTGTTTGGATAAGTTAGAACTGGTGTTCGTTGTGGATGTTCAAATATGATATAAAATCAGAAGGATAACATGTAGAGTATTTGAGAATTGATTTACAAGTTATGAAATAAGTGAAGTTATATGTAAGTTATCAAAGTGCGATTTTTGGTTAATAGAGATGAGTTTACTTTGTTGTGGTAATTCAGATTGAGGGTATTGTGGTGAATCCATCTAAAGTAGAGGTAGTTCTACAATGATCAAGATTTGAAGTGAGTTAATAGGAGTATAATATTCTTGGACTTAGTTGGTTATTATCACGGAGTTTTGTAGCAAAAATTGGGAAGGGCGCTCAGTGCCATCGAGCGCGCTTATCACTACCTGGAACCCGCTTAGCGCGACCTGGGAGTGAAAAAGATGATTTATCTTGTTGAAATTAATTGGACACATGTATCCTTATGATGTTTTAATGTTGTTATGTGTTTAAGATGAGTTTATACAATATGTTAATACAGGATGGTAAAGTTGTAGCTTATGTTTTACGATAATTGGGGATTAATAAAAGTATCTATCCTATTCAAGATTTGGAATTAGTTGCAGTTGTAGTTGTGTTGGATATTCAGAGGTATTATTTTTATGGATTTAGATTTGAAGTACTCAGTGATCACAAGAGTGTAGAATACCTGTTGGTCGGAATTTCCAGTGAGTTAAATCGAAAATCTTTTCTTATGTCTGTTTTGATGGTCGAAAGTTTGATGGAAACATGGTATATTTGATAGTTGCGAGTATTCAGAGAGCGCAACGAAAGCGTGGTGTGTCGTAGTTTATTCTTATGTGGGTGACAACGATGTTGGTAGTTTAGTTACGTTGATGTTGTGTTATGGGCTTTTGTGTTATTATCTTTGTTGTTGCCTCGTTACCTATGGTGATGGTATATGGTGCTGGGCCGCTGATGGCGCCTCCCTTTTAAATTATAGGAGGGTTGTGCTGCTGAAGGCGCCCCCCCCTTACGATTTACTTTTTTTTTTAAAGATGGGTATTATGGGATTTTTAAAGGAAAGATGGTTAGACTGGACATTATTTCATAGAAACATGGTTATTCTGGTAAAAATTTCGAAAAATGTGTTAAAAATGAAAAACAAAATGTGATGGATGAAAAACAAAATTTTTGTTTTTAAGAATTGTGAATCTTTCTCTTTTCAAATTGTTCAACTTAAAAGAGTTATTGAAAGATATAAGAAGGGTCAAATTGGCTTGGAAGACATCCTAAGGCACCAAAGATATTCTAATGATAAGAGTAGATTAGGATATTCTAAGTTAAATCTAGTGATCAAATTCATAAAGAGAAAGTAAACAATTCTAAAATTGTTCATCAACATCCTAAAGAGAAAAGGTTTGTTAAGAGAAAAGTGTATGTTCCTAGATATAAAAGTAATTTTGAACCAACTTGCTTTTATTGTGGAATTAAAGGCCACACACCTAATGCTTGTTATGTTGGTAATATTGGTATTGCAAAAGGGCATTATGTGTGGGTTGAAAAGGGTACTAAGTATCAAGGACCAAAAGCAATTTGGGTACCTAACAAAACCTAATCTTGTTTTATAGGTATGCTTGAAGACAACATCCAATCAATGGTATCTTGATAGAGGATGTTCAAAGCATATGATGGCCGATATCAACAAATTTTCATATCTATCTCATAAGGCCAAAGGATATGTAACGTATGGTGATGACAATAAAGGAAAGATCCTTGAAATAGGAACCGTTGGTGTACCACCGTTTACAACAATAAAAGATGTCCTATATGTGGAAGGCCTAAGACATAACCTACTTAGCATAAGTCAATTGTGTGACAAAGGGTTTCGAATCAACTTTACAAAGGACAAATGCTTGATTGAACATGAAGTTACACATGATGTTTTGCTAAAAGGTACAAGAATTAATAACATTTTGATGATTTCTTTTGATAACACTTCCTTGAAGGTAAAATGCTTATTGGTGAACAAAAACGACGTTTGGTTATGGTATGAGAGATTTGCTCACATTCATATGGATCACTTGAACAAGTTGATAAAGCATGACTTAGTTGTTGGTCTTCCAAAGATTAAGTTCATCAAGGATAAGTTATCTGACGCATGTCAAAAAGGGAAACAAACCAAGACATCTTTCAAGTCCAAGAATGTGGTGTCCACATCTAGGTCACTACAATTATTGCATATGGATCTTTTTGGTTCGTCAAGAACAAAAAGCTTTGGAGGTAATGTTTATGCTTTAATTATTGTTGATGATTTCTCTAGATATATTTAGACATTGTTTTTAGTGCAGAAAAGTGACGCTTTCAAAGCCTTCAAGAAGTACGCAGAGCAAATAAAAAATGAGAAATTGCTCACAATAGCCTCCATTAGAAGCGACCACGGAGGAGAATTCCAAAACGCTTCATTTGAATATTTTAGCGAGGAACATGAAATCTCTCACAACTTCTCCGCACCAAGAACCCCACAACAAAACAGTGTCGTAGAAAGAAAGAATAGGTCATTGGTGGAACTTGCAAGAACGATGCTCAACGACTCTAATCTTCCTAAATATTTTTGGGCATATGCGAATAGCACAACATGTTTCGTAAGCAACCGTGTCAACATTCGGCCAATTCTAAATAAGACTCTGTATGAGTTACTCAAAGGAAGGAAATCGAATATATCATTCTTTCACATTTTCGGGTGCAAATGTTTTATTCTCAACAATGACAAAGACAATCTTGGTAAGTTCGATGAGAAATCTGGCGAAGGTATCGTTCTTGGCTATCCCTTACTAGTAAGGCATTTAGAATTTTTAATAAAAGAACTTTAATTATTGAAGAATCTATGCATGTATATTTTGATGAAACTAACCCCTCTAAAGAGGATAACATTCTTCATGATGATATAATAGACATGACACAACCATACAAAGATGTTTCAAATTATCAACCAAAACCATAAGAAGATGAGTCACAAATCAATGAAGAACATCATGATCTACCGAAAGAATAAAGGACTCATAGAGATCACCTGATCGATAAAGTTATTGGTGATATTAGACAAGGCGTAGAAACACGACTAAATCTTAAGGATGCTTGTCTCAACATGGCGTTTGTATCTCAAATCGAACCAACCAAAGTCGATGAAGCCTTAGACGATGATCAATGGATAGTAGCAATGCAAGAAGAACTAAACCAATTTGAAAGAAATCAAGTTTGGAATCTTGTACTAAGACCGGATAATAAACATATCATAGGAACAAGATGGATGTTCAAAAAAAACTTGATGAGAATGAAATCATAGTTCGAAACAAAGCAAGATTGGTCGCACAAGGATACAACCAAGAAGAAGGAATCGATTTTGATAAAACGTTCGCTCCGGTGGCAAGGTTAGAAGCTATATGATTATTGCTTAATAATGCTTGTTCAATGAATTTTCAGTTATTCCAGATGGATGTCAAGAGTGCTTTCTTGAATGGCTACATTAATAAAGAAGTCTATGTCAAACAACCTCCGGGATTTGAAGACTTCAAGAATCCCTCACATGTTTACAAGTTGAAGAAAACCTTTATGGCTTAAAACAAGCACCAAGGGCATGGTATGATCGTCTAAGAAACTTTCTTTGTGAAAAGGGATTTGTAAAAGGAAAGGTTGACAAGACATTGTTCATTAATAAGATAAAAGGCAACACCTTATTGGTTCAAGTCTATGTCGACGACATCATCTTTGGTTCAACAAACAAGAAATTATGTGAAGAGTTTTCATTAATGATGGAAGGAGAATTAGAGATGTCCATGATGGGAAAAATGATTTATTTTCTTGGACTACAAATCAATCAAACAAAGGATGGCATTTTCATCAACCAATCCAAGTATTGCAAGGAATTATTAAAAAGATTCGACATGGATAGTTGAAAGGTAATGTCTACTCCAATGGGATCCAGAATGTATGTTGATCAAGATGAATCTGGTACTTCGATTGATGACACGAAATATCGAGGTATGATTGGTTCGTTATTATATTTGAGGCAAGCCGTCCAGACATAATGTTTAGTGTGTGTTTATGTGCACGCTTTCAATCAAATCCTAAGGAGTCATATTTCACTGCTGTGAAGAGGATCATGAAGTATCTCAAAGGAACAACAAACCTCAGATTATGGTATCCAAAAGGTAGTTGTTATGCACAAATTATGTGGCTTAAACAACAACTTCTTGATTGTGGTTTAGATCTCGGATGCATTCCTCTACGATGTGACAACACAAGTTCCATCAACATCACAAAAAACCTGGTCATGCATTCAAGAACAAAGCATATACATATTCGACATCATTTCCTTTGTGATCGTGTACTTAACGGAGATGTAGACGTCACCTTTGTGAATATTCATCATCAACTTGCCGACATCTTCACAAAACCATTGGCTAAAGATCAATTCTTCAAAATTTTGTGAGAACTTGGTATTCTCGATGAAGGTTACATCTAAACTTGTCTAAAATTACTTTGTATATAGTAAAATATCATAAAAGTTCATTTATTCTGCTTTATTTGCATAAAATGCTAGTACTTATTTTTTGTCGGTTTCCGTTTTTCTCACTTTCGCACACTCAAATTTTATCGTTTTCAAAAAATATTTTATCCAAAGTTGCATTATGTTATGTGCTAACATATTCTTCAAATATTAGATCAATATCTTTCATATTTTCAAAGTTATGGACTTGTTGGATTTTTTTTGTTTTTTTGAAAATTCAAGTTCGTTAACCGGTTAACGTCTGGGGTTAACCGATTAACACTGTTCGTTTTTGAAATCCCAGGTTTGTTAAAAACTCTGTTTTTTTATTATTTATTTTTCACATGTGTCTATATGTTTTATCTTTATGCATGTGCTTTAAATCCTCACCAACATTCCTTGAACTCTCTTCCTCTCCCTTTGACCTCTTTAACTCACCATCAAAGCCCTCTTCCAACTTCTACCCACTCTAATTACAATTAAAACTCCACTCAACCATAAAATCTTTATAAACCATTATCACATCACATTCCTAATCCTTCACAACACTCAACCCAAAATCCGAAAATCCCTCTAAAACCCTAGAAATCTTCATACTTTCATCATGGCTCCATCAAAAAAGGGAAAAGAAAAAATGCCGGAAACTAGCTCCCCTGTCAGTGAAGAAGAAACTCGGATGGAAACAACAAAGAAAAGGAGAATGGATTTCAAAGTTAGGGTTCTCCATCTACTTAAGGTAAAATATGTCAACCTTAAATCCTTTCAAGCTCACACCTTTAATTTTCCAAAATTGCTTAAGTATCAAAAGATGGATAATTTTGTGTGTGATAAGGGTCATTGTTACCCGAATTTTGTTAAGTTTTTCATGAACAACCTGACAATCAATATGAATGAACATGGGTAACACATGCTTAAAACAATAGTTAGATATTTTAAGGTAAATGAGGATTTGAACAGTATTGTTGCATCTCTCAAAATACCGTATACCAGCAATTTTCTAAGAAAAGGAGTGAACCATAAGGATGGTCCTTGGGCTGGTTATGATAAGATGGAATACTATTATAGCATTTGCAGGTTTCTGAAGGAAGTAGTGGTGTATGGTCAGCGTACACCCCGTGTGCAGTTCTATGCGAAGAACTTGTCGGTAAATGATCGAATGCTGCACTATGTCATTAGTTATGTCTTGCTACCAAAAGATTCAAATCAGTCCCAAATCAACGATCAGGAAATGCAAGTGTTGTTTGCCATCAAAAATAAGATCAAGGTGAATTGGATCCTTACTATGATGTATCATCTCCGCCAACAACTCACTCTTTCAACAAGACTTCCTTACGGTCGTCTCATTTCAAGAATACTAGAGATGACGGATTTGGAAATCGGTAGGGAATTGTTTATTACTTTAAAGACAATGGAAAATGAAATCAACGAGTAACCATCATAAAGAATACCAGCATCGTCAAGTGCAATGACGGATCTTACAAGTATGACGACGGGTCCTCGACTTCTAACTATCCTATTCCGGAAGGCGGTGTTACGAATGAATATCTTTACATGACTATGATGAATCAACACCGTGAAACCACCCGAGCCATCAATAGCCTTCGTAAACTAGTCTTGAGCTCCCACAACCAAAATGAGGAAGATGGTGAAGATGAAGAGGATAATTAAGAGGATGGCGAAGAAAGTGAGGACATGTCCAACGAAGATTAAAGCACTTGTTTATGTTCTTATGTTTTATGTTCTAGTATTAATTATGTTTTTGCATTTAAGTCTTAATTTCCTTAGGCTTGTTTGGTTTTAATGTTTATGTGTTTTATCTCATCCACTTATGTATTATGTTATCAGTTAATCAAATTCATTTTTTGTTTAGTATGAGTGTTCTTGATTGTTTACATATTGCTTGATTGTTTTGTCATGATCATGTTAGCTTTCATTTTCAGTTTTTTTATGTAGTCCTCTTCCTTTTTGCTAATGCCAAAGGGGGATAAGTATTGTTCTCTAATGTCTCTCTGTGCAGAATTTTCATGCCTCTTAAATTAAGGGGGAGATCTTGAACTTAGGGGGAGAAACAAGATTAAGATTAGAGAAACAACTATCAAAGAAAGCTTTTTCAAGATTGGTTGTCATCATCAAAAAGGGGGAGATTGTAGAAGCATACTTCAATCACACAAGTATTTTGATGAAGACAACAAGTATCTATACAACACATGAAAGCAAAAAGGCAAGAGAATCAAATGACATCAAGCAACAAAGATGATCAAGCTCTATATGCAAGTCAACAACATTGCAAGTATTGAACAACTTCAAAGGTATATCAAAATTCACTTAAAATATCTATACAAGTGTTCAAATACTCCATCTTACATGACATATTGCATATGAACCTTTTCCAAACTTTTCTTTGTGGTATACACACTTTAAAATAATTATTTTCTGATTTTTCTACAGTGTTAACCGGTTAACACCTGGGGTTAACGAGCCAAAATTTTCAAACTCAATGTTAATGTTGCAATGCGTTAACCAATTAACCCATATGGTTAACCGGTTAACCCTGTAGCGAATTGTGAAAATTGGCAACTTTTCATGAAAATGAGTTTAATTTTCTTATGTCTTTTAAATGCTTTTTGCTGCATAAAAATTATACCCCTTTGAAAAGGTATTTTACACAATATAAATTCTGACATTTTCAAATTACAAATCACCTCCAAGAATTTCATAAGAAAAATATATTCACTCATTTTCTTCAAATCTTTAAATTTTTTGTTAAAAGTGTTCATACATTTTTGAGAAGAAACCTTCATAATTTTTCATACACTATCACTTGTTTCATCGCATTCTTTTAAAGAACACTTGTATACTATCTTGGGCGACATTTTTATTCAAGGAGAAGATCAATCAAGAAGATTGATAGCACCATATTATCAAATCATTAAACTTTGTCAAGAAATCATTTCTTTGTCGTGATCCAGGATTGTTGGATACAAGTAAAGTGTTTGAAGAGGATTGTTCTTCAACACTTAGTCATATAACTTTAGATAGTAAGCTTCACCGGTTTGGTGTGAATAGGCTTGTATGATAATTCTAAAACTATAGTGAAAATCTCTTACGTGTTGTATGGGGACTGGAGTACTCTCGGTCTGTGAGGGGAACCAGTATAAATCTCTATGTTCTTTATTTTTCTGCTTTTACCGCTTTCATCACTTAGAAACCTTAGGCAATAAAAATCAACTACCGTCAAAAATACCAAATTTTTTCAAAAGTCCTAATTCACCCTCCTCTTAGGCACTTATTTTACTTACATGAGTTGAAGTATATTAAGTGTGTAGAAGCTTTTAGATGCCTTAAATTATGATTTGCATTTTTGAGATGTGAACTTTGAGTCTTCGATTCTCTCTGTGTATGGTGTGTTTGTGAAAATGGTTGATAGATTCTTGATCCTTGTTGCATGAGCTTCACATTGATATGATTTTTTGAGTTTATGGAAAAAAAATTGTGCCATCTGACCGGAGTGTGGCCGGAGAAGAAGACCAAAGTCTTCTCCAGCTGGTGACTGTGTTTCATCTTATGTTTGCCCAATTTAATTCCTGAACCGTTGATCTGCTTACAACGGATGGGTAGTATGTTGCCAACACATTAATGTAAGGGATGCTGATCACGTGACTTTTGTTTTGCATTTTGTTTTTGTTTTATTTCATATTCTATTTTCCATATTAACTGTGGTTTGTTGGATGCGCTTACCATGTCATGACCATATCTGATGCGTTGATTGCATTGACTTTGATTTTGCTTGACCTGCGTGTTAGCCATTGGATTAGATGACTTAGTTAAGACTGATTATGGAGTGTTGATTGTGATTACCTTAGACTTTTGTTGACTGAGTTTTATAAGCGCATTTGGGCTTCTTTCCTTTTCCACTCCCCCCCCCCCCTCCCTTGGGTCTATGAACTGTATTGGGCTACTCTTGTCACCCCCTCCACATTTATTTCATTTTTATTTTTCTTATTTCTTTTAGTTTCATTTTTAATTTTTAAAAATAGTTTTAGGTTTCTAAAAATCCCAAAAACAATCATCAGTGTTCTTTATCATTTTATAAAAATTTTGCAAATTTTATTTTATTTTATATTAATTTTTAAGCTTCTGAATTAATTTTCCACTTATTTTCCTTTGAATTTCTTTATTTCATGAATATTTTGGCTTGTTGATTTTATATCTTGAGATTATTAAGAGCTATGAACCTGATTCATTTTGCATTTTATTAAAAACATGTTAAGGTATCTTAGATATTTTTGTGCTAATTTTTAAGTCTTGTTTGGTTGAGTTTTGAGATGTTAATTTGTGCATAACTTTGGTGAAACCCTAACTTGCCTTGCCTAATTGTTTGAATGCCTTTGGTTCTGATTCTTGGCTTGCAATTTTTGCTTGATGCGTATACATGTTTGAGGTCCTTTGAGGTTTAATATCATAATTTGTGAAGCATTATTGGTATTTCTTTGATGCTTGAACCTTGAATTGCCTACTTTGTGAATGTTTTGACCATAGCTTGCTTACTTGTTTAGAAAGGAACTTATGCCATGGTATGGGAACTTGTTCTTGGCTTTTTAACATGATACTTGACTTCTGGTTTTTATATGTGATCACTCATGTCCATTGTTATATGCTTACCTTGTATGACAATTCACTTCTTTCACATGTATGAATCATGATTCACTTCACTTCATTTCTTCTCCTATCCTCTATAATTGATTGAGTATGTGCTTATATGCTTTGAATTATTTTTGAATCCTTTGTTTAGGCACATGTTTAGGATTTTTAACTTCTTAATTTGGCCTTACTTGTTACTTTTTGTGACTTGTGTGCCTTACTTGTTCACTTCTTTTCATCTCACTTCCTCTTTAGTGCTTTGTTTGGTGTTTGTGGGACTTGGCCCAATTCTTTTTGCTTGAGTTTGCATGACTAATTTTAGAGGTCTTTTGTGACTATTAGGTTCTAACTTGTGTGAGTTTTAGTGCTTTTACCCTTGTTCTTTCATGTCTTGTGCTTGTTTGAACTTCATTTGCTTTTATGTGAATATTTATAACTTTTCAGGGGCTTTGGTAAGTTTGAGAGGTGTGGATAATGCTTCCACATCTCAACCTCTTACTTCCCTTTTTTTATGTCTTCTTACTTGTGATTTTGATGGGTTTAGGCCATCTTTGCTCAATTATTCTTCATCCCCTTTAGGATCAACTTATCTTCCCTTAAGAATTAAGTTGAATCCTTTGCTCCTTTCTTCTTCTTCTTCTTCTTCTTCTTCTTTCTTTCTTTCTTCTTTCCTTCTTCTTCATTAGGATAGAACTCAAACCACACTAACCTAGAAATCACATGCATAATAACATTTAGGATTGTTACTCCCCCATTAGTCTTTTATCTTTGAGATCCTTTTGGTGCTTCCTCTTCTCATCTCAGACAATAACTTCAAGTCACTTAATAACTGACAAGTCTTCTCATGTGCCAAGAGACTTTGCCATGGGGTACTTGCACACATCCTATTTCGGGGTAAGGTGTAGGGCATCTATCATGATGAATAGGTCTTAGCATGAGATCACTTCACAAAGAAAACCTAAGAAACACTTCTTAATCAAAAACAACAAAAACACTCAATAAAGTTCAGCATGCTAGTGTGTCTAAGCCTTCATCTGTGGGACTAGATTTGGGGATTTCCTCCATATCTAGGTATGCCTCTTATACATTCCATTTCGGGATGATGTAAGAAGTACACATCCCATTGAGCAAGACTTAGATACATTCTCATGTGCAAACCTCAAAGTAGAAAACTCCTAAAAAAACACTGAACAAAGAATAAACGTCTCTCCTTCGGGACTTCTTTTCTCATCACCTTCTGTCATAACGAAAAAAATTTCTCCTACTTGTCTCTTTGCAAGACGGTAACACACTTGTGTCAGACGAGCTTGCAACCCCTGAGCATTGACATAAGCCGTTCAAGATGTGAAAACACAAGCATTTTTCCTCCCTAGTTAGGGGAACTACGTCGTCTCTGATCCTCATTTCCCGATGAGGTACGTAGGCAGTGGGGTAGGGCCCATTCGAGAACTCTTTTATTTTCCCTACATTTTCCCCCTTACTTTTATTTTTTCTAGATCCAGTTCCTTTTCTTTAGCAGCAGCTTCATTCTTTTACCCTTTGAAACAATTTCTTTGCAAGTGTGGATCCCGTCGGGTACAGTGGACAATCTGGGGTGCTAATATCTTCTCGGGTCGTAACCGACTCCCGAACTCAGTTCTTTGGTTCGCAGGACCTTTTTCCTTTCTTTTCTTTTCTTCGGTTTGTGAAGCATTGCCTTTCCCATTCCTTTGGGATAAAAATGTCTGGTTGGCGACTCTTCCTTCTCCGCGCCACTTTCGCGTTTGTACCAGGATGGAAATCTAGGGAGCGACACATGGTGCAAATGCAATTCCAAGAAAAAAAAAGGTGCTCTGAACTGACAACGATCGTGAGTATTTTAATTCAATTTTAGAGTCTTATACCTCAAAACCTATGGAATTGGACACCAGAGTTCATGTGTAGACTATGAAGACAAATATCTTATGAAGATGTTTTATGAAGACATTTTTATTTAAGAAGGAAAAGATTTAACAATGGAATAAGAGTTTTAAGACAAGTTTCAATTTTGCAAGAATGAACAAATTAATTTGATCAAGCTATGGAATTTTGAAATTAATCAATATAAGCTAAGATACAATATGTTTTGATGATATAAATCATAAATGCTCACAGAAAAATATTAAACAAATCATTTTATGCATTATTTCATCACTTTTCAAAAATAACATAAGGCTAATTGATTAACCTTTTTGCAAAGGAGGTCATGTTAATCGATTGGCTATGCCGTTGTTTAAAGAAACATAATATTTTTAACAAGGCTAATCGGTTAGTCATGGCAAGGGAAACAAAGGCTAATTAATTATCCATGGTTCCTTTTGAATAAAAACTTTGAATTTTCAAAAGGGTCAATTGATTAACCCCTTGGTAAGGAGACCAAGGATAATCAATTAACCATCCCCTTTCTTCACTAATTTTTGCACGTTAGAGCAAGTTTATCGATTACCCTTGAAGTGCTAATCGATTAACCTATGTTCTTGTTTGAAAAATTATTGTAACATTGCATTTTTCTGTCACCTCTTTTCATCTCCAAACTTTTTCTTAACCATGACAATTGTTCATAAGATTTTCTCTAACAATTTTTTCTCAAAATTTAAAAGGTGTGTGATCATTATAAATAGTGGAATTTTCAAATTAAAAAATGACCATTTTCCTAGCATATTTTACAAGTGTTTAAAACTTTCTTGGAAACTTTTTTGTTACTTAATTTTCATATCAGATAAAAAGTTTCATCTTCTTCCTTGAGCACTTAAGTATATATGTCATTTGATCACATTCTTTCAGAAAAGGGAAGAACATTGTTTCAAGTGTTTTAAATGTCTCAAACTCATTTGTACTAAAAAATTATTTCATCTATTTGTTTGTTGTAAACTTGTTTATCAGGTTATGATAACAAGTGGCGAAATAAGGAAGTAAGGTTCTTTTTCATATATTAGAAATCAAGGAAGTGATATGCTTCTTTGTTATTGTTAGAAGATTGTATGAGAAGTCTTGATGTGAGATTTGTACAAAAGATCTAGCAATAGTAAAAATCTCTCACGGGGTATGGGAGGACTAGATGTACCATTGGTTGATAATAGGAACTAGTATAATTCTCTGTGTTCATTTATTTTACTGTTTTTTTTTTGCATATCACTTCAATCTCTTAAACCAGAAAAATAACTCATCACTTCATTTTCATAAACCAGTCAAAGTAAAACTAGTAAAATTGCAAGGCAAAATTTTGTTATTTTTCTCTAAAATTTCTAAACACATAATTCAAACTCCCCCATGTTAGGTGCACTCAATACTTACATATATACCCCCCCCCCCCCCCCCCCCGGACAAAATGGGGTTACAAAAAAGAAAAATAGTCATGCTAGCCACAAATGTACCAAAACACTTTTGGGAAGATGTTGTCATTTCAGCCTCCTATCTTATAAATAGGATGTCTTCATGTATCTTCAGCTTCGACACACCTTATGCCACTCTCAAAACTAGGGATGTCAAAACAGGCCGCCCGCCCTGCCATGTCTTGCTTAATGGCCGCAAAAAAAAAGGTTGTAATGGACATAAAAGTATAGCAAACCCCGTCTATGTGGCGGGTTGGCGGACGGTGGGCTTTTCCTCCTTCTTATTTCCCCCTCTATGTTTTTAAATAAATTAAAAGGTTTTTTTTTTACATTTCAATAAAAAGGTATTAAACCAACATTTAGAAAGCATAAATGGCAAAAGACTAAAATCATCAAGTATTAATCCTCAATCAAAAATAAAACTTTCAACAAGTTTTCACCTAAAATAAAAGCAAAAATAGTGGACCATAAAATAAAAGCAAAAGAAATGTCTAAGTAAAAGGAAAATAAACTATCATTTCATATATTTATGATTAGTTTTGTTTCATTCTATTTTGTGATTTAGAAAATAAACCATCATGCCATTTAATTAAGATGCTAGTAAACCAATATGATTGGTTTTCATGTATTTGATTATTTATCAGTTGAAATAAGATAACACGTGCATGTTTCCATACGAAGATTCCTTAAAGTGGAGGTGGCTTCCATTGCATCTTTGGTTATTTGGAACGTGAAACTAAATTGATTTATGACGGGAAACAAGTTATCTAATCAATTTTGGTATTGATTTTTTTGGAAGATGTCATAAAAATTGTTTATTTCATTGGTGCAACGAACTTTGACGGGCGAAATATTTTGGCGGGGTGGACTTTGACAGGTAACGGTCTTTAGCGGGGCGGATTTTGGTGGGTGACGGGTCCAAAATCCCAACCCAACCCGCCATATTTCGGTGGATGCGCTGACCGGCGCGGCGGACCACGACCCGTTTTGCCATCCCTATTGAAAATATTTTTTCCATCCTACAAAATTATCAACTAAATCCCATTAAAATATTTGGGTGTGCAACCTTGATTCACAATCTCAACCCTCATCACAACAAACTTAACCCAAAATCCATTAATAGTGTTACTCTTATACAACAAGATGATTTTGCCATATTATGGATGTTACCTTCTTTGAATTCAACCATATTACTCTAAAGTTGGAATTCAGGGGGAAAACACCTTATTCCTGAATAGAATAGTAGAATTCCAATTTTCAGAGTTTGATATGGTTGAACATGCCCTTGTAATCGCACCACCAGAACGGTAATTTCTACACCAACAAAATTGATAAATTTTGCACCAGTAGAAGTGGTAAATTCTGCATATGCACAATAAAAAAGATTGCACTAGTCGAACTAGAATATTTCAAACTAGTTGAACCATAAAACCATCCCAATCTATCCTTGAAATTGCACATGTCGAAAGTACTACACAAAAAGTTGGTCTAAAATTTTACACTAGGAGGAAGAAAAACGAACATACGATATTGTCAAATACTACTCATGTGCAAAGTCATGAATCTGACCGAACTTTAGAAAATTGAATCTCCTCAGGTAAAATTGCTCATAAATCTAAACTCATTCATATGAGTTTAAATAACACTGGTGTTGTTCTTATTGCATTAAGAAAAATGAAGAGAACTTGCACTCAGCATCCCATTAAAAGATTTGTGTCATATGGGAAATTATCACAAAAATACAAGGCATTTGTAATAGCCCTTGACAACATAAATATTCCAAAAAACTATTCAAGAAGCACTTCAATAGCCTTAGTGGGAAGCAGTTGTGACAAGAGAGATTAAAGCATTGATTAAAAATAACACTTGGGAAATTACTAGTCAATTAGAAAGGAAGAAACAAGTTGGATGTAAGTGGATATTCTCAATCAAATATAATGTTGATGGGAGCATAACCCAATACAGGGATCACTTGGTGGCAAAGAGTTTCACCCAATCATATGACATGGGCTATGAAGACACATTTGCTCTAGTGGTTTAACTTAACTCGGTACGAGTCATACTATTTGTAGCTCCAAACTTGGATTGGCCACTACACCAACTAGACATTAAAAATGTCTTCCTAAATGATGAGTTAGAAGAGGAATTATACATGCAAATTCCCATGGGACTTGAATCATCCAACACCTTAAACAATGTGTGAAAGCTTTGAAAATCCTTGTATGGTCTCAAGCAATCCTGTATATCGTGGTTTGAAAGACCAACTTGATATCTCATTATGTTTGTCAAACACTATTGGAAAGGAAGGTAACTTTATTAATTATGTTTGTCCATGATACTGTTATCACGAGAGATGATCATGAGCAAATTAACATTTAAAAGAACTCTTGACTAAAGAGTTTGAAGTGAAAGACTCAGGGCAACTTCAGTATTTATTACGCATGGAAGTAACTCGTACAAAGGAGGGAATATATGTATCTCAAAGGAAATACACCTTAGACTTATTCCAAGAAACCAGAATGCTTGGGTGTAAGGTTGTCAACACTCCTATGGAATCAATAATCAAATGTAGCACAAAAGAAAGTCTTCAAACTAACAAAGATAAATACCAAAGTCTAGTTGGGAAAGTGATCTATTTAACTCATACTCGGTCAGATATCGGATTTGCCATAAACATGGCAAGTCGCAACATGATAAGTCCTACTGAAGCTCGCATGAAAGTTGTGAACATGAGTCTACAATACCTTAAGGGTACATCGAGTATAGGTCTTCATTTTAGGAAAAATTCAAATAGTGATATTGAAGCATACATTAACTTAGATTGGGCTGGTTTTATATTAGACAGAAAGTCAACTACTTGTTATTGCTCATTTGTGTGCGGAAACATTGTTATTTGGATAAGTAAAAAACATTTTGTGGTAGCTAGGACCAGTGTAGAAGTTGAATTCAGGGTCATGACACAAGGTATTTGTGAAAAAATATGGCTGAAGAAGATTCTTCACTGAGCGAATTTGGAATTCAAACCAATTACACCATAAGATATTTTAACAACAAAGTTGTCATCAACACTGCAAAGAACTCAATTCACGTGATAGAACAAAACACGTGAAAATTGACCAACATTTCGTAAAGAAAATTGACAATGGTACTATAAGTATTGATCATGTATCATCGTACAATCAAAAAGCATACATCCTAACTAAAGCATTTTCATACTAGTTTTTAGCAAAAAGTGGAAGTGACTCACGATTCTATGGATAAAAAATATGATGTCCAGAAATACATCTCTGAATTCTGAACATTTTTAATTTTCACAAGGGTGTGTGAGCATAAGTAACGTTACAAAAAGTAATTTATGTGGATTACAGCACACACTATTTGCGATCCATTAGAAACCTTAAGAACTTGGTTGTATACTGATGTTTAAAACTTTTGGAACAATATTCAGAATTTAGGTAAAAGTAAAGCCTAGGGCAACATGCATATTTAACTACTATGATTTGATACAATGCTGTGGCCTGATATCAACTCTCACGGCTGTTGAAAATCAGACAGAATTAGGCTCGAATGACAGCTTGGTTGACACGTCCAGGGAGGTAGTGAGGCAGAATATTATATACCCCAAGATATGATATGATGATATTCTAAATTGATTACAGAAGACTGATTTTGGAAAATTGGGTCAAAAATGAAAGAAAAAGGAAAAACACTTCCAATATGGAACATTTGAAACTTATTTCAAATAAAATATATTATTTCACAAGAGCAATTGATACAACATATTATATTGCAACAAAGATCAAAATCGACCATATGAATTAGGACTTATGAGCGACTCTTCGAGTTCTTTAAAGCCGCGGTAAACCACTTCTGTTTGGCTCTGCGGAAGGGCTAATCTCCGTACTTCAGTCATATACCTGTAAGTAAATGTCAATCAGAGTAAAATTTAAACATTGGTCTAAATGTAAACAATTGAAAATGAAAACACTTGTTTTTGTTATTTATACAAACTTTGAAAATACAAAAGACAAAACAACGAGATTGTTTCACAACAATTGGAGTAATCAGTCATTTTGATCCCAAAATGTGAGACAATGTCAATAACTCTTAAATGAATAAAAAAAAAATCAATAACAGCAACTGTCTTCTGTTAGTAATTACAGAGACAAAATTGATTTACCGAAGACACGTGAGAACCAAATTAACCTACAAAAGACAACCAAATTGACTAACAAAATACATGTAAGTTTTTGCGAGTTTAATACATTTAGGGACTATAATGACAGTGACTCACATTCAAAGATGAAAAAGCAAATTGACTAACGGAATACATGTAAGTTTTTGCGAGTTTAATACATTTACTGAAGACACATATCGGAAAATTTCAAATATAATGTTATATTGGGATCAAGGAATAGTAGCCCACATAATTATTTATGTTGGTAAAAATAATGCACATAGAAAATGACAAACATTAATAATATGAATATACATAAAAGCATAAGGATGTTAACCTGTTTGCCACACTTGTGATCTTGTCCCGAATTCCTTGGCTAGCAACTGTACGTTCTAATGAGAATCCACCACCTAATATTATGGAAGAACCAGTGGCAGCTGTACCCATCCTGTGTGAATATATAGACATAGCCCACTCACGAAGTACCACTAGAACTGATCTCAGCATCCGTAATCTAAGATTTGGGGATGGCAAAATTGCCCCGTTTGATAACAATTGGTCATATGCGTTCAAGACAGGTTCTGCTGCACCCTTACAAGCAGAAACAAGTGCTCTCGCAACATCTTCATCTCCAACGGATTCGACCCCTGAATTTAATCTCTCCTACAAAAAGACACGAATTCATATAACAGAGATACAAAAATTATACAGCAGCAACAACAGAAAATATAAATTGTCAGTAAAATTGAGAATATACCAGTCCAGCCTTCTCTAGGTGAAGACAAATAATGTCAAGCTGTAAAACAGTTCCATCACCGGGATATAGTCGGGGCCCAACTCTCTTAAGTACTGAGCAAGCTTCACCGATGCCTCCTCTTGAAATAGCTTGATCTATAAGTCTAGCCCATGTCTCTCTGACAATGCTGCTGTCACTATCACCCGAATAATTGGCAAAGTACAGCATCTCCAGGCATGTCTGAAAGAAAAATAGGAAATGAAGAATGTTCACACGAGATTGGATAAGTTTCAGAACTTCATTTTGTCATGTCAATGTTATCAACAAGAATAATACATAACCAAGAATGGCCATGCAGAACCGGGGAAGATACAACACAATCTGTAATGCTTCACTTGGTTTGACACAACAGAAAAGGTAAATCATGTCACAAAAAAGAAAAAACGTGAATTATTTGACAGAGGAAATAAGAGTTGCAAATTAATGATGACTATGGCTCAGAACAATTAACCAGACAATGCATCTATTCTTTCCGTCAACTAAACAATACATGGAAGTATATAGCTCAGAATAATTCTAGATGCTAAAGCTCAAAAGACACTGAAGGAACCCTAATAATTTTGTTCATTATCAATCAATGTGAGCAAGAGCAACCAGATGAGAAATATCTGAAGTTGCAAAAATCTACACACACACAGCCAGAAAGATAAAGAAGTACCTCCCACAGCTTAAAGGGAACAGCATATTCATTATATAATTGTGTTATGCTCTTCAAATCTGATGATAACTCCTTGGCTTTCTCCCGTGTTGCATTGGTATCAATAGTTGAACTGGCCTCAGGGACAATACCATTTTCAACAGAATTGGATGTGCTCTGTAAAACCTCAGAACTGGAAGCCATAGCCTCTAGTTCATCTTTTATTTTTATCTGAAACCGAAGAACAGCAAGCTTCCCTTCAATCATATCTAGTAATCCAGTGTCACTGGAACTTCGAGTAGAACTAACCAACCCATCACTATTAGTTGCATTCTTTGCCTGTAGAACAGCATTGCTTAGGTATTGACACCTAAATAATACAAAGCAAAAAAAAAACTATGAGAAGATGTCCATGCAAGCTAACTGAAACTATTCAGGCAATCTGAAATTCTAGAGAACCCTGTAGAGGACTTAGGTATAAAAGGGTATCAATGAAAGGCGTGAAAAATGCAGAATCTTGCACTAGAACAAGTACCGGCTTATACTTGTCAATGCGTTTATGTCATCGAAAACACATAACAAGCAATGCTCATTTGAAAACTAAGAGTACATAAGGATTCAGGAATCACGTTCCATATTTTATATGGCTAGATTAAGAGTCAGATTTAGCATCTTTTATGAGTGTTGATGAAATAAAAGCACATCAATCCATCTAGAATATAAGTGGTGAAAAAACTCCAGCTTCAACCCTGATTAACATGATTGAAATAAGATTTCTTTTCTTGAAATAAAAGACTTCAAGGTTCTCTTTTTCTTTAGTAAATGTATTTCAAGATATACATTCATTTTTCATTATAATTGAGAGCACACTAACTCATCCGCTAAAGCTAATTCAAGGGGGAGGATTGTTCTAAAGTCATTATAACTTATAAGGAATGCTTTGACCATATACCTGGCCAATGTGGGATTGTAACAGTTTTATGCATGATGACATTCATTATTTGGCAAAAAGTTCAGCTTGACATCATAAACTGAACTCGCATTCAAAAGATGAGATCCAACTATGGTGACAGTATTCACTAATGTGATCTATCCCGATGAGTTTTGCAGCAATCAAGCAACAAACTCCTAAGAAGTCCAGAAGTTTCCAAATTAATGCAAAAGGAATAATGACAAGGAGTGAGGAACTGATTGACCTTTGTTCAAGAGCAGGAACTCCGTCGGTAGAAGGTCTTCCAGCTAGTCTTAGCAATGCATGAGCAGCAAGCATATGTTGTCGCTTCAAGACATAATAACGTGCCAAAAGTTCATAGTACTTGACTTGATTAGAGGACATAGGTGCTCCTGATTGGCCCATTGGAGAAGTTGTTGAAGTCACAGCACGAACCTAGCAGAAAGGGAAAACAAAAGATCATAAAAATAATAAGCAAGATACAGTTTTTCTAAGAAATGTTGTGTAAAGTATGGACAGTTCTGCATGCAAAATGTATACAACTAAATCAAAAACACAATATTTATGCTTTTGACCAAGTGAACATTAGGCCATTAACAAATTATTGGACAGAAAAGGATAATAAGCAACCTCGTGTATGGGTTTACGACCAGCACTTTGTAAAAATGACAACAGGTCAGGGCCTCCATACTCTAACAGTTCATTCTCAAGACCTAAGTCGATCATAGCCTGGTAAAGATACTCATGGAAAATTCTGTCAGGTGATTGGACACCCAGCTGAACAATTTGGCTTATATACTTTTTTCGAGAGGCTGGTTCAAGTG
Source organism: Lathyrus aphaca (assembly GCA_963966055.1). Taxonomy (NCBI): domain Eukaryota; kingdom Viridiplantae; phylum Streptophyta; class Magnoliopsida; order Fabales; family Fabaceae; genus Lathyrus; species Lathyrus aphaca. Next base: position 7,253,614 of record OZ014521.1, read on the forward strand.
CAGATTGTGAAGCAGATCTAATGGGAGAGCTAAATTCCTTCCGCAAGGTGTCACTGTCACCTTTAAGAGAGCGCAAAGCACTGATAATTATCTCATAACACTGCTCACGTTGAGCAAGTGCTTGTTCTCTGACTGTTGCATCAATTTCATCATTATAAGCATCACTTGCGGGGTCGATAGCCTGTGCCTTTTGAAGAGGTAAGGACACAACAGCTTCGTAAAACCTGCAATCGGAAAGTGTATTCACGTTGAGGTTGAAGGCATGCTAGCCAATCATATGCTATGGAAACAAATGATGATACATAACATGGAAATGGAAAAGGGCTACGAAAGAAAATATAAACCTTAAATCCTCAAAACGTTTGCAAACAGTGCGTAAGTCCGCAGCCTCTGGAACTTTGCTTAAGGAATTCAATGCCTCACGTGCGAGAGTCTCCTTTTCTTCATCATCTATAGTCACAGCAGCTCTCTCCAGAGCTTCCACAGCTAAGAAGAATTTGTAATCAGACTCCTTGTAGTAGCTTGGACAACCCTCTCTTAATCTCTTACTAATGTCATCTACAGTCCCCCTGCCATCTGTACCAGTGTAATACTGGAGCAATGCAATATAGTTATGAAAACTTATCATATAAGTTCCTAAAGTTAATTCAAGAAAAGAATTTACATTGATGTGTAAACTTTTGAATATAAAATTCCTTTCATGGATTGCCTAAATAATATTTTACCTCCATTAGAGCAGATATAAGCCTTGTAGCAAGACGGTCGCCATCCTCGGAACAAACAAGTTGATGAAATGTTAACTGAACTAAGGCTTGTTGAAGGTTAGCATCAAATCCTTGAATCAGGCGAGTGACATGATGCTGAGAGAGGAGTTGAAGCAAAAAGAGAGCTTCACCGGACCTAAGGAGCAGCTGCCTAATGCACTCCATTGCCCTCACCTGTGACACAGCAAACAGAAGTGAGAAACTAAACTAATAGCTTTAAAAACAACACCAGTGCGAACATTTAACAATATAGGCCCACCTCCATGGCTGCTAATTCTGCAGGACTATACGGTAACCTTTGCCTTTTATTTGTGGCTCCACCACCATTGGATTCCATATTTCTGGAATATGCACCAAACAAGTTTCTTACCATACTTCGGTCACCAGCACCCAATGCAGAACCACTACCATACAGAATGGAACCACTAACATCTCCTAAACCTGCTACACAGCCATAAAGTCCCCTCCTCTGGTTCCTTCTAGATCTTAAGAAATTCTCTAAAGATCGAAGTTTGTGTTCAAGGACTTGCATAGCCCCAATGGATAGTCTGCATACAACTACCCCGTTTTCAAATGAAGTGCCTGAAGCACCTGCACTTCCTTTTATAACCATTACAGGTAGTTCCCATAGAGGAAAGAGTAATCTAGACGAACACAAACAGAGCCCTTCATGTGCACCTGAAAAAACAGGCTCAGCCTCCTGAACAACCTGACCCATGCTAAATCCACCACCAGCAGTTCTTGTGTTTGATAATGCATTACTGCCTTCAAGTTGTGGCATGCCAACAAGTCTTGGGTCCTCAAAAGCTTCAGCTGCCTTCTCAGCAATAACATTGCTGATAAAGTTTTCAGAATGGACTACCCTCGCAGCTAGCATTAAACACATTGCAGCTGCCTCCCCGGCACCAAAACGATTGAAGAAATCTTCTAAAACTGATCTCGGAAAGTTGGTCTCTAATAGCCGCCTTAAAATGTCTAGTGGCCTGTTAAAAACAATTTCCACCATGCCCATGGTACTGAAGATGACAATCCTCCTCCTTGGCAATATATGTTGGGTTGAGAGGTCCCCCCTAGCCCACAGTTTACCCGACACCCTTTCACATGATTCCATTGAGCTCTCAAAAACACCAAACTCAATTTCTGAATATAGAGACTGCACAGTAGCTGAGGTATCTGGTAGAGGTAAAACATCGGCCACAGAAAGCATTCGACCTTCAACTAGTAAAGAAGATACAGATTCCCGTAGCGCCCGGGAATTCCTCGTACCTGTCCCTAGATTACCCGATGGTGATGACTGTGTGCTCGAATCCCTGTTTAAAACAAGGAGTGAAGGCATAGTAGGAGGTGAGGCATCAGAAAGAATAAGAGTTCCTGCAGAATAATAGGCTGCCTCAACTTTCGGTGAGAGATCCTCATTTTGTGGTCTACCAGCAAGAGCCATAGTTCCAAACGTGAGGCCACCACTAACACCCCAAGGAGGAGCAGGCCTTGTTGTGACAACCTTTAAACAGCTAGGTTTGTGATGGTTGGTGTTGAATCCGTTCAGGCTTCCGCTGGTTGGAGAGGTGGATAGGTACATCCTTCTGCCATCTGATAAAACAGCAACAAGATGTAGCCATTTGGATTCAAGTGTAGATAAGGGTGAAATGCTAACAATAGATGGCTTCGGTGATCGACTTGATGCTCTTGATCCAGTTGATTGTCTGCTTCCATGATGTGCATCTTTCTGATTGACAAGATTCCTTTCTTCAGCCACTTTCTTTAATGGTCCATCACCAATTGGTCCAAGAACATAAACCTGAATTTTCATCTCTTCAGTTCTAGCATACAATATCTGCCGCTCATTGTCAAAAACCATTTCAACAACAGGGTCAACAGCTCCAAAATTGAATACATTTGGTATGACCCATCTGCAAATAACAGCTAATACGGGTTACTAAGGAATTAACAAATGAACACTTACATGCAAAATTGAGGTGAGTATATGAATATGTGTACGCATGTGTGCACGCACTTAGATACCATTTACAAAATAAACATACAATTCTAAGATTATAAAAATCAAAATGAGTAATGCAGATAGTAATATTATACCACAAATGTTAAAAAAGCACAAAGTACCTTGAAATTACACTTCCTAGACCAGCAGTGACACATACTTTTCTGCAACGCTTTTGCCATCCTGAGCCAGTTGAATAAAGAAGCTCATATATGTGGCCATCACGGCCAGCAAAGAAAATGCGGCCCTTGTCAGTACATGCTACACATGTCATCGTAACCCCATCAGATGATACTGTATAATCTGGCAATGGCTGTAACGAAACTTCTGCAAATGGATCTGAGCCATCTGCTCCTCCAGAGCAGCACACTCCAACTAAAATTAACTGAGAAAAAGAATGGTGTAAGAAACAATACTGCCCCCACATGGAAGTCTGAAAAGAGCATACTGGTTCATAGAAAACTCGTTATTCTTTAACTGATGGATAAAAGGATCTCATAACATGTTATTATTGAAATCTTATAGCAGCATGTAGTGAACAACTAACAAAATCACCACACAAAAGTATTAAAATCTTGGGAATTAATTATTTTTAACTACAGAAAAATTACCAGTATGCTGTTGGATTTTCTATTTCGGGTGATTCTCTAAAGGAAGTAAACAAGACTCAAAGACCTTGTTAAGTTTATAAATTTATTTTTATGGTGTTTGTCTAATATGGACATTCCAAAAGGGGGGGTTTAAAGGAGAATAGAGGTAAACACTTGTCACTTTTAGTAAAAACATAATTTTATAGTAATAAAAGAAGGGGGGAAAGATGTAGAATTTTTTTAATAAAATTTACTAAATTGGACTATTTTGTAGGGTTCCATAATAGTAAACCATTTCGTAGGAAAACACAGTAAACCATTTATAAGCCGCAGTCATGCTTGAATAATTCTGTAGAGAAAATAGTAACCTTAACATGAGCTAAATCATCCTCCCTTTCTAAAGTGCACTTGGTACCTATGCTATTTACGTGTAAAAGCAACCAGGTATCAATCTCCTGTACTCAAAATGACCCCATAATAGGAGCCATAGTTATATCTAATCTTTTAACACAAAACCGTGTATTGAAACAAAAATGAGGGCATGAATAAGTCCAAAAGAAGACTAACCAAACTACTTGTGATATTTATCACTGCTATTGGAAAACTTTAGGGAAAGTAGCTATCCTTCCTAAGCTTAATTCCAACCAAAGTGCTATTCAACCAAAGAGAACCACATAAAAACAGGTCGATAGATTAATATTACCTATCAACAGTTCAGACAACAAACAATAAGGCCTTTTATCGCTAGGTGGAGTCAGCTACATGAATCGATTCAAGTCATAAAATCCTATCATGTATTTGGTCCAGAAAGACTAAATATCTTTAAATCTCTCTAACTAGTTTGGTCTTTAAATTGCATTGATCTCCCCTCTACCTCTAATTATGGACTATTCTACATCTGTATACTCTTTTTACAAGTGATTATACATGTCTTCTTCATGCATGTCCAAGCCACCTAAGGCAAGATTCTGCATTTCTACTATCTCCTTTATTAAGGGAATACACCAAATTTTCCATTAATTTTATTTTGTCAAGTGTAAGCACTGTACATTGTAACATTTGTTTAATTTACTGTTGACTTTAAACTACCCATCATTCAATTTAATACAAAGATTCCAGAAGCAAGGACGTATAGCACTTCAAGAGATGAAAGGAACAGTATTCAATTCAAAAGAACATTTATTTGTTAGCAGAAATGGCAAACTATTAGATTTGTATGTTGAATCCAAGTCATCCATACAAATCCAGCTAGTAAGTTGAGGGATACCACTCTTTATAAATTATTTTCAGACCCTAACTATTTTCAATGTGAGAAGTCTTTTCCCAATACACCCCTAACGCCAACACATTGGGCTTGATGCAAGGATAATATGGTGGACGGCCCTAACCAATACAATCTGACACCGTATTAGGCTTTTATATTGAGATTAATTAGTCCTTACAAAATCGGCTTGTAAGGTAAGGGGTGTCGCGTTCTATAAAATTGTTTTTTTTGCCTTTTCTTTTTTCGATGTGAGACTTTAATTCCCAATAGAAACTAACACAAATGACGTTGTTCAAGTACAAAATAAGCAATTAACTGCATAACACAAAGAAAAACTTCAGAAGCACAATATTTCAGTACAGAAGCCCTTGAAAGAGTATTATAAAATAAATGGTCAATACCTCAACCGGGGTTGCTAAGATTAAAAGATATTGGATAGCTTCGACAAAAACACCCGGTTTTGATTTTGCAAGACTGACAGCACAAATAGCTTGTTCCTCCTTGCTATATTCAGGACACTGGCCATCCCTAAGGAAGCAGTAATGTTAGATTAGAAGTACTACAGCCCATTTAAAATATTGGTCCACTAAAATACAACAGTTGAAACAACTCTTAGCCACCTAAAACATTCCTTCATCAAATTATATACATTGATGATCAAAAAGCCAAAATAATTATAAAACAGAATTAGAAGTTATACAATCAAAAGTAAGAACTCGAAGAAATTATATTTATATCTTGAAATATTTAGGGAAAAACTTTTTTCTAAACAAAATGCTTAGTAAAATTTCCTCATCAACATTCATACACCAACTACTCAAATTAATAGCTCTTAAACCATTATAGCAGACCAACTAGAAACGCCCAAATAAGAATTTAAGAAGCAGTCGATGGGGTTCTATAGTCACAACAAAAATGCAGACCATTGAAAAGATAAAAAGAAACAGCGGGATTATAATTAATGGGGTATTAATAAAAGCGGGGGAAAGAGTTCACTAATGAACATAAGCTTCTTAGACTACTTGAACTGCCAAATAAACAAAAAGTAGGAGGCAGCTAAAAAGATGAACGCAGCTTTGATTCAAGAGTGCGAAGGGGGCATGTCCAGCCTCGGCCTATAAAACACATCATGACAGTACTTACCACTTATCAAAACGCCAAAGAAACAAGGTGTTGTCCACAGAAGCCCATGCCCTACGAATTTCTGGAAATATTCCACAAAAGGCAGTCCCTTCCCCGCCGGCCGCTGTGTACCTTTCAATAAGAACGGGAGGCAACTCCCATGTATTCGCTACCTCAACTAACGGAGGCCACTGAAACAACAATACGCAATCAGACAGAGAAAAAGTGTAAAAAACTGAACAACTACCTCACATTTGTATGTTTAGTTTCACTTTTGGATGACCCAAAATTAATTATAACATGTTTGGTTGCTCTCATTTAGAATTCATTCTGCCTATAAAATTGATCGTAAATTGAAGCTAAGAATCCAAGCTTTTGATTCTATAACTAATTTTTCCACCCAAATAACGATTATACAGAATAGATGCATTCAAAGAATAATTAATCTATAGTTTAATTCACTTATACATGAATATATTCAAACATAAATCACTTTTTCCTTCAACTCACCTTTAATCAAAATCAATTTTATAATTGAAGATTTTTATTCTATAATTAATTTTTTCACTTAAATTCATTTTTTAAATGAATGTATCGAAACAAAAAATCACTCTTTCCTTGAACTCACTTTTAGCCATAATCAACTTTGGTGACCACATAACCTAACACACACTACCTACGCTAAAAAACACCTCCTATTTAACCTCTGGTCATTTCTCATGAAATAAATGAATGTTGTTTATTCAATTCCACACTAACAAAATTGGAGAACGAAACTAGAAACAATGAATCTAAAAACAATAAACACGGTGATTGAAATTGAAGAAGAAGAAAACCTCTCTGGGGTGAGTAGAATACGGATGGCTAGCATATCTGGAAGCTTCAAGAGCTTCTTCGAGGTCAAGCTGAGACGAAACTTCACGGCCAATTCGATCAGTGACAACAAGACCAGCATTGGTGACATCGCGAATCACAACCTCGTCTTCCCACGACATTCCACCGCCGACCGGAGAACTGGAATTGAATTGAAGCCCTCTCTCGAGAAGAGGACGGGTCTAGAGAGAGAAAGAGAGAGAAATGAGTTAGGAGAGAGAGTGAACGGCGAAGTAGGGTTTTGAGGTGGGTTTCGTAATTTGAGAGTGGCGGGCAAAATTTCTGGGCACTGAAAAGTAAAAATAATAATATTAAAAAAATGGTTATTCAAATTTATGTTTGAAATAATAGCGTGAGAGTTCAGTCAAATCAAAAAAATAATGGCTTTAGATTTACTAGTTTGGATTCACTTGTAAAGTGTCAACTAGTACTAATTTTTTTATCTTTATTGATTTCAACGGTAAAAATAGGGTACTGTTAACGTTTATTTATTTAGTAAGAAAATCTTTTTATTTATTTATCTGTGTCCTTTTTAAAATAAAGAAAATTAGATATTCACATTCTAGTTTAGAAGACAAATTGGAATGATATTTCATTCTTTCTAACCAAACCTCTAAACCATGTTTTTTATGGGTTTGTAAGAGTATTGACTCATGTGTGTGTTTTATTGAGATATTTTGATAAGGTTAAGAGACATGAGTTAAAGACATAGTAATACTAAAGAGACATGAGTTAAAGACATGGTAATACTAGAGGTTTGTTGAGACACTTGAAATTGCACGAAGATATATAATATTGAACTCATTATTACATCTGACCTTTAAAAATAAGTTTATTTCTAGAGCACCAAATACATGTTTTCTTATGTATTATTTTTGAGAAGTAATCTAAGATAGTATCCAAATAAACGGAGAGAATTTGTGAACTCATGATCGTACATTATACAATAGATTTATTAACATTTTAGGTTTAAAATAGATCTGGTAGATATGGATTTATGATAAATTTTTCTAGTGATAGATCGAATGTTAGTCGAAATTGACAACTTTCAAAGTATATTCAAAGCATTTTAATCAACCTCATTTATCCCAAGTTAGGGGGAAAAAGTCAAGAGTGGTCATTGTTTATATCGAACACGTTTAAAGACTAACTGACTTATTAGAGAGAATAATTAATCCTATTAACCGAAGGCTAAAGGACTCTTATTCTTTTTTCACAATCGTAGATCAGGTGTTAGGAATCAATTGTAACGAGAAGCCTCTCTTGGCCAAGAAGCAGGAGTTCCGGTGCGGGAGTAAGATTCTAATCCAATATGTATGTTAGTATAATCCCCAAATTAAATATTAATCTCGTGTAAATGTGTATTTACCATTCAGATTGGACTTGTTAACTCATGTGTCTTTTGTGAAATATAATGTAATTAGATTCAAATTTTGAACTCATTTCATCATTTTTGCGGTCGAACTATTGTTTATACTATTGATGTTGTGTGTATCATTTATCCAACTATTTTTAACCATAAGAGTCATCTTATTGCAACCAATATCCAAAACCATATTTCATAAAAGATTTTTTCAATAATCATGGTTGGAACATGTTAGAACAATGTAAGTTTTGTAGAATTGACATTAATTTTGTCAAACAAATAGCAGCAATGTATATGTACAGGATTTTTGCAAAAAAAAATAAAAAAAAAAAAAATATATATATATATATATATATATATATATATATATATATATATATATATATATATATATATATATATTAAGCAAAGAATTTGTTTGTGTGCGCTCAAACATGTTGTGTTGAAATGTTTCAACATCTAGAACAACATGTCGAAGAAGATGTCAAGACAATTCATTCGACATCATGAACTGCTAAAGATGGATTGAAGTTTTTGTTTTGGTTTCAACGGAAACAGAAGATTTTGAAGATTTTTTAAATCAATCCAAGTGGCGCTGATTGTAGAAGATCTTGAAGACTCACTGAAGACAAAATCAAATATTGAAAAATATAGAGTTTCTATATTTAGAGATATTTTAGGAGTTTTTATTTTGAAGATCTTTTGTATATTTGTAGCAAATCTTTTCTGCATTTTTTAGCAGCTGTTATGTTGTGATTTTTTTAGGCTCAAATCCAGTTGGGAATAGGTTATAATAGAAACCTTGTAACCTAGGTTTAGAACTAACAAACCAACCAAAATGTAAACATTATTAAGGTTATGTTCTTGTGGCAGCCGTGCGCAACAATGTACCCTGTTGTGGTTGTTTTATTTGTAAACCTCGAAGCTGCTGAGTAAGAAGTGGATTGTACTTAACTGAAGTTGTTAAGCAATGTTATGGTATTATCATGGAAGTGTGACTTATGTTTTGAATTTTATGTAGGTATAGTGTCGTCAATATCAACAACTGACTGTTGGGACTGTGAGACATCGCTGAGGTGATTGAAAGTGAGGATGGGTTTTTTATATTTAGGAGTTCCTAAGTAGAAGTTGCACGGGTAGTGATTAAGTGAAAAGACTGTAAACTGTAGGTGTTTGTTGAGAAGTCTTTGAATTGATACTACATAGTGGACATTTGAAGCATGTTTGAATCTGATATATCATAATTTTTAAATATTGTTGTATGTCTTACCATGTTTATAAGTAATAGATAAGATGTCTCAACATCATATTCGACATTTGAGTCTGTCACACCAGAATTTTTTTATCGGTATCAGAGCAAACATCTTAGTCTGTCTCTGGATGAGATCCAAGGGGGATACTTTATAGTTCATGGTCAAGGTAGAAGGGTTCTACTGAAAAGTTATTTTGATGTGTGAATGGTCCCTAGAAGTGGAGGATGGAATGTTCTGATGTTGTAGCACGGGGTTCATGCTGCTATTGTGACATGTTTGATTTATTTTTAAATCAATGGTTGCTTGTATCACCTGGATATAATCGTTAATTTGTGGCACTTAAAGCTTATAAGGAGTTTGTTATTCGTTGCTTATTTATTTGATAACTCCTTTTGTTTGAGAAGTTTGTTCTTCTCTATAAATATATCATATGGTGTTGGGGATATATGTTTATCTACTTATGTCAACTATGTTAATGATACTTGAAGACTCTTTTTCAAGTCCACTTAAGGCACTGTGAAGAGAAATGGGTGTTTGGAGATCTGAAGATTGCTTTAAAAAAGCATATCTTCTGTTTGTAGATCTCTGTGTGATCTTTGGAATAATGTTTTATCCTTTGATAGAACATCACATCAGGATTATGCATGATTCTATTGTCCAAAGGTTGGCTGTATAGATGCTTGGGTGCTAAACTATTGTGTTTATTTTGCACGTGTTTTGAACTTACTCCTGATCTGGAAGAGAAGGCATCAGTATAGTGTGTCTAAGAAGGTTATGGCCCTAGAACTTCTCTTAGCTTTGTGTGTTGATCAAGGAGTGATCATCATATCTTGTTCTCCTGAGGACAGTTTATTTTTGTTCCTTGCTGCAGGAGTGAAGTACTTGAGCTTCAAGGAGTATTATTTCATAGAGACTCCTTGTACATGAAGGTCAAGTTGTGTCAACCGGTGGAGTTAACTGATGTGGATATAGTTGATCATTAACTATATTGTGTGTGATGATATCTCAAATTAGATAGTCTGAATACTGAGTCTGAAGGAAAAGTTTGTTGAAGTGTTCCAGCTACTGTTTGTCTGTGTTTTGGCCTGATCAGCTACTGATAGTTGATTCCCATATGTCTACCTGCATGTGCTTATGTGGAGGTGTATGTGACTGATACTAATGTCTGAACGAATGTTAGAACATTATCTCAGAAAATGTCAGATGCCTGCAGAAAAATAAGAAGTCAAACTCATGTCCTACCTTGTGTGAGAAGATAATCTTATCTGACCTATAGTAAATACCTTGACGGGAGACTTAGTGTTTGTCTATTGTTTGTATGATGCATAAAAGTGAATATTTTGACGGGAGACTTAGTATTTATCTGTGATGTATGCATATTCGTAGTCTGAATATTATGGTTCAGAAAATGTTTTGATTAACAAATGCTCGTCTTCAAAAGAGCTTTGGTTGTTCATGAAATGGGGAGTAGGAAGTGTTATTTGTGGTCTATTAGTGCAAGGATGCAGATTGTTGTATGGTGTGTGCAGCTGAGTTTTGTTCTTCCCATGACAAGGAAGATGTGTTTAATCATGAAGTTATAATTGGAAAATCATCAAGACTTTGTGAAGATTGCTTTACTCAGGGAGAAATGTCATCCTTGGTATAGTTGTAAGGTGTAGTTCTGAACTATTCTTTCTGAAGATTCAGACATTTGCAGGTTTGAAGACTTTGGAGAAACATTGGAAGTTTCTCAACAATATGTGATATTGGTAGAAATTTCGGCAAAATCAATAGAATAGAAGTTGTTTACTCAAACCTGGTTGATGAATCAAGTATATGAGAGCATGTAACTCTTGTTCTGTTAAGGAAGAAGGTTCTTTCAAGTGGCAGAAGAAGGAGTTGAATTTAACAGTTGGATCTGTACTAACAATGTTCAAACATTTAGTTCAACATCAAAATCTAATTGGTGAAATGGCACATCAAGTTAAGATATAATGTTCTACAGGGATTGAATGCTTCAAAATGACTGTTATTTTGACAGCTTGGTGAATATCAACTTTATTAATCAGGATATCTTTGGAATGATAAACGTGAAGAAGACAGGTGTGGCAATTGGCTTTTTCATATGAGGATTCATAAAGGATGTGATCAAAAGGTGGCATTTGGTTGATCTCTAAAGTGGATTCGAAGAATCAAGATAATCCGAGTGTGGCGGGTTGGCAGCTGGTTGTTCTTGATGATTGTCTTAAAACAAGTTGCTCTTGGGCAGAAGAGTGATGAGTTGAAGACTCAATGAGATTTATTCTTCGTGGAGGTGGATGGGAGTTTATCTCTCTTTCTGGATTTCTGATTCAAGCTGGTGGCACAGTGCAGTTGATGATTTTCAGTTCTTAGATTATTATGCTATAGTAAGTCCAGTTGGTGGAACACATCAAGTATCATGGTGATAAGGTCTTGATGTTTGGAAGATGTTTTAACTAGGTGTTAGGATATTATATGGGATGTTTGTCTACATGGTTTATATTCTTAGCCTACCTAATCATATGGGAGAATGATGAAGTAGATGATCTATCTGGAAGAAACATGTAGAGGATACTGAAGTAGATCAGGTATTGATTGCATGGAAGTCAATTTATGGACATTCTTTCTAATTTTAGAATTAGTTTGAATGGTTTTTGTCTAGATTGTATGGCCAAAGGACTGTAAAGATATTATGCTGGGCCAGTTTCAAGAACCTGTTTATTTGAAGATGTTCAACTTATGCAGTCTGTGGTAACCGCAAACCAAGAAGGGATCAGGTGTGTTTTGGTACAAGAAGTGAATATGTTCAATTGGGAATTGAATACAGGGTGAGCTCTCGAAGACATGAAGATGCGTCTTATGTTTTCCTTTCATCAAAGTACAGAGAAGCATGGAGTATCCTTGATAGGGGGAGGATGTTACAATTTTGTGCAGCTAATTTTGTGAACTTAAGGGGGAGTAATGCCTTAACCAGATTTTGTGATGTTCTGCATCATGTTGTGAGATATGTTATTAAGTATGAATTCTTGATTATTATTTTTACATAGTGGTTGTGGTGTGCAATGCCCTTATGGTCCAGATGATGAGTGTCTTAGGAGTCTAGAAGGTTATATAATATAAAGTTGCTTTCTGCAGTTTATGTTAGATTCTGAAGGAGTTATGAACCATATTGTTGCACTGCTAGGAGATAGTATATGGGTTGATGTCAGAACATGTTTCAAAACATGTGTATAACTTCCTTTTTAGGAGTATTTTTGGACGGCGTTGGCAGAAAAATGTGAAACACTGGTTTTTTCATGCGTGTTGATTATTGGGCCATTTATTTTGGGAGAGCAAGTCAGCTGGTCAAGGTCAGTTTTTGTTCCACATTGAATGGTGCAGAAGTTTTTGCTCCTATCATAAAGATCTTGGACCAAGAATGTTTCTTTTTTTAAGGATAGGTCGTTACTATCTATGCCTTGGCTCCCTATTTATAGAAGTGTATTTCCTCTTCCTCCTTCAGCATGTGAGTTTTATTGTTTTCATCCTTTCATCTTTCCTTCTAATGAGGTTCTTTGGAGTTTGGATGAATAACTCGTGGGTATGGTGTTGTGAGGGTTGTGTTTGCCAAATTTTGGCTAAAAAGGGGGAGAAAGAATGTGTACAGATGTTGTGTTCAGAGTTGTTGTCACAATAGTTGCATCTGTTATGTGTTTGTGTGGTGGTTACCAGGATGTCAAGGTGGATGTCGTATGCTAGTCTTTGTGACTTGTGTCCTAAGTTGAAGAACAAAATTGTGACTCGTGTTCTGAGTTACATAAGGGAAGGACAAATTGTTCTCTTATGTCACCATTGGTCTTCTAAAGGGAGAATGTTCAGCAGCCTATGAGAAATGTCTTTGGGAATCTGAAAAGAAAGGAAGTAGAAATGGTTAGTTCGGTCAAAAGTTCGGGACTTTCTACTCCTTATTCCAATGTTGATGTTTCCACTAGAAGAAGAGGTAGCAACTCATCCACTGGAAGAATAGGCGACTGTTGTTGTTTTTCAGTTGTGAATATTGTTGAAGATGTCCAACACTATGTCCTGACATGATGGAGAGTTTGTTGTCCTTTTATTTTGTTATTGTTGTTGTAATTTGTTTTGTATTATTTGTTTTAGCCAAAATTTGCCAAAGGGGGAGATTGTAAGTTATGTAGAATTTGCATTAATTTTGTAAAACAAATAACAACAATGTATATGTACTGGATCTTTACAAAAGAAATAATATATTAAGCAAAGAATTCGTTTGTGTGCACCCAAACATGTTGTGTTGAAATGTTTCAACATCTAGAACAACATGTCGAAAAAGATGTCAAGACAATTCATTTGACATCATGAACTGTTGAAGATGGATTGAAGTTTCTTTTTTGGTTTCAACAGAAACAAAAATATTTTGAAGATTTAAATCAATCTAAGTGGCGCTGATTGTAGAAGATCTTGAAGACTCGCTGAAGACAAAATCAAATATTGAAAAATATAGAGTTTCTATATTTAGCGATATTTTAGGAGTTTTTATTTTGAAGATCTTTTTATATATTTGTAGCAAATCTTTTTTGCATTTTTGTAGCAGTTGTCATGCTGTGATTTTCTATGCCCAAATCCAGTTGGGAATAAGTTATAATAGAAACCTTGTAACCTAGGTTTAGAACTAATAAACCAACCAAAATGTAAACATTATTAGGGTTGTGTTCTTGTGGCAGTCGTGCGCAACAAGGAACCCTGTTGTGGTTGTTTTACTTGTAAACCTCGAAGCTGCTAAGTAAAAGGTGGATTGTACTTAACTGAATCTGCTAAGCAAGGTTAAGGTATTGTCATGGAAGTGTGGCTTCTATTTTGAATTGTTGTATAGGTATAAAGCCATCAATATCAGCAACTGACTGTTGGGACTGTGAGACATCATTGAGGTGATTGGAAATGAGGATGAGTTTCTCATATTTAGGAGTTCCTAAGTAGAAGTTGCACGGGTAATGATTAAGTGAGAAGAACGTAAATTGTAGGTGTTTGCTGAGAGGTCTTTGAATTGATCCTACATAGTGGAATTCCTTTATGGTTTGGTAGCCCCCCAAAGTATATGAGTTTAATCAAACTGGGTTAACAATTTGATTGTGTTCTTTACAACTTTTATGTTTTATGTTTTATGTAGTATATGAGATGAATGTTTTATCAGATGTCGAAACATTATGAAGCATGTTTGAATCTGATATATCCTAATTTTTAAATATTTTGGTATGCCTTGCCATGTTTATAAGTAACATATAAGATGTCTCAATATCATATTCGACATCTGAGTTTGTCACACCAGAATTTTCAAACAAGATTTATTATTGGCTTAATTCTCTCTAGTTTTGATGATAACAAAGTATTGAAAGAGCAGTGGTATATTTGATGTGTGTTTTATTTATTATAGGTTTTACATCATTGTACATAAATAACTGGAATTTGTTCTACATGAACACACTTGAGAGTTTCTTCATTGTTATCTCCCACTGGCAGAATTTGAAGAACAATTACTAGTGTTATTGAACATAAACCCTGAATTGAATGCCTCGGCATTCAGAAGAGTGATTACACTTGGTCATTATATACTACCTTCTAGTACTATTCAGAGTTGGTGGTAAAGCTTTGGTTATTCGTACTACTGTAAAACAAGTTGTATTGTCCTATCAACATGTCAATTAGAGTCTACTTTGTGCAAGATTCAAGAAAAGTTGAACTGATTTACGAATGACTGCTTTCAACAACTTTATTAGTACAAATCATCCTGAAGACTCAAAGGTTAAACATGTTACCCACTGGATTTAGAATTTTATGAGTGTCCATCTTTAACGACACTTGTACTATGGAGGGAAAACAGAGTCACTTGGTCAAGTTATCTTCTCAACGACTAGTTTTTGTATATTGCTATAAATATGTTGAAGATTCAAAGCTTGGATTTTTAACAAGGTTTCTAAACGTGATGAGTAGCAAGATCATGAAATTATCAACTCATTGTAATATGCAAAAATTATGTCGATATTTGTAATTGTAAAAGCCTTGAGATTTCTTATCATTGTATATCTTAGAAATCTTAAAAGTATCAGGTCTTTGTTATGGTGATTTCTAGTACTTATCATACTCGAATCATGTATACCTTGTTCTTTATTCTTGAAATTCTGGTATGACAGACTCAGATGTCGAATATGATGTTGAGACATTTTATCTATTACTTATAAACATGGTAAGGCGTACATATCAGTGCTTAAATAATTCTGATATATCAGAGTCAAACATGCTTCAGGATGTTGTGACATCTGATAGGACATTCAGTTCAGGTACTGCATAAAACATAAAACATAAAAGATATAAAGAACACAGCAGAATTGTTAACCCAGTTCGATCAAATCAATCTACTTTGTGGGCTACCAAGCCAGGAAGGAAATCCACTATGTAGTATCAATTCAAAGACTTCTCAGCAAACCCCTATAGTTTACAGTCTTTTCACTTAATCACTACCAATGCAACTTCTACTTAGGAACTCCTAAATATGAGAAACTCATTATCACTTCCAATCACCTCAGTGATGTATCACAATTCTCAACTCTCAGTTGCTGATATTGACGACTTCATACCTATACAACAATTCACAAATAGAATCCATACTTCCATGACAACAACTTAACTTTGCTTAGCAGCTTCAATTAAGTACAATACTTCTCTTGCTTACAAGCTTCGAGAATCACAGGTGAAACAGCCACAATAGAGTTCCTTGTTACGCACGGCTGCCACAAGAACATAACCCTAATAATGTTTACATTTTCGGTTGATTGGGTTAAATCTAAACTAGGTTACATGGTTTCTTTTATAACCTATTCCCAACTAGATTTTGGGCCTAAACAATCACAACAATAGCTGCTACAAATATGCAGAAAAAATCTGCTACAAATATACCAAAAGATCTTCAAATCTAAAAACTCCTAAAATATCTCTAAATATAGAAACTCTATATTTTTCAATATTTGTCTTCAATTTAAATTGAGTCTTTAAGATCTTCTAAATCAGCGCCACATATGATTGCATAATATCTCCAGAATATTCTGCATCTTTAAAAAAATAATTCCACCTGTGATATCAAAATATTTTGTAGAATATTCTGCATAATTCAGATCTGATAAATCTCACTGTCATCACCTTGAATTAGGGTTAGTTAGTTTGTTACCTCCTTGATTTAAGGTGAGTTAGTTATTCTGTTATACTGAATTTAGATAACTAATCTCCCTAAAGATGCGCCTTGTATTTCTTATCTCTTTCCAATTAATTCCAGATAAATTCCCCTAAATTTACTCAGTTCTGTTGCGCATCATTTAAGTCTGGTAGCAGGTTTACGATGTCCCAACATCTGGTGTGACATCCTGATGTCTTGACTTAAGTGTTACTCTGTTTGACAATGTCACAACATCTGGTGTGACATCTTGATATCTTGACTTAAGTTCATTAACTGTTACTCTGTTTGACAATGTCACAACATCTGGTGTGACATCCTGAACTAAGTTCAACACTTCTTGTTTGATATCTATCTGTAACACATTACAGTAATGTTGTCATGACAGTTGCAGATGTTTCAACATTTTCTTTGACATCTGTCTGTAACATATGACGGTAATGTTGTCATGACAGTTGCAGATGTTTCAACATTTTCTTTGACATCTGTCTCTAACATATGACAGTAATTCTGTCATGACATTTGCAGATGTTTCAACATCTTCTTTGACATCTGTCTGTAACATATGACAATAATTCTGTCATGACATTTGCAGATGTTTCAACATCTTCTTTGACATCTGTCTGTAACATATGACAGTAATTCTGTCATGACATTTGCAGATGTTTCAACATCTTCTTCAGTATCTGCCAATTATTATAACCACATTTATCTGTGCCACCATGTCAGGACATCATGTTTGACATGTTCTTCCAGAATCTATACCATGTTAATTTAACATATGGAACTTCTTATTCAACATTTTCCAGCCATATTAGTTTTACCAAACATAATGTCAATCATAAAATAATAGAATTAACAATCTCCCCCTTTGGCTTATTTTGGATAAAACTAATTTACATACAGGTGTAGCAGTACCTCATGTAGAAGTTCCTTAACATCACATCTTCATATTAGACCTCAATAGTACACACTTTCTCCCCCTTTTTAGCCATAAAAAGACAAAGGCACGATAATAACCATAGAGGTATATAATCTCCATAAGCTTGAAACACACACAAGCTTCACAATAATGCCAATAAAATAGGACCATAACACTCCCTGTTTTATATAATCATTTCTCCCCCTCGAGAAAAACCACATAAAATCAATTGCACATACTTGTAACACACTCCCCCTGTCTAGGATACTCCATGCTTCTCTGTACATTGATGAAAGGAAAACATAAGACGCATCTTCATGTCTTCAAGAGCTCACCCTCTGTTCAATTCCCAATTGAACACATTCACTTCTTGTACCAAAGCATACCTGATTCCTTTCTTGGTTTGTAATTACCACAGACTACACAAGATGAACATCTTCTAGCACACAGGTTCTTGACACTAAGCCTTTACACACCAAAGGCCATACAATCCAGATAAAACACATCCAAACTAATTATGACATTAGAATGAATGTCCACAAACAAGCTTCCAAGCAATCAATACCTGATATACTTCAGTCTCTTCTACATGTTTCTTCCAATATAGATCATCTACTTTATCATTCTCCCATATGATTAGGTAGTCTAATAATAGAAAGCATGTAGATAAACACCCCAGATAATGTACTAACACTTAGTTAGAACATTTTTCATACACCAAGACCTTATCACCATGATCCTAGATGTGCTCCACCAACTGGACTTACTATAGCATAGTAATCCAAGAACTGAAAATCTTCAACTACACTGTGCCACCAGTTAGAATCAGAAATCCAGAAAAAGTGATAAATTCTCATCTACCTTCAAGAAGAATAAATCCCCTTGAGTCTTCAACTCATCACTCCTCTGCCCAGGAGCAATTTGTTCCAAGACAATCCTCAAGAACAACCAGCTGCCACACTCTGATTATCTTGATTCTTCAAATCCACTTTAAAGATCAACCAATTACCACATTTTGATCACCTCCTTTATGAATCCTCATATGAAAAAGCCAATTGCCACATTTGTCTTCTTCACGTTTATAATAAATCTTCCAAAGATATCCTGATCAATAAAGTTGATCTTCACCAAGCTGTCAAGATAATAGGCCTTATGAAGAATTTAATCCCTATAGATCATTCTATCTTAATTTATGTGTCACTTCACCAATTAGACTCTGATGTTGAACTAGATGTTTGAACATTATTAGCCCACATCCATCTGTTGAATTCAGGTCCTTCTTCTGCCACTTGAAAGAACCTCTTTCCTTTATAGAACAAGAGTTCCATGCTCTCATAGACTTGATTTACCCATCAAGTTTGAGTAAACAACCTCCATTCTATTGGTTTTGCAGAAATTCCTACCGATAACACATATTGATGAGAAACTTCCAATGTTTCTCCAAAGTCTTCAAACCTGCCACTGTCTGATCATTCAGAAGGAATAGTTAAGAACTACACCTCATAACTATACCAAGGATGCCACCTTTCCTTGAGTAAGGCAGTCTTAACAAATTTATGATATCGCCACCTATCTTAACTCCATGATGAGCATTCTGGACTGTACCTAGATCATAAATAAACCAATCCAAGTAGTCATCAAGATTATGATGTGTTCATGGTCTTTCATCTTCATCTTCAGAATCAACAATATCCAGACCAGTTCTTGCCAAGAAACTTTCCAGAAATACACAACTCCTGTCACACAAGACTGAAGCCAATGCTACAGCTTATGCAATACCTCTCCCATGATTCTGCACAAACTCTGATGATAAGATGTTCCAACATCTTTTTGAACATCACCAATCTTGAATCATAAGGATAATAATCAAATATTTATGAACTCCACAAACGACAATTGATCTTAAATCCTTGTATAACACCTTATCAGATAGTTCTACACAATCTAATCTTTTAATTTTGAAAGATTTTAAGGTTAGCTCCAGATAAGATTAGCAAGATCTCCTCATGTCATGGATAAACAATACTCCAGCTGAGCATAAACTCCACTAATTCTCAACTTCACACCCCTGATGAACATACTCTCAAACCGAAAAACAATCATGAGTTTTACAAATTCATATACACTAGTTCTCTGAGAATACCACAAAGAGCACAACTGATAAATATCCTTATATATCCATACAAGACACACTTGATTTTATATTCCAAAACAGATGCTCTTAGTTTGCTTGCTACAAAGGGTTCATACTGCCACTATCCATGACTAGTAGTATAAGAAACTACCAGTTCAACAACCATTCTGATCAGACCTCCCAATCTGACATTCTTCCATTGCTTCTAGCAATTGTTGGTCACATTGCTAGCTTTAATCATGACCAAAGTCATGCATTTATCACACACATTTGTAGATACATTTAGAAGCTTCTTTTATCTACCAATAGATATGATTGTTTCAATATCATTTAGGACTTCAACACAGAGCTCCAAAGACAATCTCTAAGGATCACACCTTCAGTAGCTAATTCAGGTCATCACAGACTAAAACACCATGAAAAGAAATATACAGCCACAAAGAGAAAAGTAATTTCTCAACACTTCTTGAATTATGATGTTTAGACTGTAATTCTGCACTTTTACATCAGACATATACATAATCCTCCATTAATGTATTTTCTCATTGGTTGAAAGCACAACATCTTTCAAAGACAGATAAACATTTAGCTCCTGTCAGAGTATTCACTATCGGTTAGATGCATATCCTTATCAATAGCAGACAAATACTCAACTCCTGTCAAGGTTTTTATCATATGTGATAAGGTAACCTTCTCACACAAGGTAGGAGATTTGGTTTGACATTCATTTCCTGCACACCTGTGGCACTTGCTAGTCCCTATTTTATTAATCCACACCACCTATCACTTCAAATTAGGTAAATGGCTTGACCTGATATTCCACCATGAGCACAACTAACTTCCTTGGTTGACGACTTAACATTTTTGAGATAATGTTTCAACATCAGATCTGACAACAATCTCAAACAAATTGATTTGACACTTACTATGGTTTTGGGGGTAACAACAGTAGTAATCCATGTACAACTCTTTGTATAGGGTACGAGAGTTCACCAGAAGTTAATCATCCTTTTCTATTAGACCCAAATACATGCAGTGACTTGCATGATACATACCATTAACATGTCTACATATTATACTCTTCATACGGGGACATCATATAATTGGGCCTAAGCTTGATGAAGAATTCCCTTGATCATACACCAATAACTATGGTTATTAGCAGCACACTCCCACTTTCTTAAACTTGAGACCTTCAACACATAGCATAGATGCCTCCTCTTCCAGGTTAGGAGTAGGTTCCAAACATATGTGATCATCACACATTTGTCTAGCACCCAAAGCATCCATCATGTTAGCAGGATATCACACCAGTTTCCTTCTTCTGGAACACAAAACTAAGCTTGGTTCTGAAACATTATTGCTTTCAAGATTACTACCTTTTCTTCAATCAGCTCCAACTGAAGTGCTATAACATTATGAAAGATACTTTGCACAAATACAATCGTCAGTAGTATCTCAAAGAGTACTCAACTTCATAGCTTCAGAGATCCTTAAAAAAACACAAT
This sequence comes from Lathyrus aphaca, assembly GCA_963966055.1. Lineage (NCBI taxonomy): Eukaryota > Viridiplantae > Streptophyta > Magnoliopsida > Fabales > Fabaceae > Lathyrus > Lathyrus aphaca. The sequence goes on from OZ014521.1 coordinate 7,274,628, forward strand.
CTTTTAGGTCTTTGACACAACATTTACCATAAACTGCTGATGTGTAGCGTGGTGTCAAGACATTAGGATTGACATACCAACTCAACTTCTTTCTTGATGAAACTTCCTTCAGTTCATAATTTAGACAATCAGAAACATGTATCTTCACAAGAGAAATTATCTTCAGCTATACCTAAACTATATTGGACACCATAACCAGGAAGAATATCCTAATTGGGTCACCATAAATAAGCTTAAGAGATAACTTATCAAGATCTTCACTCCCGCATGAAAGATTTGATAATTATACTCTTTTGCTTTGGCTCCAACCTCTTCTTTCACCAGGAATCTCTCATCAAGAAACACAACATTCTGAACTAAGTGTTCTCCAGTTTTGTAATCACATGATAGAACATCAAACTTGACATTATGAACTGAAGCTTTACAATAGCCTTTGTATGAAGTACTGGGGAACCACTATCAAACATAACACATCATAAATAATAGAGCAATTCCTTGGAGATAAATAAACTCCTCCACAGTAAGATCCTCCAAAAGATATTGAAACACGATGTCAAGACATCTTATCTGACATCAGTAAGCCTATGTGAATAAAACATCATTATACCATATTCCTTATAAATTGTATGATCATCAATTCAGATACAGATATAACTCCCCATACAGGAATAACCAGAACATTTCCCAACCACAGTGCATCTAATCCAAGTAACACACAAACTTGGTATAACTTCAGAATATATCAGAGGCACATGCAGTAGTACAGAAGTTGAAACCAAACCTCACAGAAAACAAAATATAAGCCTGCTTCAAATATAGAATTCTCTGAACCAAGATGTCAGGACATTCTGTCTGACATCATAGCTACACAACAATTCACCAACAAATTTCCAGCCCTGATAACACTAGACCGGTCCAATATACACCATATGATGAATAGTCCATCCTCCACTTCTAGGGACCATTCAAACGCCAATATGAACCTCTCAAGTTCCAACAACTTTTCATTTTATCATCCTTCTTCCTTTACCATGAACCAGAAAGTATCCCCCTTAGATCTCATCCAGAAACAGACCAGGATGTCTGCTCTGATACCAATTGAAATTCTGGTATGACAGACTCAGATGTCGAATATGATGTTGAGACATCTTATCTGTTACTTATAAACATGGTAAGGCATACATATCAGTACTTAAATAATTCTGATATATCAGAGTCAAACATGCTTCAGGATGTTGTGACATCTGATAGGACATTCAGTTCAGGTACTGCATAAAACATAAAACATAAAAGATATAAAGAACACAGCAGAACTGTTAACCCAGTTCGATCAAATCAATCTACTCTGGGGGCTACCAAGCCAGGAAGGAAATCCATTATGTAGTATCAATTCAAAGACTTCTCAGGAAACCCATATAGTTTACAGTCTTCTCACTTAATCACTACCAATGCAACTTCTACTTAGGAACTCCTAAATATGAGAAACTCATTCTCACTTCCAATCACCTCAGTGATGTATCACGGTTCTCAACTCTCAGTTGCTGATATTGACGACTTCATACTTATACAACAATTCACAAATAGAATCCATACTTCCATGACAACAACTTAACTTTGCTTAGTAGCTTCAATTAAGTACAATACTTCTCTTGCTTACAAGCTTCGAGAATCACAGGTGAAACAGCCACAATAGAGTTCCTTGTTACGCACGGCTGCCACAAGAACATAACCCTAATAATGTTTACATTTTCGGTTGATTGGGTTAAATCTAAACTAGGTTACAGGGTTTCTTTTATAACCTATTCCCAACTAGATTTTAGGCCTAAACAATCACAACAATAGCTGTTACAAATATGCAGAAAAAATCTGCTACAAATATACCAAAAGATCTTCAAATCTAAAAACTCCTAAAATATCTCTAAATATAGAAACTCTATATTTTTCAATATTTGTCTTCAATTTAAATTGAGTCTTTAAGATATTCTAAATCAACACCCTTTAAATCAGCGCCACATATGATTGCATAATATCTCCCGAATATTCTGCATCTTTAAAAAATAATTCCACCTATGATATCAGAATATTTTGTAAAATATTCTGCATAATTCAGATCTGATAAATCCCATTGTCATCACCTTGAATTAGGGTTAGTTAGTTTGTTACCTCCTTGATTCAAGGTGAGTTAGTTATTCTGTTATACTGAATTCAGATAACTAATCTCCCTAAAGATGCGCCCTGTATTGCTTATCTCTTTCCAATTAATTCCAGATAAATTCCCCTGAATTTACTCAGTTCTGTTGCGCATCATTTAAGTCTGGTAGCAGGTTTACGATGTTCCAACATCTGGTCTGACATCCTGATGTCTTGACTTAAGTGTTACTCTGTTTGACAATGTCACAACATCTGGTGTGACATCCTGATATCTTGACTTAAGTTCATTAACTGTTACTCTATTTGACAATGTCACAACATCTGGTGTGACATCCTGAACTAAGTTCAACACTTCTTGTTTGATATCTATATGTAACACATTACAGTAATGTTGTCATGACAGTTGCAGATGTTTCAACATTTTCTTTGACATCTGTCTCTAACATATGACAGTAATGTTGTCATGACAGTTGCAGATGTTTCAACATTTTCTTTGATATCTGTCTGTAACATATGAAAATAATTATGTCATGACATTTGCAGATGTTTCAACATCTTCTTTGACATCTGTCTGTAACATATGACAGTAATTTTGTCATGACATTTGCAGATGTTTCAACATCTTCTTTGACATTTGTCTGTAACATATGACAGTAATTCTGTCATGACATTTGCAGATGTTTCAACATCTTCTTCAGTATCTGCCAATTATTATAACCACATTTATCTGTGCCACCATGTCAGGACATCATGTTTGACATGTTCTTCCAGAATCTATACCATGTTAATTTAACATATGGAACTTCTTATTCAACATTTTCCAGCCATATTAGTTTTACCAAACATAATGCCAATCATAAAATAATAGAATTAACAATTTTATTAGGCCTTCAGCAGTTTAGATTAAGTCTCTTGCTATGTGCTTAAAAAGAAGTCTTATCTCATTGGGATTCAAGAAACAAGTTTTAAGTCAATATGCTTAAGCCACGTAAGTCTCATTGCTTAAGAGTTTGAGTTATGAAAGTCTTATTCAGCAAGTCTGATTGAGCAAGAAGTCTCGGGTGAGGCATGAGAAGGCTAAGGCTCAGCTAGATGACCAGTGGAGCAGGAGGCTCAGTCAGAGGATCTTGAAGCAGGAGGCTTGGATCAGAAGGCTTGAGCAAACGGTAAGTCTTATACATGTGTTATAAGCAAGGGAAATATCAAATTACGGGTTTGACAATCGTAAAATACTTGTGCAGAAGAACAATCGATTGTAATATGAGTGATTATAATGAATAACACTTGTGGATCAAGGGGATTGGACTAATCTCGGTTAAGGGAGGAACCAGGATAAATATTTTGTGTCGTTTGCTTATTATTTACTTTACTTATGTTTTTTTATCCGATATCAAATGAATTAAATAGAATCTGAACATCATTTCTGATTCTGAATCTCTGATCAGAAGTTAACGTAAAGAAAATGGAAACAAAATTCAACCCCTTATTCTTGTGTACTTTTCACAACTTCAAAACATATATTTGTAACATATAATTATATATGACCTTAAACGTAGACTCATCTTTGAGAATACTTATAGTCTTAAGAATAGTATTTCAAGTGGATGATTAGTTAGTCTCTTTGTTTGAAAATAAGTTATTTTCTTTCATATAATAACTCTTTATAAGTGAGGCGCATAACTTATTTGCCAAGTGTAACAAAATTTTAGTAATTTTATCCAACAATGTTGTATTCTAAAAAGTCATTGTCAAACAACCCCATTTATTAGGCTTAATTACCTTATTCCAACTAATTATGTGTGATGCATATTATTCTGCTCTCTAACGGATAAATTTGCTCACATTTTTGTCCAACATCGCACAGACATACTAAAGGAACACTTGAAGTTGCATGACAAAATACCGTTTTTGGTTCCTCAATATACCTTCAGGTTCACTTGGTGTTGCACCCCAAAATTTGCCCTCACAATACAAGACTTTGTGTGCTAAGAAGGTTCACAAGGTTCACAAGATTCCCAATGCTTTCAAGACCTTCCATGAGGCTCATGAAGTCTACAAGTCACTTTATGAGGTTCACGAGGTTCACAAGCTTCACAATGCTTACATGACCTTTCATGAGGTTCATGAAGTCTACAAGTCACTTTATGAGGTTCACAAGGTTCACAAGGTTCACAATACCTCCCATGAGTATCACAAGACATTTCACAAGGTTCACAAGGTTCACAAAGTTCATAATTGGTCAGAAGAGTTGACAATTCCCTCAGACAATGCACCTCCTAAGCAGTGCATCCAAAACTAGGGTTTTGACTTTAATCAGGCTAAATGAACTTCCAAGACTTCAAGTGAGCTTCATAACATCTTATATGTGTTTAAGAACCCCCATGACAAGTTTCAAGACTTTTCTCAGAAGTTTGCTCAGTCAGATGATCAGATAAGTCAAAATCAGTCAATACAGTTAAAAGGTCAAACTGAGGTCAAACCAAAGTCAAACTTCATGATTTTTTGCCAACATCAAGTATATGAAGTAAAATTCATCATTTGATCAAGGGTTGATCATGATTCATCAAGGAGATTCCAGATCATCAAGAATCAGGAGTTTCTAAATTAGGGTTTTCTCAGTAAAAGTCAACTGAACTTTGACCAGCCATAACTTTCACATACTTCATCACCAAGTCTCCACTAAAAGCTCATTTTGAAGGAAATTGAATTCTATACAACTTTGTGTCTCACAAGCCAAGCCCAAAAATGCTTCATTTGGAAGGTATGAGCTAAGACATTATAGGTCCTTTTGAAAGTCAACAAAAAGTCAACAACTTCAAAAGGGCATAACTTGAGATTGGTAAATGATATGGACATGAAACCAGTGGGGTTGTTTAGAGGACTCTTCAAGCTTTCCAAAATTTCCAAGAACACCCTCATAGCATTAAAATTGAAGGATATGTGCCCTTGCAAAGTTGGGAAATTTTGAGTTGGTTTAGGATGAAAATGGAGGTTTAAAACCAATTTCTTCCAAACGGGCTTGCCAAATAATGACCCAACCCATACAATGACTTCATGCACGACCCAAACCATTAAAAATCAGAATTTTTATTATTTTATTTTTATTTATTTTGATTTAATTCATTAAAAATCATTTTAAATAAAAATAAAATATGAAAATGTAAGATTTGATGGAGATTAAGCTTCTAGAAAGTCTTAAATATTGATTTGAATTGAAGAGGGAAGAAATCATGAGATTTGGCCAAAAATAGCAAGCATTCACACATGAATATTTGATTTTTAAGGCATGATCAATATGGATCTTTTCATATCAAATTCTTCACATGATCAATCAATTTTTTGACCTAAAATCAATCACCTATAAGTACTAAACACAACCCAATCACAAAGACACGAATTTTCACAGCCTCAAGAGTAATTTTCACACTTCAAAAATTCAAGCAAAACTCACATTCGGTTTTCAATTTACAGGGCGTTTGAAGGTAAACTAAGGACACAGCTATGATCCTTGGACCTCACTGATCATGAACCAATACTCATATGCATCCATAACCCTTTAAATTATGCAACCCGAATGCATCTTGTTCTTCTTTAAAATTTTTTCGATTTGAATGATTTGTGCATTTATAATGAAAACTAATTGTGGATTTGTGTTTGTTATGATGTTTAGAAGCTTTCTGGATGGTTTAATTTGACTCTTATGGACTGTATCAAAATCCACCATTGTTAGGGTTTGGAGTTCAATTTCGGGAACTTAGTATTTAGGACACCTAAATGAATTCTAAGAACATGGTCGTGACCTATAATGCTTGTATAATTGATCTGGGCTCTTAATTTGAACTAATGTTATGGTTTGATTGATGTTTGAAAAAATGTAGGATTCTGGTTTTGGAAATTCGCAGGAAAATGTGCAACAAATTTCATAGGTGATTTCGCAGGTAATCCAAGGAAGAAGACGACTGGCCTGCGCGCGAAATTCACATTCAAATTATTGTTTTAAAATATAATGAATTGTTGTTGTTTATTATCACAAGCGTGCAGCTTGTCCCAGTGGAAAGGCTAGTGTGTGTTTGGCTATAGGACCTGTGTTCGAATCCTGGTCTTGTACAATTTTTTTCTATTTTTCAGGTTAAATATGAGGCTTAATATATTATGCCTTATTGCCACTCCAATATCAGATTCGCTCACCTAGCTGGGATGGTAATGTGCATGTGCGTTCGCTTGAGAGGTCCTGGGGTCGATTCTCCCCCAGGCCTCTTGCTTCTTGTTATTTTTCTTGATTTTTCGTGACAAAGAACAAAACCAATTGGACTCATTCCTCATTCACCTGCACGCGCTGGCCCAGTGGTATGGCATGGATGTTGTCAAGCAAAGCCTCCTGGGTTCAAATCTCAGCCAGGTAAGTTTTGTTTCTTTTTTTTTCTATTTTATTTTGTTTATTTGATTTTATTTAATTATTGTTATTAATAATCATATATAAATATATAATTAAATAATTCTATAAATATATATTCAATGTTTTTTTCTAAATTCTAAAAAAGTATTTTCTAAATTCAAAATTAGTTTTTATTATTATGTATTTAGGTTATAAAATGTATATATATTATTTAGTTAAATAAATTATTTTTGTAAATAAAATAAACCCTAATATTTGACAAACCCTAATTTATTTTTCTAAACAATTAAAAAACCCAATTTTATCTTGTGATTTAAATTTCTAATTTTTGTAAATATAATTATTATGTACATATTTTACTTAATATAATTAATTTTTGTAAATACAATTATAATCAATTTTTTATAATATGTAAATATTTCTATAATTTGTTTATAATCTAAATTTTATATGTAAATAATTTTTAAAATATATGTTTAGAAATAATTGAATCTATGCTAATTTAATCTTGTAATTATAATATGTTTAAAAATAATTTAATAATTTGTATATAATTCAAAATGTTATAATAATGACTTAATTGTTCATATTTTCTTTTATAATTGTCCATATTAAAATCTAATCTTTTAATTATTATATTATTCTTTTCGCTTATTATTTTAATTATGTTCTTATAATATTTTTGCTAACCCCATTTATCTTAATTATTATTATTATTACTAATCATGTTTATTACTAACCTTATTTATTTTTAATTATTATTACTAACCCAATTAAATTGCTTATTTATTTTACTTATTATTTATATTTTTGCTTATTTACTTATTTATTTATTTTTGCTATTTATTTCAATTGTTTTATTATTATGTAATTGCTCCTTGGTGTAATTTTTTGTAATATTTAAATTATTTAATTTTCATGCTATGGTTAGTAAAAATAGGGAGTGTAAACATGTATTTGTATTTAAAATTGAATTTAGATCATTTAAATTAAAAGATAAATATAAATTAAACACTCACACACGTAAGTCGATCTTTGATCGCCATCTCACTTTCTAGGGTTACCTCTCATTGTTGCCTAATCATAAGGTCAAGTGGGGTGTATAAAGCAAAGTCCCTTAAAAGAAAAGTTATCTAGTCCCTTCACAATAAAAGATCAAGTCCCTTAATGGTTGCCTTTCAATATGATCTTGTCCCTTTCGAATAATGATGACAGTCCCTCCAAAATGCTTAATACACCCTACAGTTGCCTTCATTAAACAGATGTCCCTCACTTGTCCCTTACATCCAAGGTAATGACTACCTATTCCTTAATAATAGGGATAGTCTTACCATTTAAAGGATAAAGAACAAAAAGACTTAAACTTTAGGGTAGGTTCCTCATAGTTACTTGCTCACTATTTCAAACAATTTTCAAACACAAGTTTTTTACGCATCCGTACATGGATCATTATTAAACTCTTATGAAAATTTCTATTCACACACTTCACAATTTTCAAAAACAATTCAAAGTGAGCTAAGTAACTAAGAGCCCATGGATAACCATGGATGTAAAGGGTGCTAACACCTTCCCTTTACATAACCTACCCCCCCGGACCCAAAAATCTTTAAAAAGGTCTTTCCTGTTCTTTTATGCCTTTCCTTTGGATAAAATAAAAGTCGGTGGCGACTCTTGCTATCCGCAACATAACTAAAGTCAGTTCTCCCACCGTGTTACAGAACTGGCGACTCTGCTGGGGATTTAATAAAAGAGGGGTACCCTTAGGAATTAGATCACTTTAAATTGTTTGCCTTGTTTGCTTTATACTTACTTGTTGGGTGCTCTTATGTGTGAAAGATCCTAACCCGGATCTAGTGTACCTTAGGTAAATGGCAATAGACCAAGGAAACTGTACGGCGTATACCGATATGGTTGATCTGGTGGCCATAGTTAGTGTGACTTCTTGGTTGGTGCTTATGTTCCTTAAGTCAAGTTGAGGATAATATGAGGCTGCCATATGTTGTCAATGTACTAACTGACTTTTAGAACCCTAGTTATCCCATCTTGGCCTTTAGAAAAGTAGTGAGATAACCGGCTTTGGTGCAGACTGAAGTTGGTTGATACTCGATACTACGCTCATTGAGATCCTAAACTTGGAGGGTTTTGGTTGGCAAGTAAGTTGCCTACTGAACAACCACCCTTGTGAAGGATCAATGATATTGAGATCCCTTAGAACCTGGTTACTTTTGTAGGACAGGATGAACCAACTAACTTCAGGGGAGGGTACTTACCTTTAAACCTCATGCAAGCCTTTAAACCTAGGGCTATTGTGTGACTTGCTTGTGTGTGCCACATGTTTGTGATTGAACATAACATCATGACATCATCATGCATCATAAGCATAGCATTTTTCTAACCATTTCAAGGACCAAAGGATTTATCTTTGTTCTTTGTTGCAGGTCATGACTTCTGCTCGTAGAAACACCATTAGGATCAACTTTGTGGGCATACCTGTTAAACTTAAAGAGTTAGTTTCTCAAGTGTCTGATCATTCCCAGTTCATCAAGAGCCATGGCCACCTATTGGATCTAGTCACCTCAGGATTCAATGAAGACATGATGAGTGTTTTGTTTCAGTTCTTTGATCCTAAGCACCACTGCTTCACATTCCCCGACTACCAGTTGATTCCAACCATGGAAGAGTTCTCTAAACTTCTGGGTATACCTATACTTGATCAGAAACCATTCACAGGCTTGGAAAAGGAGCCTAAACCTGAGGTTATTGCTGCAGCTCTACATCTGAAGAAGGCTGACATTGTTCTAGAAACGAGAAGTGGAGTTAAGGGTATTCTTGCCAAGGTGTTGATAGAAAAGGCTCAAATGTTCTTGAAGGCCATGAGCTATGATGCTTTTGAGGAGATCTTAGCCTTGCTGATATATGGCTTAGTATTATTCCCCAATCCAAATCAGTTCATAGATGTTCATGCCATCAACATATTCCTGAGTCACAATCCAGTGCCTACATTGCTTGGAGACATTCTACATTCTCTTCATACTCGTACTACAAAAGCAAGAGGAACTCTGATGTGCTGCATACCTTTGTTATCTAGGTGGTTTATTTCTCACCTTCCTCGCTCAGTGATGAAGAATGAACAGGGGTTCAGGTGGTCCAAGAGGATTATGTCACTCTCTCATTCAGATATCCATTGGTGCTCCAGATCTATGGAGAATGTCACTATCATTGACCGTTGTGGGGAGTTTCCTAATGTGCCACTTCTAGGCATAAGAGGAGGCATTACTTACAACCCTTCCTGCTATCCTGCCAGTTACCATGGAACCTGTTGCTGAAGGAGACACTGCTTATACCATCCTTCACCCAGACATGCCTACTGACATGGAAGACTTACAGAGATCTTGGATCCAGTTGAAGGAGCAAAGGGATACTTTTGAGGCTCATTACAAAGCAAGCCAAGAAAGAATCCTAGAACTAACAAAGCAACTTCATGAGGAACGAAATCTCAACTCATACCTCAACACAAAGAGGAAACGTCCATGGGAGACTTAAAACTCCATCTTTTGTACTTATTTCATTTCATTTCTGTAAGCCCAAGAGGCAAAACAAATTTATTACTAATAAAAGTTTACCTTCTTGTTTGTTTAAGCAAATTTAAATCCTACGGTCCTTGAAAACATTGCATACGCATTTACATTCCATATCATTGCATCACAGGTTTATTTGTGCACAGGTTTCTCATCTTCTCGCTGTTTATTTCAGCAATGGCTCTTGAACAAACAGTTAAGGATCTCCAGGCACAAAATGCACAGTTTCAAGAGCTGATCCTGAACCTGTCCAAGGGGCAGGATGAATTGAAGACACTGCTGGCCAAGAAGACTAAGAAGACTAGAAGGTCAGGTGGCCTGATCAACATGGGAAGGAGGTTCAAAGGCCTTGCCAAGACCAAAGAACCAGTTGAAGATTCTGAGTCTGAAGAGTTTGAAAAAGAGGGAGGCAGTCTCCACAACACTATGGGGGATTCTGATTCTGAGGCTAATTATTACCATGATCCTAATGAGGACAAATTCAAGATGCTGGTGGATAGGATGGATGCTATGGAGTTGCAGAAATCTTCTGGGCTGGATTTTGAGGATCTGAGTCTGATATCTGGGGTTGTTATACCCATTGGTTTCAAGGTTCCTACCTTTGTTGTTTATGATGGGGTCTTCTGTCCCAAGCTGCATTTGAGGTCTTATGTCAGAAGGATTCAACCTCACACTGCTGACAAGAAGTTGTGGATCCACTTTTTCCAAGAGAGCTTATCTGGAGCTCAGTTGGAGTGGTATTATCAATTGGAGAGTGTCAACATCAGAGACTGGAATGATCTTGCTGAAGCTTTCTATAAGCCGTATCAATACAATGCTGACTTAGCCCCCACTCGCATGCAGCTTCAAAGCATGTCTATGGGTGCCAAAGAAAGTTTTAAGGAGTATGCTCAGAAATGGAGAGACTTAGCCGGAAGAGTTCAACCCCCTTTGACTGACAGGGAATTGGTTGATATGTTCATGTGTACGCTGAATGGTCCGTTTTACAGTCATCTCATTGGAAGCTCATCATCTGGCTTCACTGAGTTGATCATGACAGGAGAGCGAGTGGAAAATGGTATAAAGAATGGCAAAATCCAGGTGGGTACTTCTTCATCAGGTGCTGCAAAAAAGCCTCCCACTGGGAAGAAAGAATCCAATGCTGTTTATGGTCAGCCTGACCGTAACAGAAGGCATCAGTCTGTTAGTGCAGTTCATATTTCAAATCCAACTCCTGCAACAACAGAGCAGCCACAGGGCAACCAACAGAGGGCTAGAAGGCAGTTCACAAAGATCAACATGTCACTGGCTCAGGCATTGCAACATTTGTTGAAGGCTGAACTCATTACTTTGAAGGAGGCTCCTCAGAATCCTAATGTTACCTCACCCAGGTACAATCCCAATGCACGATGTGCATATCATTCAAACTGTCAGGGACATGATACTAATAACTGCTGGGTCTTGAAGAACAAAATTCAAGATATGATTGAGGCTGGAGAGGTTGAGTTTGACCCACCAGGTACTCCAAATGTGATTACTGCTCCAATGCCAAATCACGAGAAGACTGTCAATGCCATTGATGAAGATCTACATGTCTATTCAGTTATGGAGTTGACCACACCATTGTCTGTTATCAAGAAGAAGTTAGTACAGGCTGGGCTCTTTCCAGGTTGTCGTGAAGATTGTTTGTATTGTACCTATAAGCCAGATAGTTGCTTCAGATTGAGAGATGGAATTCAACGTCTCATGGATAATTACACTATAGTGTTTGAAAGGAGACCACCTTCTGTGGAGAGTATGGTGGAGCATATTACTAGAGGTAAGAAGATTGAAGAGGTTGATATGGTTGACAAAGTACCGGTGAGAATCACTTCAAAGGGACCTATTAAAATTACCCATCAGGGTCCAATCAGGATTACTGCTGAAGGCCCTGTGAAAGTTGTTGCTGAAGCCAGAGTGGCTCCTCTGGTCATTACTACTCCTGGTCCTATTCCGTATACATCTGATAAAGCTGTGCCTTGGCACTATGGGTTTGATGTTTACATCCATGGTGTTAAGCAGGAGCCCTTAGCTGATGTGCCTGTTGATGTTGACAATATTGCTGGATCTAGTAAGATCACACGAAGCGGAAGAGTGTTCTCTCCTCCAGTCACTTCCAAGAATGCAGTTACTCCTGCTGCTACCTCTACCACTGATGCTAGGGGCAAGGGTCATGTTATTGAACCAATAATTACTGATGTGCCAGCTGCTGATGATCTCTCTAAGCAGATGGAAGAAGTACTGAAAATCATTCGCAAGAGTGATTATGACATTGTTGATCAGTTGGGGCATACTCCCTCCAAGATATCTATGTTGTCTTTGCTGTTATGTTCTGAAGCTCATGCAAAAGCTTTGATCAAGTTTCTGAAGACTGCTCATGTACCCAATGCAATTTCTGTTGACCAGTTTGAGAATTGTGTTGCCCACTTGACCTATGATAATGGGTTAGGATTCTCTGATGCTGATTTGACCCCTGCCAGGAGGGATCATAACAGGGCTCTGCATATCTCAATTGAATGCAGGGGCACTACCCTGTCACATGTATTGATAGACAATGGTTCCTCTCTGAATGTGTTGCCCACCTAACTTATGATAATGGGTTGGGATTTTTTGATGCTGATTTGACCCCTGCCAAGAGGGATCATAATAGGGCCCTGCATATTTCAATTGAATGCAGGGGCACTACCCTGTCACATGTATTGATAGACAATGGTTCCTCTTTGAATGTATTGCCCAAAGAAGTCCTGAACAAGCTGAGTCCTGAAGATGCTGTGCTGAAGCCCAATAATATCGTGGTGAAGGCTTTTGATGGTTCTAGAAGAGTAGTGCATGGGGAAATTGATCTTCCAATCAAAGTTGGCTCCCAGGTTTTTACTGCTACATTTTATATGATGGATATTCGTCCTTCATACTCTTGTCTGCTTGGTCGTCCCTGGATCCATGGGGCAGGTGCTGTAACCTCTACATTACACCAAAAGTTGAGATATCCGGTGGAAGGAAAGGTTGTTACCGTCTATGGAGAAGAAGAATACTTTGTCAGCCATGTAAACACTTTCAAGTATCTGGAAATGGAAGGTGAATACATTGAAACTCCGTGTCAGACATTTGAAGTGGTTCCCTGGATTGTTAATGATTATGTAGCTCCTCTTGTTGCGAAGAAAGTTCCTGTGGTCACCAGAAAACCTCCAACAATGGCAATGGCCTCCCTCAATGATGCTAGGGCTGTGGTAGATGAAGAGTCCCAGAAGGTTGTTCGTCGTGCTCGTGCTGTTCGTATCACCAATCAAGGGGTTATGAAAGATCAGATCAATGTTGTGGGAGACTATGATGAAGACTACAATTTGGATGCTTGGATTTTTCCTACTGTGGGTGTTGGACTCAATAATTGGAAAGCTGAAGATGTTATCCTTATCTCCTTTAGTCAGGAGTAAATACTATTACTGTGTTGTTACTTTTTAAGTTTGTAATTTCTTAAACAATAAAACTCTCAAGCCTTGTGCCTTACCCGGGGCATAATGGTATGCTTGTTACGGGCTGTCATTTCATTTGCATACTTCATTCAATAAAATCAGTGGACGTTTCGTTTTAGTAGATATTGTGTTCCTTGTCTTTCTTTTCTTTTCTTTTTGTTTTATCAGCTATGTGTTCTTACACACACCCACATCACTAAAATGCAGATCCTCATCTACTCTGGATCCTGTTGATAACAGTTCTACTATTGCCAATTATAATTTCGAGAATCCGATCTATCAAACTGAAGACGGAAATGAGGACGATTGTGAAATACCTGTAGAGCTTGCTAGGTTGTTACAACAAGAAGAGAAAGCTATACAACCACATGAAGAGCCAGTCGAAGTTGTGAATCTAGGAACTGAAGAAAACAGAAAAGAGGTCAAGATAGGGGCTGATTTAGAGGATAGTGTCAAGAGCAGGTTGATTCAAATGTTACGTGACTATGTGGAGATCTTTGCTTGGTCTTATGAAGATATGCCAGGGTTAGATACAGACATTGTGGTTCACCGTTTACCAGTGAAAGAAGATTGTCGTCCAAAGAAACAGAAGGTTCGTCGTATGCGTCCTGAAATGTCAGAGAAGATTAAAGCAGAGGTAATGAAACAGTTCAATGCAGGGTTCTTGGCAGTGACTTCTTATCCTCAGTGGGTTGCAAATGTGGTACCAGTTCCTAAGAAAGATGGTAAGGTACGTATGTGTGTGGACTACAGAGATTTGAACAAGGCTAGCCCCAAAGATGACTTTCCACTCCCTCATATTGATGTTCTGGTAGATAACACTGCTCAGCATAAGGTATTCTCTTTTATGGATGGTTTCTCTGGTTACAATCAAATCAAGATGGCACCTGAAGATATGGAAAAGACAACATTTGTTACACAGTGGGGCACCTTTTGCTATAAGGTGATGCCATTTGGTTTGAAGAATGCAGGGGCAACATATCAGCGTGCTATGGTGGCTTTGTTTCACGATATGATTCATCATGAGATAGAGGTATATGTGGATGATATGATAGCCAGGTCCCAGAATGAAGAGCAACATCTTGATCATTTGCATAAATTGTTCGAGAGGTTGAAGAAATACAAGTTGAGATTGAACCCAAATAAGTGTACTTTTGGAGTTAGATCCGGTAAGCTCTTGGGTTTTATAGTCAGTGGAAAAGGTATCGAAGTGGATCCTGCAAAAGTGAAAGCTATACGAGAGATGCCAGCTCCCCGTACTGAGAAGGAGGTTAGAGGTTTCTTGGGACGATTGAATTACATTGCAAGATTTATTTCCCAGTTAACTGCCATCTGTGAGCCAATCTTCAAGTTGTTGAAGAAAGATCAGGTGATGGAATGGAATGATGAGTGCCAGACTGCCTTTGATGAAATCAAGAGATATCTGCTAGAACCTCCAATTTTGATGCCACCAGTTGATGGGAGACCCTTGATTATGTACTTAACAGTGTTAGACAACTCAATGGGGTGTGTATTGGGGCAACATGACGAGTCTGGTCGAAAAGAGCAGGCAATATACTACCTTAGCAAAAAGTTTACCGACTGTGAAACAAGATACTCACTGCTCGAGAAAACTTGTTGCGCTTTGGCATGGGCTGCTCGCCGACTAAGACAGTATATGTTGACTCATACTACCTTATTCATTTCGAAGATGGATCCAATCAAGTACATATTTGAGAAACCTGCTCTCTCCGGAAGAATTGCAAGATGGCAAATGATCTTGACAGAATATGACATACAGTATACTACTCAGAAGGCCATCAAAGGAAGTGTTGTTGCTTATCATTTGGCTCATCAAGCCGTAGATGATTATCAGTCAATGAGCTTTGAGTTCCCTGATGAAGACATTATGATTATTACCAAAGAACCTGGACAATATGACGGACCTGAACAAGGATCCCGATGGACTATGGTTTTTGATGGTGCCTCTAATGCACTTGGTAATGGTGTTGGTGTTGTGATTAGTTCCCCTGAAGGTTGTCATACCCCGATTACTGCCAGACTTTGTTTTTATTGTACTAATAACATGGCTGAGTATGAGGCATGTATCCTGGGTATTAAAGCTGCTATTGATATGAAGATTCAGTTCCTTGATGTGTATGGAGATTCAGCCCTGGTAGTTAGTCAGATCAAAGGAGATTGGGATACCAAGCATGATAACCTCATTCCTTACAGAGAGCATGTGTTGTATTTGATCCCGCATTTCAAAGAGATTACCTTTGGACATATTCCACGAAGAGAGAATCAGTTGGCAGATGCTTTAGCCACCGCAGCATCCATGTTTGAGATCAGCTGGGATGATGAAGCTCCCAAGATTACTATTGATAGATTTGAAAAGCCTGCATACTGCAATGAGATTGACACAGGAGGGGCAGAGGAGAAGCCTTGGTTCTACGAAGTGAAAAGATATCTTGAAACTCAGGAGTTCCCTGAAGGGGCATCTGTCAAAGATAGGAAGTTCCTGAGAAGGTTCTCTGCTAAGTTCTTTTTGAGTAATGGGATTCTGTACAAACGTAATCATGATTCAACTATGCTTCGTTGTGTGGATAAGAAGGAAGCTACAGAAATTATGGAAGAGATGTGTCGCTCCCGACAAATGACACCGGGTCAGATGAAGGTACAGACGCGAACGGTCGGCGAAAGATACAGTGAGAACACACAGCCGTGAACTCACTGGAGAATGAAAAGAGTCGCCAGCTAGGCATTTTTATCCCGGAGGAAAGGCAATGCTGCATAGACCTAGAAAGATATGGATAAGACGGTTGCGAACCAGAGAGACTGAGAAAGGGGGTTGGTTACAACCTGGGAAGGTATTAGCACCCAGATTGTCCGTCGTACTCGACGGGATCCACGCTTAAAAGATTTGTGTTTTAAAGGGGTAGTGTCAGTGCAATCTGTGTGTAAAATAGCTGGAAAAGAATGTACAGGTGTCAGTGTAAAAAAGTGAAGTGTAATATGAAGTGTCAGTGTAAGGAAAGAGTATGCTCATGATCATGAGGCTAAGAGAATAAATCTGGAAAGAGGGGGAATATACAGAGATTTTTGTTCGATAACTGTTAAGTTATGCCTACGTATCCTCTCGTGCAATGAGGAAGTCAGAACACCGTAGTTCGACCCAAAGAGACTGAAAGATGAATTGACTTGTGAACTGCTTGCTTGTCAATGCTCAAGTGTATGACCTGTCTGGCTCAGGTGCTTACTGTCTTGCATTAGACGGAAGAAGCAAGTTCTCGATTGTGAGTGAAGATGATGAGAAAAGAATCCCAGAGGAGACGATTATTGTTTGTTTTTGAGTTTTCAGTCTTTTATTTCTTTTTGAAGTTTGTCATAGGATAATGAGCTTAAGTCTAAACCAATGGGTTAGTAAACTCATCACATCTTCCCTCTGATTAGGGGTAATGAGAGTACCTTAAGTGTGAAGTCAGATTCTCACACTTAATCACCTTTGGTGTAGGATTAAGATCATTAACCTACTTGTGATTATTTAGATGTTTTTGTGGTTTTTGTTTAGTGTTGAGTAATGAGGTTAAGCCATAATCAAGGATTAAACAGACTCATTACACTATCCTAAAAGAAGGATAATAGATGAGAATGTTTAAGTTGAGAAAAACTCCTCAACTTAATCCATGATTAGGGATTAAACCCATGACAAAACAAGCCTTTATTAAGTGGATTTTATTTAATGGTATGATGATGAAGTGTTTTTTATGGTTTGTAAGACAACTTGAGGGGGACTTGTCCATTAACACTAGGGTTAGTCCTTCTTAACCACTTAAGGAAGAATTAGAACCCTAATGCAAGGCCCAAGTTACAAGTGTGATGTCTTGATGATTATTAAGTGAATTGATTAAGAGATTTAAACACCTTAAGGGTTTAATACTTAGGATTAAAGTTATACACTCCATCCTAAGAGAAGGATGCAGGCATAACCCTAAGCACAAAGCCTTAAAGCCTTTAGGGTTTAATCCCTGATTATGAGGTGAGAAGAGAAGACTCAAAGGGAGACCCAAAGGTAAAAACTATGAGGGGAGACTAATCAAAACCCTAATTCATTGTCATGCTTGGATGATCCTAAGGTTTGTGAGGTTTTCAAGAACAAACTTCAAAGGAGCCACCAGGAAGCAGATGAACAGGATCAAGAGAAACAAAGTGACTTGCTTCATTCAAGAAGTCAAGTCACTTGAAGAAAGAAAGTGGGAGGAAGAAGAATGAGCAAGCTCAATCTCAAACACAAATAGAAATGCAGCAATGGATGCAAGAGAGATGAAAAGAAAAGGTATGAGAAGTGAAGGCAAATCCACTTCTCAAGTTTACTTACCACCTGCAATGTTAGAAAGAAAATGCAATGCAATGCAAGATGAGATGAAATGATATGATGCTAAGCAAGACCAGAAGCATGTTGATGATGATTATGATGTTATGAGGTGCTGCAAACATGAGGCAAGACAATGGGGATGTTCATACAAGATCATGAATGCAAATGATGCAAGCTAAGGAACATGAAAAGTTATGAATCATACAAGACAAATGACATGGCAAATATGCAATGCAATGATCAAAGATGCTTTATACATGTCTTAAGATGTCAAATGGATCACAAGAATGCACAAAATGCAATGATAAGTCATGTTATGCAAGAGAATGCAAGAAGGATGCAAAAGAAAACCCAAATTAGGGTTTATGGATCAAACATCAAACACTAACCAAAAACAGAAGCAAAACCCTAAAGTAAAAATGGAAAATGGTACCCAAGGAAACCCTAGACCTATAATAAACCACTTCCCAAAGGGGAGATCTCAACTCTCAACCAAACTCAAGATATGAATTTTCTAAGTTATTAGGGTTTTTTAGGGTTCTTAACAAAGGAAATGCCAAACAATTTGAAAATGCAAGAACAATTCATGGCCTTTTTATCCTTGAAAATACATGCTAAACACAAAACAATGCAAGAAGAACCAATGTCTCAACCTTCTTCAAAAGGCAGAAATGAATTTTCAAACATGTGATCAAAATAATGCATAAAAAATGATTTAATTCAATGAAAAATTCTTAAAATGCATCAAGATCAAAAAAGAAATTTGGTTTGAAGGTTGGACAATGTTTCTAAATGTCTTAGAACATTCCATGAATTTTTTTGTAATTTTTAAATACCTAAAAGTATTTTTAATTAATTAATTCTCATTAATCAATTAAAAATAATCTTTTAAATATTTAAAAATACTTTTTTGATGATAAAAATAAAATAAAAAATATTTTTGGGTCTTAAAAATTATTGAAACTCATGAGAAAAAGTTTCATAATTTTTAAGATATTTTTGCTATTTTTAAATAATTATGCAAAACAAAAGACAAATAAAAGAAAATAAATGAATTAAATCTGATTTAATGAAAAGTATTCAAATCCAACGCGTGAGATTCAAAGTTGTCAGGGCGGGAATTGACTTGGCGCGGAAATGAACGGCTCACATTCAAACTGGCTTAATTACACTTAACCCTAATTAAACAAACCCTAATGACTTTCAGGCGACCGGAACACTGTTCCGGTCGTCTTCTCCGGCAAGTCAAAACTACTATCTCACTGAATACGCATCAAATCACCACCAAACTCTCCAGATTTCATCCCTGAACATCATTAAACCTAACCCCTAACTTAAACCCCATTTATTTCCACTAAATCAAGAGAAACAAGCAAGAACAAATTTTCGGGCAAACTTTCAGATCAAGCATACAGCCTCAAAACTCAATCATTTTCAAAAGTAAAAGGTTCAATGCACTCAGGGGAACATAAGGATCATTTTAGAAACAAGAAAAGGGAGTTCTGGAAAAATGAAATTCCAAGGCTACCTGAATCGAAGCTTTGACTCCTGGCACTCTCTGGCTAGTTCTTTGGCTCAAACAGGTTCCAATGATCCCCCTTTGAAGCTTTGGATGCTTAGTTGGAGTTTAAAAAGTCTCTTGAGTGAATTTGCAGAAGTTCTGACCAAGGGCATGTGAAAATCGTATTTGAGTTATGGAGGGTTTCAGGTCAAGGTAGTGGGTGGTTTCTGGTCAGTGGAGCAAGATGAGTTGATGTGTGGAGTTTGTTTGAGTGTTCTTGGCTTGTAGAAGCAGATTCGAATGCTTTTGCTTTATGGAGTGAAAATGGTGAAATGGGGTTGTGGCTTGTTTCAGGCCTGGGTCTTGTGGGTTTGGGGTCAATGAAGCATGGTGATTTGATCTATGGACTTGGCTTTTGTGTTTGTAAGCTGAGAAAACAAATTCGAATGAATATGCAAAATGGAGTGTTTTGGTGTATGTGATGGTGGAGAGAGTTTCAGCCTTGCCTCTTCTTATGTTTAGCCAGCATTTGATCCACATAAACTAATCTCATTGGTCAGATGATGTGACCTGCCCTTTATTGATTGGTATGGCCACTTTTGCAAATTGTCAACCTTTGTGTAAGAGAGGCATGGGTTGTGTTCTAGGCTAGTACAAGTGTGTGGGCTGGCGCAGCATGGTGAGGGGAAAGGCTAGCTTGGTTCAGCACCCAAGGCAACAAGTGGTAGGAGGTGAAATGATGATTTTGCAAGTTGTTGCTCCTTTGTTCACATGTGAGAAATCTTGTTGTATGAACCATAAAACATGAGCAATACCTAGTCCAATCTGAACTTTATGACTTGTAGAAAGTTTGTGTAATGGTTTGAAATGAATTTGAGGCTGCAAGAGTCATTGATCCATGATTTTGCAAAATTCTCACCTAGGGCATGCCTTGAAAATCAATGATTTTATCCAACTTTGCATTGCCATAACTTTTGATCCAAGAAGAGTTTTATCATGTTCTTGTACTTTTTGAAAAGGGAAAGATGAGATCTACAACTTTCATGACCAAAGTTTTTCCATTTGAAGCCTTTTTGGATCATGAATCAAGGCTTGAAAATTGACCTAAAATGATGCATTCTTGAAAAGTCAACTATGCCCAAAAAGTCAACCTTTGCAAAAACCCTAAATTCTTGATTTCTAAGAACTTCAACCTTCTTCCATGATCAAATAAAGATCACATACACTCAAAATGATGAAGATCACCCATTGGTTGGGTCATTGGGGGCCTCAGATGCCCTGATTTTGCACTGACTTGTCTGAAAAGTCAACCCTTGATCAGATGACTTCCCCATGGAATTTCTTCATGAAAATTGATATGCATACTACCTATACCATATAGAGACCAATGGAAACAAGAATGACCAAAAAAATTGGGGTTATGGCCTCTGAAACCAAAACCCTAATTTTCAGTCAACTGTGTAGTTCAAGCTGGCCCTGCATCCACTCAAACCCTAGTTCTTGTGATTCCTCTGCAATTTTGACTTTGAGGAGATAGAATATGATGTAGGAACACACATGGACCCCTTTAAGTTGATTGGTGGCCTTTGGAATGGCTCAAGATGCTTTGGGATTGCTCAGATCACAAACCCTAGGTGCAGATGCCTTAGAAACTATCCAGTGAATCAAAAATGAGATATGAGATGATGTGGTTGTGTTTATGCATATGAAATGATCACAAGCCATGGTGTGAATGGGTGAGGGCAAATTTGGGGTGTTTACAGCTGCCCCTATTCAAACATGAGTTAGCTGTGCAGGTTGTAAGCGACGGCTTAACAGGCAAACAAGATAACTTGTGGTTGAATACCAAAGACAGTCCAAAATTTGCACTCACAGAATGAAAAAGAAAAGGGATATAGATTGTAAGAGCAAAACAAAGTATATCGTAAAGTATGGGCGACGGAGGACGACCGTCGAGCAGAGGACGACTGCTGGGTAAGGTGGTATGTGAAGCAAAGCGATGACGGGGACGGCCGACATGCTGGTAAAGTGTATAAAGCAATGACGGGGACGGCCGACATGCTGGGGATAAAAGGTAAAGCTAAGACGGGGACGGCCGACTAGCTGGGGAAAATAAAATATCATGATGGGGACGGCCATCAAGATAAAGCTGCAAAATTCTGAGGATTAATGAAACATGACGGGGACGGCCATCAAGTTCATAAAGGTAAAGTAACCAACGATGGGGACGGCCATCGGGCTAAAAAGGAAAAGGGACCACGACGGGGACGGCCATCGGGTTAAAGAATGAATAAATAAACAGATGATGGGGTACGGCCATCAAAGGTGAAGGACGATCACCTAGCAGGGGACGGCTGCTCTGTTGGGCATAAAAGAAATACGATGGGGACGGCCATCAAAGGTGGAGGACGACCACCTGGCAGGGTACGGCTGCCGAAAATATCAACGATGGGGACGGCCATCGGATAGAAAAGGTCAACGGTGGGGACGGCCATCGGACGAGCAAGATGGAGGACGACCATCAAGAAGTGGAGGACGACCACTCAGCAGGGGACGGCTGCTCTCGAGGTTTATCATAACACAGGACGAGTGTTAGATACCCAAAATCAACAATGGGGACGGCCATTGGATAAAGTGATGAAGGACGATCATCAAGAAGGTGGAGGACGACCACCTAGCAGGGGACGGCTGCTAAAATCAACGATGGGGACGGCCATCGGATGAGCATGATGGAGGACGACCATCAAGAAGTGGAGGACGACCACTCAGCAGGGTACGGCTGCTCTCAAAGGTATCATAACACAGGACGAGTGTTAGATAAAAAAGGAAAATTTGTTGGCAATCTACTGGGGAGATAGTAAACACGGACGAGCGCTTACATCCAAGAAACAAAAGGTATAAGTGTTTGGTATTGTGTATAGATTAAAGATGCGGACGAGCATCCTTAAGACTATGATACGGACGAGTATCATGTAGAAACAAACTGACACATGCTCTGAGATGATGATACGGACGAGTATCAACAAAGAACAAAGACTACTGTCGAATCTGTGGGGATATAAGTGGTGATGTATACAAGATACGGACGAGTATCTGTATAAGCGTACCATGAGTAGTGAGTATTGTATTTGTATGGATGAGTGTTTATCTGCTGGGGAGAGTGACACGGACGAGTGTCAAGAGAGAACAGTATAATATGAACAAATATCTGCTATACAAAGTCTAGGCGACTGCGTTGGGGATATGACACGGACGGGTGTCAAAAAGGGTGTATGTATAGGTATATGTGAGTGCAGAGAGGACCTCTTTGGCTTTCTGCTGGGATATGACACGGACGGGTGTCAGGATGTGTCTGTAGTACGGGTGATTTGTTTGTTGAGTATATTCAGGCGACCTGCGGGGAAAGATGACACGGACGGGTGCCAAAAGGTGTATATACGGGTGTTTGTGATTATGAGGGCAGCTGCTTTTGCTGGGACTCTGGCGGGGATTCTCGGGGAAGGTAATCTGTATTCACAAGCGTTTAATTCATAACATGACTTATGATTATGCTATGCATTTGATTTTTGCCGTAATGCTCCGCATTAGACGGAATGCTACGCTCTGGGGGGTGAATATGATGCGGATGCCATGATTATGCAAAGGGGCACAGATCCGGGATTCGGATCCCATTGCTGCGAAGATCTCTGGTCGATCTGCTTGAAGTGGACCTCCCAGCTGGGGATGAGATCATTGGTAGATCTGATGATGTATCTGCTTGGGGATATATGTCACCGGTTGGCATATCCTTGTAAATGAGAGACCCAGCTGGGGTTTGTAGAAGCTTTCTTCACTCTGTTGTGATCTCTTCGTGCGTTGCTCTTCCGAATAGAGGCTTGAAGCTCTGTGGGGAGATGATTCCCTGATTTCTGTATTCTGTTGAGGAAGAATGGCCGTTCGACTGGGGAATTGAGAGGCAACTCAGCTGGGGAGAGCAACGGGGAGCAACTCAGCTGGGGAAAGAGCATCTCGGATGCTGAGATGGAGTGTATGCTGATTTGGCAGCTCCGCTGGGGAAATGGGCATCCTCCAGTGCCATGTGGAAGATAGACCGAGTTGATAATGATTCGCCTACTTGCTGAGACGTAACCTGCATGCCCCTGGTTGCGTTTTGGATACCTGCAATCCTGCAAAGACAAAGGAACGTACAAAAGGTCCCGAGGTATCCCTTATTGGATTCCGTCATAGGAGTTAAGTACTTTCGAGAATAATCACATTCCCTGCAAGCATGTTTTATTTTTTTTTAGAGAAAGGCATCTGTACTTATGCAATTGTATTTTTAGAGATATCAGACAACTCTTTGCAAAACATAAATGTAAAACGAAACATGACTGAAAATCTGATTTTATTAATTCATGTGCCCTGAATTGGCAAGATACAGTCAAAGAAACATATCTCCTGAAATGAGGAGATTGTTACAAATTGAGGAATAAAGTGGTGGCGGTGTTGACGACGCTTTCAAGGAGCTTCCTCTTCTGCTACGACTCGTATGACAATGACGTTCTTCTCGTCTTGCTTTCTGGAGAGAGTTGATTCTGATTGAAGCTTGATCCTTTGGAAGCTTACCAAGTTGTAGGTGATGCAGACGAACTCAGAATGCAGTTGTTCGCTTATTCCCTTATTTTGCATGGATCGCCCTTTCAGGTTTTCAATCCATCGGGATACCCATTTTTGCCTGAGCTGTCCAATGCGGCTTTTCAACCCAGCGGGTATACATTTTTTTTTCCAGTTATTTCCCTTACTTTTGCCCGAGTCTTTTATTCTGTTTTTGACTCGCCGGGATGCCCTATTTTTGCCTGGACTTACATTCTGTTTTTATGTCCAGCGGGTCGTTTTATGCGAAGTATTTTTTAACTGCATCTGAATTCACAGGGGACGGGAAGTCTTCACCATCCATGGTACTGAGCATCAGTGCTCCACCAGAGAAAACTTTCTTTACCACGAATGGTCCTTCATAATTTGGAGTCCATTTGCCCCTGTGGTCTGTATGAGGAGGGAGGATTCTTTTTAGCACAAGATCTCCCACTTGGTACTCTCGGTGCCTGACTTTCTGATCGAAGGCCTTCTTCATTCTCTTCTGATATAACTGCCCATGACAGATTGCAGCTAATCTTTTCTCTTCGATCAGACTCAGTTGTTCAAGTCGGGACCGAACCCATTCTGCTTCACTCAGTTTAACATCCATCAATACCCGTAACGAGGGTAGTTCAACTTCAACAGGTAGGACTGCTTCCATACCATATACAAGCTGATACGGCGTCGCCCCAGTGGACGTTCTGATTGATGTGCGGTACCCATGCAAGGCAAACGGTAGCATTTCATGCCAGTCTTTGTAGGTGACTACCATCTTCTGCACAATCTTCTTGATATTCTTATTCGCTGCCTCAACAGCGCCATTCATCTTTGGCCTGTAAGGAGAAGAATTGTGATGTTGGATCTTGAAGTCCCGGCACAGCTCTGCCATCATTTTGTTGTTCAAGTTGGAACCATTATCAGTAATGATTCGCTCGGGCACTCCATACCGACAGATGATATCTCTCTTCAGAAATCTAGCTACCACTTGTCTTGTGACGTTTGCATACGAGGCTGCTTCAACCCACTTGGTGAAATAATCAATGGCAACCAGGATGAATCTGTGACCATTTGAAGCAGTTGGCTCAATCTTGCCAATCATATCAATGCCCCACATGGCAAAAGGCCATGGTGAAGACATGATGTTCAAAGGATTGGGAGGCACATGCACCTTATCTGCGTAGATCTGGCATTTATGGCATTTTCTGGCGTAGGCACAACAGTCTGCATCCATTGTGATCCAGTAATAGCCTGATCTTAACAACTTCTTAGCCATTGCATGTCCTCCAGCATGGGTACCGAAAGATCCTTCGTGCACTTCATGCATCAGCAAATCTGCTTCCGTCTTGTCAACACATCTGAGGAGTACCCTATCAAAGTTCCTTTTGTATAAAGACCCATCAGTGTTCAGAAAGAAACTACCAGCAAGCCTTCTCAAAGTCTTCTTATCATTGGAAGATGCCCCAGGTGGGTATGTTTGATCCTCCAAGAAGCTTTTAATGTCATGGTACCAAGGCTTATCATCTTTTACAACATCCGCTGCGAACACATATGCTGGTCTATCGAGTCTGGACACTGAGATCTGAGGTACAAAGTTGGCCGTTTGAACTTTGATCATGGATGAAATGGTAGCCAAGGCATCTGCAAACTGATTCTCGTCCCGAGGGATATACTCAAGCTTGACTGTTGTGAAGAAAGTCAATAACCTCCTTGTATAATCCCTGTAAGGTATCAGATGATCTTGGTGAGTGTACCATTTCCCGTTGGTTTGATTGACTACCAAAGCTGAATCTCCGAATACGGTCAATGTTTTGATCCTGAGGTCAATGGCTTCCTCAAGACCCATAATGCAAGCTTCGTATTCAGCTTCGTTGTTAGTGCAGTTGAAAGTGAGTTTTGCCGAGAAAGGCATGTGAACTCCTTTAGGTGTAATGAGTACTGCACCAACACCACGACCATTCATGTTAACAGCCCCATCAAACATCATGGTCCATTCTTCCTCCGGGTCAGGCCCTTCAGTGTGAATAGGCTCCTCGTGATCTTTTGCTTTAATGAACATGATGTCTTCATCAGGGAAGTCAAATCTCATAGGCTGGTAATCATCAATGGGTTGCTCAGCAAGATATTCAGATAGTACACTGCCCTTGATGGCTTTCTGAGATGTGTATTGTATGTCGTATTCTGTGAGAATCATCTGCCATCTTGCAACCCGTCCGGTAAGAGCTGGCTTCTCGAAAATGTACTTAACTGGATCCATTTTTGAGATTAATAAGGTAGTGTGGGTCAACATATACTGTCTCAGTCGGCGAGCAGCCCACGCTAAAGCACAGCAAGTTTTCTCGAGCAGTGAATAACGCTGTTCACAGTCGGTAAACTTTTTGCTTAGGTAGTATATTGCATACTCTTTTCGACCAGACTCGTCATGCTGGCCCAGCACACACCCCATTGACTCTTCTAATACTGTCAAGTACATGATCAGAGGTCTTCCTTCGACTGGAGGCATGAGGATTGGAGGTTCTTGCAGATATTCCTTGATCTTGTCAAAAGCTTTCTGGCAATCTTCGTTCCACCTGACCGTTTGTTCTTTTCTTAACAGCTTGAACAAGGGTTCACAAGTTGCTGTAAGGTGAGATATGAACCTTGAAATGTAGTTCAATCGACCTAAGAACCCTCGAACTTCCTTCTCTGTCTTCGGTGCAGGCATTTCTTGAATAGCCTTGACTTTATCAGGATCCACCTCAATCCCTTTCTCGCTTACAATAAAGCCCAGCAGCTTACCGGATCGCACCCCGAATGTGCATTTGTTGGGGTTCAACTTCAATTGGTATTTCCTCAGACGCTTGAATAACTTGAGCAGATTTACCAGGTGATCTTCCTCTGTAAGGGACTTGGCGATCATATCATCCACATAGCATTCTATTTCCTTGTGGATCATATCGTGGAATAATGTCACCATAGCCCGTTGATATGTTGCACCAGCATTCTTCAGTCCGAATGGCATCACTTTGTAACAGAACGTGCCCCAGGGTGTGATGAATGTTGTCTTCTCCATGTCTTCAGGTGACATCTTGATCTGATTATATCCTGAGAATCCATCCATGAAGGAGAATACCGAGAACTGAGCCGTATTATCCACCAATACGTCAATGTGAGGTAATGGGAAGTCATCTTTCGGGCTGGCTCTGTTCAGATCCCGGTAGTCAACACACATTCTAACTTTGCCGTCCTTCTTAGGCACAGGTACTATGTTAGCAACCCACGGCGGGTAGCTAGTCACAGCAAGGAACCCGGCGTCCCATTGCTTTTGTACCTCTTCTTTGATTTTCATAGCCATGTCTGGGCGAGTTCGGCGCAACTTCTGTTTGACTGGTGGGCATTCTTCCCTCAAAGGCAGCTTGTGCACAACTATATCGGTGTCCAACCCTGGCATATCTTGATACGACCAAGCAAACACATCAACATACTCTTGAAGCAGATCTGTCAGTTGTCTCTTCACTGAGTCTTGCAGGCAGGCCCCGATTTTTACTTCTTTCACGTTTTCTTCCGTACCAAGATTAATCACTTCAATCTCCTCCTGGTGAGGAGTAATAACCTTTTCCTCCTGTCTCAACAACCTGGCTAGCTCTTCAGGAAGCTCATATTCTTCATCAACCCCTTCATCAGCTTGATTGATTGGATTGTCAAAGTCATACGATGTCATAGCCGTGCTGTTGTCGGTGCTGTCAGGAAGGCACTCTCTGCAAGGGTTAAGTTGGTTCCTTTTAGTGATTGATTTTAATCTTGCTTTTAGAAAAAGTGAAATGAAGTTATCATTTTGAAAACACCGCCATTTATTTTTGTACAAAAAGAAAAATGGAAAAACAGTGAGCATAAAAGAAAAAGACTCGTTTGCAAAAAGATGTCTGATATTTCATTAATTTAATCTTGTTTGCACAAAAGTACAGATGGCCCTGGTTACAAAATGAGTCTTGTCATCTTGGGCAAGATGCAAGACTTGGATGCATGCTATATAAAAATACAGGAAATAATAATTACTCTGCTCGAGTAACACTTATAATTTCCTGGGAAGACCAGTTCGAGACACTGCTCCCCGGGATCTTCGGACGAATCCAATTCTCCAGATTGCGCTCCTCTTCCAGCTCGTCTTCCAAACAGTTGATAGCATCGGGGGTAAGCATCCCCCCACTGACAAAACCAGGCTCTGCAGCAGCCTTTGCTTGATGTTGAGTTGGTCTGTAACCCAACCCAAATTTGTCCTTCTTCTCCTCCACAGCTAAAACCTTGCCCCAGCCTTGGGCGGTTCCTTCTTCAACAACCTTCCGGGCTTGTTGGTAAGATGACATTGGAGTACCAGATACAGCAGATGCTTCATTCACAATCAAGGCTTCAAAACCTTGGCTCATTGTCTCATGGATCTCTCCATCCATCTCAATGTATTTATAAGTAGCCAGATGGCTAACAAAAATGTCCTCCTCTCCACAGATTGTGACAACTTGGCCTTCCCACTCAAATTTTAACTTTTGGTGAAGGGTAGACGTTATTGCGCCGGCGGCGTGAATCCAGGGTCTACCCAACAAACAGCTGTAGGCGGGCTGAATGTCCATCACATAAAAGATAGTTTTAAAGGTCTGTGGGCCAATTGTCACAGGCAGCTCAATTTCTCCCAGAACCGATCTCTTTGAACCATCAAAGGCTCTCACCACCAGGTTGCTGGGTCTCAATGCCAATCCATCATATTCTAACTTCACCAGAGCCTTCTTTGGTAAGACATTCAGGGAAGAGCCTGTGTCCACCAGCACATGAGAAAGGACAGCTCCTTTGCATTCCATGGTTATGTGCAAGGCTTTGTTGTGATTGCGGCCATCCGCTGTCAAGTCAGAATTGGTAAACCCTAGCCCATTGCTAGCAGTAACATTTCCAACCACGGTTTCCAATTGGTTGACAGTAATCTCCTCAGGCACGTAAGCTGCGTGCAGGACTTTAAGTAATGCATTCCGATGGGCTTCGGAGCACATAAGCAGTGAGAGGATGGAGATTTTGGATGGCGTCTGGTGAAGCTGATCCACAACTTTGTAATCACTCTTTTTGATGATTCGCATAAACTCATCAACTTCCTGATCAAATGGAGTTTTCAGGGCTTCTTTGGTAACTTGGTCTTCCTGCACCGGGCCTTTTCCCTTTGCCTTGGCAGCAGCTTCTGCTTCGGCTGTGGGTCTTTGAACTTGTGAGGCAAAGAGACGTCCGCTTCGAGTGAAGCCTCCGCCTCCCCCCACATTATCTACTTGTGGTGCAGGTGTTGATGTTTCAAGAGTGATTCTTTTTCCTTCGCAATACAAGTCAGAGCCATAGTGCCAAGGGATGGCTCTATTGCTTTCATATGGTACTGGTCCAGGCACCGTGACAGTGACCGGACTGATTGCTGCTGCTGAAGGGACTGTTATTGTTTGTGGATCATAAAAGATTGTAACTGGTGCTCTGGTAGGAGCAGCACCTTCTGAATGATAAGCGGAATTATTTTCGGGATCATAGAATATGGTAACAGTAGAGACATCTCCATGATTGATTGCTGGTGTTGTAGGAGGTTCTGTTGGAAGGACTGTTGTTGTTGTTGATGGAGAGTCGAAATGGAATGAAGCTGAAGTTGTAGCAGGAGAAACTGTTGAAAACTGATCATTTGGGAGGACAGGTGAAGTACTTGTTGATGCTGCTGATGAATTGTCGGGAACAATAGTCGCTGTATTTGTAGGAGGGTCTGAAACCATTGTTGATGAAGTTGCCGGATTTGCCGGAAATGATGTAGTGATCTGTAGCAAGCCACTCTGAATAAGGCCGTCAATGCCATTCCTTAAATCTTCACACCCATTCCATGAAATATTGCAGTATGGGCACCCTAGTTCACACCCCGGAAATATATTGTTTTCACGGAGTTGAGCTTTGATTTCCACCAATGGTGTCCGGATCTGATCCACACTTGTTATTAAATAAGACGGTTGGTCTTCTTCAATAGCGTTAATTCGAGGACCACCATGGTTTGGCATAGGGTTTTTATTGACATTGGGCGGAGGTGCGAAGTTCAGAGCCTTGGAATCTACCAAGTCTTGTACCTTCATATGCAGAGCCCTGCATTTTTCTGTACTGTGACCAGGTGCGTTCGAATGAAAAGCACACCTAGCATTGGAGTCATAGTTTCTTGGTAGACTGTTGGGATCCGGAGGTGCCAACGTTCTTAGCTCAACTAGGTTGAGTTTCAGAAGCTGTGGCAGCAAAGCAGCATACGGCATTGGAATTGGGTCGATCACTCGGTTAGCTTGGGATGGCCTTTGTTGGAGTGGCCTCTGTTGATTGTTGTTGTTGGAGTTGTTGTTGTTGTAGTTTCTTGGAGGATATTGATTCTGCTGATGATACTGAGGTTGTTGTTGGAAGTTGTGTTGAGGAGGTTGATAGACTGGCTGTGGATGAGCTGGAGCAGGGATAGTGACTGCTGCTATTGACCTCTGAGCATATTGGGGCCTACCCCTGTTGGTGTGAATGGCATTGGTTTCGCCAGTTCTTCTCGGGCCTGTAAAAGGCTTTCTTGTACCACTGGACGAGCTTGCACCATTGTCTGAGATCTTACCCATCTTTAACAGGCTTTCAATTCTCTCCCCAGCTATAACAACATCTGCGAAGCTGGTGGAAGAGAAAGCAGCCAACCTGTCAATATAGGTTCCCTGAAGAGTGTTCATAAACATGTCTGCCATTTCCCTCTCAGACATTGGTGGTTGAACGGCAGCAGCCAATTGCCTCCACCTTTGGGCATATTCTCTGAAACTCTCCCTCGAAGACTGTGACATTCCCATTAGGAGGGTCCTGTTGGGTGCCATATCTAGATTATACTGATACTGTCTGATGAAGGCCTCTGCCAGGTCCTTCCAGCATCTAATAGTCGCTCTTGTCAGATGGGAATACCATTCCCTTGATGCTCCAATCAAGCTATCTTCAAAATAGAACATCCACAGTTTCTCATCCATTGTATAGGCCTTCAGCCTTCCCAGAAATGACTGCAAATGAGTCCGGGGGCATGAAGTCCCATTATACTTTTCGAAACAAGGAGGTTTGAACTTGTGGGGGATCCTGACCCCTTCTACCAACCCCATGTCCATGACGTCGAACCCCAAAGAATTTTGAGATTCTAAGGACCTCAACTTCTCAGCTATTTCTTCCAATCGTCTATCATACGTTTCCTCTCCGGCACCCATTACTGTATACTGGTCCTCCTGAGGGTCTTCTTGAAGTACTCTGGCTGCGGTGGCTGTCCCTTGGATGTTTGCAGGAATATTAACCTCAGGATGTAGATGTGGGCCAAACACAGGAGGGTTAACATGGGGTTGCACCCGTTCATTGTTACTTGTGCCAGCAGTGCCTACATGAGGCTCCTCTTGATTTTGCCTCTCCACCATGGCCCTCAGTCTCTCCTGGCTCTGAGCCATGTTGTTCATAACTTCCATGAACTGCATCATCTGCGTTCTCATCTCTAACCTTTCGTTTGCCATCTGATTTCTGACCTCTGTAAGGTCTTGTTGCATCTGATCCATCTGAATTCCCGGAAGGTTGTTTCTAGTCGGGTACCTGTGTGGCCTGTTGAGAGGAAATACCCGGCGGCGAGCAATAATTCCTGGATATCACAACAGAGGTTAGCAACAATAAAACAAAAACCTACAAAACAAACAAAAGGGTTAGCATGCAATGCAGTTATGCTTATTTGTTCTCAAGGTATCCGGTTTGGCCTTCAGTTTTGACCCTTCCAGACCCTTGAAGATGATGCTGTTGAAGTTGCTTTTGATGTGAACCCCAACACAAATATATTACAAAAGGTGAAATAATACAAATTGTTCATTTTACAACACAAACCCTCAAAGGGGTCAAGATACATCACAAAAAAGAAAAAGTACATGGAAAAGGAACAACAACAAGCAAATGATCAAACTCCAAGGCCAAACTCATCCTCACGAACTTCCTTGAGAAGTGCTTCGGTCACAGGATCAGCCGGATGCTCCGTGAGACTTCTGATGAGAAGGTTTCTTGTTGCAACAGCTGCAGTCAATTTCTTGTTCTGACTTTGGTCCTTAGACCTCTTCACTCCTGCTTTGATTTTCAGCTCTGATATTTCCTCCTGGGCTGCTGCCAGGGATTTTTCCATCTGCTCCATCTTGTCCTGAACTCTCTTGTCTTCTAGAGTACGGGCCTCAGTGATCCGGACCCACCTGGCCTGACTCTCTTTCAAATACAAGTCTGTTCTTGCTCTCTGGAACTGGGCTTCTTTACAAGCATTCTTCAGAATCTGCTCACCAGCTTTAGACTTGTTGATATACTCCCCAGACTTCTCAATCTTGGTCAAGTGTCCCACTCTCAACTTCTCCAATCTTTCAATCTCCCTTACACCTTTACTCCTCTCCCGGAGGGTCTTCTGCAAGGCTTGAGTTAACTTCTCATTTCTTTCCTTCAAGCTCTCAAACTCCTCCAAACTGATAGTGGCAGGGGGTGGTGCTGAAGATGACTCAGGCATGGCTTCTATGGTAAAGGGCATTCCAGAGAATTGGGCCCTAGCATGGGACCACTCATAATATTGGACTGATGCCACATTATTGCACTTACCCAGAATGGTAATTCCCTTAGTTTGAACATGATCCCAGGCCCAGGCAGCCTGCCTAACAACAGCCAAACTAATCTTGTTCTCACAGTAGAGGGTCTCCACCAAATCTTGTTCCCTAGGAGTATGAACCAGTGCATAGCCTAATTGCCTTCTGAACAGCAGAGGGTTGTAATTGATACTTCCCTTAACTCCTATCAAAGGCACATTGGGAAAGTGCCCACAGCTTGTGATCATGTCTCTGCCCTTGGTGCTCTGAGTACACCATCTGATGTCTGCTGAAGTTAGGACAGTGAGTCTCTTAGCCCAGTTGCTTTGCTGATGAGGATTTAGGAATGCATCTGTCCTGGGTAGATGCTTAAGAAGCCAAGCATGGAATAATGGAGCACAAATCCTCACTAATCTTCCCCTCTGCTTCTCATTTCTCTGATGAACTGAGTAATAGAGATCACCCAGTAAAGTTGGCACTGGGTTCTTCAGGATGAACAAATGGATTGCATTTTTGCTAATGAATCGAGGCTCATCTGCAAACAATACAATTCCATATACACTCAGGGCCAATAGAGCACAAACAGCTTTCCAATCCCCCAAGGAGGCCTTCAAACTAGCTTGAGAAATCAGGAAGTCCAGATGAAAACCAGGGATCCCAGCCTTAGAGGTCATATGCTGTTCAATCAACACAGGCTCCAGGTGCAAAGCTTTTGCTATCTCTCCATTGCTGGGAAAGACCATTTCAGGGTTGAAAGGGATTTCTCTTTTGATGGGCAGACCAGTCAATGATGAGTATTCTTCCAGAAGAGGACCCAACTGAAAGTCTTGAAAGGTGAAACATCTCAATGGGGGGTCATAGAATTGAATACAGGTATGGATCAGGCTCCTCTGAGATGGGTCCAGATCCATGACCAAGTCAAGTATATCTCCATAACTCTCCCTGAACAAGGGTATGTGATCTGGAGTGATCAGGGTTTGGATCCTCCTGATGTCTGATAAGTCTGGTTGGAAGAAATGATAAGTGATGTTGCTTTTCTTTGGAGCCATGATGCTGAGGACTGAGTAGAATAAGTGCTGATGAAAATGCTGAGGAGTGGGCCACTGGCTGGCTAGTGCAAGTAACTGAAGTATGTGGCTGACAAGCTGAAGCAAGTGCTGGTGGAAACAGGTCAAAACTGCAGATGGGGTCAAAACCAAAACCAGATGAAGGTGGATACCCTGAAACACAAATAAGCAAATGTTAATATGATGCAATGAGTATGTATGCAGATGATATGCAAGGGTTTGTGACTGAGCTGGATCTGATTAACTGCCTTGGTATAGATCCATGTGTGTTCAAGAAATCCAGATGGAGGTCTATAAATCCGGTAACCAGGGTGGGGGACTCAAATAAAGAGCCACATATCCAAGGTTTTAGAATCACAAGAACTGTCCAACATGGAGCATTCTTAATCAAAACAAAGTAA
This sequence comes from Lathyrus aphaca, assembly GCA_963966055.1. NCBI lineage: Eukaryota > Viridiplantae > Streptophyta > Magnoliopsida > Fabales > Fabaceae > Lathyrus > Lathyrus aphaca. The sequence goes on from OZ014521.1 coordinate 7,308,793, forward strand.
CAGGGTATTCTGAGGTCAAGGTACCTGCAAACCTGTAAACAGCCCAACCCCCTCACAGGTGATGATCTAGAACAAGGATCCTTAGACTTGGATCAGTTATGAGAAGTGTAAACACTTCTAACCCGGAGGTACAGTGTTTACAATAACCATAAAAGTTCCTCCTCTAATTCACCTCAGTTTCTGAAGGTCAATACTACAAGGTCATCCAGACTTAGCAGGCTTCCCAGATAGCCCTAGTATTGCAGGAAATCTGCAACACAGAGTTCTCAAGAAGAAACCCATATCTGAACCGTGTTTCATATTCCCGCACCAGACCGAAATGGAATGGGAAAGAATATGATTCACTCTAGCCTAGGTGTCACTCAGGTCCCAGGTATAGGACCTTAACTCTCAATGGAACACCCACCCACCAAAACAAAAACCAAATCCAGCCAGCAACAATGACAGTATGATATAAATAAATGCAATAAAGAAAGCAGTAAAGTAACTGTACATAAAGCAATAAACAAAAATAAATACAAGCACAAACAAGCACATAACACCCCAGTAAACACAAATCAATCAAGCGCTAGGAGGAACCCACAAAAAGAACCAGAAGCCCTGGTTGCAGTATAAGGTTCCCCAGCAGAGTCGCCAAGCTGTCGCTCCCGACAAATGACACCGGGTCAGATGAAGGTACAGACGCGAACGGTCGGCGAAAGATACAGTGAGAACACACAGCCGTGAACTCACTGGAGAATGAAAAGAGTCGCCAGCTAGGCATTTTTATCCCGGAGGAAAGGCAATGCTGCATAGACCTAGAAAGATATGGATAAGACGGTTGCGAACCAGAGAGACTGAGAAAGGGGGTTGGTTACAACCTGGGAAGGTATTAGCACCCAGATTGTCCGTCGTACTCGACGGGATCCACGCTTAAAAGATTTGTGTTTTAAAGGGGTAGTGTCAGTGCAATCTGTGTGTAAAATAGCTGGAAAAGAATGTACAGGTGTCAGTGTAAAGAAGTGAAGTGTAATATGAAGTGTCAGTGTAAGGAAAGAGTATGCTCATGATCATGAGGCTAAGAGAATAAATCTGGAAAGAGGGGGAATATACAGAGACTTTTGTTCGATAACTGTTAAGTTATGCCTACGTATCCTCTCGTGCAATGAGGAAGTCAGAACACCGTAGTTCGACCCAAAGAGACTGAAAGATGAATTGACTTGTGAACTGCTTGCTTGTCAATGCTCAAGTGTATGACCTGTCTGGCTCAGGTGCTTACTGTCTTGCATTAGACGGAAGAAGCAAGTTCTCGATTGTGAGTGAAGATGATGAGAAAAGAATCCCGGAGGAGACGATTATTGTTTGTTTTTGAGTTTTCAGTCTTTTATTTCTTTTTGAAGTTTGTCATAGGATAATGAGCTTAAGTCTAAACCAATGGGTTAGTAAACTCATCACATCTTCCCTCTGATTAGGGGTAATGAGAGTACCTTAAGTGTGAAGTCAGATTCTCACACTTAATCACCTTTGGTGTAGGATTAAGATCATTAACCTACTTGTGATTATTTAGATGTTTTTGTGGTTTTTGTTTAGTGTTGAGTAATGAGGTTAAGCCATAATCAAGGATTAAACAGACTCATTACACTATCCTAAAAGAAGGATAATAGATGAGAATGTTTAAGTTGAGAAAAACTCCTCAACTTAATCCATGATTAGGGATTAAACCCATGACAAAACAAGCCTTTATTAAGTGGATTTTATTTAATGGTATGATGATGAAGTGTTTTTTATGGTTTGTAAGACAACTTGAGGGGGACTTGTCCATTAACACTAGGGTTAGTCCTTCTTAACCACTTAAGGAAGAATTAGAACCCTAATGCAAGGCCCAAGTTACAAGTGTGATGTCTTGATGATTATTAAGTGAATTGATTAAGAGATTTAAACACCTTAAGGGTTTAATACTTAGGATTAAAGTTATACACTCCATCCTAAGAGAAGGATGCAGGCATAACCCTAAGCACAAAGCCTTAAAGCCTTTAGGGTTTAATCCCTGATTATGAGGTGAGAAGAGAAGACTCAAAGGGAGACCCAAAGGTAAAAACTATGAGGGGAGACTAATCAAAACCCTAATTCATTGTCATGCTTGGATGATCCTAAGGTTTGTGAGGTTTTCAAGAACAAACTTCAAAGGAGCCACCAGGAAGCAGATGAACAGGATCAAGAGAAGCAAAGTGACTTGCTTCATTCAAGAAGTCAAGTCACTTGAAGAAAGAAAGTGGGAGGAAGAAGAATGAGCAAGCTCAATCTCAAACACAAATAGAAATGCAGCAATGGATGCAAGAGAGATGAAAAGAAAAGGTATGAGAAGTGAAGGCAAATCCACTTCTCAAGTTTACTTACCACCTGCAATGTTAGAAAGAAAATGCAATGCAATGCAAGATGAGATGAAATGATATGATGCTAAGCAAGACCAGAAGCATGTTGATGATGATTATGATGTTATGAGGTGCTGCAAACATGAGGCAAGACAATGGGGATGTTCATACAAGATCATGAATGCAAATGATGCAAGCTAAGGAACATGAAAAGTTATGAATCATACAAGACAAATGACATGGCAAATATGCAATGCAATGATCAAAGATGCTTTATACATGTCTTAAGATGTCAAATGGATCACAAGAATGCACAAAATGCAATGATAAGTCATGTTATGCAAGAGAATGCAAGAAGGATGCAAAAGAAAACCCAAATTAGGGTTTATGGATCAAACATCAAACACTAACCAAAAACAGAAGCAAAACCCTAAAGTAAAAATGGAAAATGGTACCCAAGGAAACCCTAGACCTATAATAAACCACTTCCCAAAGGGGAGCTCTCAACTCTCAACCAAACTCAAGATATGAATTTTCTAAGTTATTAGGGTTTTTTAGGGTTCTTAACAAAGGAAATGCCAAACAATTTGAAAATGCAAGAACAATTCATGGCCTTTTTATCCTTGAAAATACATGCTAAACACAAAACAATGCAAGAAGAACCAATGTCTCAACCTTCTTCAAAAGGCAGAAATGAATTTTCAAACATGTGATCAAAATAATGCATAAAAAATGATTTAATTCAATGAAAAATTCTTAAAATGCATCAAGATCAAAAAAGAAATTTGGTTTGAAGGTTGGACAATGTTTCTAAATGTCTTAGAACATTCCATGAATTTTTTTGTAATTTTTAAATACCTAAAAGTATTTTTAATTAATTAATTCTCATTAATCAATTAAAAATAATCTTTTAAATATTTAAAAATACTTTTTTGATGATAAAAATAAAATAAAAAATATTTTTGGGTCTTAAAAATTATTGAAAATCATGAGAAAAAGTTTCATAATTTTTAAGATATTTTTGCTATTTTTAAATAATTATGCAAAACAAAAGACAAATAAAAGAAAATAAATGAATTAAATCTGATTTAATGAAAAGTATTCAAATCCAACGCGTGAGATTCAAAGTTGCCAGGGCGGGAATTGACTTGGCGCGGGAATGAACGGCTCACATTCAAACTGGCTTAATTACACTTAACCCTAATTAAACAAACCCTAATGACTTTCAGGCGACCGGAACACTGTTCCGGTCGTCTTCTCCGGCAAGTCAAAACTACTATCTCACTGAATACGCATCAAATCACCACCAAACTCTCCAGATTTCATCCCTGAACATCATTAAACCTAACCCCTAACTTAAACCCCATTTATTTCCACTAAATCAAGAGAAACAAGCAAGAACAAATTTTCGGGCAAACTTTCAGATCAAGCATACAGCCTCAAAACTCAATCATTTTCAAAAGTAAAAGGTTCAATGCACTCAGGGGAACATAAGGATCATTTTAGAAACAAGAAAAGGGAGTTCTGGAAAAATGAAATTCCAAGGCTACCTGAATCGAAGCTTTGACTCCTGGCACTCTCTGGCTAGTTCTTTGGCTCAAACAGGTTCCAATGATCCCCCTTTGAAGCTTTGGATGCTTAGTTGGAGTTTAAAAAGTCTCTTGAGTGAATTTGCAGAAGTTCTGACCAAGGGCATGTGAAAATCGTATTTGAGTTATGGAGGGTTTCAGGTCAAGGTAGTGGGTGGTTTCTGGTCAGTGGAGCAAGATGAGTTGATGTGTGGAGTTTGTTTGAGTGTTCTTGGCTTGTAGAAGCAGATTCGAATGCTTTTGCTTTATGGAGTGAAAATGGTGAAATGGGGTTGTGGCTTGTTTCAGGCCTGGGTCTTGTGGGTTTGGGGTCAATGAAGCATGGTGATTTGATCTATGGACTTGGCTTTTGTGTTTGTAAGCTGAGAAAACAAATTCGAATGAATATGCAAAATGGAGTGTTTTGGTGTATGTGATGGTGGAGAGAGTTTCAGCCTTGCCTCTTCTTATGTTTAGCCAGCATTTGATCCACATAAACTAATCTCATTGGTCAGATGATGTGACCTGCCCTTTATTGATTGGTATGGCCACTTTTGCAAATTGTCAACCTTTGTGTAAGAGAGGCATGGGTTGTGTTCTAGGCTAGTACAAGTGTGTGGGCTGGCGCAGCATGGTGAGGGGAAAGGCTAGCTTGGTTCAGCACCCAAGGCAACAAGTGGTAGGAGGTGAAATGATGATTTTGCAAGTTGTTGCTCCTTTGTTCACATGTGAGAAATCTTGTTGTATGAACCATAAAACATGAGCAATACCTAGTCCAATCTGAACTTTATGACTTGTAGAAAGTTTGTGTAATGGTTTGAAATGAATTTGAGGCTGCAAGAGTCATTGATCCATGATTTTGCAAAATTCTCACCTAGGGCATGCCTTGAAAATCAATGATTTTATCCAACTTTGCATTGCCATAACTTTTGATCCAAGAAGAGTTTTATCATGTTCTTGTACTTTTTGAAAAGGGAAAGATGAGATCTACAACTTTCATGACCAAAGTTTTTCCATTTGAAGCCTTTTTGGATCATGAATCAAGGCTTGAAAATTGACCTAAAATGATGCATTCTTGAAAAGTCAACTATGCCCAAAAAGTCAACCTTTGCAAAAACCCTAAATTCTTGATTTCTAAGAACTTCAACCTTCTTCCATGATCAAATAAAGATCACATACACTCAAAATGATGAAGATCACCCATTGGTTGGGTCATTGGGGGCCTCAGATGCCCTGATTTTGCACTGACTTGTCTGAAAAGTCAACCCTTGATCAGATGACTTCCCCATGGAATTTCTTCATGAAAATTGATATGCATACTCCCTATACCATATAGAGACCAATGGAAACAAGAATGACCAAAAAAATTGGGGTTATGGCCTCTGAAACCAAAACCCTAATTTTCAGTCAACTGTGTAGTTCAAGCTGGCCCTGCATCCACTCAAACCCTAGTTCTTGTGATTCCTCTGCAATTTTGACTTTGAGGAGATAGAATATGATGTAGGAACACACATGGACCCCTTTAAGTTGATTGGTGGCCTTTGGAATGGCTCAAGATGCTTTGGGATTGCTCAGATCACAAACCCTAGGTGCAGATGCCTTAGAAACTATCCAGTGAATCAAAAATGAGATATGAGATGATGTGGTTGTGTTTATGCATATGAAATGATCACAAGCCATGGTGTGAATGGGTGAGGGCAAATTTGGGGTGTTTACAAGATGCATTATGGGACCTTTGGCACTCATTTTAGTGGTCATACTATGGCAAAGAAGATATTGAGAGCAGGTTACTATTGGTCTACCATGGAAGCTGATTGTTATCAACACTCCAGGACATGTCACAAGTGTCAAATTTATGCTGATAAAGTACATGTACCTCCATCACCATTGAATGTGTTGACTGCTCCTTGGCCCTTTGCCATGTGGGGCATTGATATGATTGGTGAGATCAAGCCTACTGCTTCTAATGGGCATCGTTTCATCCTGGTTGCTATTGATTACTTCACGAAGTGGGTGGAGGCAGCTTCATTTGCATCTGTTACCAAGAATGTTGTGGCTCGATTCATTAAGAATAATCTCATATGTAGGTATGGCATCCCTGAAAGGATTATTACTGACAATGGCTCTAATCTGAACAACACTATGATTACTGATCTCTGCACGCAGTTCAAGATTAAGCATCACAACTCTTCTCCGTATCGTCCAAAGATGAATGGGGCAGTTGAAGCTGCTAATAAGAACATCAAGAAGATTGTACAGAAGATGACTGTTACTTATAAGGATTGGCATGAGATGTTACCATTTGCTCTTCATGGTTATCGTACTACAATACGTACTTCAACAGGGGCAACCCCATTCTCCTTAGTCTATGGTATGGAAGCAGTTCTGCCCATTGAAGTCCAGATCCCCTCTTTAAGAATTATGAAGGATGCAGGCTTGGATGAAGATGAGTGGATTCAGACTCGACTTGACCAGATAAATTTGATTGATGAGAAGAGGTTAGCAGCAGTTTGTCATGGCCAGATGTACCAGAAGCGAATGATCAAAGCTTTTAACAAGAAGGTTAAGCCGAAGGTATATCAGGCTGGTGACTTGGTAATCAAGCGTATCATATTACCACAGGGTGATCCTAGGGGCAAGTGGACTCCAACATATGAAGGACCACTTGTAGTCAAGACAGTATTTTCAGGAGGTGCCATGATACTGACTACAATGGATGGTGAAGACTTCCCGCAGCCTGTAAACGCAGACATAGTTAAAAAATACTACGCATGAAAAGAGACCCGCTAGGTTGATAGGCCTAGGCAAAAATAAGGGCATTCCGGCAAACCAAAAGGGTTTGGGCAAAAATTAGGGATATATATAAAAAGATATACACCCGGCAAGTCGAAAACCTGAAAAGGCGGCTTGGGCAAAAAAGGGTATCCCGGTGGATTGAAAACCTGAAAGGGCAATCCAGGCAAAAGTTAGGGATTAAAGCGTATGACTATGTCTCGTTTGGATCACCCATGAAACTGCAACCAGTTGTACTACTTACTCAAGCTCGAACAGATAAGACTCAATTCAATCGTTTCCGTCTCAACAGCAGAAGATGAGATACTTGAAGATAATGGCAATAGTAGAATTGAAACTCAATAGGATTATTTCCCACATAGCTGATTTTCCTTGTTTTGTAAAAACTTTATGGCAAAATCCTCTTACTAGGGTTTATGTCTCCTTGTACAAATTTACCCATGTATGGGTCACTCTTTGATATAAATAAATTCCATCTTTTGAATCCAGATTTACTTTTACCCTATTTACATAAGCGAAACGTCCATTGGTTGTGTTTGAATGTATGTATGCTTTTGAATATGATTGATGTTTACCAGAAATGCATGTATGCTTAATATGATTGATGTTTACCAGAAATGCATGAAAATGCAGTAATAGTATTTACTAAGGACGAACGAGGGAAGGATTTCAACAAAGCTTCGCCGGTTCATCTCTACAAAACAGTTACAAATCCACAGTAGGACAAATCCATCTTCATAAAGTCACATCTCCCCTGGAATTTATATCCATCTCTTTTATCCTCATACGGATATACGGGAAGTTACTTTCCAATAATGGTACGACGAACGAAGACGGAGGTTATGTATACCCTACTATCAAACAAAGACGAAGGTTATATATACCTTGCTATCCCCAGCAGACGGGAGGTTATATGTACCTTGCTATCCCCAGCAGACGGGAGGGTATTGCTATCCCCAGCATACGGAAGGTTATGTATAAATATTATCAAACAAGACGGGAACGAGTTCCTCATATTCTTCAGCAACGAATCGGGATTTATTTTCCCTGGCCAGCAGTTGTTATATGAAGATATCCAGACGCTTCAGGCAGTATCATATCATACATACATCATTTACATCATACCATACATACACATAGGTGCATAATACATTACTTAAGTGCATCATATTATACATGCATACATAATGCATAAACTAATATTATCATACAGAATGCTACCTTGTTTTCAGGTTAATTATCCAGCAAACAAACTTATGATTATCAGGATTGCTTTATCCTCCTGAAAGCATATCATCCATCAGGACTGCTTCATCCTCCTGACAGCTATCATCATTACTTCAGGATTGCTCTATCCTCCTGAAAATTCCTATTACATCAGGATTGCTTTATCCTCCTGAAGACTTATCATCTCTCAAGACTGCTTCATCCTCTTGGGAACATATTACTACACCAGGACTGCTTCATCCTCCTGACAGCTATCATCATTACTTCAGGATTGCTCTATCCTCCTAAAAATTCCTATTACATCAGGATTGCTTTATCCTCCTGAAATCACATTACTACCTCAGGATTGCTTTATCCTCCTGACAGCTTTTTAATACATCAGGACTGCTTCATCCTCCTGAAAGCTTTTGTTACACCAGGACTGCTTCATCCTCCTGAAAGCATATTATCAATACCTCAGGATTGCTTTATCCCCCTGACAGCTTCTTTACCTCAGGGTTGCTTTATCCTCCTGACAGCTTCTTCACCTCAGGATTGCTTTATCCCCCTGACAGCTTCTTTACTTCAGGATTGCTTCATCCTCTTGAAATCATATCATTACCTCAGGATTGCTTTATTCTCCTAACAGCTTCTTTACTTCAGGATTGCTTCATCCTCCTGAAATCATATCATTGCCTCAGGACTGCTCCATCCTCCTGACAGCTATCATTATACTTCTATATGTTGGACTGCTTCATCCTCCAAGACATGTATCTGAAGAATTTTCCTCCAAGTGGAATCTTTAAGCCCACTCAATCATATTCAACTAGCCATCTATATCACTCTATGCACTGGTGAGTGCAAATTTTTGGGCTTTTGTGTTCAATCCCCTTCAACCTTCCAGGTCACGACTGGCAAACATACCAATCTAACCCCTCAGGTTTCAGAAAATTGAACAGGGGCAGCTGTTGCACCCCAAAATTTGCCCTCACAATACAATACTTTGTGTGCTAAGAAGGTTCACAAGGTTCACAAGATTCCCAATGCTTTCAAGACCTTCCATGAGGCTCATGAAGTCTACAAGTCACTTTATGAGGTTCACAAGGTTCACAAGCTTCACAATGCTTACATGACCTTTCATGAGGTTCATGAAGTCTACAAGTCACTTTATGAGGTTCACAAGGTTCACAATACCTCCCATGAGTATCACAAGACATTTCACAAGGTTCACAAGGTTCACAAAGTTCATAATTGGTCAGAAGAGTTGACAATTCCCTCAGACAATGCACCTCCTAAGCACTGCATCCAAAACTAGGGTTTTGACTTTAATCAGGCTAAATGAACTTCCAAGACTTCAAGTGAGCTTCATAACATCTTATATGTGTTTAAGAACCCCCATGACAAGTTTCAAGACTTTTCTCAGAAGTTTGCTCAGTCAGATGATCAGATAAGTCAAAATCAGTCAATACAGTTAAAAGGTCAAACTGAGGTCAACTGGGGTCAAACCAAAGTCAAACTTCATGATTTTTTGCCAACATAAATTATATGAAGTAAAATTCATAATTTGATCAAGGGTTGATCATGATTCATCAAGGAGATTCCAGATCATCAAGAATCAGGAGTTTCTAAATTAGGGTTTTCTCAGTAAAAGTCAACTGAACTTTGACCAGCCATAACTTTCACATACTTCATCACCAAGTCTCCACTCAAAGCTCATTTTGAAGGAAATTTAATTCTATACAACTTTGTGTCTCACAAGTCAAGCCCAAAAATGCTTCATTTGGAAGGTATGAGCTAAGACATTATAGGTCCTTTTGAAAGTCAACAAAAAGTCAACAACTTCAAAAGGGCATAACTTGAGATTGGTAAATGATATGGACATGAAACCAGTGGGGTTGTTTAGAGGACTCTTCAAGATTTCCAAAATTTCCAAGAACACCCTCATAGCATTAAAATTGAAGGATATGTGCCCTTGCAAATTTGGGAAATTTTGAGTTGGTTTAGGATGAAAATGGAGGTCTAAAACCAATTTCTTCCAAATGGGCTTGCCAAATAATGACCCAACCCATACAATGACTTCATGCACGACCCAAACCATTAAAAATCAGAATTTTTATTATTTTATTTTTATTTATTTTGATTTAATTCATTAAAAATCATTTTAAATAAAAATAAAATATGAAAATGTAAGATTTGATGGAGATTAAGCTTCTAGAAAGTCTTAAATATTGATTTGAATTGAAGAGGGAAGAAATCATGAGATTTGGCCAAAAATAGCAAGCATTCACACATGAATATTTGATTTTTAAGGCATGATCAATATGGATCTTTTCATATCAAATTCTTCACATGATCAATCAATTTTTTGACCTAAAATCAATCACCTATAAGTACTAAACACAACCCAATCACAAAGACACGAATTTTCACAGCCTCAAGAGTAAGTTTCACACTTCAAAAATTCAAGCAAAACTCACATTCGGTTTTCAATTTACAGGGCGTTTGAAGGTAAACTAAGGACACAGCTATGATCCTTGGACCTCACTGATCATGAACCAATACTCATATGCATCCATAACCCTTTAAATTATGCAACCCGAATGCATCTTGTTCTTCTTTAAAACTTTTTCGATTTGAATGATTTGTGCATTTATAATGAAAACTAATTGTGGATTTTTGTTTGTTATGATGTTTAGAAGCTTTCTGGATGGTTTAATTTGACTCTTATGGACTGTATCAAAATCCACCATTGTTAGGGTTTGGAGTTCAATTTCGGGAACTTAATATTTAGGACACCTAAATGAATTCTAAGAACATGGCCGTGACCTATAATGCTTGTATAATTGATTTGGGCTCTTAATTTGAACTAATGTTATGGTTTGATGGATGTTTGAAAAAATGTCGGATTCTGGTTTTGGAAATTCGCAGGAAAATGTGCAACAAATTTCATAGGTGATTTCGCAGGTAATCCAAGGAAGAAGACGACTGGCCTGCGCGCGAAATTCACATTCAAATTATTGTTTTAAAATATAATGAATTGTTGTTGTTTATTATCACAAGCGTGCAGCTTGTCCCAGTGGAAAGGCTAGTGTATGTTTGGTTATAGGACCTGTGTTCGAATCCTGGTCTTGTACAATTTTTTTCTATTTTTCAGGTTAAATATGAGGCTTAATATATTATGCCTTATTGCCACTCCAATATCAGATTCGCTCACCTAGATGGGATGGTAATGTGCATGTGCGTTCGCTTGAGAGGTCCTGGGGTCGATTCTCCCCCAGGCCTTTTGCTTCTTGTTATTTTTCTTGATTTTTCGTGACAAAGAACAAAACCAATTGGACTCATTCCTCATTCACCTGCACGCGCTGGCCCAGTGGTATGGCATGGATGTTGTCAAGCAAAGCCTCCTGGGTTCAAATCCCAGCCAGGTAAGTTTTGTTTCTTTTTTTTTCTATTTTATTTTGTTTATTTGATTTTATTTAATTATTGTTATTAATAATCATATATAAATATATAATTAAATAATTCTATAAATATATATTCAATGTTTTTTTCTAAATTCTAAAAAAGTATTTTCTAAATTCAAAATTAGTTTTTATTATTATGTATTTAGGTTATAAAATGTATATATATTATTTAGTTAAATAAATTATTTTTGTAAATAAAATAAACCCTAATATTTGACAAACCCTAATTTATTTTTCTAAACAATTAAAAAACCCAATTTTATCTTGTGATTTAAATTTCTAATTTTTGTAAATATAATTATTATGTACATATTTTACTTAATATAATTAATTTTTGTAAATACAATTATAATCAATTTTTTATAATATGTAAATATTTCTATAATTTGTTTATAATCTAAATTTTATATGTAAATAATTTTTAAAATATATGTTTAGAAATAATTGAATCTATGCTAATTTAATCTTGTAATTATAATATGTTTAAAAATAATTTAATAATTTGTATATAATTCAAAATGTTATAATAATGACTTAATTGTTCATATTTTCTTTTATAATTGTCCATATTAAAATCTAATCTTTTAATTATTATATTATTCTTTTCGCTTATTATTTTAATTATGTTCTTATAATATTTTTGCTAACCCCATTTATCTTAATTATTATTATTATTACTAATCATGTTTATTACTAACCTTATTTATTTTTAATTATTATTACTAACCCAATTAAATTGCTTATTTATTTTACTTATTATTTATATTTTTGCTTATTTACTTATTTATTTATTTTTGCTATTTATTTCAATTGTTTTATTATTATGTAATTGCTCCTTGGTGTAATTTTTTGTAATATTTAAATTATTTAATTTTCATGCTATGGTTAGTAAAAATAGGGAGTGTAAACATGTATTTGTATTTAAAATTGAATTTAGATCATTTAAATTAAAAGATAAATATAAATTAAACACTCACACACGTAAGTCGATCTTTGATCGCCATCTCACTTTCTAGGGTTACCTCTCATTGTTGCCTAATCATAAGGTCAAGTGGGGTGTATAAAGCAAAGTCCCTTAAAAGAAAAGTTATCTAGTCCCTTCACAATAAAAGATCAAGTCCCTTAATGGTTGCCTTTCAATATGATCTTGTCCCTTTCGAATAATGATGACAGTCCCTCCAAAATGCTTAATACACCCTATAGTTGCCTTCATTAAACAGATGTCTCTCACTTGTCCCTTACATCCAAGGTAATGACTACCTATTCCTTAATAATAGGGATAGTCTTACCATTTAAAGGATAAAGAACAGAAAGACTTAAACTTTAGGGTAGGTTCCTCATAGTTACTTGCTCACTATTTCAAACAATTTTCAAACACAAGTTTTTTACGCATCCGTACATGGATCATTATTAAACTCTTATGAAAATTTCTATTCACACACTTCACAATTTTCAAAAACAATTCAAAGTGAGCTAAGTAACTAAGAGCCCATGGATAACCATGGATGTAAAGGGTGCTAACACCTTCCCTTTACATAACCTACCCCCCCGGACCCAAAAATCTTTAAAAAGGTCTTTCCTGTTCTTTTATGCCTTTCCTTTGGATAAAATAAAAGTCGGTGGCGACTCTTGCTATCCGCAACATAACTAAAGTCAGTTCTCCCACCGTGTTACACTTGGGTCCCTTGATTTTTTTTCGTGTCACTCTGGTCCTTTAACTTTTGAAACCTTGTCACGTTTGTCCTTTTGTTAGTGGACGTTAGTCAAAGTCAAAAATAGTTGCCAAGTAGCATGTTACTATATGAAGTGGATATGTGACTCGAGATAGCTTCAAAAATGTTGTGTTGACATGGATATGTGACTCAATATAGTATTAAGGAAACGTCGTGTTGTTGTTCATAATGAAGGAACCCTAAGCAGCTGAAGATACACGAAGGCGATTGAAGACAAACTCTAAGCAGCTGGCGAAATCAAGTGAAGGGAAGGATTGAAGATGAAATTTCGATCATATGTAAGTATTATTTGCATGTTTTCGTAATTGAAATAGGGCAAAATTTAGGGATTTCTATAGATTTATAGATTTTAGGTTTTTTTTTGTAGATTTAGGGGTTTTCATGTTTTAAGGCTTTGAGGTACTCTATTTGAAACTTAATATAGGGATAATGGACGAATTTATGAAACTCAAAAATCGTCATAATGGTGAATTCATTGATCATGAACTAAGTGTATATGAAGGAGGATTACTAGATGTTTTGAAAGTAGATGTTGATAGGTAGAGTTATTTTGAGTTAGTTGGTGTATTGGAAGAGTTAGGTTATATGGACTTTTAGACAATATATTACAAGGACCTTACACTTGGGATGAATGCTTTTGATGATGACAAAGGTGCTTTAGAAATTGTAGTTCTTTATAGGGTGCACCAAAGTGTTAATATTTACATTCAACACACTTTGTCTTAGCCTGATTATTGTGATGGTGTTACTGATAATGATGAAGTACTGATAACATTGTAAGTGAGGTGGAATAGTTTCTTAATAAACTGTGTGATGGCATTATAGATGAGTTGAATGATGGTAATGCTAGTGTGGAAAAATGTAATGTTGTAGGGGAATCGACCAATGTTACAGTGAAATCAGACAATGTTGGAGTGAAGGATGTTAATGTTGGAGTGGGATCAGACAATGTTGGAGTCAAGGATGTCAATGTTGGATTGGGATCAGACAATGTTGGAGTCAAGGATGTCAATGTTGGAGTGGGATCAAACAATGTCAGTGAGGTGTATGATAAATACAGTTTTGATGATAATGAGAATTATAACTAGCATTATGATAATGTTATAGAAGTATCTTTTGAGGATGACTCTGATCGGTATGATAAGATGGAGGAAAATGTGTTAAAGAAGGTGTTAAGGATCAAAGACCTTTTTCAAAAGTTTGCACATATGTTATGCAACATGTAAAAAAAGCTTCAAATTATGTAGACATGTCATATGTCTGGATGGATGCTTTTTGAAGGGGCTTTGTGAAGTACAAATTATGGTAACCATAGGAAGCGATCCTAATGATCAGATGCTTCCTATAGCATTTACAGTTGTGGATGCTGAAAATAGGGATAGTTAGACATGGTTTTTAGAGTTGTTGATTAATGACTTGGGTGGTAGAAATGAGTGCCTTTCATACACATTCATTTCAGACCAACAAAAGGTATATAAACTTGATTTTTCCTCTTATTATTACATTATTTTTCCTGTTATGTAAACTAGCTAACTTTATGTTATGCATGATGTTTTACAGGGTCTCTTACCTTTGATGGGTGCTTTTTTGCCCAATGTTGAACAAAGATTTTGTGTAGGGCATTTGCATAACAATTTCAAGAAGAAGTGTCCTGGAAAGATGTTTAAGGAAATTATTTAGAGGGTTGTAAACTCAACATACTCGCAAGCTTAGGAAATAAACATAGAGAGAATGAGATTGATCAATCAAGATGCATATCTCTTTATGATGAAGACCTCACCAAGATACTGGAGTAGATCATATTTTAGGACAACTAACAAGTGTAATGTTACTCTCAATAACATATTAGAGTCTTTTAATAGTGTTATTCTTGAGTCAAGGATTAAATTATTAGTCATTATGCTATAAGAGATCATAACATCTATCATCACTACTACGGAAAAAACATTTAACAACGGTTGAGAAAGATATATATTGGCGTGGGTGCAAACGTTTTTATGTAGAGTGTTGTTGTATATGTGGTACTTACAATCACGATCCTAGGACCATTGTTGTATTCTAGAAAGCACGCTCCATTTCACAATCGTTAGTTTACACAAGCGTTGTGATATAACCAAAAGGTCACAGGTTCGATTCTCAATATCAATATTTTGTTATTTATAGTATTCTGGTCAGCGTTCAATATACAACCACGGTTAGGTTTTATAACTGTAACACCCTAATTTTTGCCCTAAGATTTCTTCGCATTTCATCTGCATTTTGCATACGAACAAGATCGCACTGGCTTTCGAGTTTCTTCTCAGATGAGGGTCTATGCTTCGCAGTGGATCACCATTATTTTTACTTCTTTATATTTGTTTATATTTACTGATCACTAACCAAAATACAAAAAAAAAACATGTTGCAGTGTTCTTCTTCTTCTCTGTGTTGCAGGTTTGCGAAGATAAGACAGTAATTTCATTCAGATGCGTTTGTTCAGTCACAATTCGATTTCAGATGAATGTTTGACCTAATTTGGTCAAACTATCAAAAGATTGTTTCGACTGCAAATCATGTGTGCCAGGGGTTTATTCCTCAGATATCGGGTTTTCAAAAGTTCAAGTGGTGCTGGGTGTGAAAGACATCAGTTATCGGGCAGTACTTTGTGCGAAGTTTGATTTGAATCTTCAGTGAGCATCAGATCACCAGTTTATCAACAATTCATTTGAGGATTTATTTTCCTCAGCATGGATTCAAGTAATTGAGGAAAATTTCAAATGTTGGTTGTGGCTTGAGTTGTGGATTGTTCAGTGATTCAGGAGTTGGTTGTATTCCTCATTATCTGTGGCTGATAAAAATCGAGATTTGTTGTGGGCTTGAAAACCAAATTCCATCCGTTATCCATTTCTTGATCAAACCATTTTATCCAAACCTTCAATAACCATTTTTCTAGTTCAATTACCTGATTATCCATTTTTATTCACAAAAATTCCAATTTCTAAATTTTTCGATTCCCTTTTTCAAATAACTATTTTCAATGATCCATTTATCCACCCGCATTCCATTTCTTATAATCATTTCCATATCTTCATTTCTTTTTTCATTTTTCGATTTTTTTTCATTTTTCACAAAATATCCATTCTCTATCCAATTTCCATTTTTGTTTCCTTTTCATTCAATTTTTAAAAAAAAAATCCATAATTCATAAACTCATTTTTCTATCCAATTTCTATAAACCTTTTTTTTAATATCCATTATCATTTAATCCATATATTACAAAATCATTTACCAAACAAAAAAATATAAAATGAAAACCAGTTTTTAGTCAAGCTCATGTTTTATTTTTTTTTACACACCAAATAAAATGAAATAAAAGTTCCAACTTAGGCCCACATGCCAAACTCCTTGCCTCAAACTTCCATCAGCTCAATCTTGCCCATCATCACGTGCTGCCTCAAAAACACAAG
Source organism: Lathyrus aphaca (assembly GCA_963966055.1). Classification (NCBI taxonomy): domain Eukaryota; kingdom Viridiplantae; phylum Streptophyta; class Magnoliopsida; order Fabales; family Fabaceae; genus Lathyrus; species Lathyrus aphaca. The sequence goes on from OZ014521.1 coordinate 7,325,354, forward strand.
CCAATCCAAGCCTTTGCAAGTCAACAGCCGTACAACTCCAAGCAACTCACCAAAAGCCTCACGCAAGGCATCACAGCTTCCAAGCCTAAGCAAAACGGCCTAAGCCAACAACAACAACTTCAATCCACAACAGCCTCACATCAGCAAGCCCAATACGCCTTCCGCACAAGCCTTGGCCCAGCAAGCAAAACACAAGTTGAATCCTTCAGCTCAACACCAAAACAACCGCAGCCAACTTCAGCTGGCAAGCCTCACTTCACACGCGCAGAACTCTTCCCCCAGCCGAAACAATCACAAGCCAATACGCATGAAAACACGCAAGCATCAACAACCTTTAGCCAAGCCGTATAGCCATTTGAAATAAACAAAAATACAAAACTCAGCAAGCATCACATGTTAACACTCTCTCAAAACGCATTTGAAAAGGGAACAAAACACCTGAAACGCAATACAAAAAGACTCAAAACGCAAAATGAAATGAAAACGAGTCACGCAAAAACGCAAACAAACCTGTGATCAAAACGCTTCCAAATCCAAACAAAACGGCATCACTTTCTTCTGGATTTGTCTTCTCCATCTATAAATAAGAACCATTCTTCACTTCAAATCCTCAAGCTTCAACAGCCCCTCAAAGCCCTGCTCAAATCAAAAACCAATTTCAAATCCTCTCAAATTTCTTAAACTTTCTTTCAATCAACCATAAACATCACAAATTGAAACTCTGAAACAAAAAGAAAACAGAATCAAGAAGGATAAGAGAAATTCGAAAGTGAGAGAAGAGGAATCACATTAAGAAGAAGAAGATTTGAAGTTCGCGGAAGAGAGATTGTTTGATTTGTTTAATTTCGTGAAGGTGAGGGTTTCGTTCCGCCGCAGATAACCTTTCCCCTATTTGTTTTTCGCTTCGGCTTACACGTTGATGAAGAAGAAGCTTCTGTTGCTTCTTTGTTTTGTTTATAATTTTTTTTTTCATTTTTAATTTTAATAAGCTGATGTGAATTGTTTGGGCCTATGGCCATGGATCCTGATTGCTAGTTACCACTTATCCATGCGGATCCCCCTCCCCCTCCATTTTTTATTAACTTTTTTTTTATATTATGATTATTAGCTCTTATTTCTTTAAGTTTGTTTTCAAATATTATTTTGATGTAAAAAGAATTAGAAAAAGTGTTTTAAAGAGATTTAGAAAATATTTTAGAAAAAACATTTTAGAAAAGAATTTTTAAGAAAAGAATTTAAGAAATATTTTGATTTCTTTCATCGATCTACTTTTAGATCCATTGTTCTTCATCTTTTATTTTTGGTCGATGACAATCTCCAATTCGTGATTGTTGAATTTCGAATAGGCTTAATCTTCATTATTTCAAATCTATGGATGAATGATCATTTGGATCATTCTCCATACTTTGAGATCGTGATAGGTTGCTTTTCGATAAATTCAACGAAAATCTCGATTAAGATTAGACCGTTCTCTTTCTTTTAGTGCGACATGTTTTCGGAGAACGATCCATAATATCGTTTCTCTAACATGTATTAGCACAAATATTTTCCACTTTAATTAGTGGTGGCCGGCCTCATTTGTAGGGTAATTACTTCGTAAATTACTCGGCGATTGCTTAACATAGACCTAAAGTTGTCCCGATTCGGATTAAGATCCACTTGGATCCGGTTGCCTCGATTTTATTTTTCTTTTCGTGGTTGTGCTTGATTAAGTTCATCATACCACTTATATTGTAAATATTATAATAATGTGAATATAATCCGTTTAAATTTAATCTCTCGCACCTTATCCTTTTATTTCAATTTATCGTTCCTTATCTCCTTATTATGCTTTATCATATTATATCATATATCATTTTGTTTATGTTTATATTGTTGCTTGTGATTTTTATTTTGTCCATTTGGATACCAAAACACTAATAAAGGATTAAACATTAAAAAGATTGGTGACTTTAATTTCGGACTATGGTTACTATCCTTAGCTTTGGAGTATGGACGTAGATTTTAGGATCTCTACCCTTGCTCAAGTTATGATGGATTGGAAACTTTGGCCTCAAGTTACTTCATTGGCCTTTGAAGATGGAATTCCGAACTTTGAAGAATCGTTCATAATATGGTTTGATCACTCTTATCTTAACTTTTAATTCAAGTCTTAGGATAGTCACTTCATCTCCTCCCCATTCTTAAATTTTCAAAACTTCTCCCTATTTCAAAAAATCTTCTTTGTTTTCAAACTTCAAATGCTTTCGCAATCAAACCTTGACTTAGGTCAAGCGATTTTTACCCTTTCATTTTATTTTTCTTAAATAAATGTTAATCCATGTAAATATATCGAAATCATTTTCTTAAATACTTTAAAAAATCCAAAACTCACTCAATTGTTTTTGTGCCTTTTGTGCACCTTTTCTTTTCATATGTTTAGATATGATTCATTCTTTCTAGCGGAATTATTCGCTAAAGAACGACGACTTATCTCTACATTTTAAAATCAATGCAACTCATTGTTTCTTTTCAAATTTTGTACCACGAACTACGAGGTTTTGATCTCGCATTGCACTTTGTGGGTACATAGGCATGAGGCGTTAAAACCTCATCAAACACAAAATCTAAAAAACATTTTTCTCCTCATCTCTTCAATCATTTTCAAGCAAACCAATTACAGACCAAAAAGCAATAAATATTTCAAAGGGTTCCCGTGGAGTACCACGGACAAGTCGGGTGCGTAAAACCTTCCCGGTTTGTAACCAATCCCCTTACCCGTTCTCTGTTTGTTTCTTTTAGCCTTTGCTTTTAGATTCTTAGGTTTTTTATTCGTTCTTTTACCTTTTTCCTTTCGGAAATAAATAAAAGCACGGTGGCGACTATGTGTACCTTGAGTGAAGTTAATTAATAGCTTACACTCACGATTTTACCGCTACAGAAAAGTGGCGACTCTGCTGGGGAGTAATCTCTAAGCGGATTTAGCCTACTTTGATTTATTTATTGCTTTGGTTTGATTTGTTTATTATTTGGTTGTTCTGTTTTGGTTTTGGTGATCCTTTGTGGGAGATAGATTCTAACCCGGATCTGAGTGACACTTATGATAGGACGGCGATATTCGAAGCGATATGTGATGGAGTAGTCCAAAGCAATATCAATTTGATAATCTCCACTCGGTTAGGCTCTCTTGGACTATCAATGTCATGACGAGTAATCGTACGTGGCATTATTTTCCGACCTTGAGTTGATCATACTGAGGACCGTAGAACCCTTAACCCATCCAAGCCAATTTAGGAACGTAGTGCGGAAACTGTCTGGGTGTAAACCTAAGGCGGTTGTCACGCGATACTACACTCGGACGAGGTCTATTTTAAGAATGTTATCGGTTGAGGAGTAATCCAACGTACCGATGATATTCTAAAGATGGCTGTTAACTCCGGGCACCTCTGTTAGCACCCATTTGGTTTTCTGTAGGTACAATGAAGACAAAACCTTAGTACTTACCTGTGTGGGTTGGTGTTCTGTTACCTTAACTTCATGCTCGTGACTCGGAACCTAAGCCCGTGTGCCTTGTGTGATCTTGTTTGTGGTTGTTGCATACATGCCATCATGCATTCATGAGCATTGTGTTTAAGATTTCAAAGGACTTATAAGGAACTTTTGCAAAATTTAAGATGTCCATGGCTATGACTTTTGAAAGGAGGAACACAAAGAAGTACACCTTCAAGAATCCTAATGTAATAAAGTTGAGAAAGCTATGAGCTTTGGTTGTTGATACCCAAGAGTTCCGGAGATGTCATGGGAAGCTTTTGTATATGTTGGATACCGATGTACCTGAGGGGATTCTCCCTACTTTAGCTCAGTTCTATGATCCGTTGCATCATTGTTTCACCTTTCCGGATTATCAGCTTGTGCCGACTTTGGAGGAGTATTCTCATTGGTTAGGTTTGCCTATTCTGGACAAGGAGTTTCTTTTCAGTGGTTTAGAGAAGGAGCTTACTATTAAGGTCATCGCTAAAGCACTTTTTCTTAAGGAATCTGATCTTAATGGGAAGTTTCTTCCGAAGGGGAGTGTTCGTGGTATTAATGCTAAGTTCTTGATGGGAAAGGCTTCTACTTCACTTACTTTGGGTCATAAGGATGCATTTGAGGCTATTCTTGCTTTGCTTATTTACGGGATTGTCTTGTTTCCGAACTTAGATGGTATTGTGGATGAGAATGCTATTCAGATCTTCTTGAAGAAGAACCCGGTGCCTACTTTGCTTGGAGATATGTATCATGCTTTTCACTATAGGACTTCCAAAGGCGACAGAGAGATTGTCTGTTGTGCGCCTCTTCTTTATAGGTGGTTTATTTCGCACCTATCGAAGTCGGATGTTTTCAAGGACAATAGAGAGAATCGAAGATGGTCTCAAAGGTTGATGTCACTTTCTCATAAGGACATGACATGGTATTGTTCTCATTATGACACTGGAGTTCTTATTGATAGTTGTGGAGAATTTCCTAATGTACCTCTTCTTGGTACACGTGGGGGAATTAGCTACAACCCCATTCTTGCTAGACGACAGTTCGGTTATTGTTTGAAGGACATACCAAACAATCTTTCCTTATCCCGTTTCTTCTTTCTTAATGGTGCTGTCATGTGGAAATGAAGAAAAGGATTGCTCATTCTTAGCATGCTGTTCACCGGAAAGAGAAAGGTCAATTGGGAAGACAACACCTTCCTCCTTCCGAATGTTATATCCAGTGGGTTCGATCTAGGGCTTCCAAGCTCAAGATGCCTTATCCACCTGAGGAGCCTATGTTTCCCATATTACCATTGTCTGCTTTTCTACCTCCCGTTGATGAGAAGGTGTCTCTTCAAGAAGAGTTGGACAAGATGAAGAAAGAGAAAGAAGAATGGCTACTTGAGAAGACTACGATGCAGGAGCAGCTGAAGGAGAAGGATGATCTCATTGAGCTACTTGAGCGGCGTGTCACGGAGAGACCAAGAGAGGATTTATTTTCCTCTAGTACTCCATCTACTATTCCTCCTACTTCCGGTGCTTAGAAGGCCATTGTTGACAAGTTGGTGAAGGATAAGGAAGATATGGAAGATAGGTACAAGAAAGAGATCAAGAGAATTCACATGAAGTATCAGCCAGGATTCGGGACTTCTTCGGATATGATTCCCTAGGCCTAGTTTACTTTTCCTCTTATGTATTAGGATTATTGATGTTTGTACTTCACTTGTAATCCTCACTTTGATCTTAATGAGAATAAGTTTTTTAAGTATTTCAAAAATGTTTCTTTAACGAATATTGCAAGTTACCTTATAATCCTTTGAAATCTTTGCATTTGCATACGCATACCATGCATCATACTTGCATTTGTCTTGCTTTTCGAGTGTTCTCCAGGGATCTTATGTTGTTTCTTGGTCTTCATTCAGTTCTCCTGTCAAGCTGACTCACCAATTTGATACTCGAGCTAATCAGAGAAGGGTGATGGAAACTTTACAACAAGAGAATCGCGAGCTGCGCGAAGAGGTTACTTATCTGAGGGAAATCTTGGAAAAAGTTGCTGCTATGATGGAAAGTTTGGTGGCTGCTCAGAATCAGCCACCTCCTAATTCTCCTGTTCAGAATACTGTCATCTCCGAGATTGTTACCGCATCAATTCCTGTTGAGACTGTAATTTCTCCTCGCTATCGTATGCCTGCTAGCACACCTTGGGGCATGCCAGTTGATTTTATTCCTGCTGGTTATCGTCCTCCTCATCATCCTGAGACTGCTGCAATTAATACTCTCCCACCAGTGTGGACTACTCTTCCTCCAATTGTGACTACTGCACCGCCTGTTGTGCACACTATTCCGCTCCATGATGAAATGATTTACCATGTTGAGCCCAGTGAAGGCGCTGGAGTGGCTGAAAGACTTGATGGTTTTTAGGGACGCTTTGTTGAGATCCAGAGGGAGATGAGAGCTCTGAAGCATAAGGATTTGTTCGGAAAAGATGCTTATGACCTTTGTATGTTCCCTAATGTTAAAGTTCCTTACAAATTCAAGCTGCCTGAGTTTGAGAAGTACAAAGGCAACACTTGTCCGTTGAGTCATTTGACTATGTATGCAAGAAAGATGTCTGCTCAGACAGATAATGATAAGCTGCTGATTCACTATTTCCAGGACAGTTTGACCGGTTGTAACACGGTGGGAGAACTGACTTTAGTTAAATGTTGCGGATAGCAAGAGTCGCCACCGACTTTTATTTTATCCAAAAGGAAAGGGCATAAAAGAACAGGAAAGACCTTAAAAAGATTTTTGGGTTCGGGGGGTAGGTTATGTAAAGGGAAGGTGTTAGCACCCTTTACATCCATGGTTATCCATGGGCTCTTAGTTACTTAGCTCACTTTAAAATGTTTTTGAAATGTGAAGTGTGTGAATAGAATTTTCTTTAAGTACTTTATAATGATCCATGTACGAATATATATAAAGTCTTTGTTTTGAAAATTTGTTTGAAAATGTGAAGTATTTGAAATGTTTTTGAAAAGTGAGCAAGTACATAAGAGGAACCTACCCTAAGTTAAGTCTTTTCTGTTCTTAAATATCCTTTAAATGGTAAGACTATCCCTATTATTAAGGAATAGGTAGTCATTACCTTGGATGTGTGAGGGACAAGTGAAGGGACATCTGTTATTTAGGCAACTGTAAAGTGTATAAGCAATTCGAAGGGACTTATCATCTTTATTCGAAAGGGACAAGATCATTACGAAGGCAACCATGAAGGGACTTTATCTTTTTATCTATTAAGGGACTAGATGATATAAGATTAGGGACTTTGCTTTACACTTTACTTGACCTTTTGTTTAGGCAACTTGAGAGGTAACCCTTAAGGAAGTGAGATGGCGATCCAGGATCGACTTACGTGTGTGAGTGTACCAATTCAGATATTTATCTTTAAGTTAATGATCTAAATTCAAATTTACATATAAACATGTTTCACACTCCCTATTTTACTAACCATAACACTTAAAAATTAAATATTAAAAATTACTACAACTATTACATATTGGATACAGTTACATAATAATAATAATTAAAACAAATTAAATAAGCAAATAAATGAATAATTAAGTGGGTTAGTAATAATAATAATAATAAAATAAACAATCATATAATATATAAATAAATAAATAAAGGGGTTAGTAGTAATAAAATAGATAAGAATAAGATGAAAGAATTAACATAATAAATAAATTTAAAGTTCAAAATTAGATAAATAATATTTTTTAAGAGAAATTAATAAAAGAAATAAATAATAAGTATTATATACTAAATTATAATGATTTAAACTTATACATATTATAAAAATCCTAAATTAAATAAACATGCAACAAAACTAAATTATGTTCATAAGATGAAATTAGAATTTTTAATTGGTTTAGAAAAGTAATCTAGAGTTTACTATTTTATTGAATTATTTAAGTAATATAAACAAATTATAAAAATAAATATACATAATTAGGATTTATATACAAATATATTAATAAAATAATTAGGTTTTATAAAATATTATTAGGGTTTATATAAAAATTAGGTTTCTTTACATATAAAATTTTTAGGGTTAATTATTTAATATAAACATGATTAAATTATTTATACAAAAAACAATATAATATTAATAATTTACAATAGAATAAATGTTAAATAATTTTAATAATAAAATTTAATTTATTTTTAAAAAAAAAAAATAGAAGTTTTGAAATATACATAAGAAAATAATATAAATATTTTTTGTTTTAACATTTTATTCATTATATTAATTAAATTAAAATATAAACAAATTAAACAAAATAAGAAAAAAAGGTGATAAAAAACTTACCTGGGGCTAGGATTCGAACCCAGGCCCTAGGCTTGCCATCTCTTGGACCAACACCACAGCCACCAGACCAAGCGTGCGCTTGTGAGTGTAGAATGAACACTTATCATTATATTTTTAGCCTGAAAAACATAAGGAAAATAAAGCAAAAAAAATGCTGGAGGTGGTATTCGAACCCCTGTCCTGATCTTCATTCACGCGCATGCTTGCCATCTGAGCCAGGCTATCTGTTCTGAAATAATTTTAACAATAAACCATAAAATATTATAACAAATATTTGAATATGAATAATGGCGCGCTGGCTTCTTCTTCTTCCTCCAGACTTGCGTTTTTTGCTGCGAATTTTCCTATGAACTTTCCTGCGAATCTCAACATACACATAACCTACGAAATTCAAACACCAACAAAACAGTGAAATTATTTCAAATTGATTAGTGCATTATGATCCCCAGAGCTCATACAATCATCCTATGTCTTCCAAATTTATTTATATTAGGTCTATCGTGAAACCCTAAAAGCTTGGCCGAAACCCTAACAATGGCCGTCCTCCAAACCTGTACCAAAACTCCAATTAACCAACCCAGAAACAATCAACAACTTATTACAAACATGAAACAATGATCAAATTTAATTTATAACACACAAATATATGAAAACGAAAAATTCATCAAAGTGTGAAAAGTTTGATTCGGGTTATGCAATTGGGCATGCTTTGGATGCAAATGAGTATTGGGAAAGCATCAGTGATGATCAAGGAGTCTTTTGCAACCTTCAAATTGTCTTGAAAGTGTCTTTAAGGAAGAATCCGAATTGTGAGTTTTTGATGAATTTTTGAAGATTGAAACTTACTCTTGAGGCAGCAAAATCGTGTTTTGCATTGTGATGAGTTTCTCTATATGTAGTGGACAAAATTAGGTCAAGAGAAGTGATTATTCTTTGGACTTTTTGATCATTGAAGATTGAAAAAGATAATGTCTTAAAATTCAAATATTTTTTGATATAACATTGCTATTTTAAGACAATCACCATAATTTTCATATCAATCTAATTCAATCAAGGTTTATGACTTTCTAGAATCAAAATATTTTTAAATCTTCATATTTTTATATTTTATTTGAATTTAAAATGATTTTTAATATAAAAAATCATAATAAATAAAAATAAATGAATAAAATTATGAAAATATTAAATAAATTTCGTGCATGATGTCATGGAACACCTTGGGTCACAAAAAAGTCAGCCCATTTGGAAGAATTTGGTTTTAAGACCCCATTTACTTCATAAACCACCCAAAAATTTCCCAACTTTGCAAGGGCACAAATCCTTCAATTTTAATGCTATGAGGGTGTTCTTGAACATTTTGGAAAGCTTAAAGAGTACTATAACCAACACCATTGGTTTCATGTCCATATCTTTTACCATTCTCAAGTTATGCTCTTTTGAAGTTGTTAACTTTTTGTTGACTTTTAAAAGGACCTATAATGTCTTAGCTCATACCTTCCAAATGAAGCATTTTTGGGCTTGGCTTGTGAGACACAAAGTTGTATAGAATTCAATTTCCTTCAAAATGAGCTTTGGGTGGGAAAAATTTGATGAAGCATGTGAAAGTTATGGCTGGTCAAAGTTCAGTTGACTTTTCCTTAGGAAACCCTAATTTAGAAACTCCTGATTCTTGATGATCTGAAATCTCCTTGATGAATCACGATCAACCATTGATCAAATGATGAATTTAACTTCATATACTTGATGTTGGCAAAAAATCATGAAGTTTGACTCTGGTTTGACCACAGTTGACCTCAGTTTGACTTTTTAACTGCTTTGACTGATTTTGACCTATCTGATCATCTGACTGAGCAATCCTTTGAGAAAAGTCTTGAAACTTGTCATGGGGATTCTTAAACACATATAAGATGTTATGAAGCTCACTTGAAGTCTTGGAAGTCCATATAGCCTGATTAAAGTCAAAACCCTAGTTTAGGATGCATTGCTTAGGAGGATGCATTGTCTGAGGGAAATGTCAAATCTTCTGACTAATTGTGAACCTTGTGAACCTCATGAACCTCATGAGAGGTCTTGTGAAACTTGTGAACCTCATGAGATATCTTGTGAACCTTGTGAACCTCATGATATGTCTTGTGAACCTCATAAGATGCCTTATGAACCTTGTGAATCTCTTAGTACACAAAGTCTTGTCTTGTGAACCTTGTGAATCTCTTAGTACACAAAGTCTTGTCTTGTGAACCTTGTGAATCTCTTAGTACACAGAGTCTTGTCTTGTGAGGGCAAATTTTGGGGTGCAACAGCTTCCCCTGTTCAATTTTCTGAAACCTGAGGGGTTAGATTGGTATATGTGCCAGTCGTGACCTGGAAGGTTGAAGGGGATTGAACACAAAAGCCCAAAAATTTGCACTCACCAGTGCATAGAGTAATACTGATGATATGTTGTATATGCTTGAGTGGGCTTAAAGATGCCACTTGGAGGAACAGGAGATGGGATTAGAGATGCCATCTGGAGAAAAGTTCTTCAAATATACTTCTTGGAGAATCAAGTAGTCCAAAGTATGAAGATATAGCTTTTTGGGAAGATAAACAACGTCCCAAGGTAAGGTTATGCATTTTGAGAAGATAAACGACGTCTCAATATAGCTTTTGGGAAGATAAACGACGTCCCAATGTAATGAGATAACCTTTGGGAAGATAAACAACGACCCAAGGTAAGAGTATGACCTTTGGGAGGATAAAAAACGGCCCAAAGTCATGATAGCTTTCAGGAGGATAAACAACGTCCTGAGGTATAAATATAACTTTTGGGAAGATAAACAACGGCCCAAAGTTATGATAGCTTTCAGGAGGATGAACAACGTCCTGAGGTATAAGTGTAACTTTTGGGAAGATAAACAACGACCCAAAGTCATGATAGCTTTCAGGAGGATAAACAACGTCCTGAGGTATAAGTGTAACTTTTGGGAAGATAAACAACGGCCCAAAGTTATGATAGCTTTCAGGAGGATAAACAACGTCCTGAGGTATAAGTTGTTGATGTAGTTTGTCTGCTGGAGAATTAATCTGAAAAACAAGATTAGTTCGATGTATATAGCATTCTGCAAGATAATATTAGTTTATGCACTATGTATGCATGCATAGTATGATGCACTGAAGTAATGTATTATGTATTTATGGATATGTATGTTTATGGTATGATGTAAATGATGTATGTATGAATCATGCAGCCTGAAGCGTCTGGATATCTTCGTATAAAAACTGCTGGCCAGGGAAAATAAATCCCGATTTGGTTGCTGAAGAATATGAGGAACTTATTCCCGTCTCGTTTGATAATATAGTATCCAAAACTTCCCGTCTTCGTTTGATAGTAAGGTATCCATAACCTCCCGTCTTCGTTCGTCGTACTCTTATTGGAGAAATAAATTCCCGATTATCCTTCTGAGGATAAAAGAGATGGATATAAATTCTAGGGGAGATGTAACTCGAAGTATCTATGAAGATGGATTTGCCCTACTGGGGGATTTGTAGCTGTCTTGTGGGGATGAACCGGCGAAGCTTCGTTGAATTCCTTCCCTCGTTCGTCCTTAGTAAATACTATTACTGCATTTTCATGCATTTCTGGTAAACATCAATCATATTAAGCATTTATGCATTTCTGGTAAACATCAATCATATTCAAAAGCATACATACATTCAAACATAACCAATGGACGTTTCGCTTATGTAAATAGGGTAAAAGTAAATCTGGATTTAAAGATGAAATTTTATTTATATCACAAAATGACCTATACATAGGCAAATTTGTACAAAGAGACAGAAATCCTAGTAAGAGGAATTCGTCATAAAAGTTTTTATAAAACAAAGAAAATCAGCTATGTGGGAAATAATCCTATTGAGTTTCTATTCTACTATTGCCATTATCTTCAAGTATCTCATCTTCAGCTGTTGAGACGGAGTGATTGGATTGGTCTTTATCTGTTCGAGCTTGAGTAAGTAGCACAACTGGTTATAGTTTCATGGGTGATCCAAACGAGACATAGTCATACGCTTTAATCCCTAACTTTTGCCTGGATTGCCCTTTCAGGTTTTCAATCCACCGGGATACCCTTTTTTGCCCAAGCCACCTTTTTAGGTTTTCGACTTGCCGGGTGTACATTTTTTTATATATATCCCTAATTTTTGCCTGAACCCTTTTGGTTCACCGGGATGCCCTTATTTTTGCCTAGGCCAGTCAACCTAGCGGGTCTCTTTTTATGCGTAGTATTTTTTAACTATGTCTGCGTTTACAGGCTGTGGGAAATCTTCACCATCCATAGTAGTAAGTATCATGGCACCTCCTGAGAATACTGTTTTGACCACAAATGGTCCTTCATATGTTGGAGTCCACTTGCCCCTAGGATCACCCTGTGGTAATATGATACGCTTGATTACCAAGTCACCAGCCTGATATACCTTTGGCTTAACCTTCTTATTAAAAGCTTTGATCATTCGTTTCTGGTACATCTGACCGTGACAAACTGCTGCTAACCTCTTCTCATCAATCAAATTTATCTGGTCAAGTCGAGTCTGAATCCACTCATCTTCATCCAAGCCTGCATCCTTCATAATTCTTAGGGAGGGTATCTGAACTTCAATGGGTAAAACTGCTTCCATACCATAGACTAAGGAGAATGGGGTTGCCCCTGTTGAAGTGCGTATTGTGGTACGATAACCATGAATAGCAAATGGTAACATCTCATGCCAATCCTTATAAGTAACAGTCATCTTCTGTATAATCTTCTTGATGTTCTTATTAGCAGCTTCAACTGCCCCATTCATCTTCTGACGATACGGAGAAGAGTTGTGATGCTTAATCTTGAATTGCATGCAGAGATCAGTAATCATAGTGTTGTTCAGATTAGAGCCATTGTCAGTAATAATCCTTTCAGGGATGCCATACCTACATATGAGATTATTCTTAATGAATCGAGCCACTACATTCTTGGTAACAGATGCAAATGAAGCTGCCTCTACCCATTTCGTAAAGTAATCAATAGAAACCAGGATGAAACGATGCCCATTAGAAGCAGTAGGCTTGATCTGACCAATCATATCAATGCCCCACATGGCAAAAGGCCAAGGAGCAGTCAGCACATTCAATGGTGATGGAGGTATATGTACTTTATCAACATAGATTTGACACTTGTGACACGTTCTAGAATGTTGATAGCAGTCAGCTTCCATGGTAGACCAATAGTAACCTGCTCTCAATATCTTCTTTGCCGTAGTATGGCCACTAGAATGAGTGCCAAAGATCCCATCATGCATGTCTTCCATAATCTCTGTTGCTTCCTTCTTATCCACAAAACAAAGCATAGTTGAATCATGATTGCGCTTGTACAAAATTCCATTACTCAAAAAGAACTTAGTAGAAAACCTTCTCAGGAACTTCCTATCTTTGACATATGCCCCTTCAGGGAACTCCTGAGCTTCGAGATATCTTTTCACTTCATAGAACCAAGGTTTCTCCTCTGTTTCTTCTGTGTCAATCTTATTGCAGTATGCATGCTTCTCGAATCTATCAATAGTAATCTTGGGAGCTTCATCATCCCAACTGATCTCAAACATGGATGCCATGGTGGCTAACGCATCTGCCAACTGATTCTCTCTTCGTGGAATATGTCCAAAAGTAATCTCTTTGAAATGTGGGATCAAAGACAACACATGCTCTCTATAAGGAATGAGGTTATCATGCTTGGTATCCCAATCTCCTTTGATCTGTCTTACTACCAGGGCTGAATCTCCATATACGTCTAGGAACTGAATCTTCATATCAATGGTAGCTTTAATACCCATGATACATGCCTCATACTCAGCCATGTTATTGGTACAATAGAAACAAAGTCTGGCAGTAATGGGAGTATGACAACCTTCAGGGGAACTGATCACAACACCAACTCCATTACCAAGTGCATTAGAAGCTCCATCAAAAACCATAGTCTATCGGGATCCTTGTTCAGGTCCGTCATATTGTCCAGGTTCTTTGGTAATAATCATAATGTCTTCATCGGGGAACTCAAAACTCATTGACTGATAATCATCCACCGCTTGATGAGCTAAATGATCAGCCACAACACTTCCTTTAATGGCCTTCTGAGTAGTGTATTGTATGTCATATTCTGTCAAGATCATTTGCCATCTTGCAATTCTTCCGGAGAGAGCAGGTTTCTCGAATATGTACTTGATTGGATCCAACTTCGAAATCAATAAGGTAGTATGAGTCAACATATACTGTCTTAGTCGGCGAGCAGCCCATGCCAAAGCGTAGCAAGTTTTCTCGGGCAGTGAGTATCTTGTTTCACAGTCGGTAAACTTTTTGCTAAGGTAGTATATTGCCTGCTCTTTTCGACCAGACTCGTCATGTTGCCCCAACACATACCCCATTGAGTTGTCTAATACTGTTAAGTACATGATCAAGGGTCTTCCATCAACTGGTGGCATCAAAATTGGAGGTTCTAACAAATATTTCTTGATTTCATCAAATGTTGTCTGACACTCATCATTCCACTCCATTACCTGATCTTTCTTCAACAGCTTGAAGATTGGCTCACAGGTAGCAGTTAATTGGGAAATAAACCTTGCAATGTAATTCAATCATCCCAAGAAACCTCTAACTTCCTTCTCAGTGCGGGGAGCTGGCATCTCTTGTATAGCTTTCACTTTCGCAGGATCTACTTCAATACCTTTTCCGCTAACAATGAAACCCAGGAGCTTACCAGATCTAACTCCAAAAGTACACTTGTTTGGATTCAATCTTAACTTGTATTTCTTCAACCTCTCAAACAATTTATGCAAATGATCAAGATGTTGTTCTTCATTCTAGGACCTGGCTATCATATCATCCACATACACCTCTATCTCATGATGAATCGTATCATGAAACAAAGCCACCATAGCACGCTGATATGTTGCCCCTGCATTCTTCAAACCAAATGGCATCACCTTATAACAAAAAGTGCCCACTGTGTAACAAATGTTGTCTTCTCCATATCTTCAGGTGCCATCTTGATCTGATTGTAACCAGAGAAACCATCCATAAAAGAGAATACCTTATGCTGAGCAGTGTTGTCTACCAGAACATCAATATGAGGAAGTGGAAAGTCATCTTTGGGGATGGCCTTATTCAAATCCCTGTAGTCTACACACATACGTACCTTACCATCTTTCTTAGGTACCGGTACCACATTTGCAACCCAATGAGGATAAGAAGTCACAGCTAAGAACCCTGCATCAAACTGTTTCATCACATCTGCTTTAATCTTCTCTGACATTTCAGGACGCATACAGCGAACCTTTTGCTTCTTTGGACGACAATCTTTATTTACTGGTAAACGGTGAACCACAATGTTTGTATCCAACCCTGGAATATCCTCGTAGGACCAAGCAAAGATTTCCACATAATCATGTAACATCTGAATCAGCCTGTTCTTGACACTATCCTCTAATTCAGCCCCTATCTTGACCTCTTTCCTGTTTTCTTCAGTTCCCAGATTCACAACTTCGATTGGCTCTTCACGTGGCTGTATAGCTTTCTCTTCTTGTTGTAACAACCTAGCAAGCTCTACAGGTACTTCACAATCGTCCTCATTTCCGTCTTCAGCTTGATAGATCGAATTCTCAAAATTATAATTGGCAATAGTAGAACTGTTATCAACAAGATCCAGAGTGGATAAGGATCTGCATTTTAGTGATGTGGGTGTGTGTAAGAACACATAGCTGATAAACAAAATAAAAGAAAAGAAAGACAAGGAACACAATATTTACGAAAACGAAACGTCCACTGATTTTTATTGAATGAAGTATGCAAATGAAATGACATCCCGTAACAAGAACACCATTGTGCCCCGGGTAAGGAACAAGGCTTTAAGAGTTCAATTGTTCAAGAAATTACAAACTTAAAAGTAACAACACAGTAATAGTATTTACTCCTGACTAAAGGAGATAGGAATAACGTCTTCAGCTTTCCAGTTATTGAGCCCAGCACCCACAGTAGGAAAAATCCAAGCATCCAAGTTGTAGTCTTCATCATAGTCACCCACAACATTGATCTGATTCTTCATAATCCCCTGATTGGTGATACGAACAGCACGAGCACGACGAACAGCCTTCTGGGACTCTTCATCCACCATAGCTCTAGCATCCTTGAGGGAGGCCATTGTAGGAGGTACTCTGGTGACCACAGGAACTTTCTTGACAACAGGAGGAGCTTCATAATTATTAACAACCCAAGGAACCACTTCGAACGTCTGGCACGAAGTTTCAACATATTCACCTTCCACTTCAAGATATTTAAAGGTGTTCACATGGCTAACTATATATCCTTCCTCTCCGTAAACAGTGACAACTTTTCCTTCTACCGGATATCTCAGTTTCTGATGTAAAGTGGAGGTTACAGCACCTGCCCCATGGATCCAGGGACGCCCAAGCAAACAAGAATACGACAGACGAATATCCATGACATAAAAGGTAGAATTGAAGACCTGAGAACCTACTTTGATTGGGAGATCAATTTCTCCATGCACCACTCTTCTTGAACCATCAAAAGTCTTCACCACTATATTACTGGGCTTCAACACAGCATCTTCAGGGCTAAGCTTATTCAAAACTTCTTTGGGCAACACATTCAGCGAGGAACCATTGTCTATTAACACATGTGACAGAGTAGTGCCCCTACATTCAATGGAGATATGTAGAGCCCTGTTATGATCCCTCTTGGCAGGAGTCAAATCGGCATCGGAGAAACCTAACCCATTATCATAGGTCAAGTGTGCAACACAATTTTCAAACTGGTCTACAGAAATCTCATTTGGTATGTGAGCAGTCTTCAAAAATTTAATCAAGGCTTTGGAATGAGCCTCAGAACACAACAATAAAGACAACATAGAAATCTTGGAGGGAGTATGCCCCAATTGATCCACAATGTCATAATCACTCTTGCGAATGATTTTCAATACTTCTTCCATCTGCTTAGCCAGATCATCAGCAGCTGACACATCAGTTTGTGTAGGTTCAATAACAGGACCTTTGCCCCGAGCATCAGCAGTAGAGGTAGTAACTGGAGTAACTGTATTCTTGGAAACAACCGGAGAAGAGAAAACTCTTCCACTTCGTGTGATCTTACTAGATCCAACAATATTATCAACATCAAGGTTTTCATCAGCAACGGGTGCATCAGCTAAAGGTTCCTGCTTAACACCATGAATATAAACATCAGACCCATAATGCCAAGGCACCGCTTTATCAGAACTATATGGAATAGGACCAGGAGTGGTGATGATCATAGGAGCCACTCTAGCTTCAGCAACAATCTTCACAGGGGCTTCAGCAGTAATCTTAATTGGACCCTTATGAGTGATTTTGACAGGACCTTTGGAAGTAATCCTTACCGGCACTTTATCAACCATATCCACCTCTTCAACCTTCGCACCTTTAGTTATATGATCAACCATGCTCTCCACAGAAGGTGGTGTCCTCTCAAACACTATGGTGAAATTATTCATGAGGCGTTGAATTCCGTCCTTCAACCTCCAGCAGCTATCCGGATTATAGGCACAATATACACAATCTTCACGACAACCTGGAAAGAACCCAGCTTGTACTAACTTCTTCTTAATAACAGACAATGGTGTAGTCAAATCTGCAACTGAGGAAAGATGTGAAACTTCATCAATGGCATTGACAGTCTTCTCATGATTTGGCATGGGAGCAGTAATCACATTTGGAGTACCCGGAGGGTCAAACTCAATCTCTCCAGCATCAATCATATCCTGAATCTTATTCTTCAATACCCAGCAACTATTGGTATCATGTCCTTGACAATTTGAATGATATGCACATCGTGCATTAGGATTGTACCTGGGAGAGGTAACATTGGGATTCTGAGGAGGATCCCTCAAAGTGATAAGTTCACCCTTCAATAAGTGTTGTAAGGCTTGGGCCAGTGACATGTTGACCTTAGTGAACTGTCTTCTAGCCCTTTGTTGATTTCCCTGTGGTGGCTCTGGTGTTGCAGGAGTTGGATTGGAGATATGAACTGCACTCACAGACTGATGCCTCCTATTACGATCAGGTTGACCATAAACAACATTTGACTCTTTCTTCCCACTATGGGGCTTCTTTGTAATATTGGATGAAGAAGCACCCACTTGGATCTTGCCACTCCTTATACCACTTTCTACGCGCTCTCCTGTCATTATCAACTCAGTGAAGCCAGATGATGAGCTTCCAATGAGATGACTGTAAAACGGACCATTTAACGTACACATGAACATATCAACTAACTCCCTGTCAGTTAGAGGGGGTTGCACTCTTCCAGCCAAGTCTCTCCACTTCTGGGCATACTCCTTGAAATTTTCTTTAGCACCCATGGACATGCTTTGTAGCTGCATGCGAGCAGGGGCTAGATCAGCATTGTATTGATATTGCTTATAAAAAGCCTCAGCAAGATCATTCCAATCACGGATGTTGACACTCTCCAATTGATAGTACCATTCCAATTGAGCTCCAGATAAGCTCTCTTGGAAGAAATGGATCCACAACTTCTTATCAGCAGTATGGGGTTGGATTCTCCGGACATACGATCTCAGATGCAGCTTGGGACAAGAGACACCATCATAAACTACGAAAGTAGGAACCTTGAAACCAATGGGTATAACCACCCCAGATATCAAACTCAGGTCTTCAAAATCCAGCCCAGAAGACTTTTGCAATTCCATAGCATCCATTCTATCCACCAGCATTTTGAACTTATCTTCATTGGGCTCATGATAGTAGTTAGCTTCAGAATCAGAATCCCCCATAGTGTAGTGGAGACTGCCTCCCTCTTTCTCAGACTCTTCAGACTCATAATCTTCAACCTATTCTTTGGTCTTGACAGGACCTCTGAACCTTCTTCCCATGTTGATTAGGCCTCCTGACCTTCTAGTCTTCTTGGTCTTCTTGGTCTTCTTGGCCAGCAGTGTCTTCAATTCATCCTGCCCCTTGGACAAGTTCAGGATTAGCTCTTGGAACTGTGCATTTTGTGCCTGAAGATCTTTGACTGTTTGTTCAAGAGCCATTGCTGAAATAAACAGCGAGAAGATAAGAAACCTGTACACAATAAACCTGTGATGCAATGATATGGTATGTGAATGCGTATGCAATGTTTTCAAGGACCGCAGGATTTAAATTTGTTTAAACAATCAAGAAAGTAAACTTTTATTAGTAATAAATTTGTTTGCCCCTTGGGCTTACAATAAGAATGAAATGAAATAAATACAAAAGATGGGGTTTTAAGTCTCCCATGGATGTTTCCTCTTTGTGTTAAGGTATGAGTTGAGATTCCGCTCCTCGTGAAGCTGCTTTGTTAGTTCCAGGATTCTTTCTTGGCTTGCTTTGTAATGAGCCTCGAAAGTATCCCTTTGCTCCTTCAACTGAATCCAGGATCTCTGTAAGTCTTCCATGTCAGTGGGCATGTCTGGGTGAAGGATGGTATAAGAGGTATCCCCTTCAGCAACAGGCTCCATAGTAACTGGCAGGATGGCAGGATATGGCATCATGAGAGTCTGAGCACGAGATCGCACCCATCTGAGATAAGCTTCCATAAGAATAGTGTACTTGGGCTCCAGAGTCTTGCTGTCAACCTTGTTCATTTTTCCCCATGCTCGTATGAACCTTTGACGGTAACCTTGAAGATCGTTGTCATAGTCAAACACAATACCCTGAATCAACATGTCATGTGGACCATCACTCCGAGCATAACCAAATTGTCGTAAAGCTAAGGAAGGGTTTGATAACGAGAAAATGTATCGATTATATTGCTAAGTTTCATTACCGTTTTATCGCATAATCGTCGTTTTAACACCCGATTCCTCGATTTTTCCTTGCCATTTTGCAGGTACATCGTATAAAGAGCTAAATCATGAGCCACAACAAAAGGAGCGAAAACAACCATAAAAAGATGAAGAAATGAAGAATGCTGCAAAACCTGCATATTTTGTAACACTCACGGTCGTCACCTAGGTGTCACGACCGTGACACCCCAAAAGGAGAAATCACGACCGTGACATATCCCTCACGACCGTGACACTTAAATTACAAAGGACACGAACGTGATGCCCTTGTCACGACCGTGACAAGGGAAAAATAGGTTATTTGACTGAAACTTGGTCATAACGTTACGCTGCACATGAAGTGGCTATTTTCCAGCTGACCCTCCTGTATCCACGTTCCTGGATTTTCTCAAATGCTCCTACGAGGCCCAAGCAACAATTCAACCACCAGCCCATTAAATCTTCTATAAATAGCTTAATTCATTTGAACAATTTACAGAGTATTATTTTATCAATTTCTTGCGGAAGCTCTGCCGAATTATTTTACACCCTTATTATTGTTTCAGCATTATTTTCATTGCTCTATTTTTATTGTATCCAAACCCAACCTATAACAATTTCCAACATCAGGAAATTGTTATAAAATTTATTTGTTTCAAAGCCTTCAGAATTTTTAGTTTATTTTCGATTCCGCCAAATACTCCGAGCTTTCCGGTCTGTGGAAGAAGGAGTCTGCCATTTTTATTGTTAACCAGGTTTATATTAATTTGCAATTTTATATTTATGTTGAATATTTATTTTTCTGCCATGAATATTTCGTTTTATGTTTCATTGCCTCTGTCTGGTTCAACAAAAATGAGTAGCTAATTACCTTAGGGCGGTATGTAATTAAAACAAACTAAATCGGTAAAATCAACTATAGGCTTAAAATAATTAATAGCTTAGTATTCTGGCTGATACTTTTTATTATAAAATCGACCTTTTTGTTACGAGAGTAAGGAAAGTGTATTAGGTTAGGTCAAGACCACGAGAGTGTGAGATTTTAACCAGATAGCTAAAGTTAGGCATTTAAATTAAACACAGCGAGAGCGCTTTAAAATAAATTAGAATTACTAAGTTTCCAAAAATTATCTCTAAACACTTATGGGCTAGCGAGAGCAGGCATAGGGCTTTAGGGGTAAGATCTGAGATAAGACCACGAGAGTGTGAGTTAAAGGTATTTAAACTGGTAACCTCTACAGAATAGATTAAGTGAACCATCTTTATTAAGCCTAGGTTAGATTGACCCGCCTAAGTTAGCATAATTACATACCGACCACCTTAGTATTATTTTATTAAACTTAAATTTAATTCCCGCCTTTAATCTTTAAAAACAACAAAAAATCGTGACAACCCTTCACCTTAGCTAAACTAGAAGTTCATCTAGCACTAAGTAACCATAGAGTCCCTGTGGATCGATAATCTTAAATATTACTTCGATAGGCTGTGCACTTGCAGTTAAGATACCGCTAGACACATAATTAGATACGTCTTTAGCCCATCAAGTTTTTGGCGTCGTTGCCGGGGACCTTAATTTAGTTACTAGTGCACTTTAGGTAGCATTGTCTAGACTAAGGTAACAACTATTTTCTTTTCTTAATCTAAATTTCCGAGTGTATGCCAAGTACTCGCTCTAAAGGCGAAGACTTGCAACCTCTAATCCCAGAATCGGAACGCTTCTTACACCTAAGAAGACAGATATTCGATTACGAACAAAGTTACAATATTCCAGATCTTCAATCAGATCCACCTAAACCAGTCGTAACATCAAAGGACGCAGAGATGGCTAAAGAACAGAATCACCCACTCAAGTATTACGCTAGTCTTTCACAAGCTGAACCGCATTCTAGCATTGCCGCACCGGCTATCAACCGAAACGATTTCGAACTAAAACCTTCGTTGATATCAGTCGTGCAACAAAATCAATTCGCCGGAAATCCTACCGAGGATCCGAACCATCATCTTTCGATCTTTGTGCAATACGCAGATACCGTAAAAGCCAATGGAGTTACCCAAGAAGCTATTAGACTACGTTTGTTTCCTTTTTCACTTCGAGACAGGGCGAGAGCCTGGCTTCAATCTCTGCCTTCGAACTCAGTAACTACGTGGGAGGAACTAAAGAGAGTTTTCTTGACCAGATATTTTCTACCTAGCAAGACAGCTATGCTGAGAGCTCAGATCAACGGATTTAAGCAAAGGGAAAACGAATCACTATTCGAAGCCTTGGAACGCTATAAGGATATGCTGAGACTTTGTCCACATCACGGATTAGTAGAATGGATGGTCATCCATACCTTCTATAATGGACTCTTGTACAATACAAGAATGACAATTGACGCTGCCGCGGGCGGTGCATTGATGGACAAAGAATATAACGATGCTTATGCACTTATCGAAAGTATGGCTCAAAACCATTACCAATGGGGAAGCGAGAGAGTCGCAACTGAGAAACCAACAAAAGGAGTTATGTACGAAGTGAGTAGTATGGACCAAGTCAATGCAAAGTTTGACCAACTAAACTAAAAGATCGACAACTTGGCCATAACACCAACAGCCACCGTGGCTGCAGTAACACCTAACTGTGAGTTATGTGGAGTTCCAGGACATGAAGTTCCTGATTGTCAACTATTGACAGGAATTCCCACAGATCAAGTGAATTATGCTCAAGGAAACCCATACTCAAACACATACAACCCAGGTTGGAAGAATCATCTGAACTTCTCCTATAAGAATAACAATGCTTTATACGCACCAGGTCAAGCACCAGCTACACCACCAGGATATCAAAAGACTGCTCCTAATGTCCCTAGAAAATCGAACCTTGAGTTGATGATGGAGAACTTTATAGCTAAAAAATCTCAAACAAACAAGGACTTCTTAAACCAAAACATTCACACTAGTGAGCAGATTAAGCAATTAGTAAGCAAAGTAGATGCATTAGCTACACATAACAAAATGCTTGAAACTCAGATTTCACAAGTAGCTCAACAACAAGCACCTACCACTGCACCAGCTGGAGTATTTCCTGGACAACCTCAACCTAATCCGAAAGGACATGCCAATGCTGTGATATTAAGAAGTGGCAAGGAACTTGACGGACCTACCGATCCAAGACTTGACAATCCTGCCATGTACCAAAAACCGGATAAACCGACTGAAATGGTGAATGATCCAGAAGAAAAGGAAGATGATAATCAAGAGGCAGTGGAGAAAGAAAAGCCTTATGTGCCCCCACCACCCTATAAACCACCAATTTCGTACCCTCAGAGATTAACGAATTCCAAGACGATGGGTCAGTTTAAGAAATTTGTCGAACTTCTGAAACAGTTGAATATTACTATTCCGTTTACAGAAGCTATCACTCAAATGCCTTTGTATGCTAAGTTTTTAAAAGAGATCTTATCCAATAAGAAAAAGATAGAGGATAACGGAACAGTTACACTTACTGCTGAGTGTAGCGCCATAATTCAGAATAATATGCCTCCTAAGCTAAAAGATCCAGGAAGTTTCTCTATACCCTGTGTAATAGGAAAATTCGTCATTGACAAAGCTCTATGCGATTTAGGAGCCAGTATCAGTGTTATGCCCTTAACGATTTGCAAAAGGCTAGACATGGGAGACCTAAGACCAACTAAAATGTTTGTTCAACTAGCCGATCGCTCAGTTAAATATCCTGTAGGCATACTAGAAAATGTCCCAGTGCGTATAGGACAATTCTACATCCCTACTGATTTCATAATCATGGACATCTCTGAAGACTCCACTACACCTATCATACTAGGAAGACCATTCTTAGCTACCGCCGGAGCTATAATAGACGTAAAAAGAGGAAAGCTAACCTTTGAAGTGGGTGAAGAGAAAGTTGAATTTATTTTAACACAATTCTTACAATCACCAGCTATAGAGGATACCTGCTATCTATTGGACGTAATTGACGAATGTGTAAGAGAAATGGAACTGAAAGAAACTACCTATTCTGAAATTATGAAAATTCAAATCCCTCCGATTTTTGAAGATGATAATTGGCGTGCACCGTATCAAGATGATAGTCTAAGCGAAAGTTTAGCACTTACACCGGATCCCATGCCAAGTAAAGATAAACCTACATTAGGATTAAAAACTTTACCTAATAACCTAAGATACGAATTCTTAGACATTGAATGTAAAAGACCAGTTATAATAAATTCCAGTTTAGGAACAATCGAAACAAAGAAACTTTTAGATGTCTTGAAGAAATATCCAACTGCATTAGGATATAACATATCTGATCTCAAAGGAATATGCCCTTCAATCTGTATGCATCGTATTCTGCTAGAAGAAGATTGCAAAACCTCCAGAGAATCTCAAAGAAGAATTAACCCAATCCTTAGCACTGTGGTAAAAGAAGAAGTTAAGAAACTACTAGATGCCGGAATAATATATCCAATCTCTGATAGTAAATGGGTTAGTCCAGTACATGTAGTGCCAAAGAAAGGAGGTATCACTGTTGTGAAAAACGCTCAAGGCGAATCGATATCGCAAAGAGTAGTGACGGGACATAGAGTGTGCATAGATTATCGTAAACTAAACAAAGCCACTCGAAAAGATCATTTCCCACTACCTTTTATAGATCAAATGTTAGAACGATTAGCCAAGCATTCATACTTCTGTTATCTTGACGGTTACTCAGGATTTTTCCAAATCCCTATCCATCCAGATGATCAAGAGAAGACTACATTCACATGCCCATATGGAACGTTCGCTTATAGACGAATGCCATTTGGATTATGCAACGCTCCTGCAACCTTTCAAAGATGTATGATGTCAATATTCGCAGATTTTATAGACAACATCATGGAAGTGTTCATGGACGACTTCTCTGTATGCGGGCAAAGTTTTGAAGGATGCCTATCAAATTTAGAAATGGTGTTAGAAAGATGTGTAAAAGTAAACCTCGTGCTTAACTGGGAGAAATGTCATTTTATGGTCAGAGAAGGAATCGTATTAGGCCACGTTATATCCGACAAGGGAATTGAAGTAGATAAAGCTAAGATAGAAGTCATAAAAGATCTTCAACCCCCTAAAACCATTCGAGAAATACGAAGCTTTTTAGGACACGCCGGTTTTTACCGACGATTCATCAAAGATTTCTCAAAAATCACTAAACCTCTTACTGGTTTATTAATGAAAGATGCTGAGTTCATATTCAATGAAGATTGTCTTAAAGCATTCGAAACTCTAAAAACAACCCTCATCACCGCACCAATCATGCAACCCCCTGAATGGAGATTACCTTTCGAAATCATGTGCGATGCGAGTGACTATGCTGTAGGCGCAGTTCTAGGCCAGAGAAAGGAAAAGAAACTTCATGCGATTTACTATGCCAGTAGAACCTTAGATTCTGCTCAGATGAACTACGCCACTACTGAAAAAGAACTGTTAGCAGTTGTCTTTGCGCTTGACAAATTCCGTTCTTACCTAGTAGGAGCGAAAATAATCGTTTACACAGACCACGCTGCTATCAGATATCTATTGACTAAGAAAGATGCTAAATCGAGACTCTTGAGATGGATTTTACTCTTACAAGAGTTTGATCTCGAAATAAAAGATAAAAAAGGTACTGAAAACGTCGTAGCGGACCATTTATCTAGAATAGAAGGTATTAAACCCGAACAAGTGCCGATTAACGATGATTTTCCGTATGAACAGCTGATAGCACAAATAGGAAGCGACCCAGTTCAGTTAGACATAAATGAACCAGAACCCGTGGAAACAATCCAAACGACTGTAGGACTGCCATGGTACGTTGACATTGTTAACTACCTAGCTGCAGGAGCTCTTCCACCTGATTTAACCTATCAGCAGAAAAAGAAATTCTTTCACAATCTAAAACATTATTATTGGGATGAACCATTATTGTTCAAAAGAGGACCCGATGGAATTTTTTGTCGATGTATTCCCGAAGAAGAAATAGAAGATGTCATTGCTCAATGCCATTCATCTCCTTATGGTGGACATGCAAGTACTTCCAAGACTTGTGCAAAAATCTTGCAAGCCGGCCTATTCTGGCCTAATCTATGGAAGGATGTCCACATCGCTATTATAAATTGCGATCGGTGTCAACGCACCGGTAATATTTCAAGAAGAGATGAAATGCCTCAAAAAGGAATATTGGAAGTAGAAATCTTTGACGTCTGGGGAATAGATTTCATGGGACCATTCCCATCATCTTTCGGTAATAATTACATACTCGTAGCGGTTGATTATGTTTCAAAGTGGATTGAAGCTATAACTTCTCCTACAAATGACACACGAGTAGTAATAAAGCTTTTCAAAAATATAATCTTTCCCAGATTTGGTGTGCCTAGACTCGTCATAAGTGACGGTGGCTCGCACTTCATTTCAAAAATCTTTGACAAATTACTATCTAAGTATGGAGTAAGACACCGTGTGGCAACACCATATCATCCACAAACAAGTGGACAAGTCGAAGTCTCGAACAGAGAAATCAAACAAATCTTAGAAAAGACTGTCGCCATATCTCGGAAAGATTGGTCATCTAAACTTAATGAAGCTTTATGGGCTTATAGGACCGCTTACAAGACACCCATAGGAACTACACCTTTCAAATTAGTTTATGGAAAATCTTGTCACCTCCCGGTAGAACTAGAACACAAAGCTTATTGGGCGATCAAAACTCTCAATATAAACTATAATGCTGCAGGAGAAAAGCGAATCCTAGATATTAACGAATTAGAAGAGTTAAGGCTAGATGCTTATGAGAATGCTAAGATATATAAAGAAAGAACTAAGCGATGGCATGATAAACGCCTATCTAGGAAAGAATTTAGTGTGGGAGACGTTGTACTCCTCTTTAATTCAAGACTTAGGCTCTTTCCTGGAAAATTAAAATCTAGATGGTCAGGACCCTTTGAAATAACTAGAGTGTTCCCGAGTGGAGCAATAGAAATTAAGGGTAGGAATAATGAACCATTCATAGTAAACGGACAACGTTTAAAACATTATCATAAAGTTGAAAATAGAGATTATGTGAATAGTCTAAGGCTTTTAGAGTTGTCCACTAATTCCCCTGATTAATCTACACCTAAGCATTACGTCAGGCTTTTGACGATAAAAACAGCGCTTAGTGGGAGGCAACCCATTTACTCATTTAATCATTTAAATCATTTAAATCATTTTCATCATTTTATTATTTTGTCATTTATCATTTTATTCTTCATTTATTTGTTTTGTCATTTTATAGTTTTATTTCATTATTACTATTATTGCCTTTAATTTATGCATTTTATTTCCTTATTTTTCCTTATTTTAATTTTAAATCACTTTTACAGATTTTCTAAAAGTCTTTTCCACTTTCCTTCTCCCCCTGATTTGTTTCCTCCGTATTTGCACTGACCATGGCTAACCAACCGATAAACCATATGGAAACCAAATTTAGAGGTAGGAACCAAAGAATGAAATTTGAAGAGTTATCACAGAGGCCAATGGATTTGACCATGTACCCGGATGATCTGACTATGGAAACCCTAGGTATACATGATAGCATCATGTACTTGTTTAACCGACTTGGATGGGAGAATGCACTGATTCAACATAAGTTTGTGACTTACCGCGAGCTCACCCTTGAGTTCCTTAGCTCCTTAGTTTACCTACCCGAGCGCGGTTTTGGTTTCAGGAAAGGATTTATCAGTTTCCGCCTATTTGGAATAGAATATGACTTTAACCATAAAGAGCTAGCTGACTTATTAGGATTCCCTAGTGGACCCTTTGCTTTTACTACCACACAGGTAGAATTGATGGACATTGAGCTGGATTTCTTTTGGGGAACTTTAACCGGAAACTACCACCCTGAACCAAATAGCATGAACAATGATGAGATACATAACCCAGCTATCCGTTACTTCCATAAGATTCTTGCCCACGCCTTCTTTGGAAAAGAAGAAAACCTTACCGGAGTATCTAAAGATGAGATATTCATTATGTCATGTTTCACTAATGGACAGCCTGTCAATGGTGTGCCTTTCATGATGCAAACCTTCACCCGAATCCAAGAAGAACCTGAATTACCTATATTAGTAGGAGGTCTTGTAACCATGATTGCTGATGCCTTAGGACTTAGATACCAATTGCACAGGTGCAACCGTTTAGGTACCATCTGTCCTATGAATCTTAACTTTTGCTTCAATCGCCATATCATAAGGAATTTAGGACATCCACCTTTCGAGTACCTAATCCGGAATGAGGTAGTAACCCTGTTCACACTACCAAACCATGCTAGAGTAAGTGTTCACAATAAGGATAACTGGCTTTATGAGTTAACCCCACCTGACTATCCATCTACTCCTGAAACACCTCAGTCTTACAAGATAAAAGGTGATATAATGACTGATGTCGAAAGTGACCCTGAGACACCTCCTGGTTACCATGACATTGACCGCACTGACGAAGTGATTGAAACCCCTGAAGTGAATCAAGTAGATTATGCTAACAACTTACAGAATATCATGAACACTCTTGAAGCTTACCAAACTGATATAAATACTGTTAAGGATGAGATTAAGAGCATGCGATTGGACATTATAGGTCTAACTGACATAACCTGTGAACAATTCTATCACCTGAACTCCGCAATCGAAGATTTGAAGAAACACTTTTGAAAATGCTATAGTGATCTAGTTTATTTTACTTATTGTTTTCGTTTCTAGTTAGTTTTACTTTTCGCAAACAATTTCGTACCGTATTTTCATTAATGTAATTTCATTTCAATTATCAAATGCAAGGCACTTCTAGTTTACAAATTTTTTCATTTTAATCAATTTATATGTTTTCAATCTATATACTGTTATGCTTGAATTGATTCATATTCTATAAAATCTCTCGTGTGATGCAATTTACAAGTACTATGTTGAAATTATTTATTATATGGTGTTTATATTTAATATTGAGTGAGAAGTGATCAAAATTATTATATAAAGTATATGAAGCGTGAGAGATAATGCTTTCTGGAAATTATTCAAGGAATTCAACCTCACGGTCGTCACACCCCCCTAACGATCGTGACAAGCTAAATAGCGTGTCACGACCGTCATCTCCTTGTCACGACCGTGACAACCCTAAATATAGAATTCGTGAGAAACAGAACTGTTTCTCTTTCGAAACCTCTTCATCTTCTTCTTCCATAACTTTCAAAACCACCCATTATCTCCCCTAACTTCCGTAACCTCCCATTACCAAATTAAAACCCATTAACCTCTCCATTATCACCACACCTATCACATTCTCACCTTCCAATATTTATCCGAACCATTATTTCTCTCATTTTATCACTTTTTCACAAATATCCAAACTCCTCATCTCCCACTTTTGTTCTTGCATGCAATGGAAGCTATTCAATTTAGACAGGGTGAGAATGGAGAAAACCAGAGAGAAAGATTCATCCGATTCCAGAACCGCGATGTGCAACCCACGCGTTATATCGACACTGTCTGTTTGAGAGAACTCAGAATGCTTAACAGTGTCAAGAGCCTGCTTCAAAAAGTCGGTCTGTGGGATCTTTGCAGTCAGCCCCAGCCCACATTCGAGCTTCTGACATTGGAATTCCTAAGCTCGTTCCATTACATCACTCCTACCGGTTCTCAGAGTCAACTTACCGGCTTCGCTAAGTTCAGATTACATGGCCAGGAGTTCGAACTTTCGCAAAATAGGATAGCCGAGTTGCTAGGCTTCGATCACGGGAATGAAGCTCATCTCCGCGTGCCGGACAATTTCAGTGAAACCGCTTTCACTTTATGGCACGACATAACCAACACCCGTGCCTCAGCCTTTCAGAGCCTTAATGCTACACACATCCACAACCCGGCAATCAGATATTTTCACCGCATCATTTGCAACACCATCTTTGCATGAGAGAGTAACCATAAGCTCAACTCCAAGGAGCTTCTGTTCTTGCACTGCGCTCTAAATGACGAGCCAATCAACGCTGCCCCGTTCATGCTATCTCACATCCAGGCCATTGCGCAAAGAGGCTCAACCCCATTTTTCATAGGCGGCATTGTCACCACCCTCGCCATTCAGTTAGGGCTTGGTGACTTGGTCGTAAATCAGCCTTTCAGAGACGCTGAGTTCCTAACCAAGAACTATTGCAGGTCCGCTCACTTGATTGCATAGAGAGAGGATGGCAGGTATAGCCCTGTTATCCATGGCACTGTTTATCACCACATCATTCTGCCGTCCCGTGACCGCATCGATCCGTCTAGCCGAGCCACCTGGCTCTTTGTTTTACCGGATGCTGCCGGCCACGCCCCCATTCATGATGATCAGGCCGATCCTCCAACGGAAGAGATGCAGGACGCCATGGATGCAGCTGAGCCTGTCCAGGATATTCCCGAGTCATCTACCCGACAGCCTCCTGCACAAGAATTCACACTTGAGGAAGTCCTTCGTGCGATTCATCAGCAAAACCAGAGGAATGCTGCACTGGAGCGAAGGCAGAAGGAGCAACATGATGCTTTACTCCGCACTATTGCAACCAACCAGACAACTACTGATGCGAAGCTCGGAGAAATTTTTAGCGAGCTAGAGGCTTTGCGCATTGACATCACTGCTATCACCGGTACCGGTTCTGATCCTGAAGCGACTCCGACCAGACGCTCCCGCACCAGAAGCCGAGGCCGCGGTCATCAGCAGCCTTAGTTTTAGTTCTTATGTTTGTTTTTCATTTTCATAGTTTGTATTGTACTTTTACCGCTATTATATCACAACATTGAGGACAATGTCTGATATAGTGTGGGAGAGGTACCTTTCATTTTCCGCATTTTCCCTTTTCGCACTTTTCCATTCCGTTGTATTTTCCTTTTCGTAAGTTAATGAAACGAGCGATTTTTGTGCTATTTTCTTTAGTTTCGAACTTTCCCCGTTTATTTAGTCATACCGAAAAAAAAAATCTTTAATTATTCGCATTACCCGACTTACCTACGAAATCATAATTAGGAAGCTGAGAACGATTCAACAAGATCAATACAGTCTTGACACCTTAGACTTCCCACTTAAGCAATCCCGTTCCGATGATTGTAACGACTACACCTTAAGTTTCAGTTCAAAAGTAACCCCTGGTAGTTTATACTAGCAGTCAGCACCGTCTGAACACAAACCACGTGGGGAGCCGATGAATATAAGCGTTTGATGCCTAATCAATAATGATCCTTCATATCTCGATGCAAATGAAAAGAAATTGCACCAAAGTACACGGTCGCATATAAGAAACGAGAAATATGAAAAGGAGTCCATTGCGGGTTGGTTCAGAGGTACTGGTTCTGAACTTGGTAGGGCGTGCTACGGCTCGATCCTCCACAACCTCCAAATCAGATAATGTATGTAGGGTTACCGCACTCGTGTACCAGACCCCGTGCTTAAAAAGGATCAAAGTCGCTAACCGGCTACTCCACTACGTGCGTGCTAAGGCAAAGGGCTTAATGTGATTGTGCTAGAATGAAACCGGGCGAAATAAGATCGAAAAACTCTAGGTGAAATAGTAAAGAAATTACCGAATGTTTCGTTTAACGGGAAGTCGACGACTTAGCTTGTTGCTTGTGTCATTAGTGTATCGTTAGTGTTTTATCATAGTACCGGTTTATCCGACAAAACGATCCCTCGTACGGTTTGTTATGTGTGTGCGTCGATAAAAACTTGTCCGACAATTTTCAACCGACTATTTGCTTGAGGACAAGCAAAGGTTTAAGTTTGGGGAAGTTTGATAACGAGAAAATGTATCGATTATATTGCTAAGTTTCATTACCGTTTTATCGCATAATCGTCGTTTTAACACCCGATTCCTCGAGTTTTCCTTGCCATTTTGCAGGTATATCGTATAAAGAGCTAAATCATGAGCCACAAGCAAAAGGAGCGAAAAAAACCATAAAAAGATGAAGAAATGAAGAATGCTGCAAAACCTGCATATTTTGTAACACTCACGGTCGTCACCTAGGTGTCACGACCGTGACACCCCAAAAGGAGCAATCACGACCGTGACATATCCCTCACGACCGTGACACTTAAATTACAAAGGACACGAACGTGATGCCCTTGTCACGATCGTGACAAGGGAAAAATAGGTTATTTGACTGAAACTTGGTCATAACGTTACGCTGCACATGAAGTGGCTATTTTCCAGCTGACCCTCCTGTATCCACGTTCCTGGATTTTCTCGAATGCTCCTACGAGGCCCAAGCAACAATTCAACCACCAGCCCATTAAATCTTCTATAAATAGCTTAATTCATTTGAACAATTTACAGAGTATAATTTTATCAATTTCTTGCGGAAGCTCTGCCGAATTATTTTACACCCTTATTATTGTTTCAGCATTATTTTCATTGCTCTATTTTTATTGTATCCAAACCCAACCTATAACAATTTCCAACATCAGGAAATTGTTATAAAATTTATTTGTTTCAAAGCCTTCAGAATTTTTAGTTTATTTTCGATTCCGCCAAATACTCCGAGCTTTCCGGTATGTGGAAGAATGAGTCTGCCATTTTTATTGTTAACCAGGTTTATATTAATTTGCAATTTTATATTTATGTTGAATATTTATTTTTTTGCCATGAATATTTCGTTTTATGTTTCCCTGCCTCTGTCTGGTTCAACAAAAATGAGTAGCTAATTACCTTAGGGCGGTATGTAATTAAAACAAACTAAATCGGTAAAATCAACTATAGGCTTAAAATAATTAATAGCTTAGTATTCTGGCTGATACTTTTTATTATAAAATCGACCTTTTTGTTACGAGAGTAAGGAAAGTGTATTAGGTTAGGTCAAGACCACGAGAGTGTGAGATTTTAACCAGATAGCTAAAGTTAGGCATTTAAATTAAACACAGCGAGAGCGCTTTAAAATAAATTAGAATTACTAAGTTTCCAAAAATTATCTCTAAACACTTATGGGCTAGCGAGAGCAGGCATAGGGCTTTAGGGGTAAGATCTGAGATAAGACCACGAGAGTGTGAGTTAAAGGTATTTAAACTGGTAACCTCTACAGAATAGATTAAGTGAACCATCTTTATTAAGCCTAGGTTAGATTGACCCGCCTAAGTTAGCATAATTACATACCGACCACCTTAGTATTATTTTATTAAACTTAAATTTAATTCCCGCCTTTAATCTTTAAAAACAACAAAAAATCGTGACAACCCTTCACCTTAGCTAAACTAGAAGTTCATCTAGCACTAAGTAACCATAGAGTCCCTGTGGATCGATAATCTTAAATATTACTTCGATAGGCTGTGCACTTGCAGTTAAGATACCGCTAGACACATAATTAGATACGTCTTTAGCCCATCAGGGTTGTAGGTAATGCCTCCTCTTATGCCTAGAAGTGGCACATTAGGAAACTCCCCACAACGGTCAATGATAGTAACATTCTCCATAGATCTGGAGCACCAATGAATATTTGAATGAGAGAGTGATATGATCCTCTTGGACCACCTGAACCCTTGTGCATTCTTCATCACTGATCGAGGAAGGTGAGAAATAAACCACCTAGATAGCAAAGGTATGCAACACATCAAAGTTCCTCTTGCCCTTGTAGTACGGGTATGAAGAGAATGTAGGATGTCTCCAAGCACTGTAGGCACTGGATTGTGACTCAGGAATATGTTGATGGCATGAACATCTATGAACTGATCAGGATTGGGGAACAACACTAAGCCATAAATCAACAAGGCTAAGATCTCCTCAAAGGCATCATAGCTCATAGCCTTCAAGAACAACTGAGCCTTCTCTATCAACACCTTAGCAAGAATACCCTTAACTCCGCTTCTCGTTTCTAGAACAATGTCAGACTTCTTCAGATGTAGAGCTGCAGCAATAACCTCAGGTTTAAGCTCTTTCTCTAGACCTGTGAAGGGTTTCTGATCAAGAATAGGTATACCCAGAAGCTTGGAGAACTCTTCCATTGTAGGAACCAACTGATAGTCGGGGAATGTAAAACAGTGATGTTTAGGATCAAAGAACTGAAACAGAACACTCATCATGTCTTCATTGAACCCTGAAGTGACTAGATCCAGTAGGTGACCATGTCTCTTAATGAACTGGGAGTTTTCAGAAACTTGAGAGACCAACTCCTTAAGCTTAGGAGGTATTCCTACAAAGTTGATCCGGATAGTATTTCTACGAGCAGAAGCCATGACCTGCAACAAAGAACAAAGATAAATCCTTTGGTCCTTGAAATGGCTAGTGAAAATGCTATGCTTATGATGCATGATGATGTTATGATGTTATGCTCAATCACAAACATGTGGCACACACAAACAAGTCACACAATAGCCCTAGGTTTGAAGGCTTGCATGAGGTTCAAAGGTAAGTACCCCTCCCCTGAAGTTTAGTTGGTTCATCCTGTCCTACAAAGTAACCAGGTTCTAAAGGATCTCAATATCATTGATCCTTCACAAGGGTGGTTGTTCAGTAGGCAACTTACTTGCCAACCAAAACCCTCCAAGTTTAGGATCTCAATGAGTGTAGCATCGAGTATCAACCAACTTCAGTCTTCACCAAAGCCGGTTATCTCACTACTTTTCTAAAGGCCAAGATGGGATAACTAGGGTTCTAAAAGTTAGTTAGTGTATTGACAACATATGGCAGCCTCATATTATCCTCAACTTGACTTAAGGAACATAAGCACCAACCAAGAAGTCACACTAACTATGGCCACCAGATCAACCATATCGGTATACGCCGTACAGTTTCCTTGGTCTATTGCCATTTACCTAAGGTACACTAGATCCGGGTTAGGATCTTTCACACATAAGAGCACCCAACAAGTAATATAAAGCAAACAAGGCAAATAATTTAAAGTGATCTAATTCCTAAGGGTACCCCTCTTTTACAAATCCCCAGCAGAGTCGCCAGTTCTGTAACACGGTGGGAGAACTGACTTTAGTTAAATGTTGCGGATAGCAAGAGTCGCCACCGACTTTTATTTTATCCAAAAGGAAAGGGCATAAAAGAACAGGAAAGACCTTAAAAAGATTTTTGGGTTCGGGGGGTAGGTTATGTAAAGGGAAGGTGTTAGCACCCTTTACATCCATGGTTATCCATGGGCTCTTAGTTACTTAGCTCACTTTAAAATGTTTTTGAAATGTGAAGTGTGTGAATAGAATTTTCTTTAAGTACTTTATAATGATCCATGTACGGATATATATAAAGTCTTTGTTTTGAAAATTTGTTTGAAAATGTGAAGTATTTGAAATGTTTTTTAAAAGTGAGCAAGTACATAAGAGGAACCTACCCTAAGTTAAGTCTTTTTTGTTCTTAAATATCCTTTAAATGGTAAGACTATCCCTATTATTAAGGAATAGGTAGTCATTACCTTGGATGTGTGAGGGACAAGCGAAGGGACATCTGTTATTTAGGCAACTGTAAAGTGTATAAGCAATTCGAAGGGACTTATCATCTTTATTCGAAAGGGACAAGATCATTACGAAGGCAACCATGAAGGGACTTTATCTTTTTATCTATTAAGGGACTAGATGATATAAGATTAGGGACTTTGCTTTACACTTTACTTGACCTTTTGTTTAGGCAACTTGAGAGGTAACCCTTAAGGAAGTGAGATGGCGATCCAGGATCGACTTACGTGTGTGAGTGTACCAATTCAGATATTTATCTTTAAGTTAATGATCTAAATTCAAATTTACATATAAACATGTTTCACACTCCCTATTTTACTAACCATAGCACTTAAAAATTAAATATTAAAAATTACTACAACTATTACATATTGGATACAGTTACATAATAATAATAATTAAAACAAATTAAATAAGCAAATAAATGAATAATTAAGTGGGTTAGTAATAATAATAATAATAAAATGAACAATCATATAATATATAAATAAATAAATAAAGGGGTTAGTAGTAATAAAATAGATAAGAATAAGATGAAAGAATTAACATAATAAATAAATTTAAAGTTCAAAATTAGATAAATAATATTTTTTAAGAGAAATTAATAAAAGAAATAAATAATAAGTATTATATACTAAATTATAATGATTTAAACTTATACATATTATAAAAATCCTAAATTAAATAAACATGCAACAAAATTAAATTATGTTCATAAGATGAAATTAGAATTTTTAATTGGTTTAGAAAAGTAATCTAGAGTTTACTATTTTATTGAATTATTTAAGTAATATAAACAAATTATAAAAATAAATATACATAATTAGGCTATCTGAGCCAGGCTATCTGTTCTGAAATAATTTTAACAATAAACCATAAAATATTATAACAAATATTTGAATATGAATAATGGCGCGCTGGCTTCTTCTTCTTCCTCCAGACTTGCGTTTTTTGATGCGAATTTTCCTATGAACTTTCCTGCGAATCTCAACATACACATAACCTACAAAATTCAAACACCAACAAAACAGTGAAATTATTTCAAATTGATTAGTGCATTATGATCCCCAGAGCTCATACAATCATCCTATGTCTTCCAAATTTATTTATATTAGGTCTATCGTGAAACCCTAAAAGCTTGGCCGAAACCCTAACAATGGCCGTCCTCCAAACCTGTACCAAAACTCCAATTAACCAACCCAGAAACAATCAACAACTTATTACAAACATGAAACAATGATCAAATTTAATTTATAACACACAAATATATGAAAACGAAAAATTCATCAAAGTGTGAAAAGTTTGATTAGGGTTATGCAATTGGGCATGCTTTGGATGTAAATGAGTATTGGGAAAGCATCAGTGATGATCAAGGAGTCTTTTGCAACCTTCAAATTGTCTTGAAAGTGTCTTTAAGGAAGAATCCGAATTGTGAGTTTTTGATGAATTTTTGAAGATTGAAACTTACTCTTGAGGCAGCAAAATCGTGTTTTGCATTGTGATGAGTTTGTCTATATGTAGTGGACAAAATTAGGTCAAGAGAAGTGATTATTCT
This sequence comes from Lathyrus aphaca, assembly GCA_963966055.1. Taxonomy (NCBI): domain Eukaryota; kingdom Viridiplantae; phylum Streptophyta; class Magnoliopsida; order Fabales; family Fabaceae; genus Lathyrus; species Lathyrus aphaca. The sequence continues at coordinate 7,362,035 of OZ014521.1, forward strand.
TTGGACTTTTTGATCATTGAAGATTGAAAAAGATAATGTCCTAAAATTCAAATATTTTTTGATATAACATTGCTATTTTAAGACAATCACCATAATTTTCATATCAATCTAATTCAATCAAGGTTTATGACTTTCTAGAATCAAAATATTTTTAAATCTTCATATTTTTATATTTTATTTGAATTTAAAATGATTTTTAATATAAAAAATCATAATAAATAAAAATAAATGAATAAAATTATGAAAATATTAAATAAATTTCGTGCATGATGTCATGGAACACCTTGGGTCACAAAAAAGTCAGCCCATTTGGAAGAATTTGGTTTTAAGACCCCATTTACTTCATAAACCACCCAAAAATTTCCCAACTTTGCAAGGGCACAAATCCTTCAATTTTAATGCTATGAGGGTGTTCTTGAACATTTTGGAAAGCTTAAAGAGTAATATAACCAACACCATTGGTTTCATGTCCATATCTTTTACCATTCTCAAGTTATGCTCTTTTGAAGTTGTTAACTTTTTGTTGACTTTTAAAAGGACCTATAATGTCTTAGCTCATACCTTCCAAATGAAGCATTTTTGGGCTTGGCTTGTGAGACACAAAGTTGTATAGAATTCAATTTCCTTCAAAATGAGCTTTGGATGGGAAAAATTTGATGAAGCATGTGAAAGTTATGGCTGGTCAAAGTTCAGTTGACTTTTCCTTAGGAAACCCTAATTTAGAAACTCCTGATTCTTGATGATCTGAAATCTCCTTGATGAATCACGATCAACCATTGATAAAATGATGAATTTCACTTCATATACTTGATGTTGGCAAAAAATCATGAAGTTTGACTCTGGTTTGACCACAGTTGACCTCAGTTTGACTTTTTAACTGCTTTGACTGATTTTGACCTATCTGATCATCTGACTGAGCAATCCTTTGAGAAAAGTCTTGAAACTTGTCATGGGGATTCTTAAACACATATAAGATGTTATGAAGCTCACTTGAAGTCTTGTAAGTCCATATAGCCTGATTAAAGTCAAAACCCTAGTTTAGGATGCATTGCTTAGGAGGATGCATTGTCTGAGGGAAATGTCAAATCTTCTGACTAATTGTGAACCTTGTGAACCTCATGAACCTCATGAGAGGTCTTGTGAACCTTGTGAACCTCATGAGATGTCTTGTGAACCTTGTGAACCTCATGAGATGTCTTGTGAACCTCATAAGATGCCTTATGAACCTTGTGAATCTCTTAGTACACAAAGTCTTGTCTTTTGAACCTTGTGAATCTCTTAGTACACAAAGTCTTGTCTTGTGAACCTTGTGAATCTCTTAGTACACAAAGTCTTGTCTTGTGAGGGAAAATTTTGGGGTGCAACACCGGTGCACCCATGAGGTGGTATATGAGTCTGGATAATAGTCAAATCAAGACCTTCAATGATTTGGGAGAAGCTTTTGTGTGGCAGTACAAGTATAACGTTGATATGGAGCCAGATAGAGATCAACTTCGTGCTATGTCCCAGAAGGACAAAGAGACTTTTAAAGAATATGCGCAGAGATGGCGCGAGCTGGCAGCCCAGATCGTTTCTCCGCTGGAAGAAAAAGAAATGACGAAGATCTTCTTGAAGACTTTAGGTTCTTTTTATCATGAGAGGATGATAGCAAGCGCTCCTTCTGATTTCACTGAAATGGTGAGTATGGGGATGCGTTTAGAAGAAGGTGTCCGCGAGGGACGGTTAAGTCAAGAGAATAGTAATGGCTCAAGCTCTAGAAGGTTTAACTTTGGGAAAAAGAAAGAAAATGAGACTAATGCAGTATCCCGTGAAAGTTATAGAAGACCTCACAGTCGTGGGAATCATCATTCGCAGCATGTGGCTTCTGTAACACCGATGATTAACGTGGCTCCAACTGTGCCAGCAGTTCCAAAGTACCAACCTCGTTATCAACAACCCTCTGTGCAACAAGGTAGTAATCAACAGGCTCGGGCTAAGCCATGTTTTGATCCTATTCCGATGTTGTATGCGGACTTGCTTCCATCTTTGATTGCAAAGAATCTTGTGCAAACCCGTCCTCCACCTCTAGTTCCAGAGACTATTCCATGGTGGTATAAGCCAGAGGCTCGTTGTGCTTTTCATCAAGGTGCCCCGGGGCACGATGTTGAGAATTGTTATCCATTGAAGTTTGAAGTACAGAAATTGATGAGGAACAATGTTCTGTATTTCAATGATGTTAATCTAAATGTGCAGAAGAATCCGTTGCCGAAGCATGGTAATGCGTCTGTGAATATGGTTGATGGTTGTCCTGGTTTGTTCAAGATCAATGAGGTTCGTCATATTTGAAGGTCTTTGGTTGAGATGCATGTTTTCTTGAGTGAATATCACGATATTGATCACGATTATGCTGGATGATGTATTTGCTCGGTGAATCCTTGTGGTTGCTTGATTGTTAAGAGAGATATTCAAAAGATGATGGATGATAAGCTGATTGAAGTAACAGCAAAAAGAGATGAATATGAAAATGAAGTGAATGTCATTATGCCTTAGTTCAATCTTCCTGAGAGGGTTGTTCCTGAGAGGGTGGTTATTTCTTTTGATAGCCGTAAAACTGTTGTTACTCCATTGGTGATTAATGTGCCTGGTCCAATGCCATATGAGTCTGATAAAGCTGTTCCGTACCGGTATAATGCTACGTGTCATACCCCAAATTTGTCCTACCCGCACCATTTATTTTACTGTTTCATTTTTTAGAAATTCCAAAATGCGTACCAGTTTACTTTGTCTGATACTCGAAAATCCAAAAATATGTCGTTATATTTTGTATAAAAAAAATCGAGGTTATTCGAGTTTTGTCAGGTCAAGTGTGTGGACAGTGTTAAAGGTCAGTGTAATTTGGTGTGGTGTTGATTTATCATTTTTTTGAATTTTATTTTGTCCATAATCATTTGCTTTCTAATTATTATCTTTTTTTAAAAAACTTGTTTTTTCGTCCACAATTGTTTTCAAAGTTTCTAACCCTTTATAAAGAAAAGAGAGATAAAGAATATATACTATCATTTTTTCTCATTATCATTACCTTTTTTATTATTATTATTATTTATTTACCTTTTATTTTTATTTCCTATTTTTTTTTATCCCTTGTTATTTATTATAGTTTTCTATTTCTCATATGTCTATTATTCTTTTTATTTATTTATTTATTATTATCTCTTTTATTATTAATTATAGTTTCTATTTATTTATTTATATACTATTTATTATTCTATTTTCTTATTATCTTTCTTATGATCATTATTGTTATTATTATTATTATTTTAGTCTCATTTATTTCTATTTTTACTATTATTAATGTTATAATCAGATTTAGCATCATTATTACCACTTGTTGCTGTCACACACAACAATACACAGTGTTCAGATTTTTCCTTCTTTCCCACACATCACGCGTCCTTTTTCTCTTTCTCCTTCAGTTATATTTTTTTTTTCTTGACCCCAATCCACTAACAAACTTTCTACATTTCCACTCCCACATCCAGCTAGCAAAACCACCTGCACATGCTATTTTTTATTTTTTTTCGTACACAACAAATAATCTTACATTGCAAATCAAATTCTCGTACACAGCTCAGCAGAGTATATTCCATCCTTATCCAAAATTTCCTCATTCTTTTCCAATTTCACCCTTTCTAACTTCTCTATTTAATCATCTTCATACTCACTCAATTAACAAGCTTGGATAACCTTATTAAAACCCTGTCAAAATCCTTTCAATTTCAAGCTTCACAAAAAATTTCACAAAAAAAATCATCCTTCAAATAAGCTTTCACTGAGTCCTCTCTCTCGTTGAAACGCCACCCTCACAACCGTGAATCAAGCCAGAAAACGATTTTAAACCGCCCTCAATCTTCCATCAAACCGAACCAAACTACTGGTAACCATCCAACTCCACCCTTCCATAACCCTTCACCGTCAATAAAACTCAGCACCTAACCCGGTCAACACTCAAACGCCGCCGGAAAACAACCTCCAACACCCTTGGCCAAAACCTTTTCAAATACAAAAACAGAAAAAGAGTGAAGAAGAGAAACTGAACCAAAACCCAACTAATCGCCGTTCACCACCATAAAACCTCCTCAGCATCGCGAACCCGCACCGTCTTCAAACCCATTCGCGGCCACCTCCTTCACACAACGAAACCGAACCGCAACCTCAAGCCACGAATCTTCAAACCGCTCAACCCCTCCGTCGGAAACCACTAACCAGCCACCCCTTTTCGCGAAACCCGCAACCACTTTTCACCAACAACAACATGTAAAACAGTCCGCCACATCCACCACGCACAACACCGATTCAAAAACCACCACCAAAGCATCGTCAAACCGACCCACAAAAAAAAAAGCAAATCGAAGCCATCTCACTGCCGCGCGAACGCACTCAGCAAACCGCGGACCTCCTCATCTTCCGCCCCAGCCGCCGCAACAACCCTAAACCGGAGAACCACCGCGATTGAACTGATCCGAAAGCGGCAAAGAGGCAGCGAACCAGAATAGTCACATTCTTTTCTCTTCGACGCCGTGAGATTCAGAGACGAGAAACCGAAGCCGTTCACGAGAACTCAAAAGCGTCGCCGTCACCGTTTTGAACTGAAGGTGGAACATTTTTTCTCTCTTTTCTGAAATGATGATATAACCTTGTGTTGACTCTGTTCCTTTTTTACAAATCATATTTCTTATTTTGTTTTATTTGAAAAACCATTTCATAAAAATAAAAAAAAACTTTGTCTTATGGGCCTAAGCCCAGCGTGGTGATACACATTCATACCTGTATAATCACAGCAGTCTCTTTCCTTGTTTGTTTTTTTATTTTTAGTTATATGTACATATTTTATTTATGTGTTTAACATAAACCTTTAAAAAAAAGTATATATATATATATATATATATATATATATATATATATATATATATATATATATATATATATATATATATATATATATATATATATTCTATTTTATTTGTTTAAGAAAAATCACTAATAAAACTTTGTGTTTAATTTAATTTGTTATTATTAGTTTTTTACTATTTATTTTAGATGTTATCTAGGTATTAAGGTGAAAAATATGAGAACAAATTTATAGAAATCCAAAATATTAAAATAGGTTTTAATTTCTTCCCATCATGAAAATATTCCAAAAATTCTAATTAGAGAGTATTTCCTATTATTTAGTTTTTATCATAGTTTTTAACTTTTTCTATTACTTAAGCAAAAAACTCGAAATACTTTTAAATTGTTTATTTCATTTATTTATTTAATGGGCCAATGATATCATAAAAGGCCAATTTTTTGCCCGATTTTAATCGGTGATTTTTGGTCAATATGAGGCCCCCTTTGTAATTATTTTTATTATTATTCCGACAAACAAACATGTATTTTAATTTAATTCATTTTACTATCCTTGATATTATTTAATTCATTTATTATTTATATTCATTATTTTATTTTTTCTAACAATTCAATTTATTTAATTTATTTATTTTTTCGCATTTCAAAATTACGATTCGACTCCTCATAGAACGATTTCATTAAATCGGCTCTAAGGCAGTAAACGAACAAAATTTCGTCGCGTCCCGAAAAGGTCCAACGCCTTCGAATAGTTGCGCTCGATTAAAAGGTCCAACGTCTTCGAATAGTTGCGTCCCGATTAAACAGGCCGAACGCCTTCGAATAGTTCAAAAACACTGCACACACGCTTCCTCTTGGGCTAACTACAATGATACCATTTATTTCGCGCAATCCCCTGTATTTATTTTGTACCCCTCTCCCATTAATTTGTACGCACTTTATTTCTTGTACTTTATTTAATTCTGAATCCTTGGTCCAACGCCAAGCGATTGCACTTGCACACTCGCACTTTATTTTCCAGTTATTATTTCGTTTAGGATCCACCTTACTTTGCGAGCCGAGCGCTTCGCGCCTCGCTAACAAACCACAAAATAAACCTCCATTTGCATGCACCCTCTAAACCTCAAAAAACCAAAACGTTTCTATTAGATCCAAACCCTTGATCCAACGTCAAGCGGTCATAGGATAATAAAACATTCTAATAATACGAGAAGATTTGTATGCCACGAGCCTTAAGCGGTAGAAAGGGGGATAACGAGCTCTCGTTACTCGCTCCGATTATTTCGACGCAGGACACTCGTCTTGTTGGGCGAGATAAACTATCCATATTCTTTAGTGCATTTCAACTCCTAAACCCTTTCATCGAAGAAAGATAATAAAATCGAACAACCATTACCCTTAGTAGGCCGAACTACGAGGCTCTGACTTTCCCATTGCACACGGGAGTACGTAGGCACGAGGATCTCAATCCTTGCCGAGCACCTAGGTTCAATCTAACTTATAATTCAACTCATTTCCCTCTAGCATGTAATTCGTTTAAGCATAGACATCCTTTCTCGCGCGTTAACTTAGATGGTTCCCATCGAGTACGATGGATGTAGGGGGTGCTAATACCTTCCCCCTACATAACCGACTCCCGAACCCAGGCAATGGTTCCGTTGACCTTTGTCCTCATCCTTTTCTTCCCGGGTTGTATCTATATCTCCCCTTTCCCTCCTCGGGAATAAATAGAATTAGGTGGCGACTCTTCAGTCTGTCCGGCGCGTGACTCCGTCCTTTCGGATCGCGTGAGGTCATATTTTTCGGGGTACGACAGCTGGCGACTCTGCTGGGGACTGGTTCACCCCTATGCGAGTCAAGCCTAGTCTAGGTTTCCATGCTTGTTTGGATGTTTGTTTTTATGCCTTGCTTGTTTATTTTCATCTCTTTCTTTATCGCATTCCATATTATATATCTTGTGGATCCTTGGTACTATAATTTGGATCGATACTTTGCAAAAGAAACTTGAGGGAAAAAGCTCTATACCCGGGCTTGCGAGTACGAACTTAAGTTAGCGAGGTTGTGTAGTATGGGCTCCCGAGAGAACCTCTCTCGTGGGTTGTCGATACGAAAACCTCACTTGGAGTAGATTTTGATGAGAATACTGACGACCGTCAAATCCTTGGCGTGTGTGCTCAGCTGCTTTCATTAGAGTCAACAACTCTGAGGACCTTTAGAACCTTTCGGTTAAAACATCGGTTGATGGTTGCGTAGTATTGGGCACCAGGGTTCACCCTCGCGTGGCTCGATACGAAAACCTCACTTGGAATAGACTTACTCAATGGAGTTGATTGACTGTCAAGAATGTATGAAATTGACACGTGCATCAAACAGTTGAGAAAAGTTCCATAACTCCAAGACTTTGTTTTAAACCTTATGTCGATGATCACGTAGTATGGACTCCCGAGAAAATCTTCTCTCGTGGGTTGTCGATACGAAGATCTCACCCAAAATAGATTCATATGGCGGAGTCAATCAACCGTCATGCTTATGGCGCGTGTGATGAACAACCATATGAATTGATAACTTTGGGATCCCTAAAACTTTAGAGTCTACCCAGTGAGTTCCTGATCAGAGTGTCCTCCATCTGTACCTTGGACTCGTGAGACCATGTTCTTGTGATCCTGGATTCTGACATTGCATATCATTTCATTTGCATCATTTATTCATCTTGCATTTCATTCCAAAAACCGAAAACTTATTTTCATGCTCCTCCATCTTTAGTAAATCAAGCTGGTTTCCCGACGCCCGTATCGAGTTAGACGACCATATTCAACTTGAGCCAACACTAGAGGACTGATGGATCAGATTCGACAAGAACAAGCTGCTATGAGGGGAAAGATTGACTCAATCAAGAGCAAGATTGATCGTATTCATGAGGCCATGCAAGCCTTGGCCAGGATGGTTGTGTCTCATCAGCCTGTTCCTTCAATGTCTGTTCATCCAGCTATTCAAGCTCTGCTTCCGCCTCCGATGGCTTATCAACCATGTCCTTATCCTCCGGGTGCAGCTGCACAATATGGACCTAGACCATACCAGCAACCGGCTTATCCATGCCAGCAACCGGCTTATCCATACCAGCAACCGGCTTATCAACAACAGCCCAGTCAACAACAACAACAATGCGCTCCTCAACAGCGTCCACCACATCAACGAAGAGGATATGATAGGCACATTGATCCCTTGCCTATGCCATACGCCGAAATCTTTAATCAGTTAATGGCAAAAAGATCTCTTACGTTGAGAGATATGCCACCTCAGGCTGGCAATGCCCGGAACTATGATGCCAATGCTCACTGTGAGTATCACAAAGGCGTTCCAGGTCACACCATCGAGAACTGTCATGCCTTCAAGCATGTGGTTCAAGATATGATCAACTCTAAGGACCTCACCTTTACTCAGAGGGGTCTGAATGTCCAGAGCAATCCAGTGTCGCCGCAAGTGGCCCCTCAACGAATGCTTTTGAAGAAATTGCTGAAGACCAAAGCTGAGTAGTATTCCAACTTTGAAGCAGTCAAATCAGGAGAAGTTCAATTCCCCAAATCAAGGCAGCTAGCGCCATTTTATTATTTCTGCATTCCTGTTGTTTTGTAATGTTTGTTTAAGTACTATTTGCTCTGAACATTGTTATCGTTTGTACTTGGTTATGTTAATGTTTTGTTTATGCATGTTTTGAATCAATCTATTCGCATTCGCTCATATTTATCATTTATCACAAAATCACAAAAATATTCCCTCACTTCACTTTAGCAAATATTTGAGGGAGGATGATGAAAACGAAATACCCATAACTATTTCGGTATGCTTTCGGATAAAACCTTGTCAATGATGTACAAACATTTCTTTCAAATTCCCAAACACTAGAGATATAAGGAGTTAATCCCTAGTCAACCACTTCGAGCCTAGAAGTAGGAGTTTCTTTCGGATACAACCCTTACATTTAACCCGGGGCAGGGTAGTTGTTCAGTTAACCTGACTACACCTTCGAATCGCAAGATGAGACATCCCGTCGGAGGACCATCAACAAGTGACTTGGCAGTCACAACATTCAAACAAAAAAAAGAAATAGAAAAAGTAAAAACCACTAAGTTGAGCACCCAAAGGGAGACTTAGTCGGAAAAAAATCAAAAGAGGAGCTCAAATCCTCAACAAAAGCAAAACAAATACCAGTGACCAACAAATCAAAAATCAAAGGGTCACTCGCAAAAAAAGATGACTGCAACTTCAAGCAAACTTTGAAGCTTAATCTTCGCTCTTGCAAAGTAAAAACAAATGCATGTGTAGAGTTAATTGAACGTAGGACTGAAGAACATCACAAAGAAGGGATGGGTACAAATCATTTGAGCCTTATATCCTTTGTTTCTCAAACCATTAACCAGACCACGTTACAACCCTCGAAAGTCCTAATTGAGGCAGGGTTTATTCTGAGAGCATGCTACCAACAAGGTTGCGTAAATTGACTCCCATATATTTGCTAATCTTCAATCTTGATCGCACATTATTTTTGCTGCATCTTTCACGCACTTTCTAAATCAGCACCTCGTTTGGGCTAACGGTCCATTCGTCACACTTTCACAGCATTCAAATAAATTGACTTTTTCAAAACTTACATGAACTTTACATTAACACTACCATTTGTGTATGAATAATTTAATTTCAAATCAGTGCTTGACGTCAGTACAATCCCAACAAGAGGCAATCAAAAGAAAATTTGAACTTCATTGATGCCAACATGAATCAAGACTACTTCAGCAGCCCAATCAGGGGCAAATCATTCGTAATATCCCAATCAGGAGCAATTTATTTCAAAATCAGCCCAGTCAGGGACAAAATCACCTTCAAAGGCTCGATCAGGGGCAGACCATGTCATGGTCAATCTCAAAGCTTCCCCATCAAATTTATTTCAAGTACCCTACAGGCAGGGGCAAGTAAACAAGGAGCAAATCTTCCCACCTCTTCTCCCCAGCTGAGCAAGCAGACCTTGCCAGACATTGGCAATCATTCAAAGCAAAATCAGTTTTCATGTGTTAATTAAGTCGCTTCGCTCACCAGCAGATAACCAAACTGGGAGCATTCAGATCTATCTTCTGATCACGCATCGTCGAAGATCGAGTGTCGGGAAATCAAGCCCTCCACCCACCCGAAGTCCAATCATCATTGGCAATCACCAGACCAAAAGTCCACCAAGCTGGCACCTTTCAATCGCTCATATGCATCATTATGCATCATCAAAGTCATACGCATCATTTACATCAATCATTCGCAACATGTGCATCATATGCATACCTCAATAAATCAGACTTTTTATTTTCCCCAACATTTTCAAATTACATCTCAGTGCATAAGCATTTGCATCGTATCTCCATCATTATGGAATACCATTTCACAACAGTCAAGCATAGTTTCATAGTTCAGAATTCAGGATCAATCCAAGATTCCAGGCCTTTCCCCAGCAGAAGTCAAAACCCAGGGTCGGACGAAGATTCCAAAGATTCGCCTACGTGTTATTCAGTGGGCGTCCCCGGTGGATATTTCTCTTCCGGATTATTTAATTTTCTGTTACTCGTCATCCTTTTGGTGTCGGGGTCGCCTTATCATCCTTTTGGTGATAACGATTATTTAATTCTTGTTACTCAACATCCTTTTGGTGTCGGGGTCGCCTTATCATCCTTTTGGTGATAGCGATTGTTTAATTTTCTGTTACTCGTCATCCTTTTGGTGTCGGGGTCGCCTTATCATCCTTTTGGTGATAGCGATTATTTAATTTTCTGTTACTCGTCATCCTTTTGGTGTCGGGGTCGCCTTATCATCCTTTTGGTGATAGCGATTATTTAATTTTCTGTTATTCGTCATCCTTTTGGTGTCGGGGTCGCCTTATCATCCTTTTGGTGATAGCGATTATTTAATTTTCTGTTACTCGTCATCCTTTTGGTGTCGGGGTCGCCTTATCATCCTTTTGGTGATAGCGATTATTTAATTTTCTGTTATTCGTCATCCTTTTGGTGTCGGGGTCGCCTTATCATCCTTTTGGTGATAGCGATTATTTAATTTTCTGTTACTCGTCATCCTTTTGGTGTCGGGGTCGCCTTATCATCCTTTTGGTGATAGCGATTATTTAATTTTCTTTTACTCGTCATCCTTTTGGTGTCGGGGTCGCCTTATCATCCTTTTGGTGATAGCGATTATTTAATTTTCTGTTATTCGTCATCCTTTTGGTGTCGGGGTCGCCTTATCATCCTTTTGGTGATAGCGATTATTTAATTTTCTGTTACTCGTCATCCTTTTGGTGTCGGGGTCGCCTTATCATCCTTTTGATGATAACGATTGTTTAATTTTCTGTTACTCAGCATCCTTTTGGTGTCGGGGTCGCCTTATCATCCTTTTGGTGATAGCGATTATTTAATTTTCAGTCACTCAGCATCCTTTTGGTGTCGGGTTCGCCTTATCATCCTTTTGATGATAGCGATTGTTTAATTTTCTGTTACTCAGCATCCTTTTGGTGTCGGGGTCGCCTTATCATCCTTTTGGTGATAGCGATTATTTAATTTTCAGTCACTCAGCATCCTTTTGGTGTCGGGGTCGCATTATCATCCTTGCGGTGGTAAGCGATTATTTATTTTTCTGTTACTCGACATCCATATCGACCTAGTTTGAGTGCTGGGGTCGCATTATCATCCTTGCGGTGGTAAGCGATTATTTAATTGTTTGTTACTCAACATCGACCTAGCATCGAATGTTGGGGTCGGATTATCATCCTTGTGGTGGTAAGCGATTATTTAATTTTCTAGCAACCTGTTTTGTTTCGCATCACCTTCATTTTTCAATTTTAATCATCGATTTACTGCATATTTTCTTTTGCGGACAAATTTGGAGTCTGTTTAATATCTAATTATCTTATACCTTGAAAGATTGAACGCGAGCCAGTTCATCTTACTTGGTCTAAGCCAAATCGATAGGGGCATCTGTCATACCCCAAATTTGTCCTACCCGCACCATTTATTTTACTGTTTCATTTTTTAGAAATTCCAAAATGCGTACCAGTTTACTTTGTCTGATACTCGAAAATCCAAAAATATGTCGTTATATTTTGTATAAAAAAAATCGAGGTTATTCGAGTTTTGTCAGGTCAAGTGTGTGGACAATGTTAAAGGTCAGTGTAATTTGGTGTGGTGTTGATTTATCATTTTTTTGAATTTTATTTTGTCCATAATCATTTGCTTTCTAATTATTATCTTTTTTTTAAAAACTTGTTTTTTCGTCCACAATTGTTTTCAAAGTTTCTAACCCTTTATAAAGAAAAGAGAGATAAAGAATATATACTATCATTTTTTCTCATTATCATTACCTTTTTTTTTATTATTATTTATTTACCTTTTATTTTTATTTCCTATTTTTTTTTATCCCTTGTTATTTATTATAGTTTTCTATTTCTCATACTGTCTATTATTATTTTTATTTATTTATTTATTATTATCTATTTTATTATTAATTATAGTTTCTATTTATTTATTTATATACTGTTTATTATTCTATTTTCTTATTATATTTCTTATGATCATTATTGTTATTATTATTATTATTTTAGTCTCATTTATTTCTATTTTTACTATTATTAATGTTATAATCAGATTTAGCATCATTATTACCACTTGTTGCTATCACACACAACAATACACAGTGTTCAGATTTTTCCTTCTTTCCCACACATCACGCGTCCTTTTTCTCTTTCTCCTTCAGTTATATTTTTTTTTTCTTGACCCCAATCCACTAACAAACTTTCTACATTTCCACTCCCACATCCAGCTAGCAAAACCACCTGCACATGCTATTTTTTATTTTTTTTCGTACACAACAAATAATCTTACATTGCAAATCAAATTCTCGTACACAGCTCAGCAGAGTATATTCCATCCTTATCCAAAATTTCCTCATTCTTTTCCAATTTCACCCTTTCTAACTTCTCTATTTAATCATCTTCATACTCACTCAATTAACAAGCTTGGATAACCTTATTAAAACCCTGTCAAAATCCTTTCAATTTCAAGCTTCACAAAAAATTTCACAAAAAAAATCATCCTTCAAATAAGCTTTCACTGAGTCCTCTCTCTCGTTGAAACGCCACCCTCACAACCGTGAATCAAGCCAGAAAACGATTTTAAACCGCCCTCAATCTTCCATCAAACCGAACCAAACTACCGGTAATCATCCAACTCCACCCTTCCATAACCCTTCACCGTCAATAAAACTCAGCACCTAACCCGGCCAACACTCAAACGCCGCCGGAAAACAACCTCCAACACCCTTGGCCAAAACCTTTTCAAATACAAAAACAGAAAAAGAGTGAAGAAGAGAAACTGAACCAAAACCCAACCAATCGTTGTTCACCACCATAAAAACTCCTCAACATCGCGAACCCGCACCGTCTTCAAACCCATTCGCGGCCACCTCCTTCACACAACGAAACCGAACCGCAACCTCAAGCCACGAATCTTCAAACTGCTCAACCCCTCCGTCGGAAACCACTAACCAGCCACCCCTTTTCGCGAAACCCGCAACCACTTTTCACCAACAACAACCTGTAAAACAGTCCGCCACATCCACCACGCACAACACCGATTCAAAAACCACCACCAAAGCATCGTCAAACCGACCCACAAAAAAAAAGCAAATCGAAACCATCTCACTGCCGCGCGAACGCACTCAGCAAACCGCGGACCTCCTCATCTTCCGCCCCAGCCGCCGCAACAACCCCAAACCGGAGAACCACCGCGATTGAACTGATCCGAAAGCGGCAAAGAGGCAGCGAACCAGAACAGTCGCATTCTTTTCTCTTCGACGCCGTGAGATTCAGAGACGAGAAACCGAAGCCGTTCACGAGAACTCAAAAGCGTCGCCGTCACCGTTTTGAACTGAAGGTGGAACATTTTTTCTCTCTTTTCTGAAATGATGATATAACCTTGTGTTGACTCTGTTCCTTTTTTACAAATCATATTTCTTATTTTGTTTTATTTGAAAACCATTTTCATAAAAATAAAAAAAACTTTGTCTTATGGGCCTAAGCCCAGCGTGGTGATACACATTCACACCTGTATAATCACAGCAGTCCCTTTCCTTGTTTGTTTTTTTATTTTTAGTTATATGTACATATTTTATTTATTTGTTTAACATAAACCTTTAAAAAAAAGTATATATATATATATATATATATATATATATATATATATATATATATATATATATATATATATATATATATATATATATATATATATATATAGTCTATTTTATTTGTTTAAGAAGAATCTCTAATAAAACTTTGTGTTTAATTTAATTTGTTATTATTAGTTTTTTACTATTTATTTTAGATGTTATCTAGGTATTAAGGTGAAAAATATGAGAACAAATTTATAGAAATCCAAAATATTAAAATAGGTTTTAATTTCTTCCCATCATGAAAATATTCCAAAAATTCTAATTAGAGTATTTCCTATTATTTAGTTTTTATCATAGTTTTTAACTTTTTCTATTACTTAAGCAAAAAACTCGAAATACTTTTAAATTGTTTATTTCATTTATTTATTTAATGGGCCAATGATATCATAAAAAGCCAATTTTTCGCCCGATTTTAATCGGTGATTTTTGGTCAATATGAGGCCCCCTTTGTAATTATTTTTATTATTATTCCGACAAACAAACATGTATTTTAATTTAATTCATTTTACTATCCTTGATATTATTTAATTCATTTATTATTTATATTCATTATTTTATTTTTTCTAACAATTCAATTCATTTAATTTATTTATTTTTTCGCATTTCAAAATTACGATTCGACTCCTTATAGAACGATTTCATTAAATCGGCTCTAAGGCAGTAAACGAACAAAATTTCGTCGCGTCCCGAAAAGGTCCAACGCCTTCGAATAGTTGCGCTCGATTAAAAGGTCCAACGCCTTCGAATAGTTGCGTCCCGATTAAACAGGCCGAACGCCTTCGAATAGTTCAAAAACACTGCACACACGCTTCCTCTTGGGCTAACTACAATGATACCATTTATTTCGCGCAATCCCCTGTATTTATTTTGTACCCCTCTCCCATTAATTTGTACGCACTTTATTTCTTGTACTTTATTTAATTCTGAATCCTTGGTCCAACGCCAAACGATTGCACTTGCACACTCGCACTTTATTTTCCAGTTATTATTTCGTTTAGGATCCACCTTACTTTGCGAGCCGAGCGCTTCGTGCCTCGCTAACAAACCACAAAATAAACCTCCATTTGCATGCACCCTCTAAACCTCAAAAAACCAAAACGTTTCGATTAGATCCAAACCCTTGATCCAACGTCAAGCGGTCATAGGATAATAAAACATTCTAATAATACGAGAAGATTTGTACGCCACGAGCCTTAAGCGGTAGAAAGGGGGATAACGAGCTCTCGTTACTCGCTCCGATTATTTCGACGCAGGACACTCGTCTTGTTGGGCGAGATAAACTATCCATATTCTTTAGTGCATTTCAACTCCTAAACCCTTTCATCGAAGAAAGATAATAAAATCGAACAACCATTACCCTTAGTAGGCCGAACTACGAGGCTCTGACTTTCCCATTGCACACGGGAGTACGTAGGCACGAGGATCTCAATCCTTGCCGAGCACCTAGGTTCAATCTAACTTATAATTCAACTCATTTCCCTCTAGCAGGCAATTCGTTTAAGCATAGACATCCTTTCTCGCGCGTTAACTTAGATGGTTCCCATCGAGTACGATGGATGTAGGGGGTGCTAATACCTTCCCCCTACATAACCGACTCCCGAACCCAGGCAATGGTTCCGTTGACCTTTGTCCTCATCCTTTTCTTCCTGGGTTGTATCTATATCTCCCCTTTCCCTCCTCGGGAATAAATAGAATTAGGTGGCGACTCTTCAGTCTGTCCGGCGCGTGACTCCGTCCTTTCGGATCGCGTGAGGTCGTATTTTTCGGGGTACGACACTACGATGATAGAAAATGGTAGGGAAGTTCCTATTCCCACTCCAAAGTATGTGGTTAACATTGCTGATGTGACAAAGGTTACTCGAAGTGGTAGAGTATATGCTCCAGATCCTCCGAAGAGAGCTGAAGATACTAGTGCAGGTAAGCAGATTATGGATGCTGTTGTCCAATCAGGCCAATCTGGTAATAGTGAAGATGAGGTGTTGAAATTGATAAAGAAGAGTGAGTACAACATTACTGAGCAGTTGTTGCATACTCCGTCGAAGATATCAGTTTTATCACTCTTAATGTGTTCTGAGGCTCATAGGCAGTCTTTGCAGAAGATTCTTGATCAAACTTATGTTAACCATGATGTGACTGTTGATCAGTTTGATAGTATTGTGGCTAATATCACATCTTGCAACAATTTAAGCTTCTGTGATGATGATTTGCCTAAAGAAGGAAGAAATCATAACTTGGCGTTGCATATTTCGGTGAATTGTCAGGAAGATGCTATGTCCAAGGTGCTAGTTGATACCGGATCTTCTCTGAACGTTATGCCGAAATTGACTTTGTCAAAGCTTGCGTATCAAGGTGCTCCCATGAGGCATAGTGGGATTATTGTAAAAGCGTTTGACGGGTCGAAGAAGACAGTGATTGGTGAAGTGGATCTTCCTATTCTTATTGGACCGTTTATATTCAAAATTACTTTTCAAGTAATGGATATACGTCCCGCTTACAGTTGTCTCCTCGGAAGACCCTGGATCCATGAGGCAGGAGCTGTGACATCCACTCTTCATCAGAAGCTGAAGTTTGTGAAAGAGGGGAAATTAGTGACCATTGAAGGTGAAAGGGCGATGCTTGTGAGCAATTTGTTTTCTTTCTCCTATATCGATGCTGAAGAAGAGGTGGGAGCGTCGTTTCAAGCTCTTTCTGTCGTGCATAATGTTGCTAAGAAGAATTCCATGCCCTTGTCTTCTTTCAAGGATGCTTTGCGAGTGTTGGAAGCTGGCCAGTCTGATGGTTGGGGGCGAATTATTGATGCTGTCGACAACAAGGAAGGTTTCGGTATCGGCTTTGCACCAGGTGCAGTTCTTAATGATCCAAAGACTATTCAAGAAGGCTTCCGAAGTGCTGGATTTATCAACGATCATTCCGCTGCTGCCATCATTGAAGATGATGAAGATGAAGAAATGCCTGACTTTGTTACGCATGGAAAGATTTGCCAGAACTGGATTGCTGTTGATGTTCCTTTTATTGTTCATTCTTCAAAGTAATTGTTTTTATCTTCTTTCAAAAATCCTTTCATTCTGCCCAAGGTGAAAGTGACGTTTGTCGGGCTTTGTTTCAAATTTTATCATCATCAATAAAATGTTATTTTGTTATTTCCATGTGTGTTTTTCCTTTTTGCTTTATTTTGAAAAATGGTAACATAAAAAACCCAAAATAATAATGATTGTTTATCTGCATAATGTTTGCACTTTTGTTCATACTCTAAAATAAACATAAAATCATTGTGCAGATTGATTGGTAAACCCATTGAAAACAATGATCCTATGCCCTCTCCCAACTTTGAATTCCCTGTGTTTGAAGCTGAGGAAGTGGATGTTGAAGAGATTCCTGATGAAATTTCTCGGTTGCTTGAGCACGAGGAGAAGATTATTCAGCCTCATGGTGAGTCTATAGAGATGGTCAACTTGGGTTCTGAAGATGAAAAGAAAGAAGTCAAAGTTGGAGCATTGCTTGGTCCTGATGTTAAGAAGAGGATTGTAGAGCTTCTCAGAGAGTATGTTGATGTATTTGCTTGGTCTTATCAAGACATGCCAGGTCTTAATACTGGTATTGTGGAGCATAGATTGCCGTTGAAGCCTGAATGTCCACCTGTAAAGCAGAAGCTAAGAAGAACTCATCCAGATATGGCAGTAAAAATCAAAGAGGAGGTTCAAAAGCAGATTGATGCAGGTTTTCTTGTGACGTCAACTTATCCCGAATGGGTGGCCAATATTGTTCCTGTTCCGAAGAAAGACGGAAAAGTCCGAATGTGCGTTGATTACAGAGATTTAAACAAAGCCAGTCTGAAAGATGATTTTCCATTGCCACACATTGACATGTTGGTAGATAATACGGCTAAGTTTGATGTGTTCTCTTTTATGGATGGATTTTCCGGTTATAATCAAATAAAGATGGCACCCGAAGACATGGAAAAGACCACATTTATTACACCATGGGGAACATTCTGCTACAGAGTGATGCCCTTTGGATTGAAGAATGTTGGTGCGACGTACCAAAGAGCTATGACTACACTTTTCCATGATATGACGCACAAAGAAATCGAGGTATATGTTGATGATATGATCGCTAAGTCGAAGACTGAAGAGGATCATGTTGAACATTTGCTGAAGTTGTTTCAAAGACTAAGGAAGTTTAAGCTTCGTTTGAAACCGAACAAATGCACATTTGGTGTACGTTCTGGAAAGTTGTTAGGTTTCATTGTTAGCCAAAGAGGCATTGAAGTTGATCCTGATAAAGTGAAAGCTATTCAGGAAATGCCTGCTCCAAGAACCGAAAAGCAAGTAAGAGGATTCTTGGGCCGTTTGAATTATATTTCGAGGTTTATCTCTCACATGACTGCCACACGTGCTCCGATCTTCAAGCTGCTTCGAAAAGATAAAGGTTGTGTCTGGACAGATGATTTTCAGAAGGCGTTTGAAAGTATCAAAGAATATCTGCTTGAACCTCCTATCTTGTCTCCTCCGGTGGAAGGTAGACCGATGATCATGTACTTGACTGTGTTGGAAGATTCCATGGGTTGTGTGCTTGGTCAGCAAGATGAATCTGGAAGAAAAGAATATGCAATTTACTACTTGAGTAAGAAATTCACTGATTGTGAGTCTTGGTACTCCATGCTTGAAAAAACTTGTTGTGCCTTAACTTGGGCTGCAAAGCGTCTTCGCCAATATATGCTGAATCATACAACTTGGTTGATCTTTAAAATGGATCCAATCAAGTATATATTTGAAAATCCTGCTTTAACTGGGAGGATTGCTCGTTGGCAAATGTTGTTATCAGAATATGATATCGAGTACCGAGCTCAAAAAGCTATAAAAGGTAGTATCTTGGCTGACCATTTGGCACATCAACCGATTGATGATTACCAACCTATCAAGTTTGATTTTCCAGATGAGGATGTGATGTTTTTGAAAGTGAAAGATTGTGATGAACCTTTGATTGAGGAAGGGCCGGAGCCTGGATCTCGATGGGGTTTAGTTTTTGATGGTGCTGTGAATGCACGTGGAAGAGGAATTGGGGCAATGATCATTACTCCCCATGGTTCACATATTCCTTTTGCCGCGAGATTGACTTTTCATTGTACCAATAATGAAGCTGAGTATGAAGCCTGCATTACGGGTCTTGAGGAAGCTATTGATCTGAGGATTAAACATCTTGATGTGTATGGAGATTTTGCCTTGGTAATCAATCAGATCCAGGGTACGTGGGTAACTCGTCAACCCCACTTGATCCCTTATAGATATTATGCCAGGAAGATATCAACTTTCTTCACCAAAGTTGAGTTTCATTATGTTCCTCGTGATGAGAATCAGATGGCAGATGCTTTAGCAACTATAGCTTCTATGATAAAAGTGCACCAGTGGAATGATGTTCCCATGATCAGTGTGATGCGACTTGAAAGACCAGCTCATGTGTTTGCAGTTGAAGAGGTCCAGGATGACAAGCCTTGGTATTATGATATTAAATGTTTTCTCCAGAGTCAAGAATACCCACTTGGGGCATCCGATAAAGATAAGAGGACTTTGAGGAGATTGGCAGGCAATTTCTTCCTGAATGGAAATGTGCTTTACAAGAGAAATTTTGACATGGTCTTGCTCAGATGCGTGGATAGACACGAAGCAGACATGCTGATGAAAGAAATTCATGAAGGATCTTTTGGCACTCATGCTAATGGACATGCAATGGCTAAAAAGATGTTGAGAGCAGGTTACTATTGGCTGACAATGGAATCTGATTGTTGCAAGTATGTGAAAAAGTGCCATAAGTGTCAAGTGTATGCTGATAAGATTCATGTGCCACCAACTTATCTCAATGTGATTTCTTCCCCATGGCCTTTCTCTATGTGGGGAATTGATATGATTGAACCCAAGGCTTCGAATGGACATCGTTTTATTCTCGTGGCAATTGACTACTTTACCAAGTGGGTGGAAGCGGCATCGTATGTTAATGTGACCAAGCAACTTGTGGTTCGGTTTATCAAGAATAACATTATCTGCAGATATGGTGTTCCGAATAGAATCATTACCGATAATGGTTCGAACTTGAATAATAAGATGATGAAAGAGCTTTGTGAAGAATTCAAGATTCAACACCATAATTCTTCTCCTTATAGACCGAAGATGAATGGGGATGTTGAAGCTGCGAACAAGAACATTAAGAAGATCATTCAGAAGATGGTTGTGACGTACAAGGACTGGCATGAGATGCTCCCTTTTGCTTTGCATGGGTATCGTACATCTGTCCGCACTTCAACAGGGGCAACCCCTTTCTCACTTGTTTATGGTATAGAAGCAGTGCTCCCCGTCGAAGTTGAGATCCCATCAATGAGAGTTCTGATGGAAGCCAAGTTGACTGAGGTTGAATGGTGTCAAAGTATATTTGATCAGTTGAATTTGATTGAAGAAAAGAGAATAACAACATTGTGTCATGGTCGGTTGTACCAGCAAATAATAAAGAAAGCTTTTGACAAGAAGGTCAAACCTCGTCTATTCAGAGAAGGCGACCTCGTGCTCAAAAAGATTCAGTCTTTCTTTAAAGATTCTCGGGGCAAGTGGACTCCGAACTATGATGGCCCATATGTTGTTAAGAAAACCTTCTCTGGCGGTTCATTAATTCTTGCAACTATGGATGGTGAGGAGATCACTCGCCCTGTGAATGCGGATGCAGTTAAAAAATACTTCGCCTAAAAAAAAAGAACAGCTCGCTAATTTGAAAACCCGAAAGGGCGGCTTAGGCAAAAATGAGCGTCTCAGTGGATTGAAAACCCGAAAGGGCGGTCCAGGCAAAAATTAGAGACATAAACATAAATAATTATCCCGGTAGATTGAAAACCCGAAAGGGAAATCTAGGCAAAAGTTAGGGATCATGGCAAGTAACTGCGTCGACAGACTGAATCACTTGTAGTAACCGAGGATTTCAGATTCTATCACTCAGAAGAATTTCCCATCAAAGACTCTTATACACTCATCCTAGACTGAAGTTTCGGACACAGTGGAGTTCAAAGTTGATAGGGAGAATAGTGATCATTGTATCTCAATGTAGCCCTTTTCCATGTATTTACCATTTTTCAAACTTGTAATGATCCATGGAGTCATGCCATTTGCTGACTACCATTCTATCAATGAATTTGAGCTTTTATCCAATTGTTTGCAATTCTTTATATTGTTTCTGTTTACAAAATTTCAATTTATTGTTGATGATGATTTTTGAAACAAATTTAATAAATTTAATCTTTGAAGATTTTAAAAACATTTTTCTTTTGATATATGAACAAAGAAAAGATATCGATAGTGATTCCAAGAATGGTAAAGTCTGGATATGTGTAACTCGTCTCTCCCAAAGCAGGGTTTGATTCGGTTGTGTCCATGCGAAGTTCCTGGATAGTCTTGACAGGTCGATGTTGATAATGTTTTGCTCCCCAACAATAAGCATGAACGGAGATTATATGTATTCCCCAGAAGAGTTGTTGGAAGGGATGTTCTTAAGTATCCCTAGCTGAGTTTTGATTTCTTCCTCAGCAGGTTTTCTTTAAATTGAGAAGTATTGGGAATCCCCAGCTGAGCTCTTGTTCCTCAGTTTGAGTTGATTGCATCCTTGAATATAGAAGTATTGATATAGCAGTCAGTTTAGAGGTTCTCTTTTACCTGACGGTGGGTATTGATTTAAAATCCCTCGTAACTGTGTTTTGGCTATGATGTTAACTTCTGATATCCTCATATGTATCCCCAGTAGGTCTGCATGTGTTGATTTCCAGTGGGTTCCTATGTGATTTTTAGCAGGTCTTGCACTCTATCCCCAAGTGGAACAGGAGTGTTATGACAGTTATTCCTCGTGAAGTTTGATTTTTATCAAGAATATTTCCATCCTCAGCAGATTATTACCTTTCCTCATCAGGATGATATCCCTAGCAGATGCTGTCTCATCATGATTTAAGCCTTGTAGTAGGATTTTATTCTTTTGATGGCTTATGACAGTCCCCTGCAAGATTTCAAGTTGAATCTCCAGCATGTTTCCCTGCATTGTTGCCTTGGGATTAGCCGAATATCTGTTTGTTGTGGTGTTCATGTCACCTTTTTCTTATCTTTATGTCTGTTTTGTCAGCATATTCATAAGCATATTCATACGCATAAGCATAGCATTGTTTGCTTGCATTCTGGCGTTTATCATTGTTCTCTGCTCTTTGGTGTAGATTTTCCCCACAGAGTGTGTGTGTCGTCTTCCTCTCAAGTTTAGAGTGTCAACCATTAAGCAGAAAGTGTTAATCCTTTCTAATTCCCCGCTGAGTTTGTTTCTCGTGGATGATTTTGATTCAGCTTCCTCCCCAGTTTATTATCTGGATGGAATTTTCCCCAGTTGAGATAGTTCCTCCTCGGGATGAGTCTTGTTTGACTGTTTCTTTCCAATTTATTCTTGAATTGAACTTTGGTCCCCTTTTATGAGTAATTTTGCTTTGGAATTAAGCTATCATTGTTTAATAGTGGGCAATTTTCTCCAGCTTGAGTATATTACTTTGGAATTAAGCTATCAGTAATCGATAGTGGGTAATATTACCAATTTGATCAAGTTCTTTTACTTGTACTCCTGCCCAGTAAATCCGGTAGTCGAGAATTGTTCTACCCAGTAAATCCGGTAGTTGAGATTTCTTCTTACCCAGTAAAAAGGTAATAGAATCTGTTTCTCTTTGATTGAGTTCCTACCCAGTAAATCAGGTAGTTGATCATACTCCTATCCAGTAAATCGATAGTCGAGTCCATTATATTTTCTACCCAGTAAATCAGGTAATTGAGATTTTTTCTGCCCAGTAAAAAGGTAGTGAAAGTTATCTCTCTTTATTTTGCTCCTATCCAGTAAATTGATAGTCGAGTCTGTTGTATTTCCTACCCAGTAAACAGGTAGTTGATGTTCTTTTCCAACTCAGTATTTCTCCATTCCTGGATTCGGATACTTTGTTTGATTGATATTCCTGGCAAGGTGTCTATTTTCCCTTGTTGAATCTGATATCTTGATTATATCATATCTTTTCCCAAGTGGAGTCAGCTATCCAGCGATTTATTTTCCTGGGCTCTGTGTTTGTCTGTTGTTGTTTCCCCAGCGGGATTTTTCTTCTGTGTCCCCAAGTGTTTGCTTTTCTCTGATGGTCATATTTTCCCCACAGAGATCTTGGGTTTGCATATCATATTCATATCATATCATTTGTTCTCTTAGGACAAAAATTGGGTATTCTGTATTTAAGTCTCTCCCATCTTGTAGAGACGAAGATGTCAATCTTCATATCTCCGGATTGAAGAAACTTAAATAGGGGCAGTTGTAACACCCTAATTTTTACCCTAAGATTTCTTCGCATTTCATCTGCATTTTGCATACGAACAAGATCACACTGGCTTTCGAGTTTCTTCTCAGATGAGGGTCTATGCTTCGCAGTGGATCACCATTATTTTTACTTCTTTATATTTGTTTATATTTACTGATCACTAACCAAAATACAAAAAAAAATATGTTGCAGTGTTCTTCTTCTTCTCTGTGTTGCAGGTTTGCGAAGATAAGACAGTAATTTCATTCAGATGCGTTTGTTCAGTCACAATTCAATTTCAGATGAATGTTTGACCTAATTTGGTCAAACTATCAAAAGATTGTTTCAACTGCAAATTATGTGTGCCAGGGGTTTATTCCTCAGATAGCGGGTTTTCAAAAGTTCAAGTGGTGCTGGGTGTGAAAGACATCAGTTATCGGGCAGTACTTTGTGCGAAGTTTGATTTGAATCTTCAGTGAGCATCAGATCACCAGTTTATCAGCAA
This sequence comes from Lathyrus aphaca, assembly GCA_963966055.1. Taxonomy (NCBI): domain Eukaryota; kingdom Viridiplantae; phylum Streptophyta; class Magnoliopsida; order Fabales; family Fabaceae; genus Lathyrus; species Lathyrus aphaca. The sequence goes on from OZ014521.1 coordinate 7,386,013, forward strand.
TTCATTTGAGGATTTATTTTCCTCAGCATGGATTCAAGTAATCGAGGCAAATTTTAGATGTTGGTTGTGGCTTGAGTTGTGGATTGTTCAGTGATTCAGGAGTTGGTTGTATTCCTCATTATCTGTGGCTGATAAAAATCGAGATTTGTTGTGGGCTTGAAAACCAAATTCCATCCGTTATCCATTTCTTGATCAAACCATTTTATCCAAACCTTCAATAACCATTTTTCTAGTTCAATTACCCGATTATCCATTTTTTTTATTATTCACAAAAATTCCAATTTCTAAATTTTTCGATTCCCTTTTTCAAATAACTATTTCCAGTGATCCATTTATCCACCCGCATTCCATTTCTTATAATCATTTCCATATCTTCATTTCTTTTTTCGTTTTTCGATTTTTTTTCATTTTTCACAAAATATCCATTCTCTATCCAATTTCCATTTTTGTTTCCTTTTCATTCAATTTTTTTAAAAAAAATCCATAATTCATAAACTCATTTTTCTATCCAATTTCTATAAACCTTTTTTTTAATATCCATTATCATTTAATCCATATATTACAAAATCATTTACCAAACAAAAAAATATAAAATGAAAACAAGTTTTTAGTCAAGCTCATGTTTTATTTTTTTTTACACACCAAATAAAATGAAATAAAAAGTTCCAACTTAGGCCCACATGCCAAACTCCTTGCCTCAAACTTCCATCAGCTCAATCTTGCCCATCATCACGCGCTGCCTCAAAAACACAAGCGAATCCAAGCCTTTGCAAGTCAACAGCCGTACAACTCCAAGCAACTCACCAAAAGCCTCACGCAAGGCATCACAACTTCCAAGCCTAAGCAAAACGGCCTAAGCCAACAACAACAACTTCAATCCACAACAGCCTCACAACAGCAAGCCCAATACGCCTTCCGCACAAGCCTTGGCCCAGCAAGCAAAACACAAGCTGAATCCTTCAGCTCAACACCAAAACAACCGCAGCCAACTTCAGCTGGCAAGCCTCACTTCACACGCGCAGAACTCTTCCCCCAGCCGAAACAATCACAAGCCAATACGCATGAAAACACGCAAGCATCAACAACCTTTAGCCAAGCCGTATAGCCATTTGAAAGAAACAAAAATACAAAACTCAGCAAGCATCGCATGTTAACACTCTCTCAAAACGCATTTGAAAAGGGAACAAAACGCAATCCGCAAACAAAACACCTGAAACGCAATACAAAAAGACTCAAAACGCAAAATAAAATGAAAACGAGTCACGCAAAAACGCAAACAAACCTGTGATCAAAACGCTTCCAAATCCAAACAAAACGGCATCACTTTCTTCTGGATCTTTCTTCTCCATCTATAAATAAGAACCATTCTTCACTTCAAATCCTCAAGCTTCAATAGCCCCTCAAAGCCCTGCTCAAATCAAAAACCAATTTCAAATCCTCTCAAATTTCTTAAACTTTCTTTCAATCAACCATAAACATCACAAATTGAAACTCTGAAACAAAAAGAAAACAGAATCAAGAAGGAGAAGAGAAATTCGAAAGTGAGAGAAGAGGAATCGCATTAAGAAGAAAAAGATTTGAAGTTCGCGGAAGAGAGATTGTTTGATTTGTTTAATTTCGTGAAGGTGAGGGTTTCGTTCCACCGCGGATAACCTTTCCCCTGTTTGTTTTTCGCTTCGGCTTACACGTTGATGAAGAAGAAGCTTCTGTTGCTTCTTTGTTTTGTTTATAATTTGTTTTTTTCATTTTTAATTTTAATAAGCTGATGTGAATTGTTTGGGCCTATGGCCATGGATCCTGATTGCTAGTTACCACATATCCATGCGGATCCCCCTCCCCCTCCATTTTTTATTAACTTTTTTTTTATATTATGATTATTAGCTCTTATTTCTTTAAATTTGATTTCAAATATTATTTTGATGTAAAAAGAATTAGAAAAAGTGTTTTAAAGAGATTTAGAAAATATTTTAGAAAAAACATTTTAGAAAAGAATTTTTAAGAAAAGAATTTAAGAAATATTTTGATTTCTTTCATGGATTTACTTTTAGATCCATTGTTCTTCATCTTTTATTTTTGGTCGATGACAATCTCCGATTCGTGATTGTTGAATTTCGAATAGGCTTAATCTTTATTATTTCAAATCTATGGATGAATGATCATTTGGATCATTCTCCATACTTTGAGATCTTGATAGGTTGCTTTTCGATAAATTCAACGAAAATCTCGATTAAGATTAGACCGTTCTCTTTCTTTTAGTGCGGCATGTTTTCGGAGAACGATCCATAATATCGTTTCTCTAACATGTATTAGCACAAATATTTTCCACTTTAATTAGTGGTGGCCGGCCTCATTTGTAGGGTAATTACTTCGTAAATTACTCGGCGATTGCTTAACATAAACCTAAAGTTGTCCCGATTCGGATTAAGATCCAATTGGATCCGGTCGCCTCGATTTTATTTTTCTTTTCGTGGTTGTGCTTGATTAAGTTCATCATACCACTTATATTGTAAATATTATAATAATGTGAATATAATCCGTTTAAATTTAATCTCTCGCACTTTATCCTTTTATTTCAATTTCTCGTTCCTTATCTCTTTATTATGCTTTATCATATTATATCATATATCATTTTGTTTATGTTTATATTGTTGCTTGTGATTTTTATTTTGTCCATTTGGATACCAAAACACTAATAAAGGATTAAACATTAAAAAGATTGGTGACTTTAATTTCGGACTATGATTACTATCCTTAGCTTTGGAGTATGAACTTAGATTTTAGGATCTCTACCCTTGCTCAAGTTGTGATGGATTGGAAACTTTGGCCTCAAGTTACTTCATTGGTCTTTGAAGATGGAATTCCGAACTTTGAAGAATCGTTTATAATATGGTTTGATCACTCTTATCTTAACTTTTAATTCAAGTCTTAGGATAGTCACTTCATCTCCTCCCCATTCTTAAATTTTCAAAACTTCTCCCTATTTCAAAAAATCTTCTTTGTTTTCAAACTTCAAATGCTTTCGCAATCAAACCTTGACTTAGGTCAAGCGATTTTTACCCTTTCATTTTATTTTTCTTAAATAAATGTTAATCCATGTAAATATATCGAAATCATTTTCTTAAATACTTTAAAAAATCCAAAACTCACTCAATTGTTTTTGTGCCTTTTGTGCACCTTTTCTTTTCATATGTTTAGATATGATTCATTCTTTCTAGCGGAATTATTCGCTAAAGAATGACGACTTATCTCTACATTTTAAAATCAATGCAACTCATTGTTTCTTTTCAAATTTTGTACCACGAACTACGAGGTTTTGATCTCGCATTGCACTTTGTGGGTACGTAGGCACGAGGCGTTAAAACCTCATCAAACACAAAATCTAAAAAACATTCTTCTCTTCATCTCTTCAATCATTTTAAGGCAAACCAATTTCAGACCAAAAAGCAATAAATATTTCAAAGGGCTCCCGTGGAGTACCACAGACAAGTCGGGTGCGTAAAACCTTCCCGGTTTGTAACCAATCCCCTTACCCGTTCTCTGTTTGTTTCTTTTAGCCTTTGCTTTTAGATTCTTAGGTTTTTTATTCGTTCTTTTACCTTTTTCCTTTCGGATATAAATAAAAGCGCGGTGGCGACTCTGTGTACCTTGAGTGAAGTTAATCAATAGCTTACACTCACGATTTTACCGCTACAATAACCACTGTCAAAATTGCCTCTGTTTTAAATATAAAAATTATTTGCTTTTCAAATGCTTCTCATATTTTATCCTGTAAATATTATAACCATACCAGAGAGTTAACAACAACCTGTATTTTTGTTACATCAAACATAAATATGTGTAAGTCTAAATTATTATTTACATCAAACACATTGTGCATCAAAAGACAAAATTATTATTTACATAAAACACAATATGTGTAAGTCAAAAGTAATATTCACATCATCAATACAAAAGACAAGTCATTGGCATTTCTCACATATTGATGCACATTGTGGATATATGTTGCACCCCAAAATTTGCCCTCACAATACAATACTTTGTGTGCTTATGAGGTTCACAAGGTTCACAAGACCTTTCATGAGGTTCATGAAGTTTACAAGACACTTTATGAGGTTCACAAGGTTCACAAGACCTCCCATGAGGTTCACAAGGTTCACAAGACCTTTCATGAGGTTCATGAAGTTTACAAGACACTTTATGAGGTTCACAAGGTTCACAAGGTTCACAAGGTTCACAAGACCTCCCATGAGGTTCACAAGGCTCACAATACATCTTATGATGGTTCAAAAGGTTCACAAAGTTCACAATTGGTCAGAAGTTTGACAATTCCCTCAGGCAATGCATTCTCATAAGCAGTGCATCCAAAACTAGGGTTTTAACTTTAATCAGGCTAAATGGACTTCCAAGACTTCAAGTGAGCTTCATAACATCTTATATGTGTTTAAGAACCCCCATGACAAGTTTCAAGACTTTTCTCAAAAGTTTGCTCAGTCAGATGATCAGATAAGTCAAAATCAGTCAAAGCAGTTAAAAAGTCAAACTGAGGTCAATTGTGGTCAAACCAAAGTCAAACTTTATGATTTTTTGCCAACATCAAGTATATGAAGTAAAATTCATCATTTGATCAAGGGTTGATCATGATTCATCAAGGAGATTTCAGATCATCAAGAATCAGGGGTTTCTAAATTAGGGTTTCTTCAGGAAAAGTCAACTGAACTTTGACCAGCCATAACTTTCACATGCTTCATCACCAATTCTCCATCCAAAGCTCATTTTGAAGGAAATTGAATTCTCTACAACTTTGTGTCTCACAAGCCAAGCCCAAAAATGCTTCATTTGGAAGGTATGAGCTAAGACATTATAGGTCCTTTTGAAAGTCAACAAAAAGTCAACAACTTCAAAAGGGCATAACTTGAGAATGGTAAATGATATGGACATGAAACCAGTGGGGTTGGTTATAGGACTCTTCAAGCTTTCCAAAATGTCCAAGAACACCCTCGTAGCATTAAAATTGAAGGATTTGTGCCCTTGCAAAGTTGGAAAATTTTTGGTTGGTTTATGAAGAAAATGGAGGTTTAAAACCAATTTTTTTCTAAATAGGCTTGCCATATGATGATCCAATCCACACCAATACTTCATGCACGACCCAAATCTCTAAAATTCAGATTTTTCATCATTTTATTTTATTTATTTTTGATTTTATTCATTTAAAATCATTTTAAATTAAAATAAAATAGAAAAATTAAATATTTAAATGAGATTTTGTTTCTAGAAAGTCATAAAAGTGATTTAGATCAAATTGGTATGAGAATCATGGTGATTGGCTTGAAATAGAAAGGCCTAATTCTCAAATATTTGAGTTTTAAATCTTAATCTTTTTCAATCTTTTTCAATCAAATTCTTCATACAACAATCAATTGTTTTGACCTAGATTCATTACACTATAAGTATACAACATAACCCTATTCATTGAACACGAATTGGCAGCCTCTCACCTTGTCTCAAAACTTCAAAAAATCACATACAAATTCAATTTTCGGATTTCAAGTTGCAAGAGGTTATAAGGTATTTTAAGGACACCAAGAGGTTCCTTGGACATCACAAAACATATCCCAACCATCAAAAGCATCAAAATCACCCTCATATGCATAATCCGATTCATCATATTCATGAATTTTTTGATTTTCGATTCTAAAAATTGACTGGTTCTTAATGAATTTTGATTAATGCTTTTTGTTTGTGGTGTGTCATAGATTGTTTCTGGGCAGGTTTTGTGAAGTTCTATCACCTAGAACGAAATCCACCATTTTTAGGGTTTCGGTTGAGCTTTAGGGCTTTGTGATTCATCAAGTATAAATAAATTCTGGAACCGTGAATCAATTCCAAACAACTTATAGACTTTGCTTGCATTCTTAATTTAATAAAATTGAACTGTTTCAAGGGTGTTTCAAATTCGCAGGTTTCTTGTGTTTTAAAATTCGCAGGAAATTCTATAGGTGAATTCGCAGCAAATTTTGCAGGTCTGGAGGAAGAAGAAGAAGTTTCGCGCGCCTGGAAAATTCAAATATTTGAAATTATATTTTATGTATTTGTTCCTGTTTTGTATCACAGGTGCGTGTGTAGCCCAGTGGTGAGGGAGGCGTGTATAATGCTGGAGGGTTTTGAGTTCGAGTCCTGGAAGCACCATCTTTTTATTCTTTTTCATAATATTCATCCGGTTTAATATATAATTAATTAAGGCCATTATATTAACAGAAGCGCCCTCCCGGCTGGAATGGTAAGTGTGTTTGTGTGCAGTGCAAAGGTCCAGGGTTCGATCCCCCCAGGCCTTTTGTTTTGTTTCTTTTTTCCATGATTTTTCAGGTTATGCAATAAAACCAAATGAGGTTGTTTCTATGTCACACGCGCGCTTGTAGCCCAGTGGTATCTTGCTTCGTCCAGAGTATGGCAAAGCCTAGGGCATGGGTTCAATCCCTGCCCCAGGTAAGTTTTTTAATTCTGTTTTGTTTATTTGTTTTATTAATTGTTTTATTATTAAATGTAATTATGTTTAATATGTAAATAGATTTAAATTAATATGTAAATATTATATGTTCTAAAAAATTTCTAAAAAAATAATATTTTCTAAAACTAATTTCTTTTATTAATATATATATATTTATTTAATGATTAAATTAGTATTATGTATTAAATTAAAATCCTAATATTTTTGTATCTAAAACCCTAATTTTCTTCTTACCTAAAATTTAATTCTATTGTAATTTTTAATTTATTATTTATAAACTTTAATCATGTATATATATTATATAATTTGTTTATACTTTAATTCTTGCATCTAAATATGTTTAAAATAATTCAAATTTTGTAAATATAATTAATCATATTTTCATAATATGTAAATATTCTATAAATTGTTTATAATTTAATTTTGTATATAAATAATTTTTAATATATGTTTAAAATTGCTAATTTAATTTTGTAATTATAATTTTATTTTCATAATATGTTCATAATTAATTTAATTTTTATAATGCGTAAATAATTTAAAATTTTATAATAATTAATATAATTGTTCATATTTTCTTATTAATCTTAAATAATTGTTTATATAGAAATTTGATATTTTAATTATTATAATGTTTTTGTTTATATTATTAATTATGTTTATATGATATTTTATTATTACTAACCCCATTTAATTTTGTATTATTTTTATTATTATTTTCTACTAACCCAATTATTATTTATTATTTTGCTTATTTATTTAATTTGCTTTGATTATTATTATTATGTAATTGTTCCTTGGATGTAATATTTAGTAGTAATGTTTAATTATTTATTTTATGCTATGGTTAGTAAAAATAGGGAGTGTAACATGTTTGTATATTTAAAATTAATTTAGATCACTAATTTAAAGATAAATATTAAAATTGTACACTCACACACGTAAGTCGATCTTTGATCGCCATCTCACTTCTATAAGGGTACCTCTCATGTTGCCTAAAACAAAAAGGTCAAGTAGGGTGTATAAAGCAAAGTCCCTCAATTTCACATCATCTAGTCCCTTAACAAATAAAAGATCAAGTCCCTTTCGAATGTTGCCTTCGTAATGATCTTGTCCCTTTCGAATAAAGATGATAAGTCCCTTCGAATTGCTTATACACCCCACAGTTACCTAAATAAACAGATGTCCCTTCACTTGTCCCTCACATCCAAGGTAATGACTACCTATTCCTTAATAATAGGGATAGTCTTACCATTTAAAGGATTCAAGAACAGAAAAGACTTAAACTTAGGGTAGGTTCCTCCTAGATACTTGCTCACTTTTCAAAAACATTTCAAACACTTCACACATTTCAAACAATTTTCAAAACAAAGGTTTTTTACGCATTCGTACATGGATCATTATAAAACTATTAAGAAAATTTCTATTCACACACTTCACATTTCAAAAAAAAAACATTTTAAAGTGAGCTTAGTAACTAAGAGCCCATGGATAACCATGGATGTAAAGGGTGCTAACACCTTCCCTTTATATAACCTACCCCCCGGACCCAAAAATCTTTTTTTAAAAGGTCTTTCCTGTTCTGTTATGCCTTTCCTTTGGATAAAATAAAAGTCGGTGGCGACTCTTGCTATCCGCAACATAACTAAAGTCAGTTCTCCCACCGTGTTACAATATACACCTAACATTTACGAAGATCTACAAAGTCCTCAATGGGTGATAGGGTTTCGTCGTTAAACATCTACATAAGAAAGAGCAAAAAATTGAATATCATGCATGATAAGAACTAAATAATCAATTTATATATCGATGCATGTAAAATTTTTTTATGACATATATACATTATCTCATGATTCAACAATGTCGGTAAGGACAATGTTTAACATGTATTTCATGACACAATACTCACACTCGTAAGTCCCGAGTTGTCTCCTCGTCTACAAATTTAAGCAATAATTACATGAATATAACCACACATGAATGTAAATGAAAGAAATAGGTAATTGAGCCACTTACTTTAGGAATAATCCATGAGGGTTTTCTTCTAACATTCCCCAACATATTAACTTGCTTCACAACATTGTACATTGAAAATGAATTAAACATATTACATGATAAACTAATTACAATATCAAAGAAAATGAATTAAACATATACTTATGATTGGATAATCTCTTTCATTTTCTTGTTGAGTGGTTCATGCAAGAAACACAATATAGATACCGTATTATTCCTAAATGATATGATGATCAATTGCCAATGACCACCGAATGAACACGAGAATATATATATATATATATATATATATATATATATATATATATATATATATATATATATATATATATATATATATATATATATATTAAAAAAACTAAATATATAATACATAAATCAATTACAAAAATACTTACCAACAGAGGAATGATGCAGGGTAACATTCTTTTTCTCCCTCATGTAGTCGTTCTTTCAAGTACTCATGAATGATTTTTGGTTCATTAAACACCCATTGAATAAAAAGTGGATCCAAGATTCCATAAGTACTTGATTTATTTTACTCTATACAAACACGATGAATGTACCTAAATGGTTAAACAAGATGAATAAATTAAGGGAGAAAATACAAAAAATGATAATGTTCTACAATGACATGTATATTCGACTATATACTTACATGCACCAAACTTGCAATATCCCTATGTCAAACCACTTATACTCAGGGAGAAAATCTCTTACATCTTCAGAAGTGTGATACAATACATATAATTTTGGACAATGTTCTAGCGGGAGAGATTATGAATCATTTATCTCTGCAACTGTCAAGTATAACATGGTGATTTCATTTATGTTAGAGTTCAATATCTCATTGCGGTTATCTAGAGGGGGAGAGGCTGAACAATTACTTCCTTTTGTAGAAGCGCGATTTACAACACTTCTACTTGGAGTTTGATCATCACCATTAACGTAACAGTGATCTTCATTTGTACGTTTCGAGGTTTTTACTTAATCCCTACATCATAACATTCAATTAGAGCATAAAGTAAAAATAAGCACATTATATGTCATACATTTCCAATAAAAAACTAACATCTCAAGTAAAGCACATATCGAATATAACTCTTGTAACTTTTCCATTTCTTTCTCCCTTTTTTCCCTCTCCTCTTCAAACATCCTCCGTTTTATTCCAATTTCTTCTTAACATTCTCAATCTTTAGTCTTTATGCATTCAATAATGGGTTTTTGATACTTTTTCTTTAAAACACAAAGTATAACCTCAAGTCGATACCTTTTCCAACACCACATGCATTCCCTCCATACTCAGTTGTTCTAATAACTTCTACTAATATGTCATGTCGTATTTTTGGAATAAATGTGCCTTCACGAGGCGCCTAAACCAAATTATCCCACACAACATGAGCAACTTACATATATTGTTACCAACACATTTAAATAACAAATAACATAAGCAAAACAAATCATATACTTACAATTTTCTCAACAACTACTATTGACGCCTTAGAGGTGTACTATTCATTTGGTATTAATCAAGACATCTTCCATTCCTCATTTCTTTACGGTGGAGATGGGATGAGATCATCTCCTATTTATTGTTGTTTTTCAGGCATGATTCTTTTCTTAAGTTTACTGTAACCCCACGAGACAATCTATGGGGGCACATGTTTTTTTGCCTTGTTTTATACTCTTACTTCACTTTTAGCTTGTTATTAACATAATGAAAAATGTATATGATTAGTATCTATAACTCATTAGCATAAAATTATCAGTTATATAAGACTAGTACTAACCTTGAATTCCTCAGAACATCGTATCTTTGCAAATTGTTTCACACCTTCTTCGATATAAAACTATATCGAATCCATGGACGATCAAGACCGCTCCTAGGCTTCGCAATGTAGTCAGTCGTGAGTTGTGACTTAAATCCCCTCCAATGAGTACTAACATAAGATATCCACTTGTTTTTCAAATTTGAGTTATCGGTAAACTCAAAATTCAACTACATTTAAATCAATATATAAGTATGAATTATAAATTATAGATAGTGATATCGAATATATGAAAATTATAGTATGTAATACCGTAATGTATGTCCATATGTTGTATTTGACTTTATAATCCACTTCTCTCTAATTATCTATCAATATACTAACTTTTCTACATACAAGGAACGTAACATAACACTTAAAAGTAGAGTAACACTAACAATCTACTACTCTGTAGAACGAATCAATCTCGATCAAATTTTGTACACCTGATGAGTTGCGGACTAATGTGATTTTGGGCATCATTGTGACACCTCTTTGTGATATTTTAGATTGAATATTAATTGCTTGAGTTTCATTCACAAAACACTCATTCGTTTGAGTATCTTCCCTACTATCTGATGCAAAACTTGACAAGGTTCACATCTATGTTAAAAATAATAACAACACGAACATAAACAAGAAGAACAAGACCATAAACAACAACAACACAAACAACAAGAACATAAACAATAACAACAACAACAATAACAAAAACATAAACAACAATCGCATCATAAACAACAACAACCACAACAATGGCAAATGAAGTTTACTGTAGATGCATGGGGAAAATATTTTATGTACCCTAAACACGATGACTAAGTATATGATGTTGGTGTTGATGTTTCCTTCCTTCCTTATGACAACGACGGTGTTGTTATTATCTTCCTTCTCGACGGTGACAACTTGGTTGGTGTACTCTTCCCTCCGTAACGATCGTGACGATGATGACGAAAATGACAAATACACGGTGAATTATAACACCCTGAAATCTAGATTAATCATTTATTAAATTAATTTAGTTAGAATATATGAATTATATGCATCCATGTGGAATATTTGAGCTTGTGCTGGTGACAACTATGTAATATATGATGGACTTGGGGAGTTATTGAGTATTTTAGAGTATTTAGGAAATTGTTAGAATTTTTCTAATTAAAGAAAATAGGATAAATATGAATTAGAGAACACACGGGCGTTGTGGTAAAAAGGGATAAATAAGTTAGGACATTACTGGGAGACCATAATTAAGGTCCAAGGGTTACACAGGTAAAGAGGATTTTGAGAATTTCCACTGTAAGTTTGTATTTGAGAAGAGGCAGAGAGAAAGAAAAGAAGGAATTAGGGCTCAGAATAAAAAAACGGAAGAATTTTATATCAAGCAATAATCTCAAGTAAGGGGTGTATAATTGTTTTTATTATAATTGATTTATGCAATAGATATTTATAAGTTGTTTGAGTTTTGAATTGATGATGAATATCAGAAGAATTTGATGAGTCTGATAAAAATAGGTAGAAAACTGGAAAACATTGATCATGCCATAGAGTTGAATAATCGGTGACTGATACATGACAGAGAACTGGGTTTGAATCAAGTAATATATATATATATATATATATATATATATATATATATATATATATATATATATATTATGCAGGAGACTGGGAACGAAAATCCCCTTACTAAGAGGGTGGCGATGGCGAGTGCCACCCTATTAACTTTGAGAAACATGGGGAATACCACCTAGCAATGTGGCGAGTGCCACTTGCCCCCTTAAAGGTGTGGCGGATGCCATTCCATAGTGTGGCCAGCGCCACATGGCCATTAGAAGGGTGGTAGGTGCCATAAGGTGTGGCCAGCGCCACAAGGCAATTAAAAGGGTGGTAGGTGTCACCTTAGGTGTGGTGAGTGTCACATCCACCATGTACTTAATTTTTCTCAATTTTCTGATAAACATAATTTCCAGATTGTAAGTCTGTTTTGCATGTAGTTTGAGACATTGAAAAGCTACATGGTGATCTATGTTGTAAAGAAATAATAAGTAATTTCCAATGATTGTGTCAGGATTTAGTGAGGAGTTATATGCTAAAAAATCAGTGTATATGTGCCTATTGTGTAAAAGATTATGAACATATCCTGAAGTGAGTGGTTTGATGTCTACCATATTAAATTAATGTTATGTTGACTGTGATTATGTGTGATATACGTGTATGATAATATGTGAAATGTACACGATGATTATGATGGATGATGATGCGTCTTGACTAGCCGCGGTTGTATTTTATATGTTGTTGTGCATCATGCATTCATAGCATTTGTTTAGGACGAATAGTCAAATGATGTTTTGTAGGATGGAAATCCAATAATGGTTTGTATGACATTCGAGTCCAGTGATGACCTTAATCCCATTGAGAGGATTAAGTGCAAACAGTGATGTGCTCTGGTTCCAATCGGGAATTGATCCTATTGGTGGGGACCTTTGGAGATAACGATTACTAAGTCATCAATGACGTTTCGGTACCACATGCATAAGTCTAATGATGTTGCATTTCATTATGTGTGGTATTTGCACGATGTTTTCAGTAAATGAAATGTTTGGTTGATGTTGTTCCTTACATGAAGGATATTTTGCACTGTTAGTGCTATTTAAATGGTATCACAACTATATCTATTTCTTATGTCTTTTATAATAATTATAATTATTCACCCTTTCTGCTTGAAAATGTTACCTCGAAACGTGGGTAACTTGCAGGTAATCAAGATCAGGGAAGGAAGTTTAGGAGTTGCTTCGGTGTGTGCCTATTTATTTTCGTATAAATAAAGGGAGTCTTACTCTTGTATGTAACACTGGGGTTGGAGTCACTTAATTAAGAACTTATGTGTTTTTGTTGTTTTGGAGATTATGTTATGCTTTATGATTTTCACTTTGTTTTTGGATATTGAGATTATAAACCATAAATCAATACTAATTTTCGTGATTCTGAGAACTACCTTCATGATATTGAGTTTATTTGATACAGAAGCTTGAGACTTTAATCCTCTCCGAAGTTCTAAATAATTTAGTTATGATGATAAAAATACTATTTTGTTAAAAGTATGTTGCAACCCGTGTTACGGAGCAGGACCATTGATTGTATAATGTCTTATGGTGAGGTGACACCCATGGACTTAATTGATGTTTAATTGGTTTATTTAAAATTAATCGGGAAATATTTTGGCGTTTTAGTTTAGGTGTTACATGAAGAATGGATACGGAGCGGCAAGCTAGGGTGAACGATGGTGTTTTGGTTGAAATCGTGTATTGTTTCACAATATAAAACATTAGGGTTTAGGGTAGAAATCATGTATCGTTTCGTCTAGTTTCTATTTTCAATGGAAAAAAGGATACTGAAGAGACAAGCAAACTGGGAGTGTATTATATTATAAAGCTACTACCAATGTTTATACTATCAACCGTTATGATATATTACTTTCATAATGAAATTTCATAAGGAAGCGCCAAAGTTAAATTTAGAATTAAAAATAAATAAATAAACAAAATATATCAAAATGGTGGAAACAAACAACCGTAGTTATAACGTTTAATTTTTTTTATTGAAAAGTAAATAAAAAAGAAAATGTGCGCCTTAACATTAAAGGAATAATATATACGATGGCGCTGAGGTTCGAACCCATGAAAGCTCGATGATATCACCACGATTGGCTTTTCAACTGTTGTTATATACAAATAATTTTGAATCAAAAACAAAAATAATATAATAACTCCTAAGTTTAAAGACGTCACCATGGTGTAGGGATGAATTTTGGTGATCATGACGTTGTTTACGCGTTTTGTAGTAGTGTATGGAGTGATGGGCAAACAATAAGATGATGTTACGAAATGTATTTGATGATGAGATTATGCCTAACATTAGAAGGAAGATTGATAGAACAAGCACATTCACCAACTTATGGCTTATCACATATGAAACATTGGTTATTATTGGTATATAACAATGATTATTAGGGTTAGTAATTATATGTTAAACATTTGTAGGATGTTTGATGAACACATGTTTGAAGCAAGGCATGTAGAAAACCCATTAAAAGTATTCACTATAAATTTGAAAGACTACATATGTTCTTTCAGAAGATGAGAGGTCATAGGACTTCCATGTGTCCATGCATTGTGAGTTATAAAAAGTAGAAACTTTAACTTTGATGATTATATCTCCGAGTATTACAAGAAATCTAGGTACACGGCAGTCTACTAGCATGTGATTTACCTTTGAATTGATCAAATAATTGGGTTAAGACATAATATTCATATGTGCAGCCATCTAAGTATAGAATGATGACTGGTAGACTAAAGAAAAAAAGGAGCCTTGAACAAAGGGAAATTGATGGGACTGGCAAAATATGAGAAGAACAAGTTTCATAGTAAAATGTAGTAGGTGCAAAAAAGAAGGGCACATCAAATTAACTTGTAAGGTTACACCGACAACCCAACAATCTTAGGGCAATGCTACCCAACAATCTCAAAGCAATGCAACTCAACAATTTTAGGGCAATGCAACTCAAGGAAGTAGGATTGTTACTCAGTCAACTCAAGGGAAAATGCCAGCTACTCAACCATCTAAGTCATATCAGGGTAAGGCAACTCAATCAACTCAATGGAAAATGCTAGCTACTCAACCATCCAAGTCATCTCAGGGCAAGGCAACTCAATCAACACAAGGGAAAAGTCCAGATACTCAATGCATTACAACTCAAGGAACTCTACCTCAAGGTAGTACAACTCAAGGAAATGGCAACATACAAAATCTAGGTGTAGGAATACCATTTGTACCCCCATTACAGACAACAAGATTATCTGCAACCAAGAATGTAGTTGGCATTACAACCAGGAGATCTAATTCAACTACGAGAACCACATCTAAGAAGAACATTTGGTGTTATTTAACCATTGTCTAGTTAATGGTTTTAACATGTATTTTAAATTACTTTTGGCATTATTTAATTTATCTTTAACATGTTTATGTAACACGTCAATGTCAGCTTATAACCTTTGTGGAATTTTATTATGTCATGTGAACATATCAATGTCATTTTGGAATCATTTTGGAATTATATTGTGATATGCAAATCAATTTATGTGTTATGAAAATCATTTTGGAATTTATGTTATGTGAATTGATGTTGTAAATTGATTTGTTTATGGACTGTTACAAACAATATTCTACCAAATAATCCAACTCATATTAAATTGATATAATGTGTTACATACCAACTCATCCATACAAATTGATATTGCTAACAGACACAAACTGATAAATGTCGAGTCATACATACAAACTGGTGCATACTCCTAAAACATCATACAAAATAATGCATATAAGATCACAAGAAACATAATATTCCATGTTTTTCCACTTCAAGATCGTGTTCACTTAAGTTTGAAGTTCCATAACAACTCTCCCTGATTATTCATTTGTCACTCTGGCATTTTCAAACTCCCATTTTGCATCATCAATTTCCTTTGCTATGCTTTCCAACCCATTCATCATAAATTTCCATTTCTCTTATCCCAAATCCTTATGGAACCAATTGAAAAAACCATGCCCTCTTTGCAAGGATCCCTGAAAATTGCATATATGTATCATAATGGGTTTATTACATTTAGATATAAATCAAACTGGAATTAAAGCTTATCTTAAAATTTGGACAATCCCAAAATTATTTTCCAAAATTCTTATTAGTTATTTACTTGTGAATCACATATTTGTCCCCACAATGACATTTTGGTACCCATCGCGAGTTTGTGTATACACCAGATTCATAACTTTTAGAGTTATTATGCTTCATAAATGAAAAATATTGGTCGGACCTTATGCTTTGAAGAAAACCCATATGAATAGCACAATGCCAAGGAAGATGAAAACGATGCAAATGAAGTGGACGAAAATGAAAACGATGTGGATGATGTGAACGAAGATGAAAACGAGAATGAAAAAGAAGATACACAGTGAAAATAAAAACGATGATACACATATGAAAACGATGCAGATGAAGTTAAGTAATGATCTCACCTGATTAGAAGGGCCTTCCAGAGATTGTGCAGCGAACAAATTGGTTGATTGAGAGGAGGAGGGGGTGTACCTGCAAGGCACTCCGAAGCTTAAGTGAGTTTTGGGTACAGAGAATGGTAAGAAATAATAGTTCAGAATACCTAACCCTTTAGTGAAAAGGGGTATTTATAGTGAGCCCTCGGCGTTGGGCCAAGGTTCTTTCTTGGGCTGGATCAGCTAGGCACAAGGAAGAACTGCTAAGGTATGTGTAAGACCTAACACGTGGTCTTGTCCTTGGTCCAGCTGCCTCTATATTTTAGGAGATAATGATGGATTGTTGGGTGACGTGCACACGAGGGAGAGATGCGGTCCCCCTAACACCAATTCAGTGGATCTGATACTTGCTTGACGTCCCAGATGTCTGCCCGTGAAGTTGGGCTTCTGCCTGACTGTTTGGATTTCTGCCTGACTGATTGGGCATCTGTCCGAAAGGTTAGGCCTCTGCCCAACAGTTTCTTGGAGGCCCATTCCAGAACAGGAGCCCCCCAAGTCGAAACTTTGGGACGGAGTGATGAGTTAAGAGGAAAATTATCGGGCATAACGGATATGTCGGGCATTCGCATAGTTCGTGGAGTAAGTTGTCGAGGAACAAATGTTCGTCCCTTGTGAGGATTCGTTCTGGCGAATTGAGGAGTCACATTGGAAAAGTGTGGTCGACAAGCTGTGACGAGAGTAAGGTTGCACCGGGGATTGCACGAGCACCGTTTCTCATCGAGGAGCTTTCGCCAATGCGTGGCATCTTTTAGGTGTCGAGGAAGTTTGTGTATGCCCGACGTCATTCGAGATTCCTCAGGGTGACGTGTCAACGAATTTAATACGTGTCCTTTCATTTCCCGTGTTATGACGCATTGAATTTTGGCTGGCCTAGGGAATCTAGGTAATGATTACATAGCGCGTCCTTTCACGCGCCTCTGATATATAAAAAAGGGATAGGACCATCTCATTTCCCCTTTTTGCCCTCCCCTTACGATTAACCGGATCTTCATCCTTTTCTCCCGTTTAACATAACCACCGTCGTCGCCGCTGTTCACCACTGTTATCTCCTCGTCAGAACCATGTCAGATAACTCCTTGAATCCCTCTTTTTCTGGTAATTTTTAGACTTAGTTGATAGTCGTAGTGGCGATTTTCTCGTTGAAGTAGGTGGATACCTGTTTTGGGGAAATTTTTTAAGGTTTTGTACATTAATGTCTCGGGCACCTCACGAATGTGCCAGGCAAATTCATCATATTTAGATGAATGTTCCGAGCAGTATATGAATATGTCGGGCAAACTTAGGAATTTTTCTTGAATGCCACGAGCGTTTTATGAACGCTCAAAGCAAAATCTTCATGATTCCTTTGGAGGTCTCGGGCGTTCTTTGAATTTCCCGGGCGAGATCTCCGTGATTTCTATGGGTTTCCTGGGAATTGCTTGAATGTCCCAGATAGTTTTAGTCCGGGTAGGTCAGGAATTTTCCTCCCCGCCCTTTCACTTGAACTACGGTGGAAGGGTGAATTTGATGCGACGTCGAATTCACTTGTTCCTTTTGCTTTTCAGGTATACGAGTCAAGGACCTCTCGTGCAAGGAGCGACGCCCTCTTCGCCCGGGAGTGACGACCTCTCATGGGTTGCCGACGAATCGATGGAGACAGAGTCTTGTTTCGTCGAGGACCATGCCAACGCCCATACCTTAGTCAAGGATGTGGGAGATGGCGAATATATTAACTGGCAGTGTTATGTTGCTCGATCCGATGAGCGGATATGCCCGCGCTTTATGGGGAAACGATTCGCCATGTATGAATTCGCCTTTCGAGAAGCGAAGATGCGGCTCCCCTTCAATGATTTTCAAATGGGGGTTTTTAGATGAACAAAAAACATATTTAACCCTTAATTTAATTTAATTATTTTAAAAAGCATTTGAATTGGGCCAAGACAAACAAACATTTAACAACCCATATGTTTCTGAAATCAATAGCCCATATGTTACATTGACTTATAAACCCTTATTATTTTTCAAACCAACCAATGTGAGACTTATTATATTTACAAATAGATGATTTGCAACCTATACGACTGTACACACTCTTGCAGCATTAAACGGTCTTGTTCCCTGCCTCGTGTTCATATATGATGATAACTTCAATGTCCATGTTCATATCTGCAAATATTTTGAACTTTATTGCACATGAGCATCAAACATATTTTCTTCACTTAGAATAGTATTCAGAGCAATAGACTAATAATATTCAAAATGTTTAAGATATTGCTGCCATATAGTATCAAACATATTGTAGGAACAATTTCTTCTTCATCTTCATCATGATGCATTTTCAACATGATGCATTAAAGATTGAAGGAAACAAAGCATACTCGACACTCTTAAAGCTATTGCAATTCTTAAAATTACTACAACTCTTGATATAAAACACTGGTCAATTAATTGAAACAACATGTATTAAATTCATATTGTTGCATTTTCAGTCTATTAAATATAAAAACAACATATATTGAAAAAGAACAAGTTTGAGTATGATAATTTTGATCCATTAATAATCTATGAAAAATTACTTTTCATTCTTTACACTAAAAAGGTGATGTGTTATAACAGGTGGAAAGAGTTTTCGCAACAAATCTTCAGATTCCACAGAGCTTGAGAAAGCAAAGCAAATGCTGAAAATACAGTCACTAACCATCATGAAATTCATTGAAAGTACAGTCACTAACCATCATGCACATGCTGAAAGTGTATCATAAAATTTTGGCTTTCTCTCAATTTTCTTACTAGCTCTAATCATATTTCTCAACAAAAACATCTTAAAAAAGTCTCAAAACATGTCAATTAAAGGTACAAAAGAATTACATACTTGCATATTCTATAAAGGAATACCTAATTAGAAGTGACAGTTAAAATTTTGATATTATCAAGCTCTAGCAACCAGCCAAGTAGAATTGAATGAGTCTCTGCGAGAAACCTCCATATATTTGCATCAATCTTTATTTGCTCAAGAGAACTAAGGTGGCTCCTATATAAAATTTGAATAGGAACACTAGTAAAAGAATAAGTGAGCTTTGACCTCAGGGAAGACATTGGTTACACTGCCAATGGGACGACAATGGTTGTGACAATGTTGTTGAACATGTTGTTAAACTTGACCTCAGGAGTCCTTGTTACAATTTGGTTGCATTTGAACAACAATAACCTTCAAGGAGAGTTTCCTCTGTTACACTTTTGTTGCGTCTGTTGTTGAGCTTTGAGTATTTTTATCCTACATTGGTTGGTTTAGAAACAAAACTAGTCAATATATACCAATCAAACACAAGTGATAATGAATTGAAAATAGTCTGGAAATATGTGGGCTTGTCTTGAAATAAGTATGGGCTTAAGCCCAAATTTAATATTTTGATAATTTTAAAAAATAATAAATACAAAAATAAAATTAAAAAAATAACAAATACGAAAATAAAATTAAAATAATAATACATACGAAAATAAAATATAAAAAATTAATTTTAAAATAAAAAAGCCATGTGGACTGTCACGTAGACAAATTCTCTATGCCCAGTCAGCAGACAAGGGATATGGTGTGGTGAAAATGGAATATTGATTTTATAAGGGGGAATCACAAAAAAAAACTTAAGGGGGGGGGACCAAAACTCGCCCTAATGGCAGAGGATTGTATATTTAACCCTAATATATAAAATAAAGCGGGTAAAACATATATAAAAAGTAATAAATAAATTTGCGCCATGTTTTTGCCTTTTTCCTTATAGTGAAATGATGACTGATCATGTCTCAGAGATATAAATATGCTTATGAGTATTTTATTAGTCTAAATATAAATAAACACACATTTTTATTTAATTATTGTCACTTTATCGAAAAAGTAAAAAAGGTAAATGTTATAACGTTAATATTATCAAGTATAACATGATTATTCTTGGAGGTCCTAGAAAAAAAAACACACTGTTTATGCTTCTCTAGGTCAAGTCGATTTGAAAATTACTCTCCAATGTCATTTCCTCAATGCCATACTCTTAAGCAAGTTCTATGTCAACTAACACAAACCACTCATATAAACATGTAAGACATCCCAATTACCTAATTATTATCTATACTCTATAACCTATATTTCATTCTCATCGCGAATCAAACCATCCGACCCTGCCACACAATGCTTCCTCTTAAAAGTTGTCATTGTTCGGTTTGACCCACCCACGTGAAAAATGCTTCCACACCACATGTATACTCACTCTCGATTTTAAAATGCTCTCTAAATGTAATATGTTTTTTCATATATCAAATTTTTTATTTAAAATACGTAATGATTACGTAACTTTTATTAAAATCAACACGTTATTATCAAGATGAAATCCCAAGGCACGTCCATATTCCATTCTCTTTTATTTATAAGATTGGATATCACACGATACTTAGTATTCCGGGAGTAAAATTGAAGATCACATCATCTTTAATCTAGCATACGCAACTAAATCTACGGTACACAGAAACCATCGCCGTCTCAAAGTGCATGCACGAGATTCACACACCATCGTCTCTTTCTTCCACGGTTAGTCAAACGTCATATGTGCACGAGATTCACGCACCGTCATCTATTTCTTCCATGGTTAATCAAACATCTTTCATAAACTATCAGTCACATAAATGTCTAAACCAATTAAAGTTGAATGTGACAGTTATTAATCAGAACTTTAAACAAATTTGATTTAACATTATAATGTTTTTTCAAAATATCATTGAAAATAAACTTTCTCATAACCATATAATAATAATAACATGAAATACTTAGTCATCACTTAGTAGTTGCAACTTTCAACTTTCAACTTTCAACTTTCAACCCATGCTTGAGCTAGTTGGTAATGGTAGAATTTAGAGAGTTGAAATAAAAATTGCAGGTAACTCACTCACTCACTCCAAAATTACCACTTTTTTTTAATATTACTTCATTTCAAATAAAAATTAAAGAAAAAACCATTTTTTTTCACTTCAATTTCAACTTCAAAATCAATTTCAATTTCAATTTTTCTTCTCAATTTCAATTCCTTGAATTTGATCAGATCTGATTATTCTTCCAAAATTTTCCAAATTCAGTCGCTTTCCACGTCAGTCGTTATCCCCTCCAAAAGAAAATTTTGAACTTGGGATTTTAGTTGTGTATAAAGATTACAAGTAAGAACCTAAAATGTTTCGTTTGGAGCAGAAAAAGTTTCGAAAACGGGTTTGATTTCTTCAAGTTTCAAACTTTTCAACAATCAACTGTTACCCACCTTGCCGGTTGTTGCTATGGCCGACGCTTTATCGGCTATTCCGGCAGCTGTTCTTCGCAACCTTGCTGATAAGTTATACGAAAAACGCAAAAATGCTGCTCTTGAGGTTTATCCCTTTTGCCCCTTATCATTTTTTGTTCAATTTTAAGGGTTTATGATTGTGATTGTGATTATGATTATGATTATGATTATGATTATGATTATGATTATGATTATGGATTTGTGTGTGTAGGTTGAGAATATAGTGAAGCATTTAGCTAGTAATGGAGATCATGATAAAATTGTGTCTCTCATCAATTTGTTGACTACTGAATTCACTTATTCACCTCAACCCAATCATCGGAAGGTATCGTTTTTTATTTTTGAAATAATGTTGATTATGATTATGGATTATGTAATATGGTTATTGATATATTTTTATTTATTTTTTGTTGTGGAATTGTGTTTTGAATGAAGGGAGGATTGATAGGATTGGCTGCTGCAACTGTTGGGTTGACTTCTGAAGCAGCTCAGCATCTTGAGGTTAGGGTTTGATCTGTCATTTTTTAGTCTTGAAATTTTGACCTAGTTTTGTTTTGATTTTCTTTATCTATCATGAGCTTATGGCTTTCAATTATGTGTCTTTCACTTAGTAGTAATTTATTCATTTGGGATGACTTATTGTAAGCAGCGTTATAGCGGATTATGGCGGAAAAATCCGCAATAGGTGAGCCCCAAAACCGCCATGTATATCTGTCATAGTGGCCATGGTGCTGCTATTTGATAACACCGATTGCAATCGTGCATTATTCTTGACTTTTGGAATGGTGTATTTGGACATGCTTAAGCATATTTATGCTTTTCACTATCTGTCTTAACCTAGATTTAATCCTTGTACTTGACAGCAAATCGTGCCTCCTGTGCTAAATTCTTTGTCCGACCAAGATGTTAGAGTTCGTTATTATGCCTGTGAAGCACTTTATAACATAGCTAAGGTGAGAATTCAATTGTGCGGATATGTCAGATTCAACCTGATCATCTACTAATGTGTAATGGACGTATTTTGATTTTTGACAGGTTGTGAGGGGGGAGTTTATTGTATTCTTCAACCAGATCTTTGATGCATTATGCAAGCTTTCTGCAGACTCTGATGCAAATGTACAGAGTGCTGCTCACCTCTTAGATCGGCTGGTGAAGGTATAAGTTTTTCCTGGACTCCGTTAAAGCCTTTGTGTGGCTGCTGTACATGTGTGCAGATATCACGCGTATGCTTACTAGGGATTATTGCTTTTACAATAATTTCAGCTATTGTTTTCTTTAGATCAACTGATGATTAAACATTTCTCTGTTGAATCAGGATATTGTGACTGAAAGTGATCAGTTCAGGTGCACCATCCTCTCACGTCTATATTATTTGTTTATCTGTATCTAGGACTCTTAGTTTTCAAAAGAACCGTAGGTACAGAATCTCTTATGTGCAGCTTTTGAATAAAGATTCAATAGTCGAGAAGCATAAACACCACGAGGTGTGAAGCAATTCGTACTAAATGAAACAGCTTTCACTTTAAATTTCTCGAACGAGATAACGAGTCAACTTATTCGTTTCTATTCCGATTTACTCTACTTCATGTCCTCCTTTTTTTTTTGTTTCTGATCTTTAGTATTGAAGAATTTATACCACTGTTGAGGGAGCGCATGAATGTATTGAATCCATATGTCCGCCAGTTTTTGGTAGGATGGATTACTGTGTTGGACAGTGTCCCAGATATTGATATGTTGGGTTTTCTTCCTGATTTTCTTGATGGTGAGCGCGTTGTTTGAAGAATTATCCTTTTCATTTTCTATATTTTATACCAAATGGATGTCAATGGCCTAACTGTACGCGAACTTCTCAGGATTGTTTAATATGTTAAGTGATTCAAGTCATGAAATACGTCAACAAGCTGATTCAGCTCTTTCAGAGTTTCTTCAAGAAATTAAGAACTCGCCAGTAAGCTCCTTTTCCCCTCTTTTTGATTGAGCTGTAAGGATTGTCACTTTTCAGAGCCCATTTTATCTTTTTATCTTTCCCACTATCCCCTTTTTTGTTCAGTTGTCATTGTCTGACTCGAGCAGTGCTACTCTTGAAGTCTGTAGATTATGGTCGTATGGCTGAAATACTGGTAGAGAGGGCAAGTTCTCCTGATGAGTTTACGAGGCTAACAGCTCTCACATGGGTAAGTATTACTGCAATTCTTTTACTTAATCGACGAGTATTTAATCAAACCAATATTTCTTTCATATTAAAAGAAACAATGTTACTGATTTGTTTCGTTTGTATTTTATATAATTTTATGCATGTGATTTATTTTAACAGATAAATGAGTTTGTCAAACTTAGTGGAGATCAGCTTGTTCCGTATTATGCAGACATTCTTGGAGCCATTTTGCCTTGTATATCAGATAAAGAAGAGAAAATTAGAGTTGTAGGTTCACTTGAGCCTCCCTTGTTGCTTTTCCCTCTTTGCCCCTTGCTATTTTTCTTCCTTTTATGTAAAATAGAAATTTGAATTTATCTATGGCATATGTGTAAGGTTGCTTGTGAAACCAACGAAGAGCTACGTACCATCAAGGCTGATCCAGCTGAAGGATTTGATGTAGGAGAAGTCCTCTCCATTGCCAGGAGGTATAGTTTTTCTATCCTAGGAAAAAGGCTAGGTTTTAGTTTTGTGATGCTTGCAATTGAAATGTTATGGTTTTGTAAAGTGGCTTGACTTGACTTGACCATCTTAGAATTTGGAAATTACTATGAGGATCTTTTTTTTGTATCCAAACTATTTTCATACTGATTATTCTGTTAAATGATTTCGGGTTGGTTTGGCTGATCAGGCAATTATCTAGTGAATGGGAGGCTACTCGAATCGAAGCTTTGCACTGGATATCAACCCTTTTAAATAACTATCGCCCTGAGGTGACTACATTTTTCTAATCCACCTTTTGTTTTTGCAAATCTTGAGGTCCATGTGCATCTGTGATTTTTCATGTCTCGAACAGGTTTTGCAATATTTGAATGACATATTCGACACCCTGCTCAAGGCACTTTCAGATCCATCTGATGAGGTATCTTGTATCTTGAAACCATTTTTTTAAATAGATTTGTTTCATCAAGTCATTTATTTTTAAAATCTTGCAATCATGCTTTTAATTGTATGGTTATCTTATCATTTAAGTAAGTTTTATGTTTCTGATAGTGAGGGGCTTATTAAGCTCCTCAATAGAAAAGCATATAACGGAGAAACAAGGGTGGGACATTGGTATGACGGTTAAATTTCCTTCTTTTTTTTTCTCATAAAAGTGGAGTACAGTTTTAGATTTCTTAGAAGTTTTCAATGTAGATATCTTATATATGCCTATTGACTCTTGACTGCAGCATGAATAAATGATATTTTAAAGTTTCTTCTATCCCTATTTGCAATAATGTTCACTCTACGCAAATAAAAACTCACTTGAACTGTCTGTAATAGGTTGTTCTTCTGGTTCTTGATGTTCATGCATGCATTGCAAAGGATCCTCAGCACTTTCGTCAGCTTGTTGTTTTCCTGATGCACAATTTCCGGATAGACAATTCACTTTTGGAGAAGTAAGCTATTTTCCTAGGTCCAAGATATTCTTTTAGCTATATATAGTTTTGCTAAAATATGTTTTAAATTAGTGATTTCCACCTTTATTTTTAAAATTTTAACTCTACTATTCTAGGCGTGGTGCTTTGATAATCCGTCGGCTTTGTGTGCTTTTGGATGCTGAGAGAGTCTACCGTGAACTTTCTACAATACTAGAAGGAGAATCTGATTTGGATTTTGCATCAATTATGGTTCAGGTATATCCTTTTTTTTCTTTGTTAATTATGAACTGCTGAAAAGTTGATGACATGTGTGTAAAGTTGAGCGGACTACCAGACCGGCTATGCTGTTAAGCCGTTGTGAACCGGAAAAACCCGGTGACCCGCCGATATTTGCGAACGGTCTGGTTCAATGCGACTTTTTGTTTAGCATTGACCGCTTTAGATATTTAAAAAAAAAAGGAGTTGCTAAGCAGGAGTCGAACGTGCGTACATCAATTGCGTAGCGTAGTAACTAATAACATAGCACCACCACACCACATTATTGATTGTGATATTTACTGTGTTTTTAATTATTATACTTAAAAATCCAATGCAAAATTTTCTCTTAATGCCGCTACCTATGTTTTTTCTTTTTTATAAGGAATGCTACATATACTTTTAACTTGTAATCTATTGTGAGTCAATGCTTCTAATTTTTTATGTTTATATTTAAAATACATATATTTTTAATACACTTGTTGGCAAGGTTGTCATGATCGTAAAACATAAGATCATAACGAATATCGTAAGATACTACTAAAATGAAAAATAATATTATATATTTGAAGTATTTTTTCATGATGTTTTGCTAGGCAAGGGTATTCGTGGAAAAATGACCTTTTATGATATTTTTTAAACATGTATGGTTGAGTTTTTATACTTTATTACCATTTTTCATAGAAATTTGTTAGACATTAGGGACATATTTGGTCCATTGATTGGTTTATCATAAGTCTAATTTAAAACAAACCCTACAACCGATACATTTACTCTCTAAACCCTAAATCATAATCTTCATCATTTCAAAAGACATGCATTCATCACCGCCGAATCGTAATTGTTACGCCTTTGCATCTTGGTGGTGCTCGGAAAACGGCCGACATGGCCGGAATTGGCCAAGATCTTTCATAATTGATGATTTTACGATTCTTTTTACAATTTAGCTACAACACATGATTCTACCTAAGATCTAGATCGTTGGAGGTGAGTGAGATCGTAAAATCTTAAAATTTTAAGATTTTGATCGAGATTTTGACCACCATACTTTTTGTAAATATTTGTGTGACAAATGGAAAAATACTATTTATTTGAATATGGTATTAGTTTGTTTAGGTATAATTTTTTACATTGAGTTTTTATTTAATTTTACATTGATCGAGTCATTCGGTGCAATTCAATTTAATACCTATACAATTTTTTGTATATAGACCGTGTCTGACGGCCAAGTCATTCAATTTAATACGGTTCAATCGCCCAGTTTAACCAGTGACCTAGTGGTTTGATGAGTCACTCCGTGACCTTGCGGAGTCGATGACTTGGCCGATTTTTAAAACGTTGTGTATAACTAAACTAGGTGATGCCTCGGTCAAAAGTTTTGAATAACTATGTCCAAAATATTTGCAGTCTTTAAACACTCTTTCTTTTTAATGAGCTTGACTTTTAGCTAATCTAATAATATAGTGAAGTGTTGTTCATCTAAATTTGATATTTTCCCTTTTCCATAAAAATTTGTAGGCTTTGAATTTGATCTTACTTACATCATCAGAACTATCTGAGATTAGAGTTCTTTTGAAGCAAACACTGGTAAATCCTGCCGGGAGGGATTTATATGTTTCTTTGTATGCCTCATGGTGTCATTCTCCAATGGCGATTATAAGTCTTTGCTTCTTAGCTCAGGTATGCATCTATAACTTGGTTTTGATTGCATCTATAACTTAGTTTGAATTTAAAGCCGTCTTTCAAATGTGCTTGAACTGACAACCTTGCTCATGTGCTTTCTGAACAATGTGTATTTGTGTATAAGTGCTTAACTTTATTTGGATCATCTTCTTTGACAGACTTACCAACATGTGAGTACTGTGATTCAATCTCTGGTAGAGGAGGATATTAATGTCAAATTCTTAGTACAGCTGGATAAATTGATCCGTTTGCTGGAAACTCCGGTCTTTGCATATCTTAGACTGCAGGTGATTAATTATAGTATTATGACATTGTATATGAACTTTATTAACAGTAGCCGTTTCCACCTAGTGGCAAAAATGCTTTAGATGTCTTCTATCTGCATATTCTGTTCATGAATAATTTTCCGGGAGCCGTGCATTTCATTTCATTGGCTTAAATGGATGTTTAATTTTGTAGCTTCTGGAACCTGGAAAATATACATGGCTATTTAAAGCACTGTATGGTCTTCTGATGTTGCTTCCTCAGGTACATAAAACTTGATTATATTTTTTGTTACTTAAAACGTTATATCGCGTTTCGTATTTCTACAAAATTGATGCTTCAAATTCTTTTTTGAATATATCAACGCTCAAATGTGAAAAATCTAGATGAGTTGTTTGTATTGACAATTCGTTTTATATGAATTATGCAGCAAAGCGCTGCATTCAAGATACTGAAAACTCGCTTAAAAGCTGTGCCAGCGTATTCTTTCAATGGTGATCAATTGAAGAAAACATCCTCCGGGGCCCCCTATCAATTTCTCCATCACATGTCTGGTGGATCTCACATCACAGAGGATGGCGACGTAGCCGTGGACAACGGGAACTCACACAATGCAATAAATTTTGCTACAAGGATAAAACAGTTTCAGGAAATGCAGCAACAACATCGCGAGCATTTTAGAACACAAGCACAGATACGCAGAAAGGTCACACCTGTATTAAAGGTAACTACTGACTTCCTCATTCTGCATAAAATTTAAGATCTGTCTGTATCAACATATTTCAACTTATCTATTAACATAAATAAATGCTTATGATATATGTGCATATGCTGTTTTAAGTTTGTTTCCGTAAACTCTTCAAGATAGTTTATCTTTTATTATAGAAATAGTTTATACAATAAGTGTTTATGCTATAAGTGCTTAATTAATGTGTTTATCCAAACCGAGCTATATACAAAGGTGTAGTGTATGTACTTAACAAGCCATTTTTCTATATGCAGGAGGAGGAGGTACCAAGACAAGAAGAAGAAACAAAGAGACCTCATTTGAGTGAGCTTAATGTTGTAGCAAGATCATCCAAGAGATAAAATGCTATTGAATCAGTCTTTATTATGCACTGATCCAATCTCAGTGGTATTTGCATTTGAACTTTGAATGGGATAGGGTAATAGTAAATTTGTAAATCATAATAGCTTCTTGTTTTATTCTACTGCTACTACTTATCATCATCATAGAAGAAAGATGAGATGGTGAAAGATGGGTTTTTGCATTAAGATAAAGCTTGGGCTTTACCGGGCTCGGCCGGGCTATTTTTTAGACCTTGTCAACTTTATAGATACTCACATGGTTCTGTTGTTTTTGTTGAAAACCATGTGGAACAAAGGGGAATACTTGAATTTAGAACAAAAGTTCTATAATAATAATAATACTGTTTAGTACTTGTTCATGTGGGTTATAATAATAATACTGTTTAGTACTTGTTCATATGGGTTATGCATTTATAAATTGGTTAGTTGGTACTCCAAACGAGTTTTTAACAACCATTGATATATTATAAAATTACAATCATTGATATCTTGATCATTCTTATACTGATAACTGTTAGAAGCTGTACTTTGTAGACCAAAACTTATTTGAACTATACTATACATATCGAGCTGTATATCGTGTGTGGTAAGACAGACACGATTGTGATCGCTAGTTTACAGAGCATATATCTTCTCAATGTCTGAATTGTATTCGTCCAAATCCGATATATTTGCAGAGTAAGACCAGGAGAAAGATTTGCTTCCACTTGCTCGCTTGATTCGTCTCTGGGAATCACTTTGAAAAATGCCAAAATGTTGTCGGAAAACGAAGTAGCACATGCTTGCTAGAGTCCCAACTAGAATAGGTGTCCCTACAGCAGTTATGGTGATGGCCATCCATTTTTTCTTTCCAACAACCTCGAAAGCGATAGCCAAGAACGCGCCACACGTGCAAGCACAGGCAGCCCACATTAACTTATTAACTACCGATACAATTTGCCTTTGAGCCCTTGTATCCCAAGCAACCAAAGTGATTTGAACAACAACAACAGCGAGAGATATGAAAAGAGACGTCGAGTTCAAGAGACAGAAAACTTGGAATCCAACATGATCGGCTATGTTAGATTTTCCTGTCTCTGGTCCTGTCGTGATATATTGACCTGGCAAATTGAATATGGCCAAGAATGCTATGGAGGCGAAAAGGACTGCAACGACCGTGACAGAGTTAATGGTGTTTTGTACTGCTTCTCTATGAAGTTTCTTAAGTTCCTTAGCTATACCAGAAACTCGTCGGCGAGTTTTTTCGTTTTGAATAAGCTGTGATTGTACCTCATGCTTTATATCACTTACAGTTCTTTTAAGTTCCATTGCCTCATCTAATTTACCAACATGTCTTGCATATTTAGCACCATATTCTGAAAGTGCTTCTTGGATTTCTAAAGCTGAAGATCCATATGGAAGTTTATCCGCCAAATCCAAAGCTGTTTCTTGTTGCTTATTGATGGCATTAACATCCACAGCCGAATAGCTTAACAAAAGGCTCACTATCTGTCAAAACAACCATTCGTCAGTAAAGGCCAGCAAAAATATAAATCGAGAGAATATCGTTCAAGCGATTGAGTTTAACCTGTGATCGGCCTTTCCTCGTAGCCATGTGAAGAGCTGTATTACCCTTCTTATCGCGCTCATTCAATATATTTGGATCAGCTTGTAATATCTCTTCAACCACTGATGTACTCTGTCCTTTGACCGCCATATGAAGTGCAGTTTGACCTTTTTTATCTTTGATGCAGACAATTCCTGTATCGCGGGCAATAAGTGCTTTCACAATACGATCGACGCCATACCTAACAGCATTGTGTAGCGCAGTTTTCCCATTTTTTCTAACTATAAACATGGAGCCGACATCAACATCCAAAATAGAGTTCACCACATCCAAGTGATCTTGAACTGCTGCAGAATATAAAGGGCTGGTGTTTGACGAGTCGCACAACTTACAAACCTCAGGCCATGAACTCAAAATCTCCTTCACAATATCTGGAGAAAATTAAACATTAAAATCATGATTGAATACTTCATCATGATTGAACAAACCAACACAAATAATCAAAACTATAGCTAGCATGAGAACCATAGGTAATTGATTACAAGCTTACAGTTAACAAATGAAATCAAAACTATCTACCATGGATCGATATTCACTGCAGTTGGAAATTATAGCTGCAATCACGCAGTCATGGTTTGTGGCCTTCCGATTAAAATCAGACAGTTCTGATTATAGATAGGTACTTCAATTTCATAGTGACAACATCGTACCAACACCTCTGGAAAAACGTATTTTCGTGTCTGAAACCGACACCGATACTTGTGACAACATTTATTTCAAATTATTAATAGTTTTGACGTGTTAGTATTGGTGTTGTGTTTCTCGTGTATGTGTTCATTTGTTTAAGAGGTAGCAACTCAGAGAAACATACAGTAAGTGAATATTCACAAAACCAATTTCATCCAATAATAGCAATATCCATCATCACATGTTCTTAGAATTTGAGTTAACACAAAACCAACACAAATAAAAAAAAGAGAGAAAAATATGTAAAATACCCAAATGGCCACGCTTAGCAGCAACATGAAAAGCGTTCATATCAGACTTGGAACGAATCTTGAGAATCTCAAAATCACACAATTGAAGCAAAAAGCTGAAAACTTGCTTCAGATTATGTTGAGCAGCGATGTAAAGTGGTGTTTCACCATGATCATTTTGAAGAGACATAACATCAGAAACCGACATAGGTGATGATGATGATGATGACCCATTATTACTATTATCATCATCTTCCTTTTTCAGTTGCTCTAAGAGCTTCTTCAACCCATCAAGGTCTCCAGATCCAACCATGGTGAAAATTGATTGATGGGTCATGAATCGCAGACCCTTGGACTCCATCACGAAAATAAAAATACGATTTTTATTTGTTTTTGGGATTTGGGTTTCACTGTTTTTGGTTTGATTTGAAGTTGAAGGTTTTCACTATCATAATCATATATTAGTCTATGAAGCCATGAAGAAGAAGAAATATGAAGAGAGAGAATAAAATAGGATGATATATGGATGATAATGAATGGATCAAGTTGTGATTCTTCAATTAAATTTAATTATTTGTTTATAAATTCAATTCAATTATTGATTCATTGATTGAGAATTTATTGTATTGATATATAGTGAGGTCTTTTCTCTTGCACACAAAATCCAACTCAATTTGACTTTCATAATATGACAATAACACTACTAAGTCTTTAATGTTGTATATTTTATTTTATTTAGTTTAACTATTAGTTAATTAAAGGGATGCTAATTGACAAATTCTAACTCGATAGAAGTCGATATTGTTATATTGAATGTTAAAGTTTAAATCAATTTTAAAAATCGGATCAAACCTGTTGAATTGAGAATTCGATGGGTCATCGATCTGGTCTGACGTGTAAGTTATTGAACTAGACAAAATCAGTCAAAATCGACCAAAATTGATAAAATCGAAGAATTGATGGTTATGGAAAATTAATCCGATAAATGCTTGTTTTTTTATGAGACAAAACTACATCATTTTAAATATTTTAAAAATAAAATAAAAATAAAAATAGATTTTGTTCAAAATTTATATGGGACAAACCGATCCATCACTTGTGCAATCTACCACACGGTGGTCTGTCTTCCCACATTTAAAGCACCTCAGAACATTATTCTCGCACTCACTAGCACAATGGTCCCACTCGCCACACTTCAAGCACTTGACAAAAATAAGAGTCCTTCCCCCACTTGGCTTTTTCTTATTTGTAGCTCTCTGCTTTCCTCTGTCATCTAGAGCACCGTATGATTTTTTCCTATATAGATTCTTCTCATTCCTCTCACTAACGCCTTGTAGTGAGCGAAACGAGCTCTATAGTCCTTAACATAAATCCTACATTTGTTTATTAGAGTAGGAAACTTGTGAATCTCTTAGTAGCAAATACCCTGCTTAATCTTGGGTAGCAATCCATTTTCAAACTTAATGCACTTCGACCCCTCAACCACTACACCATTGTAATGTGGACAAAATTTCACAAGCTTCTCAAACTTGACGGCATACTCAACAACTGTCATGTTTCCTTGTTTAAGTTCAAGGAATTCAATTTGCTTCTTTCTACACACATCTTAAGGAAAATACTTCTCAATGAATTGCAAATTAAACATGACCCAAGTAATCTCAACACCAACAACTTATAGTCTTTGACGAGCATCATCCCATCAGTCCTCAGATTCCTCAAACAAAATGTGAGTATCAATCAACACCTTATGTTCTTTAATACATGCCATTACTCGAAAAAATTTCTCGATCTCTCGGAGTTACACCTGAGCACCCTCCGGATCATACATTACCTTAAACGTCTGTGGATTATTCCTCTGAAATTTTCCCAAACCACGAAAGTTATCACCTGCCTGATTCTGTTATCCGTGTAGTGCATGAGCCACTGACTCCAAAGCATCAACAATAGTGTGATCGTTTCTTCCAACCATTATGAACACCATCAAACAAACATTAGAAGAAACAATGCATCGACATTGTACACACACATGTGACATACTAGGGACTCACCAACATTACAAAATTTGGTCGGTCGAACCGACCTGCTCTGATACCACTACATAATACCCTAAATTCCCCACACAATAAATTATAAAATAATTCAAATATTGATCACAAGACACGCGTTTAGGATGCCACTCATCATAAAATAACACATGTTTCATAACACTTATCAATTAAGGTAAAACATTTAAATACACATGTCATCGCACACTTACCTTCACTTAGGGTATCATCGCAACAAAATTCATCAAATAAGCATGCTTCACAATAATTAAGTCTCATTAAAATACTTTGTTTGAATTAAAACAAATGTTGCAAAAGTCTCCACCACCAACATAAGCTAAAATGCAAGAGTATAACATCCAACTCGATTAACGAAAACATAAACATAAAGTAACGTAGTTTACCCCACCAAATGTTACAGAATCAAATCATAACCACTAAAACAAATAAAAGAGAAAATAATAAGAGAAAATAGCTCTTCAAAGCTCTCTTCCAAACACAACAAGCAACCATGCAACTTACTCCTTATTATCAACAAGATGTCCATGATGGACAACATTAAAAAATAGGGGGTGAGAATACATTTCCCTAATTTAGTAGTGTAAACAAGCAAAGGTAGAATATCACATAACAACAAGTACATATGTTAATTATACCAACATCCACACATCAAGCATTCTCATCCATACAATAAATCACCAAAAGATCATTCACAAATGCAACACTAATGCAATTGTACTCAACAACTGACTCAACATACATGTGGTACCAATATGAACACTCGGGTTCATCTCGCACTCGATTCCCTCTCTAGAACCAGAGCACATCAAAATTGTTACCATCACCATAGGTAACGCTTCACTGATTCCCACTAGAACCAACTACTCGCTCCCGATTAGGGATGACAATGGATACCCATGGGGCCGAGTACTAGTCTCCCGCTACCTGCCGCGTTTAGTAAATATGATACTCGTATCTGCCCCATATCCGTGCGGGTATCGACAGACGGGTACCCATGGATTTTGAGATACCTGTAGGTATTAATGGATATCCATGGGTATTTTTTTTTATAATTGTAATTTACTATTTTTTCTTCTATTTAATAAAGATTTTACCTTCTTTTTTTTAATTAGAAGATTATGTGTAAATAGAAAATCTACCATAAAAGTCATGGTTCAACAAGCTTGAAAGAAATATACATTGAAACTATGTTTTGAGAATGTTAGAAAAATGATCACATAATGCATATTAATTTATAGTAACAACAAACAAATAACAACATATTACACATGTGATTTAGTACAAATACAGTAAAGTAAACATGTGATTTATGTGATTTAGTAGAATCTATTATATAATACATGATTAATTTTTTCAAAGGATAAATAATTAGTATATATTAATTTTAAAGGATATTTAATTAATTTTATTAATTATAAACAGATACGGATACCCGTGGTGCGAGTACCATTAAATATGTATCTGTTCTCGTAACGAAACGAGTAATTAAATATATTAGTTTATATTACCCGTGGATACCCGTTAAGCTATCATATTTGTATCTGTGACAGATTTTACCCGCGAGTATTCGCTTGTACAAGTTTTTTTTCCATCCCTACTCCCGATCCCCACCATAGGGCAAGAGCATAACAAAACTGAATTGAAGTATGTACACCATGACTGCACAATGCAACAATATGCACTTAAAAACATGCACACGTGGCTCCTCTTTTGATTGTGCACAACACCAATAATACTAACAACATAATCATGGTAGGAAATATATCAACATACCACAACATTTGACACAACAAATATCACCATAACATTCACCGTTTGCACCACACAATATAATTCATCATTTAAATCGTGTTAAAATTAATCAAGCACCACTAATAATTAATCATAGACATCAAACACTATGCAACGACACCTCAATTCATCATACAACATAAAAAAACTAGAATCAGACTCAATTGCATGCACCATAGCTCATTACGTTCCTTCTGGTGCACGAGGGTAACCCGCCATGGTGATGGCGCCCAACATCGTCTCTAAACCCACGACGACCCGGTCTTCATGACGATGGCACCTACCATCGACCTACAACATGTAGAATTCGTTTTTTTGCATGGAGTTCAACAAAGAACTCAGATTTTCCACTTCTAGTACTTAAACTCTGTTAAAATAGAACCAAAACTTCGTATACACATCTATATCCTATTATTGCATCAAATTAACATCCATACTCAATTAATTTCATATTTTCAAAACACCCTTCAAACCTTCAAAGACATGGACAACGACAAAAACATGAAAACACTCATAACATAATATTTAACACATAATGGTTCACGAATTTGATCCTTAAAATCATCATATACCATCAACATAACATAGTTATAAATATTTCATATACAACACATACAATCCTATTGGAGGTTGTGGATTCCTCAACTCTACCGCTTCATGCTTAACACCCCCATTACAAAAGAAATTCCCCTTTACCTTAATTCCTAGCAAGAAATGTGAATTTGAATTAGTTTGAATGTGTTCTTCCATCAACTTCTAGCACCCCTCTTGTCTTTAACCTATTTCTCTCTTTTCCAAAGTTTCTACGTATTGATTATAATTAAGGCTCTCTAACTTATATTAACCTAACTAATCCAGCTCTCACTATTTATATTTTCCTCCCCACATTTAATCATTTCTTACTCCTTGTTCCCTCGTATTTCTCTTATTTTTCACTTTGACCTAATTTCTCTATTTCCTCATTTAATTAAATAAATAAAATAATCAATATTATTTTAATCATTAAAGAAATTCTAAATTACTTCTATCAACCTCCAACTCTTCCTCTGCACCCCACCAATACTTTCACCCCCAAACAACACATATAAACACACAACTTATTTATTTAAAACACATAATAGTTAAATAAATCCTGTAAAAGTCACAAATAAATCAATTAAAATAATTTAATCGAAAATGGGGTGTTACACCTTACAACAACATATGATCTTGTTCTAAACCAATGAATTACCTACTTTTGCAGAGCAATTTGTTGATCCTTAAAGTTTAGTTATTTTAAAAATATTTTTTTCCGGTTAAATCAAATGCACTTTTTGTTACATCGATTAAACCGTTTGGTCTTTCTTTATATAAGCTTTGTTATTTCAACAATCCCATGGTTCTAAATCCAAGATAAACTATTCAGGCATAATTAAAGCAAAAACATACATAATTTTAATTTAAGACGTAAGCATGATCATAAGGCAACAAAAAAGAATTCTAAAGAAACAAAATGGTTAAAAACTTGGATTGAAATATCAAATGAATACAACATATTAGAAGATAAAATCCAAGATAAACTACTCAGACATAATTAAAGCAAAACCATACATAATTTTAATTTAAGACGTAAGTATGATCATAAGGTAACAACAAAAGAATTATAAAGAAACAAAATGGTTAAAAACTTAGATTGAAATATCAAATGAATACAACATATTACATGCTCTCAATCCCATAGAGACATTTTTACAAAACTTCAAAAACAGTAATATAAAAGTCATAACTTATGCTGAAATTATAAATAAATTTAAAGTGTGATAAATCAGATATTACAATGGCCTTTTATAGGCTTATAATCATAAACATAAACATTATTTTTGCATTAAGGAGCCATAAACAAAGAATAAAAAAATTGGGAAGTGCATTAGTTAGAAAAGAAAACATTAGAATTTTAGAATTCCCATCTGCATTGAGGCCATTACGTCTTTTTCATTATGTCTTCAACAAATCACTAGGGGGAGGTTCACGGAGACCATTACGGTCGTTGCAACCATTACTGCTCTCTAGTTTTTGTTATGGAATATGTTCCCTTGTGAAATCCTCTTCTTGTCTTTCCTAGTTTTTCTCTATTTCGCTGTGTCATGATCTTGCATCTCTGAAAAACCGAAAACTCTAGAAAAAAATAGAAAAATTGAAGTAAATCAAACAAAGACGGAATCAAAACACTAGAAATAACAATGAAATTAAACACTTTAAAGCGATAAAAATATTGCTTATCATACTTTAATCATTAATTGTATTTCTAATTGATTAGGAAATGAGTTACCTTTTCCTGATTAATTAGAAACACTTATTAATCAATTCAATATTTTCCTAGATTGGTTTTAAGAAGTTTAATAAATAGAAGAGGTTTGAAAAGTAATGTGTATATGTGTGTCTGTGTGTCAAAAAATGTTTGTAGGAAGACTCTTTTTAAGTAGTTAGATATTTTAAATCGTATAAAATGATATTTATAGTTTATTAAAAGCTTTTTGGTACATATAATTATACTTTTTGTGCTTTATTTTTAATTATTAATTTTTTATGTATTTAAATTTATGTCCATTTTTTAAATTAGAACAAGACTCCTAAATTTATTGGGTTGGCCTGAAAGTGATATATCTACTACATGTGATATAAAGGTATCAGATGGATCAACAAGGTTTGTAGTTAGTTTTCATTGACTTGTAGAAGGTGTATGATAGAGTTCTTAGAGAGATTTTATGGAAAATCTTAAAGAAGAAAAGGGTTATGATTATATATATTCGAGTTATATAGAATATGTATGAGGTGGTATCGACTATTATGAGGATTCATGTGTGGAGAGACGAACAATTCTCCCATAACAATATGATTGTACTAAGATTTAACCTTAAGCCTTTATCTTTTTACTTTACTTAAGCCTTTATCTTTTTACTTTAGTTTTGGATGTACATATAGAACACATCCAAGAGTTAACATCAAAATGTATGTTTTTTTTTTTGCAAATGATTTGGTTCTACTTACAGAGTCGAGAGAAGATTTAAATGAGAGGTTAGAGACGAGCCTTAGAAGCATGTGCAATTTCTCATATGCTTAAGTAAGACAAAGTATATGAAATGTAAGTTAAACAAAAGGAAAAATGATTCTATCTTAGAGGTGAAAGATAGGGATCATATCATACTACATGTTAAGCAATTTAAATATTGTGAATCCATAATTCAAACGAAAGATAAATAAAAAGAGGGCCTAAGGGATTTTATGTGATATGAAATTATCACTCAAACCAAAAGGAAACTTTGAACGAGACAAAATTTTGAACAGCAAACCTACACGAAAATAAAATAAGGGTAAAATATATGAACCATAAGCCACATGGAAAAATCTCTCCACCTTGGTTGTTTTTTTCATCATTAAAACATTCAACATGCTTTGACAATGAATAAACCAATGTCAATGTAGTGTTTTGTTGATGAAATCTGCACATTATCTCTTGTGCCTATTTTCTTTAGCTTGATCACATCCTTCGCTATGTCATCCCTCATAAATTTATCACTATTTTTCACATTTTAGATTTATCCAAATTTTTTAAAAATTATAAAAATTGTCCCAAATTCTTTAAAAAGAATCATTTTAATACTCTATCCAAACAAAATAATTTAAAATTAAATAAATTCTAATTGAATCATTTGAATTATCTAGAATTTTAAATTTTTTAAAAATGTTCAATTACCCTTTCCAAATACCCTCTAATTCTTAATCCCTATCTTATGTCAAAAGAAGAAGTTCCAAAACTTTATCAAACATATGTCCAAGTATTAATTTGGTTTTTTTTCTTCAATAAAGAATGTGCCAACTCCAAAGTGGGAGGGTGATTCCCTTCAACAGCCAAAAAACTTTCAAAGTTTTTATTAAATTAGTTAAACTTGGTATATTACCTTTTTTCCTTCAATGGAATTCTGTAAAAGGAATACAATAAAGACCTGCTGCGAAACTTTCTAAAAGATGAAACTAGAAAAGATTTCACTTTAGATCTACACATGATCTTTGTTCCAAAGAAAAAGATCCATTAAAATAAGTGTTCATTCACAAGTAATAATAATTGAGAACTACTTTTAACCCCCCACTGTTTTCTTAAAAACCATGCTCTGAATTCTTGCTACCTGTTCCAGAAGCAGTTTTTAAGAACCATGGGTGGAAAAATAAGCTCCCGGTAAACAACTTGTTATTTTTTATGGAATCTACCGGTCGGTCTTTTGCTGATAATACAATAAACAAAAAAAAAATTCAAATTTTGCGATAGACATGGATTCATGCACAGTAAGGCGAAGTAACTTTAAACAGAAGTTTAAACTTTAAAAGTGTATATAATTTAATATATTAATCAACCCCTTAAAGAATACTTCTTCCCGGTGAAAGGCTGAAATTTATCTTCTTCTTTCTCTTTGGGGGGCTCTTGTTTTGGTTTTGCCTCAGCTGCCGCCTGCAAGGAGAGAAAATGAACAACTAATTAGAGTCCATCGGCAGCGACCACCGAAAGGATAGAGGGAATCTGAGTGTAACGATATGCATATATATATGTCTTAAATGTAAGATATATGGTCTTAAATGTAAGAAAGTAGCATTTACCTTTCCAGTCTCTTTACTGCGATTTGGATTTGATCCAAACACAAGTTTTCCTTGAGTTTGAGGAGCATTATTTTTTGAACTAGAAGCTGTAGAAGACTGTGAATTAACATTTGGAACACCGGGATTCTTGTCCTTGGACCCTGAAGAAGAAACTGGTGGAGGCTGATAATTCAAAGGCTTTCCATCCAAGCGTCTCCCAGATCCAGTAAATGGGTTAAACTTGGGTTCTTCAGCAGGGATTTCTTTATCTGTCAGGATGAACAAGAGTGGTCAGTCTTGATAATAGAAAAGTATCAAATAATGACACTGAATAGCAAGCATCACAGTAATTTAAGCACGGCTTTTAACTTGAATGACACATTGTTACATAACTAATATAATAACCAACATTAGTCTGTCACAAAATATATTGTTGAGATACTCAACCAATGCCAGCTTACTTACAAAATCAAACATTGCCTTCATGCTTCTTAAAGATTTGATGTGTCTTTGGTTAAAATAAACAGTCAAATAAAAAGTATGAAAAAAGTGAAACAAACATATTATAAAATAATCTATCAACTTAACAGAAACTGGCATATGAGAAAATACTAGTACTTGCTAACAACAACATTTAAGACTATCCTTATCAACAAAGTTTAAATAAAAACCTCCCTCCACTATCATCAAAGCTCAAACCTGAGATTCTGGTGCTAGTTTAACCTTATCGTGCAAATTTAATAATATTGAAGAGCCCTGTCCTGTTCTAGGAGTTTTCAGTATCTTATCTATTATTTATGAATTCAACCTCTTGTAACAAACTCTAATACCAATTATAGCAGCATGCAACACACACAAACACAAAAAAAAAAAGGATGATATCCATCCTACGGGACAGAGAGAGCAAAATGACAAAGATCGGTCCGTCATACCAGCTTCTGGTGCCTTTCCAGCAGAACGTGGAGCAACGGGCTTTTCAGGTTCCTTGTAATCTAAGGGAGGGGCAAAGTCCACTTCACAATCAGTCTCAATGATGCTTATAGCATTGGCAGGCTTGCTTTCTATAATATCAATATAATACTTTTTGTTATTGTAAGCCACCATAATGCTATCTCCAGTAGTCAAGCAAGAAAAATTCCTCAATGTAGTTTCTAAGCTGCAAAAACACAAAGTCAATTATCTACACAGAGATCTAACTTCAGTCAGTGTTTGAAAGTAAATACAGAGCTAATGAAGATTGTGATGATAGAATTAAAACAACCAAAACCCTTAAAAAAACAAAAAGAAACGACTACTTCCCTAGTGGACAGGAATTCATAGACTTGTTACTGAATCTAGTTCTAAACCATAGTTCTATGGGATGATTAGTTCTTACAACATCTAATATTACATGGGTGCAAAAATAATCAACAAGGCATCATACTCTATAGTATACATCATTGTGTGTGGGTGTCCATGTATCTTGTACATTGTATCTAGTAGTGAGATGGTTATATTTATGAGCTAAAGGAATAAATGTAGGCTAAGTATACAATGGTTGGTTATGCCACTGCATGACTCGAGGTCACAGGTTTAAGGCGTGAAACCAGATAGCCAGCAAATAACGTAAGACTGCATTTTTTTGTAATAACTATCATAACTGTATCAGTATACCAACTATTGGGTGGGGATCAGGTCCAACTCAATAATGAAATTTGAAATTTAGCACTGAACCAGTTAAACAATTTCTAAGAAAACTGTCTAAAACCAAAAATACAGGTTGGTTACAAGGAAAAGTGAACCTACACACTTAAGTTAGGATTTTGGGTGAAAGTGGGCCCCATGATAACAATCTCTAGACCGACATGACATCCAACATCATGAATGTCATTGAAACATGATTTTCAAAGGATGCTTCACTTATAAATGGAAAGAGAAACATATTTGGGCTATATCATTACATCCTTGTAAGAGGTAATCGTAAGTTGGGAAATTTTATAGCTTTATTAAAACTAAAATTAAATAACATCGACTCACATAGCCTTTGGATTGGAAATATCCAAAAAGTCTTTTGTGTGAGGCTGTAACTTAACATATGTTCCCTTTGGAAGTGTCACATTTTTCACTCTTACAATGTCCCCCTCTTGTAAAAGCATGTTCTCCATCATCTGAAAGGATCCATTAAGAGAATTTCAATTGAAGTCAGTCAAGTTAGAGGAGAACCATAAAAAGTGAAACAAGCTTACAAGAATATTCAAACACAATTACTTTTGAGTACTTACCCAGTATGGCATGTATATCATGCCTTCCTCTGCAATAAACTCCAGAACACCACAATGAGAAACTCGCTCAGCAGCATCATTACGAAGTTCAAACAACATTGGATAATCAATATGCAGAGATGCTGCAAATTAGACTTGAGATTAGTAATGAAAACTTATAAATAAGATGCATATTCACCTGGGAAAAGAATGCAAAATAAATAGCATTCCAACAGTGACATAACTAACCTAGACGATCAAGGGCTGACGGCGGCATTATAACTGAAGCACAACAATAAATTTACTTTCCATATTAGACAGGAACAAATAGAACAAATTATTTAAAAAATTAAGAGCTAACATGGACATTAAAACTTACTTTTGTCACCACTTTCAAGTTGGGGCTGCAGGATTAATATGCAAAACATAATAAGACAAAGTTAGAACTGTTTTTCAAAATAACTTATTTAAACTTTTATGAATGTCACAAATCATGTTAACTAAGAACACTTCAATTTGATATATTTATTAATATGCTTCAATACTGTTTGATGATCTTATGTAATATTTGGTTTAAACACTAGAACCCTCATACAATTGCTTTTATAGATCAAAGCTACTTTGATTGAGTACCTTTAGTTTCTTTTCATTAGTTTTGACATGTTATGCTTCAACATTATACATTTTCTACTATCTTCTAAATCTGTCTTCCAATATCTTCTGGCATTTAAGGAAATATGAAGGATGGGTAATAACTTTTAATTTTGAACTTGGCAACATTCCAACAACAATGCCTCCTAGGAATTGAACTTGGGATCTCTTATTTGGGTGATTTGACAGCATTTGTACCAAATAGCGTATCACAGAACAACAGTGGTCTGTCCAAATCCAACTACACTAGTGGTCTGTCCTAATTCAACTACACTATAGTGGTATGGCTCTACTATAGCAGCTATTTAACAACAATGACATCAGAAATAGATGCCTAAGAGGCATGCTAACCTTTTCAATAAAAGAAGCAGGGTAGCATCGATACGTCTGCTCAAACGATGTCCCATGATATCCATATCCTTCGAAAAACTGTGTCAAGAGTAAAGACAGTAGTTAAATTGTCATATGCAACAAATATCACGACATCATACAATTTTCACTTTGTTTCCTATTGTCAAATATTTGTACAAACAATTATGAAATTATAATTTGAAAAGAGAAAATCAAAACAAAAAAACCTTTGTGGGAAGCATACCATTTTGTATTGTGTGGACTGAAACACCAGATTATCCCTGTCAGAGTAAACTTAGAGTCACTCATAGAAAGAGAACATTCTATAATACAAAACAAAACAATGAACTGACTACAAAATTCCTAAAGTTAACACGCAATCTCCACCGAACTCATGGAAACAAGCAGTGAAATCAATAAAAAATTGAAGAAAAAAAACAAGCAATTGAGGAAACCCTAAAACCCAGAGCGGTGGAAACACTATCATCATCATCGTTCAATAAACAAGTTGTAATTGAAGTAAATAGTAATAAAAATTGAGGATAAAATAGGATCCGTAACTGTAAAATAAAAATGGAGAGTTTGGGAGAGAGAAACCTGATAAAGATGATACTTCGATCTGAGAAGAATTGAGGGAGAGAGGAAGACGAAAGGAATAAATAAATAATAATAATATTTGGAGGAGTGTTGAAACAGATGAATGAAGAGAAGTGAGAAACCAAACCCAACCCAACCCTGAAAGATTCATTCAGTAAGGCGCACGCTGTGTCGTGCTGTATTACGTGGCACTAACAATGGGCTGGGCTTTTTAAAAACATAGATAAAAGGGCATTACTTTTAGCACCTCTGGTGCTCATGCACTCTAGTAAAAAATCAAAAATATTTTTAAAATTTGAAATTCTAATCTCCGAATATATTTAAAATACAAATAAACTCAAATTTAAGATCCAAACCATCACATAGATGGGTATATATATGGAGGTTAAGTTCGATTTTTTTTACGAAGGTTAAGTTCGATACGCGTTTGATTCATATAAAGCATTAGATTTTACATTTTCCCTCTTCTTCAT
This sequence comes from Lathyrus aphaca, assembly GCA_963966055.1. Classification (NCBI taxonomy): domain Eukaryota; kingdom Viridiplantae; phylum Streptophyta; class Magnoliopsida; order Fabales; family Fabaceae; genus Lathyrus; species Lathyrus aphaca. The sequence goes on from OZ014521.1 coordinate 7,429,890, forward strand.
TTTATTTTAGAAAGTTTACTCAGAATCCAAAAGTGAGCTCGTGGGCAAATTTTGTTCCATAAATTTCCAAGTTTTCTCGCTACTTCTATTGTATTTATGAAGTTAATTTCCAAATTTTGGTGTTCTGCATTGTTTTTTTTTGTTGTCTATTTTGTCCACTGGGTTTGTATTCTCTGATTACGATATGATTTTTTTAGACATGGTAGAGTGGTGTAACATGCTTTCGTTCAAAGGGAAAGAGTTTGACCCTCTCGTCTAGTCGTTGGTGTCACTTCAATCGATGTTAAAACATCGTCTTCCAGAGTTCATGTATCTCTGACATCGTCCTCTTTGAGACATTAGTCCCTTGTTGTTACCCCTGATGCGTCAGAAGTCCAATTTATTATTATCATTCCTGATGTTTATCAATGAGGCCCATCAAACACATTACCACTTTGTATGTATGCATACTATGATGTCATGCACGGATAAGATAAAGAGGTAAAATAAATATGTATTTATTATTTTAAACGTATGTGTTATAAGATTTGAACATACTGACGTTGATGTATTTTTTTACAACATCGTGAGGTGTTGAAATGTATCAACCATAGTTGAAAGATTGTGAAGTTGCCACAACCTAATGAACCATGGTTTACGAATGTGATGCAACTGTCTAGGTTGCAATGTTTATCCAAAACTATGTATATTATTCTTAACTGTGGTTTTTTGTCTGATTTCATCAAGAGATGGAACTTAGAAACTTCTTCATTCCATCTTTCGATCGGTGAGATGTCCATCACACAAGATGATATTTCATCCTTCCTACAGTTTTTGATAGGTGGTAGATTTTTAAACTCTTCAAATTCAATAGATCTGAGACACTAGATATCATGGGGAAGTATTTGGGAGTTTACCCTATTGATGCCAAATAGGAGATGGATGAGACAAGATGATGTCATACCAAGTTTGGATTTCTGGAGAGGTTGTATAAATACCACATGGATGCAGCATTTGAGTTTGATTATGATGATGCACAGGTAGCACATCATAAAGTATGTACGTTGAGATCATACCTCTTGTATCTAGTTGGTGCATCCATATTCGTGGACAAAGGTGCATACATTGATGTCGTTTTCCTGAGAGACTTAATTGACTTAGAGAGGATTTGTAACGCCCCAGATTTTGATCCTAGAAATTACTTTAAAAAATTACATTTACTTTTAAAATGCTACAATTAATTGTTTATGCAAAATTGTAATACAATTTTGGAAAGATATGTACTTTAAAGTAAAACATTTAAGTTTGGTAAAAACTGATTTTTCTTCTCTCGCAATCACGTGAAACATCACACAATTTTCACTTCACATCTTTAAATTCATTATTCTGGAAATATGTGCGCCAATCTCTTCCAATTGATTTCCATAAGGTGACAATCGATGGGGTTTTCGTCAGTCAACCAGCTTGATGCATTTTGGTCTTTGTACGAGATTTTATTGCCTTTCTGCACCCCTGTTCAGCTTTATTTGCACCTCTTTTGTATGAAACACTTAGAAACTTTTCTTTTTCTTAGAAAACATAATTTATCGAGATGAGTAAAATTAAATTCACAATTTTAAAGGATTAATTGGAGTTTTTCGATGATTTCAACCTTAGAATGGTGTAGTACCTCAAATTATCAAGTGGTCTAGATAAAACTTTATGATTAAAGGGAACATCAATATACTTTGTTGCATCATTCTCTTTGTATTGTTGGAAGTGAAAGTTGTTTTAAACAATGACGTAACCATATCCATTACAAACATGTTTACTCAACTGATCACTTATGATCATAAATGTCGAGATATCCTAAAATACACTTAATTTGATCATTGTTGTTGATATTCATCATCATTTTACATTCTTGGACGAAGAGTTAATAAATGTTGTATACTTTAAAGTACACTCTTTAATTTGCACAACTTCATTAATAATCAATAAAGCGTTGAGTTGCAAATCATACTTGCAAAATACTAGGTTTCACCTTTGGAACCCAAATTTTATTGGGTCCTAATGTGTTAGTTTTTCTAGAAGCTCTAGGGTTATTACCTTTAAACCTTTTCAATTTGTCAAAACATAAAGATTCTAAATGGCCAAAACTCTTGCGGTGTGTGCATTTATAAATTGGACGGTTCTTTTACTTGTGATCTGAACCTTTACTGGGTTTTCTATCTGATTTGAATCCTAATCCATTTTTATTTAAGGAAGGCCTTTGACTTCATAGGATCAAGTCAATGTTTTATTTCCCTTTGGTAAATTTACCTAGGGTTTCATGCAATTTAATTACTTCATTTTTCAAAGAGACACAAGTCTCACATATTTCTCTTGAGTTTCTAATTTTAGTTATTTCTAACTTAAATTTTTTATTGCTTTCTTCAAGAAACCCTAAATATTCCTTAAGGTCTGAGTTTTGTTTCTTGAGTTTATCATTTTCTTCAACCAACTTTGCACTAATTTTAAACAATTTCTTATAGGATGTTTTAATTACTTCATCATAATCTTCCTTATAAAATGTCTTTAAGCAAACTTCATCTTCTTTGTTGGAAGAAGATTCTATTTTTGACATTGATGCCTCTTCTCTTTTTCTTCTTTCAAAGATTCCATTGGAGGAAACTTTTATTTCACGGTGTTTACACATGAGGTTCCTTCATTCGATGTTGAATCTTCTGAAGATCGTTTTAACTACCAAGTATATTATTTCTAAGGAATCCATCGAAGTCGTTTGATATGAGTTCCATGAAGTTGAGGATTATTTGATTATTTAGTTTTATACTTCTTCTTTGATTAATTGAATTATTTTGTTCAATTTCTCTATGATTTCCTTCTTCTTTGATTTTTACTGAAGTTTGAGAAGGCTCCCCATCTTTTGATTTAAGGATTTGATTAAGCTTCAAATTCTTAACTCTTAGATATTGGTTGGTGACAAATGTTCCATAATAGTCTCTAATATTTCTAAATTTTATAAAACATTTATTATTATTATTATTATTATTATTATTATTATTAATATTGTCATCTTCTTCGTGTGTTCATCTCCTTTTGTTGGATACTTGGAGAAACTCCATATATCAGTTCAAGAGTATCCCACATTTCCTTGGCGGTTTTTCAATTGGGAACATAAATAAATTTAATATCTTCTATAGACATTACTATAAATCTCTTGGTTTTTAAAGATATTTCAAATTTTATCTTTTCCTCTTTGGTCCAAAATAAATCGGGTTTATCCACTATTTTCCATTTACTTGATAAGTAGGGATAAACAAACCATTTATTGAAGTTTCCCACATTTCACAATTAATACTTTGAATAATGATTCTAAACCTAGATTTTCACAATTCAAACCTAATACTATTAAAAGGTGAAAGTGTGTTTAGAAAAGATCTCTTATTAGAAATCATTTTCCCAATGAGACGATGAGTCCTTAAATAGGAGTTATGTTCTGATTCCACTTGTTTGACATGTAACTCCACACACAAGAGGGGTGATGAATTTTGTATTTCAGAAAGTGGTAGTTTGAAAAATGTTTAGGAACATTTTTAGAGTTTAAAATCATTTAAAACGATTTTAAAAATTAGTAGCGAAAATAAAGTGCAGAATGTAAAAGGTAAGGGAATATAGAGAACACCAGGAATTATACAGGTTTAGTCAAGAATACTTAGTCTTGTCCCTAATATTTGATCTTGAGAGTATCCAATAAACTTAAGAGCTTTTAGTAGGTTGAAATCTTGAACCCACTTATACAAGGAAAATGAAGTTTCTAGCTATATTCCTACCAAACAACATACGAGGAGAGAAGCGTATAATCTTCCCTCTGAACGGTGGATTGAAGTGGTTAGTCTTTTTTCGAAACACTAACTTGAAGCGGTTAGTCCCCAAGATAAACTAAGATTTTATAAGGGTTTATCTCGAACCAAGGAGATATTTTAACATCGGGTTGAGCTCACGACCCAAACCAAGGTTTTATATCAGGATGACCACGGATCTATGAGATTTTATACCAGACTTATCTCCAATCTTAGAAATCTTTTAATAAAGGGATGAGCTAATGAACCAAATTGAGGTTCTACACAGAATAACCATAAACCAAATTGAGATTTTAATATCGGACTAATCTCGAACTAAGGAAAGCTTTTGAATGTGATGGCATAGCCGAACAAGTGACTTGGTAACTAAATCCCTAAACTAAATATTTTAAAGGTTTTAGCTTCAAAATTAAATAAAAAATCCCTAAATGGATAAATTATTCAACCAATGTAAAAACAATGTTCCATGAGTTACACACACGCCTCATTTGCAAAAGACCATTCTCGAAAGCACTGCGACTAAACTTCTAAGTGAGAGAAAGTGAAAAATATTTTTGGAGAGATTGAGGAGTGAGATATGAGAGCTCACATTTTCTGCATGTGGAAATATGAGTAAAGGGACCGATATTTATAGGCTAGAGATTGGCACAAAAAGGAAAAAAATTGTGGCTAAAATTGATGAGCCAATTGATTGGCATAATAAACTAATTGATTGGTTGGCCTAAAATTAATCGTTTAGTAATTGTTAAAAGGAAAGTAAAGATATATAGTTGTTTATGTTCATCAATAAAATTTCCTAAACGTTTAGGATGCATTTTGGCACTAACCCAATCGATTGGGTATAAGTGCTAATCGATTGGCCAATTTATGAAATGTCCAAAACTTTTATGATAGATCCTAATTCATCTTACATGACTTCAAGACATTTTTAGAAATAATTACTCGAGCAAAATAACTTATAAAACTTGTTTTAGTGTGTGTGTGTGTGTGTGTGTGTGTGAGTGCATGTGTGCGTGTGTGATTAATTGTATAAATTTATGAGAAAAATCCTTATGCTTTTACAATATATTATTCACTCACACATATTAAGGTGAGCTTTCACACTTTAAGACTTATCAAATACTTAAAACTCATAGACACTTGCTTAATCATTACTTGGAAATAAGGCTTGATTTATATTTTGTTTAGATCCCATCATCATAGGATCAAACGTATCAAAATCTATTAATCTAGTAGCATCTAAACTGCTTTATAATTGACTTTAGTTTTTATCATCAATGATTAGTTGTCATCATCAAAAGTATGTTCATTTCCAAAAGGTATTTTTTTGACCAATAACCTATAAAACATGATTCCACAAAAATGTCTCAAATATTAAGCAAACATACAATGTTTGTATCTGAAGCAACAAGACGATAATAGGTCCAAGAATTGGAATGAAACAATCATTTAATCATTTGGGTTAAGATCATCATGTATCTAGGTACAGAGTGTGTGAGTATGGAGAAACTGTTGGAGGTATATTTTGGACTCATCATGATTCCGTCAAGTTGATAAACATGTTTCTCAATATGCTCATAATTGATTCAACATATAAGACCAACATGCACAGGCTTTTACTTGTGGAAGTTTTTGGTGTTACTTCTACAGAGATGACTTTTCAGTTGGGTTTGCTTTTTTGGAAATAGAAAAATAGGACAATGTTACTTAGGCTTTAGAAGTGTGATAGACTGTGTTGAAAGAATAAGAAAACATGCCATAAGTATTTTGTCAAAAATCGTGATACCACACTTATGAATTTTGTTCTAAAGGTGTTTCCTATGTCATATGAATTACTTTGTAGGTATCACTTAGCAAAAAATGTGAGAATTAGACTTAAGCCTGTGGTAAAGATCAATTGAATTAAGGGTGAAGATGGAAACATAGTCAAAGCTGGTGTAATATTGGAAAGCATATTGGATGAATGGGATGTTATAATATATTCTTCTACATAAGAGTTATATGTCGAATCTCTAAAACATTTCAAAAGGGTGTGTGAGAAATATCTGGATTTCTTAAAATATGTTGAAAGTACAATTCTAGATCAGGTGAAGGAGAAAATTGTTTGTGCTTGGAACGATAGGATTGACACTTTAGAAATACAACAACTATAAGAGTTAAATATACTACATTGAAGGATTGGTTGGGAAATAGTAAAGGTGATTTATGTAGAGGTTAAGAGTCTATGAACCAAATGATCCAAAATCAGCATAATAAGATACAAACATCATTTGGTTGCAACATTATAGTAATATAACACAGATTCAGAGACAACAATCTTTAATCATAGTTGGTGAGAAATATATATCAAGTAGGATAGAATTTTATTTATTAAGAAGTTAAGAAAGCAAAGAAAACATGTTCAGATAGCTCAAAGTGTGGTTTTACACTTGGGAAGATGTACGATATTATGTGTGGTTGTGTAATTTCAAAGATGAAACTTGATAGACTCATATCTTGAAAGGGCTTTAGTTTGATGATGATGGTGTTCCGGACTGGTCCAATGACTATGGATGACCCAATCCACTCCTACATTCATGATGGACCAATAGTTAGAATCTAGCCCATCAACACCTATGGGACCAGGTATCCCTTCTACTCCTCAGCCGAGGAGGTGGAACTGGCCATGTTCCATGGTCGTTCTTCCCTGCTCTTCCCGACTCTTACCGACACCAGGCAGAAATCTCTAGACTCAACCACGGATGACCCCTGCTCGGGTATACCTCTGCCCGATAAGCATCATATCCGAGTAGATTTCTCAGTCCAATGACTAGTTTCTGGAAGTCACCTATTTTTGGGAGATCCATGATCTAGGCCCAAAATAGGGACCATTGGCCACGCAGTGGGGGCATTATATAGACCCTCTCACATATGAGGGTCAGGTATCCAATTTTTACTCTAACAATACTCTCTCTCATACTTGCCTACTTCTGTGCTTGTTTTCTTATTTTAGCATCGGAGTGCCTTGCAGGTACACCCTTTTCTCTCCTTGATGATCCAGCATCTTTAGCACAGTTTGTGGCCTACTCAAGGTTCTAATCAACCGGAAATATCAGTGGCGTCGTTTGTGGGAAACAAGTTTCTCCTTCTTTTCTCCCCGGATTACAAATACTAAAGCTACAAATCAAAATTCTACTTATGGCTAACCGCGATGATAACATTGATGTTAGGATTACCAGTAACATCCCCGTCAAACAACGCGACAGTGACAAAATTCATCCCCTACTTGGGGAAACCAACCATTTCCAATGGGACGGAGCTACCACCTCCCAATCTCCCGACCATATCATTGAACCAGATGCCACACCGTCTGATCCTCCACTCATCCCCGTACCTGAGGGAGCTGATCTGAACTTTGTTGCATTGGTGGAAACCTTACATCAAACCAACATACTGATCTTGTGACAAGGAAAAAAAATAGAGGCCTTAGAAGACGTTTGTCGTCCCAAGTCTCTATCCCCGTCACGCATGAAGGGAAATTAGCAATCTAAACACAACTGAAAACACGAATTTCCCTTTAGAGATCCTTACAAAAGATCATGATCAGTGATAATAAGGTTACCTCTTCTGGTGATGAAACCTTTTTTTCTTCTGAATCGATGGAATGATCATGAGCGTTGTACGATGAACATCGCCTCTACCCAGTCCACACGAACAACTTCCTTCGGTCACAATGCTAGTTGATTACGATTGAAGGTTTTGAGTGAGGGAGAGAAAGTTAAAATACGGCTAGGATTTTCAACAACAACAACAACCTTTGAGCTTTTGCACAAGGGTTCTATTTATAGAATTTCTTGTGTGGGTTGCAAGCTAAAAAACCTGACTTAATAATAATATTATTATATTATTATTATAACTATTATTATAATAAAAATAATTTTATTATTATTATTATATTTTATAATTATTATAAAATTAATAATAATTATTATATCATATGTCAATTAAGCACATGGTACCTTATCATATTCCGTATTTCATTCAAATGCATCGTACCTTACGGTGTTTCATATTTACTCTATCTCTTCTCTAACTGTCCTTATGTGTGTGACCCTGTAGGATTTCGCGACATTAGCAATTATATTAAATCATGTATTTAACATAATAAACAGTGAGCGATATCTAGCAACACATCATTGCTACCCAAGTCACAAAATTGTCATGCGATCTAACAAAACCTTTTATGATAGTACTTATGTGTATAATTACATTTTTTTCCCTTGTGTTTATATTGAACATGAGGTATATATTGTGTCATCATTGTCCAGTTCAATATTAGGCCCTTAGACATTTATCTTGTTATGCAGGATTGGCAAATTTCATCTATGCTACTCATGTCCCTCAGCATGCTTTGTGAAGTACCCATCAACTGTCTTTATGATCATTTAGTTACTGAAAATGTTTGATCGGCAATAAAGTACTTGACTCTAGATCTATAGTCCATAGTAGTTTCTGGTCAAAGGGAGGTATACACCATTATCACCATGAGAGTAACTTATGACACTTTGCATAATATTTTATGTAGTACTCTCATAGTGGGTCAATCCAGTATAAATATTACTCATAATATTCATACATATACCAAGACTTGATAACTCCTTATCCATGATCCATGAGATATAATCATCATTCTATCTACATAATAGTCTTCTTGATGCTTTAAGGCTATCCCAATTCACATTAAAGCTCGACTATGGATGTTTTAAGAATAGTGTCCTTGTATTTAATGAAATCTCATAATTAAGTCACACTTAATATTTCATTAAATGAACTAGCTATTCTAGGAACTTTATCATTTTAGAAAAAACATAAAAAAAATGTCTTTTATTATTAATAAATAATTCGATACGAGTACCAAAAGTATTGGCCTCTAGGGCTTATATCAACAATCTCCCACTAGCACTAGAGTCAATCATGCATATCTCTGTTGCGCAAGAGGTTTTGTTAGTGGGTCAACAATATTGTCAAGTGTAGGTACTCTGCATATCTTCACATCTTCATGATCTATTATCTATCGAATGAGATGATAACGCCTAAGTATGTGTTTGGATCGTTGGTGAGATCTAGGCTCCTTAGCTTGTACGATGGCATCGTTATTATCATAATAGAGATCAATGGTATCCACGATACTAGGGATTATGCCAAGTTCACTAATGAAATTCTTGATCCAAATAGCTTCCTTTGTTGCGTTTGAGGCAACAATATACTCAGCCTTGGTTGTAGAATCAACGATTGTTTCTTGCTTTGAACTTTTTCAGCTCATAGTGCCACCATTTAGGCGGAACACATAACCAGATTGCGATCTAAAGTCATCCTTATCTGTCTGGAAGCTAGCATCGGTGTAACCAATTATCGCGAGCTATTCCTGACCTTCATATATCCATAATGTATCCTTAGTCCTTCTCAAGTACTTAAGGATATTCTTGACAGCTTCCCAGCGAGCATCACCAAGATCAGATTGGTACCTACTTGTTGCACTTAAAGCATACGAGACATATGGTTGAGTACATAATATGGCATACATGATAGATCGTATTGTAGATGCATATGGAATCTTATTCATGTGATTTCTTTCTTCCTTTATTGAAGGGGGTTGTGTTTTTGATCGACATTGGTCATGTTACATAGGTATGACTCCTTTCTTGGAATCATGCATATTAAAGCGTCTCAACACTTTGTCTATGTATGTACTCTGACTTAGGCCAAGCATTTTTTGTGATCTATCTCTATAGATCCTGATTCCTAATATATAGGATGTTTCACCAAGGTCCTTCATAGAAAAGCATTTCCCTAACCAAGCTTTTACTTGTTGTAATGTAGGGATATCGTTTCCAATGAGTAATATGTCATCTACATATAATACCAGGAAAACAATCATGCTCCCACTAACCTTATTGTAGACACAAGGCTCATTTTTATTCTTTATGAATCCATATTGTTTTACAGTTTCATCAAAATGAAATTCCAGCTTCTGGAAGCTTGATTTAATTCATAAATCAACTGTTGTAACTTGCATATCTTTTAGGCTTCTTCAGGTTTGTCAAATCTTCAGGTTCTGTCATGTACACATCCTCAAGAAGATTCCCATTAAGGAAACCAGTCTTGACATCCATCTGCCATATTTCATAATCATGATATGCAGCGATAACAAGTAAAATCCGAACATATTTAAGCATTACAATTGGTGAAAAGGTTTCATCATAGTCTACCCCATGAATTTGTTTATAACCTTTAGCAATCAGTCTTTCCTTATAGGTATGTACCTTACCATCCATGTCAGTCTTCTTTTTTAAAACCCACTTGCATCCTATATGACTAACTCTTATAAGAGGCTCTACCAAGGTCCAAATCTGGTTTGTGTACAGGGAATCCATTTTAGATTTCATTACTTCTAGCCATTTCTCGGACTCAGGACGAGTTATGGCCTCTTAGTAGGTCACAGACTCATCTCGATTCATGAGTAATACTTCACCTTGATCAATTATGAGATATCCATATCTCTCTGGTTGGTGATGTATCCTGCTCGTTCTACGTTGGTCTTGTTCTACTTGAGCATGTTTCTCTTCCATAATTGTTTGTGATTCCTCCTCTGATTCCTCCATAGGTGTATCAATGTTATGTGATTCTTGAATTTCTTCAAGCTCTACTTTCTTCCCACTGATTCCTTTGGAAATGAAGTCTTTTTCCAAGAAGACTCAGGTACGAGCGACAAACATTTTGCCTTCAGAAGGATTGTAGAAGTAAATCCTCTTGTTTCTTTAGGATACCCCACAAATATGCATTTGTCAGATTTGGGCTCAAGCTTAGTTGAAACTTGTTGTTTCACATAAACTTCACGACCCCGAATATTTATGTAAGACATATGTGGTTTCTTACCACTCCATATCTCATATGGTGTCTCTTCTACCTTTTTGGATGGAACACAGTTGAGTGTGTAAGATGTTGTCAATAGTGCATGTCCCTAGAAGGAGTTTGGAAGATCGGCATGAGTCATCATGGATCAGACCATGTCTAACAAGGTTCGATTTCTTCTCTCAGATACACCATTCCATTGTGGTGTTCCAAGAGGAGTGAGTTGGGATAGAATCCCACACTCTTTTAGATGGTCAACAAACTCTAGGCTTAAATATTCACCGCCTCGATCTGATCGAAGAGTTTTAATATTCTTACCTAATTGGTTTTGTACTTCATTCTTGAACTCCTTGAACTTTTCAAAGATTTCAAATTTGTGTTTCATTAAATACACATAACCATATATACTGAAATCATCAGTAAATGTGATAAAGTATTGAAAACCTCTTTTGGTTGGTATGTTCAGTGGTCCACATATATCAGTATGTATGAGGGCCAAAAGATCATTGACCATTTCACCTTTTCCTTTAAATATGTCATTTGTCATCTTTCCAATTAAACAATATCTTCATGTATCATATGATTCGTAATAAAAAAAGTCCAATAGTCCGGCCTAATCGACAATGCCAAAGGTAACTTTCATTTAACTTGTTAGGTTTCATCCTTTTAGTATTAATGTTATAAATTGGAATTGTAGAAGCATGCTTCAATCACAAGTATTTTGATGAAGATAACAAGTTTTTATGCATCTCATGACTGCAAAAAGACAAGAGCTTCAAATGATATCAAGCAACAAGGATATGATCTATCAAAAGCCATGGCATAATTGATCAAGCTTCATATGCAAATCATTAAAGTTTCAAGCTTTGGACAAATTCTAAAGGTATATAAAAACTCACTTTAGAATTGGTATACAAGTGTTCAAAAATTATACTTTATATTATCAAATTGCATATAATCAATTGGTAAATTTTTCAAAATGGTTTAACACTTTAAAAATAATTTTTTTCTGGTTTTTTAACAGTGTTAACCGGTTAACCCATATGGTTAACTGGTTAACGGGCCTGAAATTTGAAATCTTTGTTAACGTTTGAATGTGTTAACCGGTTAACCCATATGGTTAACCGGTTAACCCTATACGATTGTGTGAAAATTGACCTCTTTTCATGAAAAAATATTTTGAATTTTTATACCTTTTGATTACTTTTAATGTACAAAAATGATACCTCTTTGAATAGGTGTTTTACAACTTATAAGTTCTGGAAATTTCAAATTACAAAACACCTCCAAGAATTTCATAAACTCATAATCAATCACTCTCTTTTATCTTATAATTTTTTATAAAAGTGCTCATATTTTTAAAGAAGAAACTTTCATATTTTTCACATACTATTTGTTTCATCTCATCTTTTTAAAAGTGAACACTTGTATATTTTATTGAGTGACTTTTGATTCAAGGAGAAGATCAATCAAAAGAAGATTGATAGCACAACTCTCATCAAAACATGAAACTTTGTCAAGATATTATTTATTTCTATTCTTGTTATCCAGGATTGTTGGATACAAGTTCTTGTGTTGTTAAGAGGATTGTTCTTCAACACTTAGTTTATAGTTTTTAGATAGTAAGCTTCACCAGGTTTTGGTGTGAATAGGCTTGTACGATTTCTAAAACTATAATAAAATCTCTTACGAGTCGTAAGGGGACTGGAGTACTCTCGATCTGTGAGGGGAACCAGTATAAATTCCTGGTGTTGTTTACCTTTCCGCATTTACCGCTTTCATCACTTAGAACCTTAGGCAAATAAAATTCAACCACCGATAAAATTCCGAAAAATTATCTAAGGCCTAATTCACCCCCCTCTTAGGCTCTTTTTGTACTTACATTTGGCATCAGAGCAAGCTATAGGTAACTTGTTCCTAAAGATCCAGCACGGCTTCCGCAAGTACAAACCCGGTTTTCAAAGACGGTGGAAGTAGTAACAAGCCCTTACTCTTCTCCAGAGCATATTTCGACTTTTGGAAAATAAGAATGAAGGCACATCTAGAAGCCTAAGGAGAAGGCATATGGGAAGCAATTGAAAATGGTCCACATAATCCGATGAATGTCGTAAATGGCGTAGGAAACGCAAAGTTAAAAAAGTACATATGACGGAGATGATAAGAATAGGATTTTAAATGAAAAGAAGACAGTCAACATTCTTCAAAGTGCTCTTAGTATGGATGAGTTCTTTCGCATATCTCAATGTAAATCGGCAAAGGAAATTTGGGGACACTTTGGTAGAAACTCATGAAGGAATCGTCGAAGTGAAGAGATCAAGGTTAAACACATCGAGTCAAGAGTATGGAATATTCTGAATGTAGCCTGGTGAATCCATAGTCACACTACAGAAGAGATTTGTTCATCTAACAAATCATTTGATTTCTCTCGGAAAACATTTACAAACGATGATCTAAACCTCAAAGTCTTAAGATCCTTGAAAGGAGAATGGCAACCGAAAGTGACCGCTATCTCGGAAAAGAATAGTCTCTCAACGATGACATTCGCATCTCTATTTGGAAAACTTCAAGAACATGAGTTGGAACTTGGAAGGCTTTAGAAACATGAAAGTCAAGAAAAGAAGTCTAAAGGAATTGCCTTGAAGGTTGAATCAAAAGACGATAAAGATGATGAGACATTGGAAGATGAGAATTTCATGCTTCTTGTGAAAAAGCTTGGTAAGTTTTTCAATAGAAAATCCCTTTATTCTAAAAATAATAGACATTTCAGGAAAAAGGAAGCACCCACATCAATGCAAGATGTTACTTGTTATGAATGTGGAAAGCAAGGTCACATAAAACTGGATTACGCGAAACTTGCAAAGAAAGGAGGAATCAAAGGCAAGAAGGAAGTCAAGAACAAGAAGGCGTACATTCGTTGGGAAGATAATGAGATAAGTTCTTCATCGGAATAGGAAATAGATGAATGTGCAAATATGGCTCTTATGACTTCACATCACTCTAATGACGAAAAAGATGAGGTTAGTAGTAACTTTTCTGTTTATGATAATGATGCACAAGATGTTATTGATGAATTCTTAAAAGAATGCAAAATTTTGTATAAAACTATCTACTATCAAGCAATTACAAATAAGTTGCCCAAACTACCACATATACCCTTTCACCTAAATAAAATTACACTATCAAAAGGTTATTTAGGTAACTAACAAATTAACCCTTCACTTTTTCAACTTTTTTGAGTGGATGCCCCAAGTGTTCATTTTTCATTGGTCCAATTTAAATTACATTTTTTCCCTCCAACACAACCTTACACTCAAAAAAAACAAAAAAAAAACCTCATCTTTCTCATATTCTCCCTCTCTCTATCTCATTCTTTTTGTCTTCTATTTTTTTCCAGAAACCCTAAAAGCACCGATGTCGCCGTTGTCTCCCCTACTATCAGCCACCATCAATGAAAAAATCAAAGGTATATTCGCACTCCTCGTCTCATGGACTTCCAAATGAACCGATTGGAATTTTGTTTTGAACAAACTCACTTTGACCACCCTTTCTCCATCTCCGACGGGTTCATTAAGCAATACGATCGTTTCTCCGTGAACCGATAGGAATTTGGTCTTTTCACTAAAATATCAACGTTTTTGAGTTTTTTGGGTTATTGCTTGCTTTTTTCAGGCAGATCAACCGAAGAAATTGAAGTTCTTGCTTTTCAATTTGTGTTGTTGCAAGGTGTATGGGTCTAGAAAAAAATATAACCATGTTTAAACAATTTCTTTCTTAACTTTGACTCACAGACATCAACCATATGCTTCTGAATCTGATGTTAGAAGGCTTTTAGACAACTTGCTTTACAGGTTTCATTCTCTATCTTATGTTTTTCTCCCAAAATTTTGTTTCTTTTAGATTTATGTATTTTCATTTTTATTGGGTTTTTTTTAGTTTTTTTTCTTCTTCAATATTTGGGTTTTATTTGTATTTCAGTGTTATCTAGATGTTATCAGAAGATGAAATTATGGTGTTGTTGTTATAGGTCGTTGGTGTTGCTTCCACTGTTATAGTAGTTACGGTGTCAATAACATTGTCTAAAAAGCCTAATTCTATGGCTTCTGTTGCAGTTGCTTCTGCAACTTCTTTAGTAGCTTATCACTGCATTGTAATAGGCACATGTACTACCTAAACATAGTATTGCGACTATATACAAAACGATAATATCGAATATCACAGGTGCTGAACTGAAATGAGCATACAATTGAATCAGGTTAACGTTAAAGTTTCTGAATTTCAATTCGATTGTTGAAATGTTTTTCTGTCAGGTTTATGTAAAAGAAGTTAAGAACATGGCTGACCTCTAATCTTTTGTGAGCTTTTGAAACAACTGACCAAAATTGCACCTAATTGTGAATTTTACAGTGGATGGATGTTCACAACCAAAGTTGAAGAGGGTTTTGCTCCATTCCATTCATTCCCCTTCCATCCCTTCACCATTAGCCCCTAATCAAACACTATATTACTGTAACTTTAAGGATACAAGAGATTGGTGTTTAATAACTTTATAACTATGATCTTGAAGTTTTCTATGCTATGCTATATGCTGACATTGTTATCTCTTTATACAAACCGCAGGTAGATCAAGGCCTTGTCGTTGGCAGTAATTTCCCATTCCTTAATCGTCACCAATTAATTGTGACTCAGTTTCTTCCATTGATGTCTGTAGATGAAGGTGTTGGTAAAACACCACCTCTAGTGCCTTTCCTTCATGGCTACTTTGGTGGATGCGTAGGTGACCTTCCAAGTTATGATATTTTTACTCTCCGGGGTCCCTATTCTGTAAATATCACTTCATGTTGTCAAATGAAAGATGGATTTATATTCTGTTTCATCGCTTTCATGTTTTTCTTTATGATCATAAATTAAGTCTTCTCTTGGTTGGAGTCTGGAAGTGATTATGATTGCATGATAGGTTAAAAAAGTGGTCCTTTTGGACAGGTTATTTGCTGTTTTTTTAGTTAGGCCTTATTTAGTGAAGTTTGACATGGAACACAACTAATGGCCCCATCAAAAAACTTTTTTTTTCTCTCTTTTTCATCAAAGCTTTCAACTAAAAAATGTGTGATACGACATTGGGTTAAATACAACAATGTGATGACTACTGTAGAAAAAAACTTAGGAATCAAGAAAACTAACTTACATGTCATTTTGCGAAGAACTTCCAATATCTATAAAGTTGTGTTGCTGAGAAGGCAAGGGTGCCGCATTAAAATTGGTGGCCAAAGGTGCAAATGTAAAAGTTGACTTCCAACTAACAGCAGCATGTTGTGGTTCAAGTGCAAAAAATGACATTCTTGAAAAAAAGTCAAAAATATGACATAACTTCCACCATTGGAAGTTAAGTACAAAATGTGACATTTTTAAAAAAAGCCTAAAATAACACTAACTTCCACCATTGGAAGTTAAGTGCAAAAAGTGACATTTTTTAAAAAAAGTCAAAAATAACACATAACTTCCACCATTGGAAGTTAAGTACAAAATGTGACATTTTTGAAAAAAAAAAACGAAAATAACACTAACAGTTAAGTGCAAAAAGTGACTTTTTTTTGAAAACAACGATGAGATTGAAGATTCATGTTGTGGTTCAGGTTTGAACATCATATCATTCTATATTGTAATATATGGTCAACTTCAATTAGGTAATGTAGTTTACATATATTCGAACAACATTTCATTTTAAAATTAAGATAAAGGTATATATGCTGTCTTATAAATAATTTCAATCAAACCAAGCCATAATTATAATACTTCTAAACTCCACCGTATATAATAATGTTGTTGTGTAAATTCTATAGAATTTCACACAAATTCACATATATGCCTTCAATGGATCAAATGAGCTTGCCCCACCTATAGAGTTTTTTTTAAAAGGTTTTTAAAACTGTCTGTTAATCGTACACTAGCCATTTCTAAGAGTTTATAAAATTTGGAACTACTAATATTAATATTGATGTCATTGATATAGTCGTAGCCATTTCTAAGAGTCTATAAAATTTGGAGCTAATAATATTAATATTGATGTCATTGATATAGTCGAGGTAATTTAGTGTGCTTTGGTTGGTCTAACTGGATCAAATTCATTTTGATCTTTCTTACGAGGCGGCAGACAAATTGGGAGATCGATAGTAGTCTGTCTTATGTTAAAACATGTTTGTTTTTCATGCGGTTGAATGAATCAGTTATAACATTAAATGACTTACTAAATTTTTAGTTCACTTAATTTGGAGTTTTAATTAAGATAGTTTACATTTATTATTTTGCTTATGAATTAACATTGAGAATTTGATAATTTACAAAGTAGGTTGCCAAACTATTTTTGTGAATTTGATA
Organism: Lathyrus aphaca; assembly: GCA_963966055.1. NCBI lineage: Eukaryota > Viridiplantae > Streptophyta > Magnoliopsida > Fabales > Fabaceae > Lathyrus > Lathyrus aphaca. Next base: position 7,446,974 of record OZ014521.1, read on the forward strand.
ATTTACATAACTGTTTGTTGTTTTTATTGTCTAAACAACCATTACAAAAAGTTATCAAGTTGTCAATTTTAGTTTGTGAAATCCAATACAATTTAATTGTTATAAGAGACTAATTTAATTTCTGTGTTATTGTTTTTCTCTTCATTTGTGCATTATACATATATATCGAAATATTTGCTCTCTATTATTACATGATAATTTTTCATTTGTGCATTATACATATATATCGAAATATTTGCTCTCTATTATTACATGATAATTTTACCCGTGCGGGAGCACAGGTATTCGACTAGTATCATCTCAAAAGAAACTAATTTTATCCCTAGAAGAAAAGAACACTGCTTTGGAAAATAATGTTGAAAATGAAAAACAAAAATTGATGGATGAAAAACAAAATCTTGCTTGTAAGAATTGTGAATCTTTCTCTTTTCAAATTGTTCAACTTAAAAGAGTTATTGAAAGATATGAAAAAGGTCAATTTGGCTTGGAAGAAACCCTTAGGCCCCAAAGATATTCTAATGATAAGAGTGGATTAGGATATTCTAAGTTTTCTAAACCAAGCACAAATGAAACCATTTTTGTTAAAGCTTGTTAGCAAATTTCTAAAGATAAAGTAAACAATTCTAAAATTGTGCATCAAAATCCTAAAAAGAAAAGGGATGTTAAGAAAAAAATTTATGTTCCTAGATATAGAGGTAATTTCAAACCAACTTGCTTTTATTGTGTAATTAAAGGCCACACACCTAATGCTTGTTATGTTCGTAATATTGGTACTGCAAAAGGGAATTATGTGTGGGTTGAAAAGGGTACTAACTATCAAGGACCCAAAGCAATTTGGGTACCTAACAAAACTTAATTTTGTTTTGTAGGTATGCTTGAAGACAACATCAAATCAATGGTATCTTGATAGCGGATGTTCAAAGCATATGACAGGTGATATCAACAAATTTTCACATCTATCACTAAAGGCCAAAGGATATGTAACATACGGTGATGGCAATAAAGGAAAGATCCTTGGAATAGGAACCATTGGTGCACCACCGTTTACAATCATCGAAGATATCATTTACGTGGAAGGCCTAAGACATAACCTACTTAGCATAAGTCAATTGTGTGACAAATGGTTCCGAATCAACTTTACGAAGGACAAATGCTTGATTGAACATGAAGTTACACATGACGTTTTGCTAAAAGGTACACGAATTAATAATATTTTTATGATTTATTTTGATAACACTTCCTTGAAGGTAAAATGCTTATTGGTGTACAACGAGGCTTGGCTATGGCATAAGAGATTCACTTACATTCACATGGAGCACTTGAACAAGTTGATAAAGCATGACCTAGTTGTTGGTCTTCCAAAGATAAAATTCATCAATGATAAGTTATGTGACGCATGCCAAAAGGGGAATCAAACCAAGACATCTTTCAAATCTAAGAAAGGGGTGTCCATATCTAGGCCACTACAATTGTTGCATATGGATCTTTTTGGTCCATCAAGAACGAAAAGCTTCGGAGGTAATGTTTACGCTTTAGTTATTGTTGATGATTTCTCTAGATATACATGGACATTGTTTCTAGTGCAGAAACGTGACGCTTTCAAAGCCTTTAAGAAGTATGCGGAACAAATACAAAATGAGAAGTACCTCACAGTAGCCTCTATTAGAAGCGACCATGGTGGAGAATTCCAAAATGCTTCATTTTAAGAATTTTGCAAAGAACATGGAATCTCTCACAACTTCTCCGCACCAAGAACTCCTCAACAAAATGGTGTAGTAGAAAGAAAGAATATGTCATTGGTGGAGCTTTCAAGAACGATGCTTAGCGACTCTAATCTTCCTAAATATTTTTGGGCGATGCGGTAAGCACAACATGTTTTGTAAGCAACCGTGTAAACATTCGGCCTATTCTCAAAAAGACTCCGTATGAATTGTTCAAAGGAAGGAAACCCAATATATCCTTTTTCCATATTTTCGGGTGCAAGTGTTTTGTTCTACACAATGACAAGGAAATCTTGGTAAGTTTTATGAGAAATCCGACGAAGGCATCTTTCTTGGTTACTCCCTCTCTAGTAAAGCATTTAGAATATTTAATAAAAGAACTTTATCTATTGAAGAATCTATGCACGTATCTTTTGATGAAACTAACCCCTCGAAAGAGGATAATATTCTTGTTGATGATGATGATATAATAGATATGCCACAACCATAAAAAGGAATTTCAAATTATCAACTGAATCCACAAGAAGATGAATAACAAATCAATAAAGAACATCATGATCTACCGAAAGAATGGAGGACTCATAGAGATCACCCGATCGATAAAGTTATTGGTGATAATAGCCAAGGTGTAGCAACACAACTAAATCTCAAGGATGCTTGTCTCAACATGGCTTTTGTATCTCAAATCTAACCAACCAAATTTGATGAAGCCTTAGGCGACGATCAATGGATAGTAGCAATGCAAGAATAACTAAACCAATTTGAAAGAATCAAGTTTGGAGTCTTGTACCAAGACCGGACAACAAACACATCATAGGAACAAGATGGGTGTTCAAGAACAAACTTTATGAGAATGGAATCATAGTTCGAAACAAAGCAAGATTGGTCACACAAGGATACAACCAAGAGGAAGGAATCAATTTTGATGAAAAGTTCGCTCCGGTAGCAAGGTTATAAGCTATACGATTATTGATTGCTTATGCTTGTTCAATAAATTTTCAATTATTCCAGATGGATGTCAAAAGAGCTTTCCTGAATGGCTACATTAATGAAGAAGTCTATGTCAAACAACCTCCGGGTTTTGAAGACTTCAAGAATCCCTCACATGTTTACAAGTTGAAGAAATCTCTTTATGGTTTAAAGCAAGCACCAAAGGCGTGGTCTGACTGCCTTAACAACTTTATTTGTGAAAAGGGGTTTGTAAAAGGAAAGGTTGACATGAAATTGTTCATTAAGAAAATAAAAGGCAAAACCTTATTGGTTCAAGTCTATGTCGACGACATCATCTTCAATTCAACGAACAAGGAACTATGTGGAGAGTTTTCACTAATGATGCAAGGAGAATTCGAAATGTCCATGATGGGAAAAATTAACTATTTTATTGGACTACAAATCACGCAAACAAAGGATGTCATCTTCATTAACCAATCCAAGTATTGCAAGGAATTATTAAAAAGATTCGATATGGATAGTTGTAAGGTGATGTCCACTCAAATGGGATCCGGAACGTATGTTGATCAAGATGAATCGAGTACTTCAATTGATATCACAAAATATCGAGGTATGATTGGTTCCTCATTATATTTGACGGCAAGCAGTCCTGACATAATGTTTAGTGTCTGTTTGTGTGCACGCTTTCAAGCAAATCCTAAGGAGTCACATCTCAATGTTGTGAAGAGGATCATGAAGTATCTCATAGGAAAAATAAACGTCGGATTATGGTATCCAAGAGGTAGTATATGTTCTTTGATTGGTTATTATGATGCTGACTATGCAGGATGTAAGACCGATAGAAAAAAGCACAAGCAGTACGTGTCACATTCTTGGGAATGCACTAGTATCGTGGGCATGCAAGAAATAAGCATGTGTCACACTTAGCACGTCCGAAGCGGAATATATTGCAGCAGTCAGTTGTTATGCACAGATTATGTGGCTTAAGCCACAACTTCTTGATTATGGCTTAGATCTCGGATGCATTCCTCTTTGATGTGACAACACAAGTGCCATCAACATCACAAAGAACCTGGTCATGCATTCAAGAACAAAACACATAGATATCCGACATCATTTCCTTCGTGATCACGTGCTTAACGGAGATGTAGACGTTACCTTCGTGGATCCTTCTTGATTATTCTCAATGAAGGTGACATCTAAACTTATCTAAAATTAATTGTTATATGGTATAGTATCATAAGAAAATGCTTTATTTCACTTTATTCTCATAAAATGCTAGCACTCATTTTTTTGCCGGTTTCCGTTTTTCTCACCTTCGCATGCCAAAAACTTGTCGATTTCAAAATATTTTTTGATCAAAAGTTGAGTCGTAGTATGTGCTAACACTTTGTGAAAACTTTTTATCAAGACTCTTCCCCATTTTCTCTAGAATAAGCTGCTGGATTTTTAAATTTTTTGAAATTTTTAGTCCGTTAACCGGTTAACGCATACGGTTAACCGGTTAACACTGTTCGAAAATGGATGCTGAAGTTAAAAAATCAATGTTGTTTTTTTATTATTATGTGAATGTATGCGTTTTATTTTTATTTATTTCATTGCATGTGCTTTTTATCCCTTCCCAACATTCCATAACTCTATTCATCTTCCTTTGACTCCCTTTAATCACCATTATCACTCTCCTCCAACTTTCAACCACTTTTAAACCCATTCAACTACCATTAAAGCTCCACGCATCCATAAAGTCTTTATAAACCATCTCCACAAACCTCATTCTCCACACACAAACCCCAAATTTGAAAATCATTCCAAACCCTAGAAAACTTCATCTTTCTTCAATGGCTCCATAAAGGAAGGGAAAGGAACCAGAGCCAGAAGTTGTCAGTGAAGAAGAGACTCAAATGGAAACAACCAAGAAAAGGAGGATTGATTTCAAAGTAAGAGTTCGACATCTCCTTAAGGGTAAATATGTTAACCTGAAATCCTTTACAACTCATACTTTCACTTTTCCGGATTTGTTGAAATATAAAAAAATAGATGATTTTGTTGCTGATAATGGAAAGTGTTACCCGGATTTAGTGAAATCCTTTATGAATTTTTTTACTCTTAACTTGGATAATAATGGAAAACACAATCTTAAGACTATTGTTAGGAATTATGTGATTGAGGAAGATTTAGCTAGTCTTGCAGCTTCTCTTCAGATTCCATATTCCGGTTGTTTTCTCCGAAAGGGTGTAAACCATACTGATGGTATTTGGGCTAGGTATGATAAGATGGAATACTACTACAAAATTTGCAGGTTTCCAAAAGAAGTGGTAGTGTCGGGTCAGCATACATCTCGTGTGTTGTGTTATGCAAAAAATTTGTCGGTTGATGACTGTATGCTCCATTATGTCATTTGTTATGTTCTGTTGCCCAATGACTCAAACCAATCACAAATCAACGACCTGGAGATGCATATTTTGTTTTCCATTAAGAACAAAATCAAGGTGAATTGTCTCCTAACCATGATGTATCACCTCCAACAACAACTCACTCTCTCGACAAGGCTCCCTTACGCTCGACTAATTTCAAGGATTTTGGAATTGACGGATTTGGAAATAGGAAGGGAACCGTTCATTGTTATGAAGACAACAACCAATGAAATCAATGAAGTGACTATAATGAAGAATACCGACATTGTCAAGTGCAACAATGGTTCTTTCAAATATGACAACGGGTCTTCCGCTTCCAACTACCTTATTCCGGAAGGTGGTGTCATAAATGAGTTTCTTTACACAACAATGATGAACCAACACCGCGAAACAACCCGAGCCATCAATAGCCTCCAAAAACTAGTTTTGAGTTCCCGTAACCAAATCGAGGAAGATGATGAGGGTGAAGCGGGTAGTGAAGAGGATGGAGAAAGAAGTGAGGACATATCGGAAGACGATCAAAAAACACTTGTTTTGTTCTTATGTCTTATGTTTTTATGTTCTAGTTTGATGAAGTTTCAGATTTTAAGTCCTAATTTACTTAGGCAATTTTGGTTTTCTTAGTTTTCGCATTTTGTTTCGTTTCATTTCCTGTATGTACTATGCTTGACGTATTATTCCGTTAATCGAATTCTATTTTAATTTAGTATGCATGTTCTTACTTGAATGCTTACATTTGCTTGAATATTTACATATTACTTGCTTGATTATAATGATTGTTTATGCCTAATCCTTTTTGCTAATGCAAAATGGGGAGAAGAGTTGTTTCTCTAATATCTCTCTATGCAGATTTTTTTTCTTCATGCCTCTGATATTTAGGGGGAGTTCGTGTACATAGGGGGAAAATCAAGTTTAGAGAAACAACTACCAAAGCAATTCTCACAAAATTGGTTGTCATCATCAAAAATGGGGAGATTGTAGAAGCATGCTTCAATCACAAGTATTTTGATGAAGACAACAAGTTTCTATGCATCTCATGACTGCAAAAAAACAAGAGCTTCAAATGATATCAAGCAACAAGGATATGATCTATCAAAAGTCATTACATAATTGATCAAGCTATATATGTAAATCATTAAAGTTTCAAGTTTTGGACGAATTCTAAAGGTATATCAAAACTCACTTTAGAATTGGTATACAAGTGTTCAAAAATTATACTTTACATTATCATATTGCATATAATCAATTGGTAAATTTTTCAAAATGGTTTAACACTTTAAAAATATTTTTTTTCTGGTTTTTTAACATTGTTAATCGGTTAACCCATATGGTTAACCGGTTAACGGGCCTGAAATTTGAATTCTTTGTTAACATTTGAATGCGTTAACCGGTAACCGGTTAACCCTGTACGATTTTGTGAAAATTGGCCTCTTTTCATGAAAAACTATTTTGAATTTTTATACCTTTTGATTACTTTTAATGTACAAAAATGATACCTCTTTGAATAGGTGTTTTACAACTTATAAATTCTGGAAATTTCAAATTACAAAACACCTCCAAGAATTTCATAAACTCATAATCAATCACTCTCTTTTATCTTATAATTTTTTATAAAAGTGCTCGTATTTTTAGAGAAGAAACTTTCATATTTTTCACATACTATTTGTTTCATCTCATCTTTTTAAAAGTGAACACTTGTATATTTTCTTGAGTGACTTTTGATTCAAGGGGAAGATCAATCAAAAGAAGATTGATAGCACAACTCTCATCAAAACATCAAAATTTGTCAAGAGATTATTTATTTGTATTCTTGTGATCCAGGATTGTTGGATACAAGTTCTTGTGTTGTTAAGAGGATTGTTCTTCAACACTTAGTTTATAGTTTTTAGATAGTAAGCTTCACCAGGTTTTGGTGTGAATAGGCTTGTATGATTTCTAAAACTGTAATAAAATCTCGTATGAGTCGTAAGGGGACTGGAGTACTCTCGATCTGTGAGGGGAACCAATATAAATTCCTGGTGTTCTTTACCTTTCTGCATTTACCGCTTTCATCACTTAGAACCTTAGGCAAATAAAATTCAACCACCAATAAAATTCTGAAAAATTATATAAGGCCTAATTCACCCCCTCTTAGGCTCTTTTTGAACTTACAGGAATTTCAAGATCAAGGACATACAATCCATTGTTCATTTGTGCAGTAGCATATAATATATCATTTAAATAAATAGAGCAACAATTGTTCTTTATTATAAATAAAAAACCAAACTTGTCCAAACAAGAAACATAAATAATATTCCTTCTAATTGAAGGTACACAATAACAGTTCTCTAACTAAATTATTAAACCACTAGGTAAAGTCAAAACATAAGTTCCTATGAATAAAGCAACAAACTTTGCTCCATTGCCAACTCGTTGGTCATTTTCACCTTTTGCCAAATCTCTACTCCTTTTCAGCCCCTGCACATTAGTACAAACGTGACAACCACATCTAGTATCTAATACCCATGATGCTGAAGTAGCTAAATTTATTTCTAAAACAAAAATACCTGAAGTTGAAGTTTCCACTATATTCTTCTTATCTTCCAGGTACTTTGGGCAGTTTCTCTTCTAGTGTCGGGTCTTACCGCAATAGAAGCAAGTTTCCTCCTTTGTTATGCCTCCACCAGGCTTCAAAATAGGGGTAGTATGTTTAGGTTTGGCAACTTCCTTGCCTCTCCATTTACCAATCTGATTGGTGGGCCTTTTGTTCTGTTTCTTTCCATTATTGACCATCAGAATGGAATTGGCATCATCGACACACTTATTATAAGCATCTCTTTGAGCCTTAGGAGAATAACTAAGAGGTTTCTTAATAGGAAGAAGTGTCTCTAAGACATACATCTTTATGTCATGTTTAAGGACAATCCTCAGATTTTGGTGCCAATCCAGAAAATTTATCCCAGTCAATTTTTTCTTATCTAGGATTGATCGCAAAATGTTATTAGATGTGTTTGTTGTCATGATAATCTATAAAATAGAATGTAAAGATAGAAGTATCATTAAAATAACACATTAAATTAGGACTTAAATATGCTCCCATTATTTTACTCAAAATAAATTACCCTCATCATTTGATTCGGAAAATCTCGTTGGAAGATTTTCTAGTGGATCGAGATCCATATTTTACTTTGTTTTAAGTCAGCGTTAGGCTGATTACACAAAACTCGGCTATTTAGATAGTAACTACTTCCAATTGTATCCAATACAACTCTCGAATATTTCAGTTGGGTGAATAACTCCTTATTCCAATCCATCATATGGATTATTCCCAACTCTTGCTTCTAAACGTATATAATCTTATTATATATTGTTTAGTTAAGTTTGACCCATTATTTTAGAAATTGGATATTACATTTATCCCATCGCACCTTACTAATATAAAACATGCACCTCGCGTTAGGCAAAACCTACAATATTCGATACTAGTCTTGATGATTTCTAAAACATGGAAAGCAAAAACTTAATATTAGTTTTGAAGGAATTTTAATTAGTTTGATATCATCGGCTTATTTATAATATAAATCATTCCTCACACATGCATCAACATACATATAATATATATCAACATGCATATAAATGAAACAGTTATATCCCCTAGCGCAATTGTTCTCCTAAGCCAATGAGAGAACTTAAGCTAAACCTAATAACAATCTCCACTTCTCCAAGAAATATATCCAAGGTTGTCCTCCTTTATTTTTGTAGTATTCTCTTTCTTCACAATATTACATTATATAAAGGAAACTTGTTTTACATACGAGGGAGTGAGATGAGAAAAGAAGTTACATGATGAGAATAAGAGAGAGGCACGACACGCATGTCGTATTATAAATTCCAAAATAAAGAAAAATTAAACTAAGGCCATAACTGATCACCACAAGAAAATAATAAACAAATTTTATTATTATTAATTTAAATCATGTTAATTAAATAAATCAAATTAAATTTCGGCGAACAGTGACCTTAAATGCAAATTTCATGGACGCAACCTTTGCGCTGTTACACTGCCTGTGACGACCGTCATGGTTGCCATGGCGACCATCATACATCAGCCCATGACGAACGTCATGCATCAGCCCATGGCAACCGTCACACATCATACATTTGAGTAGGGGTTAATTCATTTCTCTGACGCTCGGTACTTTTAGTGTGTCCCTTTATAATGTGAATAAATGCGACCTTTATTGCTGGAATTGAAATCTACTTATATAGACAAATAAAATAATTGTCGGACACTTGTCCAACAAATCAGGTTTTGACACCTGTCAACCCATTCTTCTGGTAACCACCCATTACTTCGTCCCACTACTTGGAGCGGTTTTTCCCCATGTCTTCCTGAATGGACTTGTCGAAATGCCTTCGACATGATGGTCTTTATGGGTGCATTGAAGCTCTTCGACACCCTTCTAGCTTCTGGCTTCTGAGCGTCGACTCATAGCTGACTTTCCTTCGTTTGGCTGGGTCGAACCCTTTCCTTTTGGCCTTCTCAAATTTTGCTTTTCAAAACTCCTTTTTTGAATAGGTTGAAATCTCTAGCCAACAAATTGCCCCCCAAAAGGCCAGTTTCAACAGGGAGGTAGTCGACCAAAGAAGCTTGGCCTTTTGGATTTTACCGAGTGATTTCGACACCTTCTTCAACTGTTGATTTGCCTCAATCAACTTTTCACATTCTGTCAAACTGAGACAGCTTGTCACATCTATCATGATTCACAACTTTATTAAGATGTATGGGTCTTCCATCTTGCCACTAAAATAATTCAAAACCCTAGAAGAACCCTTGCGTCGTATGGCCTTCGGTATAAATATCATCCCCTTTTTATCCATTTGTAATTGGAGTGGCGATAATGGCCTGAATCCCCTTCCTCGAAACCGGTCCCTCACATTAATTTGGAACAACAAGGGCACCATTTCCAAGACCTCGAAAGGACCATTTTTGGGCGACACTCTTTTTCCAAGACTGACTGCTCGCCTACCTTCCCGCTAGGTGCTTCGTTCAAGGAGTATTGCTCTTATAAAAGGTGGGTTTCATGCGCCTTCTCGCTGCAACCATTCAAATGAGCTATTCTTCAAATTCCCTTGCAACCCATAAGGTGGCCAAGAAAGATCCAGAACCCTCCAAAACAACCACTTTTGAGGCTTCTGCGTCGGAGACTAGGGCTAAAATAGTTGGGAAAACCTCAGTAACCCAGATAAAACCTCCCAGGAAGAGGCTACCTCAAAGTTTCGACTTACATCCAGATGTTGATGAAGACTGGATGAACTTCCTTAACTCGGGAGCGTGGAAAGGCATGGGTGAATAACTAGTTTTTTTGCCAAACTCCATTTGGTTGTTTGTGCATTTCATTTTCTGCACTTTGTTGGCCTACAAGATTTTTATGTTTAATTTTATAACGCATTATGCCTTCTCTGTATGCCATTTTTGGTGGTTGGTCTGTTATGACCATTATTAATGAAAGTTCCTTTTTTATGCGTGAATGTGTACTTCTTGTAGCATAGGTTTGTATCGTTTTAGATACTTCCCATTTACTCTCAAGATTCTCTCATCAGAGCCTATCTATTTTTATCTCATAGGCGTTGTTGCTAAAGGATTGACTTATTTTGAATGGTCCTTCCCAATTGGGTGACCATTTTCCTAAGGTTCGATCTTGCCTATCCATGGGTAAGATGACCTTCCACACGTAATCACCAACTTCAAAGATCTTTGCCTTGACCTTTTTATTATAAGTCTTCGTCACTCTCTCATTTTGACGCAACAACATGTCCATCGCCCTTAACCTCTCTTCGTCCAAGTTTATGATCTTGTCGAACATCATATTGTGATATTGTTCCGACGAAATCTCAGATTGACATTGAACCTTTATTGACTGAAAGCCAATTCTGAAGGTAGGACGGCGTTGTGGCCAAAAGTCAAACAAAATGGTGTCGAGTTCGTTGACTCTTTTGGGGATGTTTGACATGCTCACAAGATTTGATCCAAAGTCTTGTGCTAGTTTCTAGGCTTTTGGAAACATGTTTTTTAATAAGCCTGATCACTACTTTGTTTGCAGCTTTGACCTGCCCATTCTCTTGTGCGTAGTATGGATTTGACGTGATGAGCTTAAATCCTATTTCTGCTGCAAACTCCTGCATCTTTTGACCTATAAACACCATACCTTGGTCGGTGGTTATGATTTTGAGAATTCCAAACCTATATATTATGTGGCCTTAGATGAAGTTGATAACAACTTCCTGGTCCACTTTTACCAAAGACATTGCCTCCATCCATTTAGTGAAGTAATTTATCCCCACCAAGATGATTTTTTGTTGTTTCGACGATGCAAGTCTAATATCACTTATCACATCCAAAGCCCATCCTCTAAACGACCACAATTTCACAATAGCGTGTAATTAGTTGGTTGAGACATGTTAGATATTGGCATGTTCTTGACATTCTTGACATCCCTTAGCAAAGTTTATATAATCTTTGAGCATGTTTGGCCAATAAATTCCCTATCTAAACAGTAACCATTTCATTTTGTGACCAGCTTGATGGGCTCCATAAGTCCCACTATATAGCTCTGATAGATATGCTTTTGAGTCCCCTATACACTTGAGTAAAATCCCCTATGATATTTTCTTCAGGATCTCATTTCCCATTAACACATAACTCAAAGTTCTATATTTTTTCTTCATATCAGTTCCACTAACAGGATTCTCTAAGTACTCTATCATGGGTGACTCCAATCCGACGTCGATAATCCATCAATGACAAGGACCTCGCTCTACCATGTTTCTTTGGCTTCTAAATAATCAGAAGTTGGTAATTGTTGCACATTCGACACCATTTTCTCTTATACCTCAATGAAGTATTCTAGTTTGTCCTTCGACACTTTATATCCTAACGCAATATGCGCCAGATCATTTACCTCTTGTTTCTCTATTCTGGGCACATGTACAATACTTGCTACGTTGAACTGCTCCAATAATTGCTTTTCCATAACGAAGTAGGCTAGTAGATATTCCTTGATACATTTTTACTCTCACGTGAGTTGCTTTACTACCAGCTCTGAATCACATTTGACCTCCACTCTCCGTGCTCTTAGCTTCTTTAATATCCTCAACCTAGTAATCAAGGCTTCATACTCTACCTCATTGTTGGAACAATTCCCTTTGACCCTGAATTTGAATCTTTTTTGGAGACCTTGTAGGGAGATTATCATTAATCCTACGCATGTTCCATACTTATGGCTTAACCCATCAAAATATAGTCCCCATTAGTTCACGTCAATTACGAGTACCTGGGGTTTGACCACTGCATGGTCGACAATAAAGTCAACCACTGTCTGACCTTTCATAGCCCTTAAGGGTTGATAAGTTAATGAAAACTATGTTAACGCTAGTGCCCATTTACCTATTTGACTATGTAGAATGGGTTTAGACAACATATATTTGATGACATCACAATGAGACGAAACATAAATGTCAACATGCTTTATATATTGCTTTAATTTCATACATGAGAAGTACATACACATGCATAACTTTTCGATCACAGTGTACCTAGTTTCAACATCTATCAACATTTTACTAGGGTAATAAATGGGTCTTTCGACACCATCATTGTCCTCTTGTGCTAACATACTTCCTATGGTCGTATCTGACACAACAATATACAATCTCATGTTTTTATTTGTACTAAGTGACAATAACATAAGAGGCTTCGACAAATAATCTTTGATTGTGTCAAACGCCTCTTGTTGCTTCTCTCCCCAATGGAGATGAACCTTCTCAAGAATTTGATTTTTCCCAACAACGATTGAAGCTGTTTCTTCATCGAAGGAGACTTGAGATCTAAAATAGCCTTCGTCTTGTTTTGATAGATCTCGATGCCTTTTTTTGTGGACGACAAAGCCCAGAAAATATCCTGCACGTACACCAAAAGCAAATTTTAGTTGATTTATTTTTAATCTATATTTCCTAGTCCGCCCAAAAGAGCGTCGAAGGTGGTATAAATGATCGCTCTCCAACAGGGACTTTATTACGATGTCATCAATATAGACCTGCATGAACTTCTCTATGAAGTCATGGAATATGGTGTTCATGACCCTTTGATATGTAGCCCCGACATTTTTCAAGCCAAAGGGCATTACCACCCATTCATATGTACCTATGGCTCTTGGGCATCGAAACGTTGTTTTAGGGACATCATCCCCCGCTATAAGGATTTGCTTGTACCCCGAGTACCCGTCGTGCATACTCAAATACTCAAAACCTGCGGCTAAATCGACAAGCATCTCTGCCACAAGCATTTTGTATTCATCTTTTGAGGTTGCATTGTTGAGATCTATGAAATCAATACAAATGTGACATGTCCCATTTTTCTTAATTACATGAACTATATTGGCAAGCCATTCGACATATCTTGCAATTCTGATGAACCAGATTTTGAGCAATCTCTCGATTTCTTATTTGATCTTTTCAGTCACCTCTGGGGCAAACCGAAGAGGTTGCTGCTTTACTGATGTTGTACCCCAAAATTTGCCCTCTGTTTTTTAACTCTAACCAACTTATTGTTTCACATTCATTTGCATCATCTCCATAGCATACCATGCATTTCGTCTTAATATTGGCCGGAATAATTTCTCGGAATTTACAGACAGACTGGTCAAATTAATTTTCAATTATGCCTAAAACTAGTAACGAAAAATGTCAAATTTAAATTTGCAAATGTCAGTACTATTAATCTGCAGTTTGTGTAGATTAACCTCACATGCTAAAATTATTTTTACGACTATTTTTTGCCGTATGTTGATTAGTCTGAGCAGCTTAAATGATCATAATTTTTATTTCAAAATCCGACCAAACGTTGTATTTTTCCGAGTCGTTTATTTCGTTCTGATCATTTTGATGTATTCATTTTATTTTTTCGAGCACTTTGGCGCCCAACTTTTATTTTTTGAATCCGTTTACTTTTACATTGGGTCTAGAATAAATAAATAGGATTATTAGTTTTTATTTTAATTTTAATTATTTAACTTTATTCGGTTTTTAATTTAATATTTTATTTGAGTTTCAAAATAAACACTTAGACTCATTATCAATAACCCTAATTGATCCCTATATATACAAATTGTATTGCTGCTAGGGAGAGAACGAAACAAAAAGCAAAAAAGAAAAAGAAAAAAAAGAGAAACGGCGGATCATGGTGCTGGTTCATTCATATATATATTTTTCTTGTTAACACATTTGCATATATATATATATATATATATATATATATATATATATATATATATATATATATATATATATATATATATATATATATATATATATATAGTTTTTATTTATTTTATTTTTATAGTTTTGTTTTAATATTATCAATTTTTTTTTTGTTACTTTACTTGGATTAGATTGTGTCGATACGCTGTTCGCATATTTGTGTTTATGAGACGTGACATTTGTGTTGATCCGATCTAGTTGCGATGATCGCAATTTTGCGTTAGCAACATTATTATTGTAAATTAAAATTCCTTTTATTTTATAAATTTAGATCTGTACAATGTTTCAATCCTATTGCTATGATCACTTTGGGTGTAGCAATTTGTCTTATTTTAATGTGTCATTTTTTAAACGATCCAACGTCGTTATATTTTTTTTATTGTAATTGTTTTATTTCATATTTAAGTAGAAACTAATTAATTAAAAAATATCAAAATAAATTAACCTACTCATTTTTTAATTTTGTAAATAAAAAATAACTTTTTTTATAATTAAACTAATTAATAATTTAAACTTCAAAAAAATAATAAAAAACCTTTTTTTCTTCGTAATAGAAACAATTAATTGACTTTATGCGAATCCTCCAATATTTCTTCTTCCTTCATTCTTATCTCTTCTCGTTTTTATTTTATTTTCGTTATTTATTTTTATTAGAACAAGTGTATATGTTTATTATTTATCTTGTAATATTTAATTTTTCGCACTTTTAATTTCTGCACTCCTCCAATTTCAATATGTATCCCCCTCCCATGATGTAATAGTCTAGATTTATATCCTGCACTTAAATTCCGTCAAATATTAAACTGCGTGGTTAGTAAATGTAGGGTGTGAAAAGACTTGTATGCGAATAAAATTGGACTTAGATCACTAACTACAAGATAACATAACTGAAACCAATATTCACACACACTAAGTCGATCGTTCTACGATCGCCATATGCACCTCATAGGGTTTCCCCTATTGGTTGCCTTTAACAACCAATTTTGACCTCAAGAAGACTGAAAATGCATATTGCTCCATGTACCTCCACCCTACGTATGGCTTCTAGTGGGATAAGAAAGTGGTGGACGAGTCGAATTATATACGGGGAACCGCCTACATATAACCAACTGGGTGGGGAAGCGAATTTGTAGATGATGACTGAAACATCTGCGTTATCTTGAGGTCAAAATTGGCTGGACTACATGGGGGAATGTGAGCCAAATTTCTGTCGAAACTGAGGCGGTCGACGTGATTGACGTCGGTCATGAAATAACTTTGATCTGCCTCTATATTTTCTACTATGCCATCTGGTCTCCAAATAGCAATCCTCTGGTGTATCGACGGAGGCACAACTCCCACGCCATGTATCCATTCCCTCCCTAAGAGGAGGTTATAGTTTGCTTTCGACGCTATTACCATAAACATTGTTGGTCTTGTTATTGTACCAACTGTTAAATCCACCTGGATCACTCCCATGGTAGTCCCTATCTTTCCTTCGTAATTCGACAATACCATATTGTGTGGTTTGGCATTAGAGTCATTTTTGCCAATCTTTTTCAACATGAAATGGGGAATTAAGTTTACTGTTGCCCCTTCGTCCACTAGTATTTTGTTTATTCCAACATTCTCAATCTTCCCCTTTATAAACAAGGGCTTCAAATGTCCTTTTAGCAAGTCATCTGGCCTTTCGAATAACGCATTATGCTCCTTTTCACAGCCATTGTTCATGATGTAGTAACATACGGGTTTGTGAGCCATTTGCTCTTCTTCGAAACTATCATCATCGTCTTCCACCTGCATTACTCTGTCATAATCCCTGGGCAACACTGAGACAGCATTGCACACTACGTTGAAAGAGGCTTCAGAACCAGACGCGAAGTCGTCAGTCATTTTGTTCATCATCTTGAACTTTCTCTTTTGGTTTTGTTTGCTCCATACTTGTACTTGGATCTTTGTTGTCTGAAATCTCCTTCTTTTCTACCTCCTGGATGTTATGAGTTGGTGCAACATAACCTTTTTCGCCAATATCCTTCTTTGTCATTTCTTCCTCCATAGCTTCCTTTTCGGCCCTCTTTTGCCTCTGGAATCTTCTCCATTGAGACTTAGTCATAGGGTTTTTCCTTTGTAGTTCTCTGAAGGGTAAACTCTTGGTTTCTGCTTCTCAGTTCCCATTCTTTGCGCTAGTGAAGAACCTCTCTGAATATTGAAGCTGTTTCACTCCTTTCGTACTTGAGTGTCCCTGATGGGTTGTACCCACCTATCATCGACGCCTTTGTTTATTGGTTTATATGAATGGTAGCCTCGACCTCCAATTCCTAACTGGTGATGCTCCCTTATTTTTGGATCATATATTTCTTCCTTTAGGGCTGGTCTTGCCCCCCAGTTCCCTTTTCTTTTGGAATATTTTATCACCTCCAGATTGTCTGTCGCTTTCTTGTCGAAAATGGCGCTGCAGCGTGGACACAAAATTACCTCAACTTTCTTCTTTTGACACCTCTTTATAAAATCAATCAGACTTTCTTCCTCCTTGGGATATGCCAACCTCTGATATTCTTCTCGACGGTGTTCCTCAGGAGCCAGTGCTAGGTTGTTTTGAGAAGTTTCGACCATGTTGATATTAGCTGATTTACCATTAGTGATCTTCAACTTATCCCTTTTTTCGACCAGCTTCCTCTCAATCTCACCCATTTCTTCTATTGAGTTATCCTCTTCAGTTGGAAATGATCCTTCGCAGGCTTTTGGGCAGCAGTTTTCGACTTGACTTCCCTTGGGATCCTCCATTATTCTTCGCAGGATTCCATAGGTGGTTGGCTTCTCAGGCATTTCGTCAACCTTTGCTTTCAACATGATAATACTTTCGTGTACCCCATCATTGCCAGTGAAGCTTTCATCAATCTTCTTTTCAGCATCATTCAGGTTGCCAGAGATTTCTTGGTTTTTGTCACATTAGGGTTGCCAGTAACCCTCCAATCTTTTTTGACGCAGTCCTCAGTGCCTTCGTTGTTGCTTGGTTTGTTGTGGCCTTTAGTGGCCTTCACTTTAGCCATGTTGATGGGCCCCTCAGTGTCCTCCACTTTTGCTGGGGCGGAATCCTCAGTGACTTCGCCAGCCTTTGTCTTGTCAAGATCTTCTGTGCCTCCAATCTTAGATAGGTCGTTGAGGCCTTCAGTGACCTTCTTATTGTAACCAGTTGATTCGCCTTCAAACTTGTGCTCAACATTCTGCCATTCAGTAACTTCGTCCATGTCTATGAGATCTTCAGTAATCTCCACCATGTTGACATTAGTATCAAAGCCTTCAGTAGCTCCTACCATTTCGAATCCATACTCAAAACTCTCTCCCATTTCCACCATGTTAATGATTGATGGCTCAGCGTAGTGGGCGTCGACAGTCTGCATGGGATTTTAGTCAATTTTCATTTGTTGCTTTTGCTTGTCGCTGAATTTCAGTCTTCCGTCACGGATAGCATTCTTCACTAGGTCCCTGAAAAGGAAACATTGAGACGTTTTATGACCCAAAATCCATGGTACTTACAAAAACCTCTCTTTTTCTATTGTTCCATAGGAGGCACTTTAGTGCCTGGTGGAACTATCATCTGACCATCTTCGACTAATTTTTCGAAAATTTCGTCACACTTGGTGACGTCAAACGTATAGGTTCTTTTAGGAAACTTATCATTCTTTTCAGGCTCAATTGGATTTTTTCCGTTCAACGGAACTAGCATCCTACAAGAATATGGTGGTCCTTGTTTTAATTCTGCTAAGTTAATTTCTTGTTCATCGAAACAAGATGGTTCGTCTACATTATCTACATCATTTTCTTCTTCTTGGCTCATCCCTACATAAGCCACTCTTTCTCTTTTGTTTCTATTTGCTTTGAATTTCTCAGCCTTTAGTTTTTCGACTTGTCTCACCCTATCTGCCAATTGCGACATATCTCTCAAATATTGGGTTTATAGTTTCTTTCTTATAGAGTAGTCTAGACCACTTGCGGCCATTTCAACCAATTCACGTTCGGGTACTTGGGTGAAACACCTGGCCTTCAGTAATCTGAACCTATTCAAATAGTCATCTATTGGTTCAGAGAGTTTCCTTTTTACACTGGCCAATTCCTTCCGACTTATTTTGGTTTGCCCCATGTAGAACTGTTCATGGAACAATCTTTCTAATTGGGTCCATGTATATAGGGAGTTTGTAGGCATGAATGTAAACCAAGTAAAAGCATTTTTTGTCAAAGAACGTGCGACATGCTATATGGTTGATTCACTGGTATCCCCTGAAAATTTGGTGAACTTGGGGGCTTTCCACCTTGGGGGAAATTCTTATTGTAGAATATACTCAGACAATAGGGAGACATAACTAGGCCTTTGTAATCCTACATTTACCCAATTTTGTGCCATTATTCTTTCGACAATGGCTGCTAGGTTGTTTTCGGCAGGCATATTATTATAACGCATCTGCTGCACAACATGATCAGCGTCTTGACCCCTTTGGACTAGAATTCTCCTAGGCTCTGGCTGGGCAGGAATTTCTACTTGAGGTTGTTCGACTGCTTCCTCTTGGTTTCTAATGTTTACTTGGGGGATTTCTACTAGCCTCTAGTTTATGGTAGGTTCCTTTTCGACAGGTTTCCTAGGATTCAAAACTATTTGCTCTCAGTGTTGTGTTTGGGGTACGCCGAAGAAATTAGCAATACGCATCATCTTTTCTGCCAGAAATTGGTTGGTTTGGGTCGTGTTTCGTATCAAAGGATTAAACACTTATCTCATTTGTTGTGTTAACATATAGACCATTTCATGATTGCCATCGTCCATTTGTTGCCTAATGGCGTTTGCCGAATTTGTGGTGATTGTTGGCGAATAATTTTGAAATCCTGGTGGGAGTTGATTTATTCTTACCATGTTTCCACCAGATCCTGATCCTTGCAATGTTGATGACCTATTCAACAAGGAGTCAGAATATACTGAAGATGCATTTTGCAAACTTGCCATAGTGGTAGTAGGCATCCCATAAGGTTGTTCCCTACCAAACAAGGGCATTGAAAAGTTCGTCGAAAATGGTCTATGAACGTTCCCTATAGGGGAAGGAGTTCCCATGGAAATTTGGGGTCCCATGGAAGAAAAACTAAGCACATTTTGAGATACTACAAACGCAGGTGTTGACCCTGACGAAGAGGGCATGGCTTCTGATACAAAAATTGACCTTGTATTTCCTCCAGTCAAAGGAGTAGGGGTAAACACCGTATTATTTACATTTTAACTATGTGGCAGATTCTCCATTCTTCTCACTCTTGTTCGTTTAGGCATTTCTACGCCGGTTACGTCTAACTTACCGCTTCTTAGAATCATGCAACGAATTAAAACCTTTTTGACTAAGAGTTGTTATGATATCTTTTACGCACTAATGTCCTACTGGGCGTGCCAATTTGTTCGCTGGTGTTTTCCGACGAACAACCGCTGGTTTCTAATTCAGTGTCTAAATTAGTTAAATTGCATGATCAACCATACAAATCCTATGACATAAGTGCATATTTCATCTGTATCTGGTCGAATGTATTGATCGTGTCGTCCTTAACGATTTTAATTTCAGTCAATTATCTTAAGTATGTTTTTATTATTCATAATAATAAAGAACAAAAGTAGAATAAACCTGACATAATTTAAAGAAAACAACTTCTAGGAATGTGTTAAAGTATTGGAAGACAAGTAATGTAATGCGTCGAAATAAAAGACTTGTAATCATAAATTATGAAATGGTAAAGGAATTTAAATGAACTTAGAATTTTATTGAAAACTTAAAGAAAGTAAAGATGGTGTTTTTCACACATACATTTTCCAGATTCACACTCTTTTCTCTCACACGGGTACTTTGAGTTTAAAAGGAATTTGTACAAAATATCACACACCCAAACTAACAAAAACTATCCTATATATATATATATATATATATATATATATATATATATATATATATATATATATATATATATATATATATATATATATATATATATATATATATATATATATATATATGAAACTAAACTAACTGCCACTAACGGGCGAATTCTAATAAGTTGACACTTGGCCTTTCGGCATGCCTTCATTCCCTTGGATGCTTCCACGCGTCTTTTTTGCCAAACGTTGCAACTTCACACTTTGAATTTCTTCTTTCAATTTGAATTGATGTCTTTTATTCAACAACCGTCGAAATTATCACAAACAAACTCCTTCGACTGAAGATCATATCATGTTAATAAAACATAAGATTTATTCTTCTTTGTCGAAAAAGACGTAAAAATCCCCTTTCTTGTTGTCTGCGTCGAAATCTCCCTTTTCACCAATATTTTCCTTTTATAAAGGTACCGTCGAAAATCACTGTCACCAGTTGGGCGATCAAAACACAAAAGACTTAACAAAATTCAAAGTGAAACATCGTGTTGGTCGACGTTCTCTCTTGCAATTTGATCCTCCGTTGCGAGCATCCCTGCAACTGAGTCTCCTCTTCCAGCGTCATATGCTCTAGGTCCTCGTCGTGTTCCCCACGAAGGAAATCAGGCACAACAATGGCACTGTGCACCACTTTATAGAAGTGGCCCTTTCCCGTAACCGAAAGTTTGACACTGGGATTAACCACCCTCGGTTGAGCCACTGCGTTCGTGAAGGATTCGACCCACACAACCCAAAGATCCTCCTCAGACTTGTCAATCTTAGCAAATAGATTAGCCCAAGTCTTTAACAGTTTCTAGTCGTCGGTTTCTTCCTCGGTGGGGGCCAGAGTCGCTGTCATCCTGACATTTATATCCTTAACCGCTTTCCTCTCTGATTCAATAGTGGCCAAAGCTTCCCCCAACTATTTAATCTTCTTTGCTTGATCCTTTTTATCCTCGTAGGCTTTGCGAGCCTTCTCCTCAGCAACGACCAACGAGGTTTTCAGCTTCTTTACCTCGGCCTCATGCGCGGTGGTCCCTTCGGCATACATGGACGCCATTGTCAGCACCCTTATCACCAAACTAGCAACTTGTGCCAAGGCCAGTCTCTTCCTCGGTCTGCCCATGTTCTCTAGGTGAAGGGATTCTGCTCGATGAATATGGAGGGAGGTCTCCTCGAAGAACTTGGGCTTAAGAAAGCAAGTGGGAATCTCAAACTTTGACTTCAGAGGATTCGTGGTCAGGTCCAGAACGTCCTCTCCCTCTTTTACCGGTGGGACAAGGCCCCTGAGGATCCATGGTCTGTGTGAGGAATGGTTGAGGAAGTCCTCGACCTTACTCCAATTGCGCCCAAGCGGTCGACCAGCCGCGTCTGAGTAACTTTCCTTCCCTTCTTGGAAGCCACATACTTAATCACACGATCATAAGCAGACAATATTGAATCTGAAAAGAAAGAAAAAAAGCACATCAGAGTAAGATAAAGATACGAGTTAAAATAAAATGAGCATAAATAAGTAAATCTAGGCTACCCAGATAAGCAAAAACTCGCTCCTTCGATTCACACGCAAGGAGCTTAACAACATCAATATAACAGGCCTACACCAACGGGCCCCCATCCTTGTCCAAAATTTTCCGACCATCATCGTCCATACACTGGATTAAAGAGAAACCAGCGATGAACTTCTTTAGATCCACGTAACTGCCTTCATCCTCGACACCCATCTCAGAAGCACCATTCAAATACTCATCTGTTTCCTTGGAGTAATAATCATGGATCCAGGAGAAATGAAACTTCAACATCAGTCGGGGAACATTCCTTCGTTGTTCATCAACCATGGGGTTCCTTTTGTCGTCAACATCGTCCTCCCAAAAGTATACGGAATCGCGAGTACCCTATGACAGAGGCTCCACTAAGTAGTAACGATCTTTGAAATCCCTGATCGATTCAGAGAAAGCTTTGAAAATATTCTTATTTTGTTTGAAGGACACCCATATGAATCGTCCGTGAACAACTTACCTTTGCATGTGAAAGACGTGGAAGAATAATGGAAGGGTAGCATCGATCATAAGATAATCGCACGTTAGCTCGGACACCTTCAGAAAGACAAAGGAGTTTAGGTGTAACTGCGACGGGGCCAGTTACAAATGCGCGAACACGAACACTTGGAAGTCCGTAAATGAAAGCTGAAACTTGAACTCCTTGAAGATGTAATCCTACATGGAGAAGCATGCTCCTTCATAGGGCAAGGATACCCTATCTTCTTCCATGGGGTACAAAATGCGCCAGTCCGCAAGGTCCCCAATCAACAGAGGAGGGCCCACTTATGGGTAGGAAAAAACTGATTGAATATGAAATGACTCCTAGGCATCCTAATCCCCGACAAGGATCACTTCCTCGTGCCGACTTTCCTCATTTAAAGCATAAGTGGTCTCATCAGCACTACTGACATATGAGGTCGACTCCTCGGAGAACTCCTATTTAGACATGGCTTCGTAATTGCGATCTTTCCCCTGAAAGTGGGGAAAATGTGAATTTGATGATATAATTAAATCCACCTTTCCACTACTTATCAAGTGAAAGGGCGTGCTGAGGAGCGAGGACAACGTCCCTGACCAAATCCCTTATTCAATACATAAAACATATGAATGTCAAGGAGACGCCTGATACCTCCGCAGGAAGAAAACTCACATGTTGAAAAACCCTCAACCCCTGACAAACAGGTCTTCCTCGACAAGGAAACCCAGAATTCCAATTGAACTTCAACCGGAGCCGTCGCACATGACAAAAAATGTTCCCATTGTAGGGCATGTTCTCCGCAACGGCGTTGGGAAAATATTGAGGAAACTAGTGGCATCACTACCAGTCATGACGGTACCGCCACTTGAAGTGATGACACCACCGTAGACCGTCAACAGTTCTTATAAAGTCTTCTAAAATCCTAGGTTTCAGCCCTAGACAACATGCATTCTACATCTACAAAGGCGATAGACTACCTTAAAGGAAAGAATTGTAGGAACTTACTTGTTTTTGAAGCTGAAAAGTATATGCTCGGTGGTGTATCTTCGGTAGAGGCAGCGACATACAATGTTTTGCGGA
This sequence comes from Lathyrus aphaca, assembly GCA_963966055.1. Taxonomy (NCBI): domain Eukaryota; kingdom Viridiplantae; phylum Streptophyta; class Magnoliopsida; order Fabales; family Fabaceae; genus Lathyrus; species Lathyrus aphaca. The sequence continues at coordinate 7,470,364 of OZ014521.1, forward strand.
AGAAACTCAAAAGAATGGTGGTAGAGACTATGTCGAGCAGGGAAAGCAGTATGCGAAAAGTGCAGAAATGGCTTGCAACCTCTTATTTTTATAGGCACCGTCACCCACGTGAACGAGCACGTGCAACCTAGGGGCATGCAAATGGCATCATCATTGCCTAGTGCTAGCCTAGAAGTAGCCACCATTGCGTATTAAATGCACACACATCCCAAGATACACGCGTCAGACAACTTTTCGATTTTATTCAACCATTGATCTCCCCGTGATCCAAGCAAAATGCAACGCCCATGATGATCCGATCATACTCCCATCCGGGCAAACCTTCAGAAGCCCGTTGATCACACGATCCATTCTCCGAATAGCGAGCTACCCTTAAGTCATCATTTCCATGACCACAAACAACGACTTGAGGGGCTCATGTTCCAAACTGGTCCAATGACTAGGCATGGCCCAATCCACTCCTACATCCAAGATGACCCAATAGTCAGAATCCAGCCCAACAACACCTATGGGCCAGGTCTCCCTCTGCTTCTCAGCCGAGGAGGTGGATCCGACCATACACCATGGTCGTTCTTCCCTATTTTTCACGACTCTGCCCTACACCAGGAAGAAGTCTCCAGACTCAGCGATGGATGACCCCTGGTCGGGTATACCTCTTCCCGACGCACATCGTACCCGAGCAAATTGTTCAGTCCAACGTCTAGTTTCTGGCAATCACCTATTTTCAGGAGATCCATGATCCAGGCCGAAAATAGGGACCATTGGCCACGCGCTGAGGGAATTATATAAACCCTCTCATATGATAGGGCCAAGTATCAAATTTTTACTTTAACAATACTCTCTCTCTCTCGTACTTGCCGACTTATGTGCTAGTTTTCTTACTTTAGCATCAGAGTGCCTTGCAGACACACTATCTCCTCTCCTCGACAATCCAGCATCTTCAACACAGTATGTGACTCACTCAAGGTTCTGATCAATCAAAAAGATCAGATGGTATGATAATAAATGGTAAATTGAATATATCATGATTGAATAAGAAGTGATTTGAGATTATTGAAAGTTGATGACAACATGAAAATTGTCTACCCCTAAACCACATATTTGAAACCACCCTAAAAACATGTAAAAACAAAGGGTGCTCCTAAAATGGTCAAACTAACATCGAGTGACAATTCAACGAAATAGTCTCCTTCCTATTTTTAACATGTTAGCACACATTTTCGAGATTCTCCAACTTCAAAATTTCAAAAAAAAAGTGGTTTCAAAAGTGTTTGCATTATTAAACTATCTTCCTCATCACATATACCAAAAGTCATACACGTTGAATTTATGCATAAATACATGAAACAAATTGTAAAAGCTACGACGATACAAGTATATAAAAAAAAGGTAACATTGTGGACTCACACTTGAGGGGAAGTGTTGGAATAATATAGCAAGTGTGAGTAAGTGAAGAAATAGTTTCACATTGGATAGAAATGTAGTGACTTGAGCATTTATAAGTGGGAGAACCCACTCACCTATCACCTTAGGGTTTTAGGTGGACAAGTGGTGTGTCTCTCACAAAAGTGCTTAGTCCTACACTATGTATCAATGTTCCCTAGTGTGAAACTCCTCTAACATGATATCAAAGTCTGATTCGTAAAATGACTTACTTACTTGTATCAAAATGCTCAGAAAGTGGTGTTCCGTTGAAATCGACGTCTATGAAGAGGTGTATCGAAATGCCCTTGAAAAAGGTGTCAACGTCGGTACAAGTATATAAAAAAGAGGGAACGTTGTGGACTCACACTTGAGTGAGAGTGTTGGAATAATATAGGAAGTGTGAGTAAGTGAGGAAATAGTCCCAATTTGAAAAAAATGTGGTGACTTGAACATATATAAGTGCGAGAATCCACTCACCTATCACCTTAGAATTTTAGGTAAACAAGTGGTGTGTCTCTCACAAAAATGCATAGTCATACATTATGAATCAATGTTCCATAGTGTAAAATTCCTCTAACAAAAATGATTATAACCATAATTATCGTGCATTTGTTAAAAAAAAAAAAAAAGGAGAATCATACACTTTTCCGAATAAGATTTATAAGTAGAATGTATATTTATGTATATAATGTTCTCAATTTCAACTTTATTAGTTAAAAAAAAAGGACAATAAAGGACAATCATACGCATTTTCCAAAACAATAATATATTTATCTCAATACCTACTTCCCTTCTAACTATTCTAACTTTTCAAAATTGTGTTAGTGGATTTCTCAAGTTTTATTTTATATACAATAAATTTCAACCTAACAATCACCTTTAAAATAAACATTATTCATCTAATAGAACGTTGTTAAATAATAACGTGTGGTTCAGCTAATTTTCACGCCGTTGCGATTAGCATGCTGCAATCACGCCTAATTTTAATTAACGTCTCTAAATATAGCCTAATCACCCCAACATTGGTCAGAAAAACATAACACAACTTAATTAATCAATCTATTTCTTCCTAATCTCTTTCTCTCATTCCAATTTCTCATTCATTCATCACAAACAAAATTTTGATTAAACCTTCACATTATTACCGTTACCATGAAATCATTGTTCAACCGTAATCCATCGTCATCATCAACGCCATCACGCTCAACATCACTCTCCGTGCATTCACGCGCTCGTCTCGCGGGTGAACTCGAAGAAGTATTCAAGAAATTCGACGTCAATGGCGACGGAAAGATCTCTGCCTCCGAACTCGGATCCATCATGGGAAGCTTAGGCCAACCATCAACCGAAGAGGAACTGAACAACATGATCCGTGAGGTTGACGGCGACGGAGACGGTTGCATTAGTTTACAAGAGTTCATAGAATTGAACACCAAAGGTGTTGATTCTGATGAGATCTTGGAGAATCTGAAGGACGCGTTTGCTGTTTTTGATATGGATGGGAACGGCTCGATTACGGCGGAGGAGCTTAATACGGTTATGAGAAGCCTTGGGGAAGAGTGCTCGTTGGCGGAGTGCCGGAGAATGATCGGCGGCGTTGATAGCGACGGAAATGGAACGATTGATTTTGAAGAGTTTAGGATGATGATGATGATGGGTTCTCGTCATGATACGACGGATAGGGTCAAACCTGAACCTATGCCTACGGAATGAATTAATTTGTTACTATCGGAAAATCTCTTTTCTTTTTCTTTTTTATATATGCTTTTCTTCCTCTTTGATAGTATTAACTTGAAGCTATGAAAAATATGCTAAAGTTTCCTGATACTCCTATTATTTTTATGTAATTTAAATATTTGTAGTAGGTTCCATTTTCTTTTACAACAATTATATGATTAAAGTAATATATATATATATATATATATATATATATATATATATATATATATATATATATATATATATATATATATATATATATATATATATATATATATATATATATATTTGATTAACATAATTTAAATTAAAATATACAAGTAAGTGTTGCAACTCATCGATCATGCATTCAACATAAATAAACATAATTTTGAATATCATTAACTAATATAATTTGGAAGATTTAAATGTATAAAAATTGGTGTCTTTTTCGATTTTTGGAAGGACAGAGGGAAGTAATTTTATAGATACTGAGTCATGGTTTATTGGTTGAACTACTGGATCACTGTCGAACTGTATGATCAACTAGATTAAACTGGATAACTCGGTTAAATAGACCGGTCATATTATAAATTCATAAGTTCATAATCTAAATTCAAATTTTAAATAAAGGTATCACACATAACAAAATAGTATAAAATTACAAAGTCTAATTGCAACATAATTTAATTAAATAGTTTATAACAAAATAATTCAAATGTGTATCAAATTTAGTTTAAAAGAGAAAAAATTATTTCAATGTTGCGATCTCCTTCTTTAATATTAAAATAATCTGCAATAAAATCAACCGCATCCGCAACAATTTCCTCGTCAACGATATCATGTTTTATTTTTTAATTTTTAGTTTATTTCATTTTTAATTTTTATTTTATATTTCATTTCATTTATTTTAATTTTAATTTTTTAATTAAAATAATAATAAAAAAATTAAAAATTGCAATTAAATCGCCATTTTTTCGGTTTACATCGGTTCGTACCGTTTTAATGACATAAGCAATCCAACATTCGAACTAGACCGATTACCAAGCCATTTCCTGGTTCGACCGGTCCGGTTTTTAAAACACTGATTTTACTTGTAACAATGAACCCCATTTTGATACTAAAATTGTTTCTATTCAATATATCTACCGGCTAACCAAAATATATTGCACATTATGGTTCTTATAGATTTGATAATATCTTCAACTCGATTAATGATAATAATATTATTATTATTTTAAGTGACCGATCATTCTAGAGAGATTTGGTGGATGAATATCTTAAAGGTGGAGTTTGAATCTCTTAGATGAGAAGAGAAAAAGGTAAAAACAAATTTGAAAAGGGAATTTAAAGAGAGTTAGATTTGAAAGCGAGTTAAAAGAATTATATATTTAAGTTACTTTTCTACGAGTAGGATAAAATGCAATGTATTTCTCTTCATTTGTATCCATTCAATCCAATTCAATTGAACCTATATGGGTAAATTGTCCAATTGTTTAATTTATATGATCCCCTCTGTTTTCAGTAAACATATTCAATATGATCGATTTTTAACAGGCTTGCGGGTTGTGTCCAACCTTAATCATTATGATGGATTGGAAGACTCCTTTTTATGAATGGTATACTTACTAAAAGTATAATACATGATAATTCATAGTGATTAAGGGTAGTCAAAGACTTTTACGGTTTGTTGTAGGATTTAGAACTAGTTCACACAGGGAGGTGAAAAACTCTGTATATGTGGTATATGTGTAAATAAGATTGGATCCTCTTAATCCCAAGGTTTAGGTATGTAGCTCGATTTTCGTGGTCTTTAATCACTATCACATTTTTGCTACTTTCTGATTTCTTTTTTACCTGATGAAGTTGGTTATGAAAGGGAAAATATATCTTAAACTCACCCCGCTTTGCATAATGTTGATTGGCATATGCCCTCATGGTTTTTGATTTTTCCTTAGATTATTTCTTCCTTAAGTATAGTGCAAATTTGTTCTTTTTTATATTGGTGTGGTCTCTTTGATTTGGATCTGGGAATGAATTAGTGTTGGTAAGATAGGATGATGTTGTGTTTTTGTGTTTTTCATAATTTTATGATGTTTTTGATAGGTCTGAGAACCTATTGTTATTTTTTGTTTGGTGTGCTCGCAAAGATCTTACAACCTTTTACCTACGTAGCCCCAAAAAGAGAATTGAGTGATCAGAGCATCGTAGTTCCTCTTAAAAGGCTAAAGCTAGAAAGAGAGGATGATTTGTATCCTGGTTAAAACACAAGATGTTGATGCTCAAAGTTTGTATTTGTGTCTTGATCAAAGCCCAATATTGAAGCTGAAAAGTTTGTTTGTGTCCTGATTAAAGCTCAGGATTGAAGCTGAAGTGTTTGTTGTAACTGATAGGGGTTCTTGAATTGCATAGCTCAAGGTATAAGTTGAATGGTATCTTGATTTGCATAACTCAAAAAAGGTTGAATGGGTACCCTGAATTACATAACTCAAGGAGGAATGAATGGTTGAGCTGAGTTGCTTAGCTCAGGAAAGTTGAATTGGGTGAAAATTTGATTGGTGAAAAGTGATCTTAGTTATAGTCCAAGTGTATAACTGAAAGAGATAAACTTAGTTAAAGTCCAAGACTATGATTGTTGGAAATTTGCTTAGTTAAAGTCCAAAACTATGACTGTATTTTGTTAGCTTAGTTGAAGTCCAAGATTATGACTGAATTAACTGTTGTAAAGTGTTTGACTTTTTGTGCCTTGATTGAAGCCCAAGGTTGAAGTTAAAAGATACTCAGTAAAGATAATTTGTCATCTCTAAAGAGGGATTTGATTTATATATGTATTGATTAAAACCCAAGGTTGAAGCTAAACAAAGAAAACTGACTATATAGGAAATTTTATTTGTATCCTGATTTGGAAGCCCAGGTGTGAAGCTTATTTGTGAGAGACTGGCTCTTGGTTTATCTGTATCTTATATGAAGCCTAAGATGGGAGGCTGGAAATTTGATGGAGGCTGAAGATTTGATGGGAGACTGACTCTGTATGAAGAGTGTTTTGTCTGTTGTTTGATAAAAGTTTTTAAGGTCATCAGACATTCCTTTGTCTGGGGAGGTTCATTTGTACAAAGCCCGAGAGGAGGCTACCTTGGTCATCCATCGGGGAGAGGGGGACTATTGTATGTGTTTGATTCTACAGAATCTGTTCCTCTGCTTTTAGGAAGCCTTTGAGGGTCCTTATGCTTAAGTCTAAGAGGAGGCTAGGTTACCTATAAGAGGCCCATGGGTCCTTAAACAAAGCCCAAGAGGAGGCTGAGGATGGTTTACAAAGAAGCATTTCACCGGGAAACTTCTTATCTCTAGAAACCCCTAGTAAGTTGTAAAGAAAAAAAAACTTAAGTGTTTTGAATGATGTATCTGTTTGGATGAAGATAACCTAACTACTTAGAGATTCTAGCAGATGTAAATATATACAGATGAAATGCATGCAGACAAATAAATATGTTGAACATTTTTTATTATGTCTATGCTATGGTTTGAGTATTCTTAAATGATTTTTAAGAATGATGTTGGAAGTTACACTGGGAAGCAGAGGCCCAAAATACCGAGGGAGAAAGATTACATATATATATTTTATATTGTATCCTCTTTGATGATTAAGAAGTGTTTTACTATCTTTGCTTTAGTATGAGATGAAAAAAGATAGATTTAAACAGGAAAACCCTAATCTAACAAGCAAACAACAATTTAAGAAAACAACGAGAAGTTAGAGGGAGAAGAGATGACTCAAAATCAAATAATAAGGCTTATATATAAGGATGCCTATGAAAAAAAATTTGTTGATTAATTATCTTGTGATTTCATACACATGGTAAGGTTTTTAAGGAAAAGCTTATCTACCGCCTAGAAAGTAACTCCACCTGGTTGTGAAGTCCAGTTTATTGCAGATGTATTAGATATTTAATTTGAAAGGGTTGAGACTTGTAAACAACTGGCCCAATATCTTTATTTGGGAGATTGAAAAATGTTTAAGAAAATAGTTGGAGGAATCAGGACTTATACAAATGCTTGACGAAGTCTTAAAACAGACTGGAGAAAGTTTAAAACAGAAAAAATGGATCATAAACACAAAGGATTCCCCATGACACATTTTCACAATTCATTTTGATTAAAAGAATGCTATGTGTAAAGAAATTCACAGAAATAAATTCACTGATGAAAATTCAATGCGGTGAAAAAGACGATCGCATCGAGTTTTTGAAAATGAATCAGATGAACCCTGATGGTTCATTTTTCAAAAAAGGATGAGTCTTACACTCTAATAGAGGCCCAAATTGTTTTTGATTTCAAAGTTAGGGGGTGATAAAATCAAAGCCCTAATTTTGTAATTTTAAGTATTTATTTTGAAATAAAACTTAAAGATTTAAGAAAATATCAAACATATATGAAAAACAAGTTTAAATCTTGGATTAATGTTTGAAAATCTGTATTTTATCCATTAGATGGCTTGAATATCATTTATGTTTGAAAAAATCAAGTGAAAGAAATGATTTCTAAATGTTTAGAAACAAATAAAATATATTCTTTGAGAAAATTTTAAATATATTAAATAAATAATACTTTTGGATTTTTTTTCATGGAATAAAATATTTAAACATTTTTGAGAATTAATGAAAAAAGAATCAGAAAGTTATTAATTTTTAAATCAATTAAACAAAATGAATAAAATTCAATAATTCAAATATTTGAAAAAGGGTGCCAAGAACTTGCCCAAGAACACACGCCATGACAGTTTACCCAGATTTTGCAAATTCAATCGTATCTCACTCAAATCTTAATGAAAACAGATGAAACCAGCCCCAAAATTGTTGTAAATTCAATCACAAACTCAAACATGACAATTAATTTCATTTATTTTAAGTGTGGTGAGAGAAATCGGTAATGAACACTGAAGAACCCTAATTTGGCCTGAGCATCATGAAATTCTACATGATGATAATTTTGTGAAATTGATTGAGGGGAATGATTTAATATATGATTACGCACATGTAGTAAAAAGATAGTGCGAGGAAATATGCATGAATTATGAAATGACCAAGTCCGAGACTTACCTGACTTTGAGCTTGCACCGGCTGTGGTGATTTTGATCTGGAGGTGTTACATAAGACTTCTGATGATCTGAACAACTTCCTTGGATGATATAGAGTGTGTTTGAACCCTTGGACTTGATTGCAAGTGGATGGATCAAGTTCTGATCTTCAAGTTGCAGAAACAAGGTTTCTTTGAGGTTTTGAAGAGTGATTTTGGGTTAGAGGTGTTTGTGGGTTGGTTTAAGTGTTTGAACACCTCAGATACATCACATGTGATGTGTTTAAGCAATTGGTTTGAGCTTGTTGTGGCTCAAACTCAAAAACCGATGGTGGTTGCTCAAAATGTCAGGTTTTGAGTCTTTGAGAGTGAATGAGAGAAATCTTAGAATTCAGAGGCTTTGGTGTAAGTTTTATGATCAAATGAGGTCTCTGATAACGAGAAAATGTATCGATTATATTGCTAAGTTTCATTACTGTTTTATCGCATAATCGTCGTTTTAACACCCGATTCCTCGAGTTTTCCTTACCATTTTGCAGGTACATCGTATACAGAGCTAAATCATGAGCCAAGAGCAAAAGGAGCGAAAACAACCATAAAAAGATGAAGAAATGAAGAATGCTGCAAAACCTGCATATTTTGTAACACTCACGGTCGTCACCTAGGTGTCACGACCGTGACACCCCAAAAGGAGCAATCACGATCGTGACATATCCCTCACGACCGTGACACTTAAATTACACATGACACGAACGTGATGCCCTTGTCACGACCGTGACAAGGGAAATATAGGTTATATTGACTGAGACTTGGTCACAAGGCTACGTGCATGTGAAACTGCTACTTTCCAGCTGACCCTGTATCCACGTCCCTGGATTCTCTCCTACGAGGCCCATGCAGCAAGTTCAACATCCAGCCCATTAATTCTTCTATAAATAGCATAATTCATTTGAACAATTTACAGAGTAATTTTTTATCAATTTCTTGCGGAAGCTCTGCCGAATTATTTTACACCCTTATTTCTTTTTCAGCATTATTTTCATTGTTTATTTTTATTGTATCCAAACCCAACCTATAACAATTTCCAACATCAGGAAATTGTTATAAAATTTATTTGTTTCAAAGCCTTCAGAATTTTTGTTTATTTTCGATTTCGCCAATACTCCGAGCTTTCCGGTTTTTGGAAGAAGGAGTCTGCCATTTTATTGTTAACCAGGTTTATATTATTTGCAATTTTATATTTATGTTATTTATTTATTTTTCTGCCATGAATATTTTGTTTACTGTTTCTCTGCCTCTGTCTGGTTCAACAAAAATGAGTAGCTAATTACCTTAGGGCGGTATGTAGTTAAAACAAACTTAATCGGTAAAATCAACCATAGGCTTAAAATAATTAATAGCTTAATATTCTGGCTGATACTTTTTATTTAAAATCGACCTTTTCGTTACGAGAGTAAGGAAAGTGTATTAGGTTAGGTCAAGACCACGAGAGTGTGAGATTTTAACCAGATAGCTAAAGTTAGGCATTTAAATTAAACACAGCGAGAGCGCTTTAAAATAAATTAGAATTACTAAGTTTCCAAAAATTATCTCTAAACACTTATGGGCTAGCGAGAGCAGGCATAGGGCTTTAGGGGTAAGATCTGAGATAAGACCACGAGAGTGTGAGTTAAAGGTATTTAAACTGGTAACCTCTACAGAATAGATTAAGTGAACCATCTTTATAAGCCTAGGTTAGATTGACCCGCCTAAGTTAGCATAATTACATACCGACCGCCTTAGTATATTTTATTAAACTTAAATTTAATTCCCGACTTTAATCTTTAAAAACAACAAAAATCGTGACAACCCTTCACCTTAGCTAAACGAGAAGTTCATCTAGCACTAAGTAACCATAGAGTCCCTGTGGATCGATAATCTTAAATATTACTTCGATAGGCTGTACACTTGCAGTTAAGATACCGCTAGACACATAATTAGATACGTCTTTAGCCCATCAAGTTTTTCGCGCCGTTGCCGGGGACCTTAATTTAGTTACTAGTGCACTTTAGGTAGCATTGTCTAGACTAAGGTAACAACTATTTTCTTTTCTTAATCTAAATTCCCGAGTGTATGCCAAGTACTCGCTCTAAAGGCGAAGACTTGCAACCTCTAATCCCAGAATCGGAACGCTTCTTACACGTAAGAAGACGGATATTCGATTTCGAACAAAGTTACAATATTCCAGATCTTCAAGTAGATCCACCTAAACCAGTCGTAACATCAAAGGACGCAGAGATGGCTGAAGAACAGAATCACCCACTCAAGTATTACGCCAGTCCTTCGCAAGCTGAACCGCATTCCAGCATTGTTGCACCGGCTATCAATCGAAATGATTTTGAACTAAAACCTTCATTGATATCAGCCGTGCAACAAAATCAATTCGCCGGAAATCCTACCGAGGATCCGAACCTTCATCTTTCGATCTTTGTGCAATACGCAGATACCGTAAAAGCCAATGGAGTTACCCAAGAAGCTATTAGACTACGTTTGTTTCCTTTTTCACTTCGAGACAGAGCAAGAGCCTGGCTTCAATCTCTGCCTTTGAACTCAGTAACTACGTGGGAGGAACTAAAGAGAGTTTTCTTGACCAGATATTTCCCACCTAGCAAGACAGCTATGCTGAGAGCTCAGATCAACGGATTTAAGCAAAGGGAAAACGAATCACTATTCGAAGCTTGGGAGCGCTTTAAGGATATGTTGAGACTTTGTCCACATCACGGATTAGTAGAATGGATGGTCATCCATACCTTCTATAATGGACTCTTGTACAATACAAGAATGACGATTGACGCTGCCGCAGGCGGTGCACTGATGGACAAAGAATATAATGATGCCTATGCACTTATCGAAAGTATGGCTCAAAACCATTACCAATGGGGAAGCGAGAGAGTCGCAACTGAGAAACCAACAAAAGGAGGTATGTACGAAGTGAGTAGTATGGACCAAGTCAATGCAAAGTTTGACCAACTAAACCAAAAGATCGACAACTTGGCCATAACACCAACAGCCACCGTGGCTGCAGTAACACCTAACTGTGAGTTATGTGGAGTTCCAGGACACGAAGTTCCTGATTGTCAACTATTGACAGGAATTCCCACGGACCAAGTGAATTATGCTCAAGGAAACCCATACTCAAACACATACAACCCAGGTTGGAAGAATCATCCGAACTTCTCCTATAAGAATAACAATGCTTTATACGCACCAAGTCAAGCACCAGCTACACCACCAGGATATCAAAAGACTGCTCCTAATGTCCCTAGAAAATCGAACCTTGAGTTGATGATGGAGAACTTTATAGCTAACCAATCTCAAACAAACAAGGACTTCTTAAACCAAAACATTCACACTAGTGAGCAGATTAAGCAATTAGTAAGCAAAGTAAATGCATTAGCTACACATAATAAAATGCTTGAAACTCAGATTTCACAAGTAGCTCAACAACAAGCACCTACTGCTGCACCAGCTGGAGTATTTCCTGGACAACCTCAACCTAATCCGAAAGGACATGCCAATGCTATAATATTAAGAAGTGGCAAGGAACTTGACGGACCTACCGATCCAAGACTTGACAATCCAGCCATGTACCAAAAACCGGATAAACCGACTGAAGTGGTGAATGATCCAGAAGAAAAGGAAGATGATAATCAAGAGGTAGTGGAGAAAGAAAAGCCTTATGTGCCTCTTGTAACACGGTGGAAGAACTGACTTTAGTTATGTTGCGGATAGCAAGAGTCGCCACCGACTTTTATTTTATCCAAAGGAAAGGCATAAAAGAACAGGAAAGACCTTTTAAAAGATTTTTGGGTCCGGGGGGTAGGTTATGTAATGGGAAGGTGTTAGCACCCTTTACATCCATGGTTATCCATGGGCTCTTAGTTACTTAGCTCACTTTGAATTGTTTTTGAAAATGTGAAGTGTGTGAATAAAAATTTTCATAAGAGTTTGATAATGATCCATGTACGGATGCGTAAAAAACTTGTGTTTGAAAATTGTTTGAAATTGTGAAGTATTTGAAATTTGTTTTGAAATAGTGAGCAAGTAACTATGAGGAACCTACCCTAAAGTTTAAGTCTTTCTGTTCTTTATCCTTTAAATGGTAAGACTATCCCTATTATTAAGGAATAGGTAGTCATTACCTTGGATGTAAGGGACATATGAAGGGACATCTGTTTAATGAAGGCAACCGTAGGGTGTATTAAGCAGTTTGGAGGGACTGTCATCATTATTCGAAAGGGACAAGATCATTATGAAAGGCAACCATTAAGGGACTTGATCTTTGATTGTTAAGGGACTAGATGACTTTTCTTTTAAGGGACTTTTGCTTTATACACCCTACTTGACCTTTTAATTAGGCAACAATGAGAGGTAACCCTAGAAAGTGAGATGGCGATCAAAGATCGACTTACGTGTGTGAATGTATAATTTTATATTTATCTTATAATTTAAATGATCTAAATTCAATTTTAAATACAAATAGTTTTCACTCCCTATTTACTAACCATAGCATAAAATTAAATAATTTAAACATTATAAAAATATTTACACCAAGGAGCAATTACAACAATGATAAAGCAATTTAAATAAATAGCAAAATAAATAAATAAACAAGAATAAATAAATAATTATAATAGGGGTTAGTGAAAATAATAATAATAATAATCATAATTTAAAAATAAAAGGGGGTTAGTAATAAACATGGTTAATAATAATAACAAACAAAAAGATTATAATAAACAAAATTTTAATGGTTAATAGAAAAATATGAACAATTATTATAAAATTTTAAGTTAAGTATAAATTATAAAATTAATTATGAACATAAAAATAAATTATAAAAATTAAATTAGCAATTTTAAATATATAATAGAAATTATTTACATATATATTTAATTATAAACAATGATAGGATATTTATATATTATAAAAAATAGGATTAATTATAATTGTATTTACAAAATTTAATTATATTAAATAAAATATATACATGATTTAAAAAAATGTAATCATACAATTATATTTACAAATTTAAAAATTATAATAAAATTTTATTCACTAATCAAAATATAAACAAGAATTATAATTAGGTTTTTTTTATAAATATTTTTAGGGTTTATAAGTTTATAAAACAAAATTAGGGTTTTTAATTGTTTAGAAAAAATAAATTATCTAATATAAATTAATTATACAAAATTATTATTTACATACAACAAAATAAACTTTTAATAATTTCAATAATAAGGTTTATTTGAAAAAACTGAATTTTAATTTATAGAAAAGAAAAAAGAAATAGCATAAACATATTTTTATTATTTTTAATTCATTTAATTATAATATAAACAAATAAAATAGAAAAACAAAAAAAGTAGAAAAAGAACTTACCTGGCTGGGGTTTGAACCCAGTACCTTAGGCTTGCCACTAACAACACACACCACCAGGCTACCCATGCGCAGGTGCTAATGAGATGAGGAAAATTTGTTTTATGCCTTATCCTGAAAAATCACAAAAAAAAGGAAGAAAAACCAAAAGGCCTGGGGGATCGAACCCAGGACCTTACCAACAAACACACAATCACGTTACCAATCCTGCTGGGTGAGCGTATCTGTCAACATAGCCACCACAATTCATAATATATTAAACTTATTAATTATGTGAAAAAACAAGAAAAAGATGGTGAAACCAGGACTCGAACGCAGGTCCTCAAGCAATACATGTGCACCTCCTTCCACTGGAACAAGCATCAGGCTTGTGAAATAAAATAGAAACTATATCATAATATTTTAAAACAATAATTTAAATTTAAATTTCGCGCCAGACCAACTTCATCTTCAACCTTGAATTCGTAGGATTTCCTGCGAATTTTCCTGGGAAAATTCCTACGAATTCTCATGCGTTTTAAACCTGCGAATCCTGTACATCATCCTACAAGTAAAATTTCATCAAATTGAACCTGCAAACATGATCTATGCAATGATTACAGTCCAAATATGAGTTCATTAGTTATTTATATTAGGTATTCCATGAACCCCTAATTTTGAAGCTCTAACCCTAGCCATGGCCGTTTGCAACTCAAGCAAGGAAACTTTGACTTAATTGTCCAAAAACACTCTATACAACATCACAAACATGATTAAACAAGCAAGATTCATTAAAATGCATTGAATTAATGGAATCGAAAAATTCATATTCAAGAACAAACATGATTCAGTTTATGCCATATGAGTGGTTTTGGATGCAAATAGGTATTGGTTTCCACTCAATGATGTCCAAGGATCATTGTTATGTGCTCAAATTACCTTCAAATGCCCTGGAAGATTGAAACCGAATGTGAGTTTTTGAGAGGTTTTTTGGTTTATGAAACTTACTCTTGGGAGGCAGAAAATTCGTGGCTTGCATTAGGTTTGTGTTAAGTACTTATAGGATGATCAATTTAGGTCAAAAAGTTGGATACTTGTGTAGAAGATTTAATTCAAAAAGATTCACAATGATAAGCCTTTAAAATTCAAATATTTTTGTATAAACACCTTCTATTTTTGGCAAATCAACATGATCTTATTTCCCCTTCAATTCCAATCATATTTATGATTTTCTAGAAACTTAATCCAATTTAAATCTTAGACTTTTATATTTTATTTTTATTTAAAATGATTTTTAATGAATTAAATCAAAATAAATAAAAATAAAATAATAAAAAATCTGATTTTTATTGACTTGGGTCGTGCATGAAGTTATTGTATGGATTGGGTCATTATTTGGCAAGCCCATTTGGAAGAAATTGGTTTTAGACCTCCATTTTCTTCATAAACCAACCCAAAATTTCCCAACTTTGCAAGGGCACATATCCTTCAATTTTAATGCTATGAGGGTGTTCTTGGACATTTTGGAAAGCTTGAAGAGTCCTATAACCAACCCCACTGGTTTCATGTCCATATCATTTACCAATCTCAAGTTATGCCCTTTTGAAGTTGTTGACTTTTTGTTGACTTTCAAAAGGACCTATAATGTCTTAGCTCATACCTTCCAAATGAAGCATTTTTGGGCTTGGCTTGTGAGACACAAAGTTGTAGAGAATTCAATTTCCTTCAAAATGAGCTTTGAGTGGAGACTTGGTGATGAATTATGTGAAAGTTATGTCTGGTCAAAGTTCAGTTGACTTTTACTAAGGAAACCCTAATTTAGAAACTCCTGATTCTTGATGATCTGAAATCTCCTTGATGAATCATGATCAACCCTTGATCAAATGATGAATTTTACTTCATATACTTGATGTTGGCAAAAAATCATGAATTTTGACTTTGGTTTGACCACAGTTGACCCTAGTTTGACTTTTTAACTGCTTTGACTGATTTTGACTTATCTGATCATCTGACTGGGCAAACTTTTGAGAAAAGTCTTGAAACTTGTCATGGGGGTTCTTAAACAAATATAAAATGTTATGAAGCTCACTTGAAGTCTTGGAAGTTCATTTAGCCTGATTAACGTCAAAACCCTAGTTTTGGATACACTGCTTAGGAGGTGCATTGTCTGAGGGAATTGTCAACTCTTCTGACCAATTGTGAACCTTGTGAACCTTGTGAACCATCATAAGGTGTCTTGTGATCCTCATGGGAGGTATTGTGAACCTTGTGAACCTTGTGAACCTCATAAAGTGACTTGTAGACTTCATGAGCCTCATGGAAGGTCTTGAAAGCATTGTGAATCTTGTGAACCTTATGAACCTCATAAAGTGACTTGTAGACTTCATGAACCTCATGAAAGGTCTTGTAAGCATTGTGAATCTTGTAAACCTTGTGAACCTTCTTAGCACACAAAGTCTTGTATTGTGAGGGCAAATTTTGGGGTGCAACACCTCCACCACCCTATAAACCACCAATTCCGTACCCTTAGAGATTAACCAATTCCAAAACGACGGGTCAGTTTAAAAAATTTGTCGAACTTCTGAAACAGTTGAATATTACTATTCCGTTTACAGAAGCGATCACTCAAATACCCTCGTATGCTAAGTTTTTAAAAGAAATCTTATCCAATAAGAAAAAGATAGAGGATAACGGAACAGTTACACTTACTGCTGAGTGTAGCACCATAATTCAGAATAATATGCCTCCTAAGCTAAAAGATCCAGGAAGTTTCTCTATACCCTGTGTAATAGGAAAATTCGTCATTGACAAAGCTCTATGCGATTTAGGAGCCAGTATCAGTGTTATGCCCTTAATGATTTGCAAAAGGCTAGACATGGGAGACCTAAGACCAACTAAAATGTCCGTTCAACTAGCCGATCGCTCTGTTAAATATCCTGTAGGCATACTAGAAAACGTCCCAGTACGTATAGGACAATTCTATATCCCTACTGATTTCATAATCATGGACATCTCTGAAGACTCCACTACACCTATCATACTAGGAAGACCATTCTTAGCTACCGCCGGAGCTATAATAGACGTAAAAAGAGGAAAGCTAACCTTTGAAGTAGGTGAAGAGAAAGTTGAATTTATTTTAACACAATTCTTACAATCACCCGCTATAGAGGATACATGCTATCTATTATACGTAATTGACGAATGTGTAAGAGAAATGGAATTGAAAGAAACCACCTATTCTGAAATTATGAAAATTCAAATCCCTCCAATTTTCGAAGATGATAATTGGCGTGCACCGTATCAGGATGATAGTCTAAGCGAAAGTTTAGCACTTACACCGGATCCCATGCCAAGTAAAGATAAACCTACATTAGGATTAAAAACTTTACCTAATAACCTAAGGTACGAATTCTTAGACATTGAATGTAAAAGACCAGTTATAATAAATTCCAGTTTAGGAACTATCGAAACAAAGAAACTTTTAGATGTCTTAAAAAAATATCCAACTGCATTAGGATATAACATATCTGATCTCAAAGGAATATGCCCTTCAATCTGTATGCATCGTATTCTGCTAGAAGAAGATTGCAAAACCTCCAGAGAATCTCAAAGAAGAATTAACCCAATCCTTAGCACTGTAGTGAAAGAAGAAGTTAAGAAACTACTAAATGCCGGAATAATATATCCAATCTCTGATAGTAAATGGGTTAGTCCAGTACATGTAGTACCAAAGAGGTATCACTGTAGTGAAAAACGCTCAAGGCGAATCGATATCGCAAAGAGTAGTGACAGGACATAGAGTGTGCATAGATTATCGTAAACTAAACAAAGCCACTCGAAAAGATCATTTCCCACTACCCTTTATAGATCAAATGTTAGAACGATTAGCCAAGCATTCATATTTCTGTTATCTTGACGGTGTAATACCTCAAAATTTGCCCTCATATTTGTTTCCTTAGCTGGCTTATCGCTTCACATTTCATCTGCATTTCTCATTAGATCATATCATTTGTAATCATGCATTTCATGGATTCATAAGGCATGGGGTCGTAGTTTTCTTATTCTTCATGGAACTTTCGGGTATTCATTATCTGAAGATCATCAGGTTAAAGGTTTATATGTGTCCAGGACCTTTTGGTGATCGTGTTGGTTTTCAGGCATTCCATCTTCAGCAGTTCCTCGGGACATTAACTTTTGCGGTGAAATTGCAGGCTATTATGTTGCGAATTCGTATTATGGCCAAGACATTGTTGCCTTCTCTAATACCCAAGTGATTACCATTTGCCATGCAAGTTATTTATGGAAGAGGAGGATTAAGTTTTATTCGAGGATGGTTACATTTGAGTTTGTGAGTTCGACTTAGTCACGGTTGGCAAGGTTTATAGTTTCATTGGTAAAAGAGTTATTCGAGTTCAACTGGTTCCCATCTAATTTCAAGTTATATCTCCAGCAATTCTAAATGTTTCTTGCTCTTTACCATGCTCCAAAGTATCACCAAGGCCCATTAACAAAATTCTGAATAGAAATATTCCAAGCCCATTTATTGTCTTTTCTTAACCCATTCTAAGTTTCTATCCAAATTCATTCAATAAAGTCCATTTTTAAATACCATTTTTAAACCAAGTTCCCTTTGTCTAAATACCATAACCATTTTCTGGTTTTAATCCTTATCCAATACAAATTTTATTCCAAATTCATGAACCATATTTTAATTTAATTCAAGGTCTTTATCCAACAAAAATATCACAAAAGTTTTTTTTATATTCATAAAGGACCCACACTAGAAAAAACTAACAGAAAAAACAGAAAAAAGCCAAATAAAAATTCAGTTGCAAATTCAGTTACAAAAATGGAAAATATAGTTAGAGTTTTGTTAAATGAATTCAGTTAACAATTACAGAAAAAACCAGCAAAAAGAAAAAAATAACAGGAAAATCTGGGAGAAAAAACTGGAACTCTCTCAACTCCAATCACCCTATGAATTCGATTATCCTCTTCGATCACCTTCAACCAACTTTCACTCCAAAATCTTCAACCAAGCTTCATCAATCATCCGAAACTCAGAAACGGAAACTACCAAGAAACTTGACCAAGCAACTTCATGAACCGAAAAAAAAACTTCTTTTTCTTCAATCCCCTTCCAATTCTCAATTCAATAATCACTTTTCTTCCAACTTTCTTCAACCTCAATCAGCAATCAAAACTCGCAACTCAGCACACAAAAATCAACCTGCACATTGCAGCAATCACTTCACAGTTCAAGAACAGACACACTAGAAAATTGACACCAGAAAGGGATAAGGAATACCTCTTCAATATCCTGCAAGATTCATCATTCCTTGAAAGAGGGATCAAGGGAGAATTTATATAAGAGTTGACGCTGAATGCACAACGCATTTGTGACAGCATTGCACGAAGAAGATGAATCTTCAACCACAACGGAAATTTCTGAACCTTCGATCTTCAGTTTCATCACCACCTTCGACTTCTTCGTCTGTGTCACGATCAACATCATTGACATCGTCGCTCAGCATCTCCATCAACCTCTCAAACTTTCTCTCCATTTTGCATCACTCATCATCAGTTTCGTCAATCTTTCGCGGTTCAACCCTTCAGCAACATGTTTCGAACATCTGAAAATCCGAAACTCATCGCAAGAGTAAAACTGAAGAAGAAGAAGAAAACCGCAAGAACAATGAAATGAGAAAGCAGAAATAACATACCGAGGGT
Organism: Lathyrus aphaca; assembly: GCA_963966055.1. NCBI lineage: Eukaryota > Viridiplantae > Streptophyta > Magnoliopsida > Fabales > Fabaceae > Lathyrus > Lathyrus aphaca. The sequence goes on from OZ014521.1 coordinate 7,489,690, forward strand.
TGCGGATCCGGGTCGTACGGCTCACTTCGTCATCATCACCACGCTTGGAGTGCCAACGGAGCATCTCCGATGTTCGTAACGCGAGATCGCACGAAAAGCAACTGCACCGTCATCACCGCGAGGCTTCGACCAATGATGGGATCCACGGCGAAAATTCATCGGCAAATCACCAATCAATCAACATCAAGCAATCAGTTCAACAACATGTTGCAATAAGAACATGAAGGTGAAGAATGGAGGAAGTAATTCATAAAATATGGTAATTTAAGCTTCAAAGATCGCGTTTGAGACGATTTGTTTCACGATCTTGTTTGAAGTCGAACGAACATGGAACATCAGGAAATAGTGAGGGAGATACGGTGACAAGGAGATGGAGGCCATTGTTGTGGATACGAAGGTTTTGGATTGTCGAAGAAGAAGATCAGATGGCGGGTTCAGGATGAACGGAGTTGAAGAAAGTTGCGGCGGCATGGTGAAGTTCAGGTGGTACATCTGAGATCGAGGCCGACGGCGAGTTTTTTTTTTATGATGAAGAGGAAAGACGGTGGCTATGAAGAAGAAGCCGCGGTGCATCTTTGAAGAAGAAGAGGAATTTTCATGACTTAGGGTTTCTCAAAGACAGGGGTAAACAAAGAGGAATTGGGCTTGGATCTCATATGAGATTTTCTCTGCACACCCCCCAAATTCGCTATCATACATCCTCTGCACTTGGTACGCGTCAGTGGGCTTCAGACCACAATGGGCCTCTATTCGCACCCACCGGTTTTCTTTTCACACCTCTCCCTGCATCATGTTAAAGGGAGAATGGGCTTTGGGCCAGCTCTTTGGCTATTTACAGCCACTGGATTTCTTTTGCACTTCCTCTTTGCTCTTTATATTTTTTAGAAATTGTTAATGGTTCTTCTTGCTAGAATTGTTAATTAATTTCTTTGTTAATTAATTTTTGTGGAATTAATATCTCAATCTATTCCTTGAAATTTTTAATTAGAATTTTTTGTCATGATTTTAATTATGTTTAGTACTAATTTTGGATTAAGTGTCCATAAACTTGTTTTTGATCGATATTCATCGATTTTGATTGTGGTGAAGCTTCACAAAAGGAAATATGGATGATAAGCATTTATTTTGCTTATGGGATACTACAAGACATTGCTTAAGGTTTTTTTTCGGATTTCTTTTTGTGAGGAATCGGCACTTCGATCAAGTAAGTGATTTCAAGCCTTTAAGCATCATTTTAGTCGTATGCGGCTTAGGACCATGTAACTTAAGGTGCATCTGGAGCCCTCCCACCTGAGGCATTGGATATATATGTGATTTTTGTTGATATGTTTCGATTTCGGAGCTTAGGGATTAGGTTACGAATCATTAGGATCGATTCCTTTCACTCCCCCTTAAAATCCACTTTTTTGCCCGTTTCGTCGCAATTATTAAAAATAGTTTTAGGTGTGATAAAATTCTGTAAAAATTCATGAGTGATCCTCATCCTCTTAATTAATTTGTCATATTTTTTATTTCCAGATTTGGGTGGTTTTAATAATTAATTTGGATTTTAGAGTACAAGCTGTCCCAAAAAGGAAGGTTTTGGCATAAGGGACCAAAAACAATTTTTCCCCATAGGTGTGAGACCTATTTTTTGTGTGTGATTAATCACTGTAATTTGTGACATTTTGATGCTCACTAGGCATTCTTTTCCATATTTTTTAGTGCCCTTTTTGATCCACTTTGTGGAGTTGTTTTTGGGTGATCATTCATTGCTACCTTGCTAGTCAAGGAATTGTTTTGGCACTTTGGTGCATAATTTGGTATAATCCTTTTGGAAAATGTGAGATAATGACTTTATTATTCCAGGGATTTAATTTCATAATTTTTAAAGGCTTTTTGCTATTTTTCCATGTCACCTAGATCCTAGGTTGATTCATGTGGTCATTTGTTGCATAACTTAAATGATAGGAAGGCATTCATGCCATTTGATTGAGAAATTTTTTGGTAACTTCTAAGAGTTAATTATAGGTCATTTTTAGGTCCTTAATTCCAGTTATAGGCCACTTTTTGAACCATACTCATTTGGTTTGTTTTAGTGTTTCAAAGTGCATACTTATGTGAACTAGTTTAACTTAAACGGGTTGCTAATCTCTTCTCATGTTTAACTTGAATTATGTGGAAATCATCAATGCCTATTCATGCATTCTAATTGCATCTCATACCTTGTATGCTACTGACCCATAATCATTTCATTCATATTCACATGCCATTCTTCCTTAGTTTGCATCATGTGCGATCTTATGCGATTTTTGTCCATTTCATCTCACATCTTCTTCTCATTGCTCCATATGCCTAATCCATTGCATCCATGATTGTATATTCATTCATACTCATTCATAAGCATTCACTACTGACTTTGATGTTCATTTCATGTATTAATTCATGTTTGTAAGCCATATGCATTCATACTTCGTCCATAAACCCTAATTTGCATTTATGTGAACTTAGGTGAACTTTTTGTATATAGTTTGACATAGTTTGATCTTGTAAGGTATCCTAGCATACTTAGGGACTTATAACATGTAGCTACTGACTTTAGAATCCATGTAACCTTTAGGTACCTTCACCTTTAGACTTAGGTCTTATTTTGAACCCTAGTTCCATTCTAGGACGTTTATGGTACTTAATCGCTTTCATGCTTTGATTTTACTTCCAATGTGCATTGTCATGCTAACTTTTGTTTTGTAGGGGGGAAGATTGAGGTAAGAATTACTTCATTCCCATCTCTTACGCATCTTAATTGTGTTTGCCTTAGCCCTTTGTGCTTTGCTTTTAGGTTTTCCCTTTCTTTAGAGACAACTTAACTTCCTTAGGAAGTAAGTTAGTTTCTAACTATTTTCTTCTTTTCCTTTTCTTTCTTAGGATTAGAATACCTCATTAACCATAGGATCTCCCTTTTGTATATGATAAATAACTTAGGGTTGTGTCTTAGTCCCCCTTAGTTTATCCTTTTTCAACTTGAGTCATTCTTTCTCATCTCAAAAAGAAAAGCTATAAAACACTTAATAAAAACCGAACAATCTTGTACGACACGAGACTTTGTTGCGGAGTGTTTATACGCGTCCTGTTTCGGGGCGAGGTGTAAATACTTCCCGCGATGGATAGGTCTTAGTACAAGACCGTTCACAAACAAAATTCAAAACACTTCTCTTAAAAGACAAAAACAAACAATAAGCGACTATCCTGCGGGAACTTCTCTTCTCATCTCATTCACTCACAACGCGAACTCGCGACGACTTGTCACACATGCAAGACGGTAAACGCACTCGTACCAGACGAGCCTGCAACACCTGAGCATAGACATACGCAGTTCCAGCTGTAAAAAACACAAACAAATAGTTCCCGCCTAGGTTAGGCGAACTACGTCGACTTTGATCCTCATTATCCCGATGAGGTACGTAGGCAGCGGGGTAGGGCCCGTTCGAGCATATTCTTTATTTTCCCTACATTTCCTATTTTAGTTCCATTTTCTTATTCCAATTCCTTTCATTTCTCATTCCATTTCCAGTTAGCGGTTCATTTGTTCAGCAGCAATTATATTTTTCTCACCCTTTGAAACAAGCAAGCAAGTGTGGATCCCGTCGGGTACGGCGGACGGTCTGGGGTGCTAATACCTTCCCAGGTCGTAACCGACTCCCGAACTCAGATCTTTGGTTCGCAGGACCTTGTCCTTTCCTTCTTCCTCAGGTTTGTGCAACATTACCTTTCCCATTCTTTCGGGATAAAAATGTCTGGCTGGCGACTCTAACCTTTCCGCGCCACTTTCGCGTTTGTACTAGGATGAAAATCCCGGGAGCGACAGCTGGCGACTCTGCTGGGGACTAACCTGATTCTTCCGGTTGCCCTTGTAGAGTCAATCCTAGCGCCTGTTTGGTTTTGTTTCTTTGGGTGTATATCTGTTTGTTGCTGTGTGCTTTAGTTTAGCTTTACTGTTTTCATTTACAGCTTTTATTTACAGCTTTACTTTACCGCATTTATTTATTGCTTTCAGTATTTTATTTTCCATGCATCATATTATACTGGGCTGTCTGGCTGTGCTGGTTTTCATTTTTTTTGTGGGTTGGGAGTTACTGTGAGATAAGCCAAATACCCGGCTTGAGTGCACCATAGGATTAGCGTGGACAGACATTGTACTCGCATGGTATCTCACCATGATGGGTGGCGATGTGTTCCACACCCAGATTGCGACCGTCTTGGAACTATTCTGTGTGGGGATTACCTCACTTCAGGGTACGACCTTGATAGTTATGTGCATCTGGTGACCGATCTTCGAGGACCTTAATGGGAACACCCCTCTCCAGTGATGACAGTGGCAGACCACATTTGTTGGCAAACCCACTCGCATCCGAGGGTCCATTGGGAACTCGCATAGGATGGCCTGGTTCTTTCACAGGAATTCAGTTAAAGCAAACTGTTCGTATGACGATAGTATTGTACCCTTCGGGATGAATGTACTATTGTTTCTCGATTCAGTGCTTGAAGCTGGAGACTTGTGAGGGATGCTTGTTTTTCCGGACTCAACTGAGACCTCCCTGCGTAGTACATAATACCAAACCGATTCCCTGATTTGGTCATGAGCCATTTCTCGGAGATGGTGAAAGTATTATTGCTATTAGGCTTTGAGAGTCCGTGATGTTGACCCGAGTAGCACACCCGTGAGATTGGGAGGGGTTTACAGGTTTGCAGGAACCCTAAACTTCAACATACCCACGTTGTTAGTATTGTTCAGTGTTCTATGGTCCTTTGATTCAGAGATCCGGGATTTCTATTCAGAGATATTGTTACTGTGATTACCATGGTGACCCTGATATTGTGACTGTTATTATGACTCTCCACAGACACTTGGCTCGTTGTTCAACTTCAACACCATCAGTGACTATGCTATTATGTGATCCAGTTTTACAGTTATTGGGTTCTCAGTTATGGGGTTCTATACAGAGATGGTGTTACCATTATGGTTCTATTCAGACACTTGACTCACTGCTCAACACCAACATCAGATCATTCATCACATGCCTGTTGCATACATGACATCGTAGCATTTCTGAACACATGTTCAGTTATTTCCAAGGATCACATATCTGAATCATGTTGTTGGACTTTTTCTGTGTCAAAACTTGAATCAAAGCAGATAGATTCCTCAGAAATAACTGAACATGGCATTTGCATACATCCTTGCATTCTTGACAAGTGTTCAGAGACAAATTCTTTTCCCGACTTGATTTCTCATCAGAATGGACAACTTGAATCACAGTCATCAAAGTATATATTTGAAGCAACTCCGGGCGGAGGTTACCAAAATGAAGACCCAGCTGGGGCAATTCAGGCCGAGGTACGAGCTTTATTTCAGAATCAGAAACTGTTGAAAGAGGAAGTCAACCAAATGAAGACTCAGATAAGCCGGTTATGGAAATCCTGAATGTGGTGTCAAGGAAATGAAGCTATTTTCATCCCTATTGAGGGGAACTACGCTGCTCTGATTCTCCATTGGTCAATGGAGATACGTAGGCAGGAGATCGTGCAAGATCTTTCCGAGCAACCTTATCTTTTAACTTTATCAACCTCTTCCCTCCAGATGTCGTTGTCAGCATCCAATTTTAGCTTCCCAAGAGAGTCCAGCGGGCAGAGCATACGGGTAAAGGCCAAAACCACTTGAGAAGAAGTTTGATCATATTCTGATGACGTACGTGCAACAAGTTTCCTCATTTACACAAATTCAGAGTGGTTGAGCTAATTGCATCGGGATCATCTCCGACAAAGCTTCCTTTGGGGTTTCAATGCCAAGTATGATTACCATTCTGGGGCACCCGGCCTGTTAATTGAAGATTGCAAGTCTTTCAGAGGCAAAAGTGAAGACGAGGTCCCGAAGTTGATCCATTCAAAGGTCATCATGCCAGAAAGTCTGCTCACATATTGAAGTCTCCTCATCAAATGGGTCTCCCAATATGCAAAGGCATCTTCAGAAGCAATAAGTCCATACGGAGTCAAGTCTCCTCAATGACGGCAATGTTCAGCTTCTTTACTGCATTTTTCATTTGTAGTTTATATTGTTTGTTTAAACATTTGTATGCATGCATGAAACTTATTTGTTTTTTAATGTTAATCAAAATATAACGCACATGTTTTTCTTGAAGTAATCCATTCGTACTCACTCATGATTTTGTGTATGTGCATTGCAATACCAACTGTTGAGCTTAAACTCTATCAGGGAGGATGACGAAATGAAAATGCATGAATCTCTAATTGTGTGCTTTTGAGAAAGACCTTGTTGACGATGTACAAGCATTGTTTCAAGTCCTAAACACCGGAGATATAAGGGAGATAGACCCTTGCCAACCCATTTGAGCCTTAAAGTAGGAGTTTATTTTCGCATGAAAAAACCCTTGCATTTAACCCAGGGGCAGGGTAGGTGTCAGCTAGCTGGACCGATCGTTCAAATTTCGAAAAGGAGAGCAAATCTGAGGATCCATTACCATTCGTTGTACCAAATCAAGAGGTCCAAAGACCGGAGACCACAATGGTTATTCCTCAACAACAAAGGAGTGAGACAGTCACGACCCTCGTAAAGCATTCAAGACAAACAGTGTCACACGATTTGTTCAAAAAAAAAGAATTGAAAAAAAAATGAATAAAAAAGCCCGCTAAGTCAAAACTTGAAAACAAGCGACTTAGGCAAAAATTAGGGCATCCCGCTGGACTTCACAATCAAAGATTCACAAGAATCAGTCCAGGCAAAAGTTAGGGATAAGAAAAATAATGCAAAAGCAAAAGACGAAAAGGATTACACAAGAAAAGATCCTTGAACAAGAACAAAGTCGTGTGATACAGACACAAAAGACGAAAGGATGACTGACTCCAAACAACAACCTGAGTGGTGCTTAAACCGTTAGTGTAATTGGTTCCTCAACCATCACAAAACCCTTTTTGAGAGGTGAGTGCTTATGAAAGCTAGCTGAACATAGGAATGGAGAACATCACGAAGATGGGTGGGCACAAATAAACTTCGAGCCTATATCCTTTGTTTTTATAACCGTGAACTAGGCCACGATACAACCCTCAAAAGTCCTAACTGAAACAGGGTTATTTTTGAGAGCGTACTACCACGAGACCGCGTTCCTGACTCCTATGAGTGATTTTGAAAGATCTTTGTTGATGTTGCATGTGCATGCTTTCTAGTATTCAAAAAAATTTAATTAATGTCGTATCTTAACCAGTGATCCACTCACAAAGGTTTGTGACATCTTTTTCAGTAAAACTTCAAAATTAACATGTGTGTTGCATTAGATCTTTCATTCTCAAAAATAAACATTTTCTGCTTGCATACATCTGTTTGGCGTCATAAAAAGTTCGCATATGGAATTTCAGTCCATAAGCTTAATATTGCCAAGTTGAGAAGCCTGAAACTTCCGAAGGACGATTATATCGAGGTGCACTTTTCAAGAAAACTCCATCGAGTAGGGACTTTCCCAACATTCCTGGTAAGAGCCGACTAATCCGGGGCAATCATGTCGAGCAATCTCTTCAAAATTCAGCCAAGCTGGGGCAATCACTTCGAGATTCAAATCTCTCAAAGAGCCATCAGGCGGAAGCATTATTCAAATTTCAGCCAAACTGGGGCAATCACTTCGAGATCCAATCTCTCGAAGAATAGTTGATCTGGGTGTTTTCTTCAAAGCAGTCATTCAGAGGTGATCACTTCGAGGCTCGTACTGGGGCAGGCCATCCCAAGAGCATGGGAAGTACTTTCTCCTGAAGACGGTTAATCAGAAGCACCTACCCAAGGTTCAAAATACTAAGACACACTATCTCACAGTGATATGAGGTTTTTCATGAATCCTCGTGAGGAAAATTCTTGCACAGACCATGCAGTCTGGGGCAGTTATTTCGAGATCCAACGAATCTCTCCAAGAGTTTGAAGACACTGAGGCATTTCATATGCCATGTTTTCTGTAAAATCCTCTTGAGACATTTTCTTCCGATGGACCTTAGTCTGAAGCGAGCTGAAAATTTCAAAGAACCATCATTCACTCGTGATTAGTTGGCAACCTATCAACCCAGGGCTAGGGGCAAAGCCATTGTCAGCACAGTACTTCAAAAGTTATTTCATCAGCAAGCTTTCATTGATCAAAATTCCTTAGCAAGTCTCATGGAAAGGTACTTCTTGAGAAGAAGGGTATCATCATCTCTCATCACTAGCATGAGACGCCTTACATCTCTCATTCCCAACATGAGAGGATTTATCTCTTATCCCCAGCAAGTGGCAACTTAAACTCTTATCTTCAGCATGAAGCTTTATCATTGACATCCTCCATCACCCCCAGTAGAGTGGGAATTTGAAATCTCTCCCAGAAAGGCAGTGGAATGTGGGGGTCATCCCCAGGCAAAAGTTTCCCTTCAGACAGGGGCAATTCTCAGCAGTATAAGGAGTGTTTTTCCTTCCCTAGCATTTGCTTCCTCAGCAGTGTCATGCCTTTGGTTCTCAACCAAGTCAGGAGGTCCTCACTTCCCCACCAGAGTCCAAGAAGGGTCCCTCTCCAGCAGGGTCTTGGCTCTCCAATCTAAAAGTCCAATTTATTTTTGGCAATGACGACAGTTCAGAGTCGGTGCATCATTGACAATCTTCCCCGCAGAGTTGTTTTTTCCTCACAAGGATTAATCAGATCAATGCAGTGATCATCAGTTCCTCCCTAATCAAGCTATCTGGGATGCATGCAGTCTCCTCATCGGGAGACCCCTTTGCATTTGCATTTGCATCTAGTAATCATCATCACATTTGCATCCTCCAAAGCGTAGCATTTCCATCGTCATGGAACATTACGCCATAAATTCAAACATGTGCATACCAGCATGGGCCAGTTTTGAGGTATATTACATAAGACCCGTTGCATCTCCAATCAGATTGAAGTATTCCCCACAGAATGCAACTCCGTTTCCCAGGGTAGTTACTTCTACCGAGTCTTGTTGATATCCCCAGTTGAGTCTTGTTTCAGTACAACAGTCTCACTTTTTCGCGTCTGTTGCACCCCAAAATTTGCCCTCTATTTTTTTACTCTAACCAATTTTTTTGTTTCACATTCATTTGCATCATCATCATAGCATAACATTTTTTTTCTGTCTTAAATATTAGCCGAAATAATTTCTCGGAATTTACAAACAGACTGGTCAAATTAACTTTTTAACTATGCCTAAAATTAGTCAACGAAAAATGTCAAGTTTAAGTTTGCAAATGTCGGTAACATTAATCTGCGGTTCACGTGGTTTAATTTGACATGCTAAAAATATTTTTACGACTATTTTTGGTCATATGTTGATCAGTCTGAGCATTTTAAACGGTCATAATTTTTATTTCAAAATCCGACCAAACGCTGTATTTTTCCGAGTCATTTATTTCGCGCTGATTATTTTGATGTATTCATTTTATTTTTTCGAGCACTTTGGCGCTCGACTTTTATTTTTTGAGTCTATTTATTTTTATATAGGGTCTAGAATAAATAAATAGAATTATTAATTATTATTTTTGTTTTAACTATTTTAATTATTAAACTTTATTTAGTTTTAAATTACATTTTATTGGGTCTAGAATAAATAAATAAATTTGTTAGTTTTTATTTTAATTTTAACTATTTTATTAAACTTTATTTAATTATTTATATTAAAATTTTATTAGGTTCCAAAATAAATATTTAGGCCCATTTACATTAACCCTAATTGGTCCTATATATATTAACTACTGGAGAGCAGAAGACGGGGAGCCGAAACTGAATAAAAGAAAAAAAGAAAAAAAGAGACGAAAGTTGCTTGATGCGGTTCCGGTAGTATCTTAAACAGGATTTGGATTCATTGGCTGATAAGGTTGGGTTTTTGTTATATTATATATACATGTTTAAGAATTTTTTATATTATATATGCTTGTCTATATACTTACGTTTTCTTAGCAAATGCATACATCATTGTTTTTTACAGAATGGTTTTTTTCCTTTACACATTTGCAGCGTCTTATATATATATATATATATATATATATATATATATATATATATATATATATATATATATATATATATATATATATATATATATATATATATATATATATTGTTAATTCTAAATTAATATTTAGATTATTCGGACCAGATCGTGTCGATACGCTGTTCGCACATTCGTGTGTATGAGGCGTGACACTTATGTTGATCTGATCCAGTTGCGATGATCGCAATTTTTGCGTTAGCAACGTTGTTATTCCTTTTTTAATTCATATTATTTATATACGTATATTTAGATCTGCACAGATAACTAGCTACTCTGATATTTTCATAAACCTTAAGTTTTCGCCACAAACTCAAAATTTCAAATCTAAAACTTTGACCCTGATTTTTTCCTAAAACCTCAAACTTTTTATAAACCTTAATTTTTCATGTAAACCTTAAAACTTTCTCATAAACTTTAACCGTGTTATTTCCTCTAAACCATAAACATTTTGTAATATTTTCAGTTTTATTTTCCGCCATCTTTATTATGTAACTGCCCCAAAGCGTTGTAATAGTTAAGATTTTATTTTCTGCCATTTATTTTCTGCCATTTATTTTCTGCCATTTATTTTTCTGCCATTTAAATTTCTGCCATTGATCCTATATTAACTGCGTGGTTTAGTAATGTAGAGCGTGAAAACCTACTAAATTAATTATTTAATATTTTTGTATAATCTTCATATTTTTTTGTAAATAAATAATAAATACTAACTATTTTAATAACTTTTTTTTTATTACTTACTTATAATAATAAATCCTTATATATTTTGTAAATAAAATCTAATTATATTGTAACTTTTAATTTATTTATTTATAAACTTTAATTATGTACATTATTTTATAATTTGTTTAATTCTTGTATGTAAATATACTTAAAATAATTTTATAAATTTAATAGTATGATTATTTAATTATAATTAATCCTATTTTCATAATATGTATGTATTCTATAACCTGTTTATAATTTAATTTTTAATATATGCTTAAAAATAATTAAAACTTGTTAATTTAATTTTGTAAAATATAATTTATTTTCATAATATGTTTATAATTAACTTAATTCTTATAGCATGTATATAATTTAAAACTTTATGATAATTAGTATATAATTGTTTATATTTTCTTATTAATCTTAAAAAAAAAATTGTTCATATAAAAAATTGATCTTTTAATTATTATGCTAATATTTTTGTTTATATTATTAATTATGTTTATTTTCATATGATATTTATTTTATTATTACTAACCCCATTTATATATTGTGATTTATTATTTTTATTATTACTAACCCAATTATATTATTATTATTATTGTGTTGCTTATTTATTTAATTTGTTATTATTTTGTAATTGCCTCCTTTATGTAATATTTTAAATAATAATATTGAATATTTATTTTAAATGCTATGGTTAGTAAAATAGGGAGTGAAACATGTTTGTAATGTAAAATCAATTTAGATCACTAATTTAAAAGATAAATATTTAAAATTGTACACTCACACACGTAAGTCGATCTTTGATCGCCATCTCACTTCCATAAGGATACCTCTCATGTTGCCTATTACAAAAAGGTCAAGTAGGGTGTATAAAGCAAGAGTCCCTCATTTCACATCATCTAGTCCCTTAAACAGATAAAAGATCAAGTCCCTTTCGAATGTTGCCTTCGTAATGATCTTGTCCCTTTCGAATAAAGATGATAGTCCCTCCAAAATTGCTTATACACCCCACAGTTGCCTAAATAACAGATGACCCTTCAATTGTCCCTTACATCCAAGGTAATGACTACCTATTCCTTAATAATAGGGATAGTCTTACCACTTAAAGGATTCAAGAACAGAAAAGACTTAAACTTAGGGTAGGTTCCTCTTAGATACTTGCTCACTTTTCAAAAAACATTTCAAACACTTCATACTTCAAACAATTTTCAAAACAAAGGTTTATACGCATCCGTACATGGGTCATTATAAACTCTTAAGAAAATTTTTATTCACACACTTCACATTTCAAAAACATTTTAAAGTGAGCTAAGTAACTAAGAGCCCATGGATAACCATGGATGTAAAGGGTGATAACACCTTCCCTTTACATAACCTACCCCCGGACCCAAAAATCTTTTAAAAGGTATTTCCTGTTCTTTTATGCCTTTCCTTTGGATAAAATAAAAGTCGGTGGCGACTCTTGCTATCCGCAACATAACTAAAGTCAGTTCTCCCACCGTGTTACAGAACTGGCGACTCTGCTGGGGACTTAATAAAAGAGGGGTACCCTTAGGAATTAGATCACTTTAAAATTGTTTGCCTTGTTTGCTTTATACTTACTTATTGGGCTCTTATGTGTGAAAGATCCTAACCCGGATCTAGTGTACCTTAGGTAAATGGCAATAGACCAAGGAAACTGTACGGCGTATACCGATATGGTTGATCTGGTGGCCATGGTTAGTGTGACTTCTTGGTTGGTGCTTATGTTCCTTAAGTCAAGTTGAGGATAATATGAGGCTGCCATATGTTGTCAATGCACTAACTAACTTTTAGAACCCTAATTATCCCATCTTGGCCTTTAGAAAGTAGTGAGATAACCGGCTTTGGTGCAGACTGAAGTTGGTTGATACTCGATGCTACACTCATTGAGATTCTAAACTTGGAGGGTTTTGGTTGGCAAGTAAGTTGCCTACTGAACAACCACCCTTGTGAAGGATCAATGATATTGAGATCCCTTAGAACATGGTTACTTTTGTAGGACAGGATGAACCAACTAACTTCAGGGGAGGGTACTTACCTTTGAACCTCATGCAAGCCTTTAAACCTAGGGCTATATGTGTGACTTGTTTGTGTGTGCCACATGTTTGTGATTGAGCATAACATCATGACATCATCATGCATCATAAGCATAGCATTTTCACTAACCATTTCAAGGACCAAAGGATTTATCTTTGTTCTTTGTTGCAAGTCATGGCTTCTGCTCATAGAAACACCATCAGGATCAACTTTGTGGGCATACCTGCTAAGCTTAAAGAGTTGGTTTCTCAAGTGTCTGATCATTCCCAGTTCATCAAGAGACATGGTCACCTATTGGATCTAGTCACCTCAGGGTTCAATGAAGACATGATGAGTGTCCTGTTTCAGTTCTTTGACCCTAAGCACCATTGTTTTACGTTCCCCGACTATCAGCTGGTTCCTACAATGGAAGAGTTCTCTAAACTTCTGGGTATACCTGTTCTTGATCAAAGACCCTTCACAGGCTTGGAGAAGGAGCTTAAACCAGAGGTTATTGCTGCAGCTCTACATCTGAAAAAGTCTGACATTGTTCTAGAAACGAAAAGCGGAGTTAAAGGTATTCTTGCTAAGGTGCTAATGGATAAGGCTCAAGTGTTCTGGAAGGCCATGAGCTATGATGCTTTTGAGGAAATCTTAGCCTTGCTGATTTATGGCTTAGTATTGTTCCCCAATCCAGATCAGTTCATAGACGTTCATGCCATCAACATATTCCTGAGTCACAATCCAGTGCCTACCCTACTTGGAGATATCCTGCATTCTCTTCACACCCGTACTACAAGGGCAAGAGGAACTCTGATGTGCTGCATACCTTTGCTTTCTAGGTGGTTTATTTCTCACCTTCCTCGCTCAGTAATGAAGAATGAGCAAGGGTTTAGGTGGTCCAAAAGGATCATGTCACTCTCGCATTTAGATATTCATTGGTGCTCCAGATCTATGGATAATATCACTATCATTGACCGTTGTGGGGAGTTTCCTAATGTGCCACTTCTAGGCATAAGAGGAGGCATTACCTACAACCCCTCTCTAGCTTTACGACAATTTGGTTACGCTCAGAGTGATGGTCCACATGACATGTTGATTCAAGGCATTGTGTTCGACTACGACAACGATCTTCAAGGTTACCGTCAGAGATTCATACGAGCATGGGGAAAAGTAAACAAGGTTGACAGTAAGACTCTGGAGCCTAAGTACATTATTCCTATGGAGACTTATCTCAAATGGGTGCGATCTCGTGCTCAGACTCTCATGATGCCATATCCTGTTATCCTGCCAGTTACCATGGAACTTGTTGCTGAAGGAGATACATCTTATACTATCCTTCACCCAGACATGCCTACTGACATGGAAGAGTTACAGAGGTCCTGGATCCAGTTGAAGGAGCAAAGAGATACTTTTGAGACTCATTACAAAGCAAGTCAAGAAAGAATCTTGGAGCTAACAAAACAACTCCATAAGGAGCAGAATCTCAACTCATACCTCAACACAAAGAGGAAACGTCCATGGGAGACTTAAAACCCCATTTTTTTTGCATTCATTTTGATTGTAAGCCCAAGGGGCAAACAAGTTTACTACTAATAAAAGTTTACCTTTTTGGTTGTTTAAGCAAATTTAAATCCGGCGGTCCTTGAAAACATTGCATATGCATTTATACACCATATCATTGCATCACATGTTTCTTGTGCACAGGTTTCTTATCTTCTCGCTGTTTATTTCAGCAATGGCTCTTGAACAGACTATCAAAGATCTCCAGGCACAAAATGCACAGTTCCAAGAGCTGATTCTGAACTTGTCCAAGGGACAAGATGAGTTGAAGACACTGCTGGCTAAGAAGAAGAATCCTGAGGACAATAAGGATAATCAGTTGGAACAACTGCAAGCTGAGATGACAGAAATGAGGATCCAGATGAATGACCAGGTGGGTCTTATTCAAAGTTTAGCTCAGGGGCAAGAAGAGCTAAGAACCTTTGTTCACAAACTTCAAAGTAGTGGAGTCAGGAATCTAATTGTTAGTTAACCTCCATTAAAACAAGCTGATCTGGTTGAAAGGAAGATGAGAATAAAAGAAGGTAAGAAACCGGTTGCCACTGATTGTTCTTCAGTTAAAAGACCTGGTAAAGTTAATCCACCTCAATACAAGGGATGTAGAAGACAGTTTATCAAATTCAGCACTCCAATGTCACAAGTTCTGCAATGCTTGTTGGAGATGAAACTAATTTCCTTGAAAAATTCTCCTCAAAATCCTAAAACTTCCTCTCCTCGCTATAATCCCAAGGCAAGGTGTGGGTATCACTCCAACTGTCTTGGACATGATACTAATAGTTGTTGGACATTGAAGAAAAAGATCCAAGACCTGATTGACGAAGGAATCCTAGAGGTTACTCCAGAAGGTCAAGTTGAATTCTACTATCACCCATCAAACACCGAAGTTGCAAGACAAGTTGCCCAGTGTAGCAAGAAAGGAAGCCTACCTATTCCTGTTGAGATATGGGGCACCTTGGGACATCCGAGTGGTAAATTTGATTTCATGGTGAAGTATACTGCTCCTCAAAGTTCACAGATTGCAATCGAGGACATTCAGCCAACTGGATGGGACAACATTTGAATTTTCATTTGTAATTTCTTTTATTTGTTTGAACACTTACTATTATGTTAAACTTTTGTTTTCATTAATGCATTGCATATGTTTGTCTTGAATTAATCCATTCGTTCCACTATATTTTGAATTATGATTCTTATTTCTCTCTTGTGATATTTAACTCCTGATAAAGCTATAAGCCTGTAGAGGGAGGATGACGACAACAATACTATAATATTAGGCAGTATGCTTTTGAACAGACTATGCTGACGATGTACAGGCATTGTTTCAATTCCTAAACAGTGGAGATATAAGGAATTTAATCCCTAGTCAACCCTTTTGAGCCTATGAAGTAGGAGTCTTTATTCTCGCAAATTAAAACCCTTATTTATAACCTGGGGCAGGGTAGTTACTCGGTTAACTCGAATATGCCAATTATTTGTGTTGTACACAACTAATGATGGTTCTCTGTAATCATTAAACCTGACAGTCAATATCCAGCAAAAGAAAAGCTTACTAAGTCAAAACCTATGAAGGAGACTTAGTAAAACATTAAGACATCCCGCTGACTGTAACCTTGAAATAAGCAGTTCAGGCAAAAAGAAGGGATAACAAAGTCAAAAGAAAAAAAAAGAGGTCACTATGAATCCTTAACAAAGAAAGATGACTGAATGTTCAAATAAATTTTGGGTTTTTGAACCATCACGAATGTCAGTGTTACAATTCCAAACTCATTTGAGCCTCAATGCATAAGTTAACTGAGCATAGGACTGAAGAACATCATGGAGATTGGGTTGGGTACAAATAAAATTTGAGCCTTTATCCTTTGTTTCTTAAACCGTGAACCAGGCCACGTTACAACCCTTTAAAAGTCCTAACTGAAGCATGGTTAGTTCGAAAGCGTACTGCTACAAAAAGGTATCCTGACTCCTTTAGGGCTTATTATAAAACTTGAGTTAATATCACAGTTTTCACAAAATTGTTTTTCTAAAATAACTCTTTTTTCAAAAACTTCAAGACAGACATAAGCATTGCATTTTTGAATATATTTGTTTGCATATACCTGAGTGTTTGACAAATGGAGAAACTTACAGGATGAATGTTCAATGAACCAAAGTCCTTTCGATGAACAAAGTTGCTTCCTGGATCAAAGTCCATGTATACAAAGGGGCATAGTCATTATCTCCCAATCAAGGGGGCAGGCCATGATACTGCCTAACTCATGTGGGGCAATCAGGATAGGATTCAGTTATGTTTAAGTATCCAGGGGCAGATCTCCACATCTGTCTAAATTACCGAGGGTAACATTACAAAGTTCATAATGCCAGGGGCATAGTCACTGTTTCCCAGTCAAGGGGCATATCAACTTACTGTTCAATTCATTTGGGGCAATCAGGTCCAGATTCAACAATGCTTAATAGCCAGAGGCAGCTCTCCTCATATATGTGAATTTCATGATGTCAGGGGCATATTATTGTGAGGCACTCTGTTTATTTCTCTTACATTCAGATACTTCCATTATGGTATAATTCATCCTCAACCAAGGGGCAATGCTTTCTCTTCAAATCTAATACCCGGAGCGTATATGGTCCATCACAATTTGAAGACACATTCCTCTCATTGTATTACCTTGATATTGGATTCTCAGCTGAAACCATGATGGAAATTAATTGTCTACGCCAGTAGTATCAGATGGTGTCAGTATCATGTCTTCAGATCCAGCTATGAGGATTTCTGGGAAGGTATTCAGGAAAGTTAAAAATTTCAGGAGCTCCAAATCCAATTGGTTATACACTCTCGAAGTTGAAACAATTCTGTTTTCAAGTTCAGCTTTACTTTTCCCTCTGAATCCAGATTTACTTTTACCCTAAGCGAAACGTCCATTGGTTGTGTTTGAATGTATGTATGTTTTTGAATATGATTGATGTTTACCAGAAATGCATAGATGCTTAATATGATTGATGTTTACCAGAAATGCATGAAATGCAGTAATAGTATTTACTAAGGACGAACGAGGGAAATATTTCAACGAAGCTTCGCCGGTTCATCTTTACAAGACAGTTACAAACCCTCAGTAGGACAAATCCATCTTTATATAGTCATATCTCCCCTGGAATTTATATCCATCTCTTTTATCCTCATACGGATATTCGGGAATTTACTTTCCAATAGGAGTACGACGAACGAAGACGGGAGGTTATATATACCCTACTATCGAACGAAGACGGGAGGTTATGTATACCTTACTATCCCCAGCAGACGGGAGGTTATGTATACCTTACTATCGAACGAAGATGGGAGGTTGTATATACCATATTATCAAACAAGACGGGAACGAGTTCCTCATATTCTTCAGCAACGAATCGGGATTTATTTTCCCGGGCCAGCAGTTGTTATACGAAGATATCCAGGCGCTTCAGGCTGCATGATGCATACATACATCATTTACATCATAACATACATATACTAGATACATACTACATCACTGAAGTGCATCATATCATACATGCATACATAATGCATAAGCTAATATTATCTTGCAGAATGTTATAATCTTGTTTTTCAGGTTAATTCTCCAGCAGACAGACTTCATCAATAACTTGTGACTTTGGGCCGTTGTTTATCTTCCCAAAGGTTACCACTTCCTCAGGACGTTGTTTATCTTCCTGAAAGCATATCATGACTATTGGGCCGTTGTTTATCCTCCCAAAAGTTATACTTATACCTCAGGACGTTGTTTATCCTCCTGAAAGCATATTATTGCCTTGGGCCGTTGTTTATCTTCCCAAAGGTTACTATTTCCTCAGGATGTTGTTTATCCTCCTGAAAGCTTCTTATACCTCAGGACGTTGTTTATTCTCCTGAAAGCATATCATCACCTTGGGCCGTTGTTTATCTTCCCAAAAGCATATCATTACCTCGGGACGTTGTTTATCTTCCTGAAAGCATATCAAGACTTTGGGCCGTTGTTTATCTTCCCAAAGGTTACATCATTTCCTCAGGGCGTTGTTTATCCTCCTGAAAGTATATCATTACCTCAGGACGTTGTTTATCTTCCTGAAAGCATATTATGACCTTGGGCCGTTGTTTATCTTCCCAAAGGTTATACCATTACCTCAGGACGTCGTTTATCTTCCTGAAAGCATATCATTTCCTCGGGACATTGTTTATCTTCCTGAAAGCATATTATTACCTCAGAACGTTGTTTATCCTTCTGAAAGCATATCATTTCCTCAAGACGTTGTTTATCCTCCTGAAAGCATATTATTTCCTCAGAACGTTGTTTATCCTTCTGAAAGCATATCATTTCCTCAGGATGTTGTTTATCCTCCTGAAAGCTATTACCACTACCTCGGGACGTTGTTTACCTTCCTGAAAGCTATCATTATACCTTCATATTTTGGACTGCTTTATCCTCCAAGAAATGTACCTGAAGAATCTTTCTCCAAGTGGCATCTTTAAGCCCACTCAAGCATACTCAACTAGTCATCAGTACCACTCTACGCACCGGTGAGTGCAAATTTTTGGGCTTTTGTGTTCAATCCCCTTCAACCTTCCAGGTCACGACTGGAACACATACCAATCTAACCCCTCAGGTTTCAGAAAATTGAACAGGGGCAGCTGTTGCACCCCAAAATTTGCCCTCTATTTTTTTACTCTAACCAATTTTTTTGTTTCACATTCATTTGCATCATCATCATAGCTTAACATTTTTTTTTCTGTCTTAAATATTAGCCGGAATAATTTCTCGGAATTTACAAACAGACTGGTCAAATTAACTTTTTAACTATGCCTAAAATTAGTCAACGAAAAATGTCAAGTTTAAGTTTGCAAATGTCGGTAACATTAATCTGCGGTTCACGTGGTTTAATTTGACATGCTAAAAATATTTTTACGACTATTTTTGGTCATATGTTGATCAGTCTGAGCATTTTAAACGGTCATAATTTTTATTTCAAAATCCGACCAAACGCTGTATTTTTCCGAGTCATTTATTTCGCGCTGATTATTTTGATGTATTCATTTTATTTTTTCGAGCACTTTGGCGCTCGACTTTTATTTTTTGAGTCTATTTATTTTTATATAGGGTCTAGAATAAATAAATAGAATTATTAATTATTATTTTTGTTTTAACTATTTTAATTATTAAACTTTATTTAGTTTTAAATTACATTTTATTGGGTCTAGAATAAATAAATAAATTTGTTAGTTTTTATTTTAATTTTAACTATTTTATTAAACTTTATTTAATTATTTATATTAAAATTTTATTAGGTTCCAAAATAAATATTTAGGCCCATTTACATTAACCCTAATTGGTCCTATATATATTAACTAATGGAGAGCAGAAGAGGGGGAGCCGAAACTGAATAAAAGAAAAAAAGAAAAAAAGAGACGAAAGTTGCTTGATGCGGTTCCGGTAGTATCTTAAACAGGATTTGGATTCATTGGCTGATAAGGTTGGGTTTTTGTTATATTATATATACATGTTTAAGAATTTTTTATATTATATATGCTTGTCTATATACTTACGTTTTCTTAGCAAATGCATACATCATTGTTTTTTACAGAATGGTTTTTTTCCTTTACACATTTGCAGCGTCTTATATATATATATATATATATATATATATATATATATATATATATATATATATATATATATATATATATATATATATATTGTTAATTCTAAATTAATATTTAGATTATTCGGACCAGATCGTGTCGATACGCTGTTCGCACATTCGTGTGTATGAGGCGTGACACTTATGTTGATCTGATCCAGTTGCGATGATCGCAATTTTTGCGTTAGCAACGTTGTTATTCCTTTTTTAATTCATATTATTTATATACGTATATTTAGATCTGCACAGATAACTAGCTACTCTGATATTTTCATAAACCTTAAGTTTTCGCCACAAACTCAAAATTTCAAATCTAAAACTTTGACCCTGATTTTTTCCTAAAACCTCAAACTTTTCATAAACCTTAATTTTTCATGTAAACCTTAAAACTTTCTCATAAACTTTAACCGTGTTATTTCCTCTAAACCATAAACATTTTGTAATATTTTCAGTTTTATTTTCCGCCATCTTTATTATGTAACTGCCCCAAAGCGTTGTAATAGTTAGGATTTTATTTTCTGCCATTTATTTTCTGCCATTTATTTTTCTGCCATTTATTTTCTGCCATTGATCCTATATTAACTGCGTGGTTTAGTAATGTAGAGCGTGAAAACCTACTAAATTAATTATTTAATATTTTTGTATAATCTTCATATTTTTTTGTAAATAAATAATAAATACTAACTATTTTAATAACTTTTTTTTATTACTTACTTATAATAATAAATCCTTATATATTTTGTAAATAAAATCTAATTATATTGTAACTTTTAATTTATTTATTTATAAACTTTAATTATGTACATTATTTTATAATTTGTTTAATTCTTGTATGTAAATATACTTAAAATAATTTTATAAATTTAATAGTATGATTATTTAATTATAATTAATCCTATTTTCATAATATGTATGTATTCTATAACTTGTTTATAATTTAATTTTTAATATATGCTTAAAAATAATTAAAACTTGTTAATTTAATTTTGTAAAATATAATTTATTTTCACAATATGTTTATAATTAACTTAATTCTTATAGCATGTATATAATTTAAAACTTTATGATAATTAGTATATAATTGTTTATATTTTCTTATTAATCTTAAAAAAATAATTGTTCATATAAAAAATTGATCTTTTAATTATTATGCTAATATTTTTGTTTATATTATTAATTATGTTTATTTTCATATGATATTTATTTTATTATTACTAACCCCATTTATATATTGTGATTTATTATTTTTATTATTACTAACCCAATTATATTATTATTATTGTGTTGCTTATTTATTTAATTTGTTATTATTTTGTAATTGCCTCCTTTATGTAATATTTTAAATAATAATATTGAATATTTATTTTAAATGCTATGGTTAGTAAAATAGGGAGTGAAACATGTTTGTAATGTAAAATCAATTTAGATCACTAATTTAAAAGATAAATATTTAAAATTGTACACTCACACACGTAAGTCGATCTTTGATCGCCATCTCACTTCCATAAGGATACCTCTCATGTTGCCTATTACAAAAAGGTCAAGTAGGGTGTATAAAGCAAGAGTCCCTCATTTCACATCATCTAGTCCCTTAAACAGATAAAAGATCAAGTCCCTTTCGAATGTTGCCTTCGTAATGATCTTGTCCCTTTCGAATAAAGATGATAGTCCCTCCAAAATTGCTTATACACCCCACAGTTGCCTAAATAACAGATGACCCTTCAATTGTCCCTTACATCCAAGGTAATGACTACCTATTCCTTAATAATAGGGATAGTCTTACCACTTAAAGGATTCAAGAACAGAAAAGACTTAAACTTAGGGTAGGTTCCTCTTAGATACTTGCTCACTTTTCAAAAAACATTTCAAACACTTCATACTTCAAACAATTTTCAAAACAAAGGTTTATACGCATCCGTACATGGGTCATTATAAACTCTTAAGAAAATTTTTATTCACACACTTCACATTTCAAAAACATTTTAAAGTGAGCTAAGTAACTAAGAGCCCATGGATAACCATGGATGTAAAGGGTGCTAACACCTTCCCTTTACATAACCTACCCCCCGGACCCAAAAATCTTTTAAAAGGTCTTTCCTGTTCTTTTATGCCTTTCCTTTGGATAAAATAAAAGTCGGTGGCGACTCTTGCTATCCGCAATATAACTAAAGTCAGTTCTCCCACCGTGTTACAGCGTCTCCGTTTCAGTACAACGGTCGCGTCTTGGGCTCTCGTTTAAGTACAGCGATCCCGTTTCTTTCGAGTCTCCATTTAAGTACAATGGTCTCGTAGTTGAGTCTTGTTTCAGTACAACAGTCTCACTTTTTCGCGTCTCCGTTTCAGTACAACGGTCGCGTCTTGGGCTCTCGTTTAAGTACAACGATCCTGTTTCTTTCGTGTCTCCATTTAAGTACAATGGTCTCGTAGTTGAGTCTTGTTTCAGTACAACAGTCTCATTTTTTTCGCGTCTCGTTTAAGTACAACGATCGCGTCTCAGGTTATCATTTAAGTACAATGGTCCTGTTTGCTTGGGCTCTCGTTTAAGTACAACGATCCCGTTTCTTTCGAGTCTCCATTTAAGTACAATGGTCTTGTCCTTGAGTCTTGTTTCAGTACAACAGTCTCATTTGTTCGCGTCTCCGTTTAAGTACAACGGTCACGTCTCGGGTTATCATTTAAGTACAATGATCCTGTTTGCTTGGGCTCTCGTTTATGTACAACGATCCCGTTCCATCTTGTCCTATTTTCTTTGTTTCGGGTTACCGCCTGCGGCCGGTATCCTCATCCTCTTAATTAATTTGTCATATTTTTTATTTCCAGATTTGGGTGGTTTTAATAATTAATTTGGATTTTAGAGTACAAGCTGTCCCAAAAAGGAAGGTTTTGGCATAAGGGAACAAAAACAATTTTTCCCCATAGGTGTGAGACCTATTTTTTGTGTGTGATTAATCACTGTAATTTGTGACATTTTGATGCTCACTAGGCTTTTTTTTTCATATTTTTTAGTGCCCTTTTTGATCCACTTTGTGGAGTTGTTTTTGGGTGATCATTCATTGCTACCTTGCTAGTCAAGGAATTGTTTTGGCACTTTGGTGCATAATTTGGTATAATCCTTTTGGACAATGTGAGATAATGACTTTATTATTCCAGGGATTTAATTTCATAATTTTTAAAGGCTTTTTGCTATTTTTCCATGTCACCTAGATCCTAGGTTGATTCATGTGGTCATTTGTTGCATAACTTAAATGATAGGAAGGCATTCATGCCATTTGATTGAGCAATTTTTTGGTAACTTCTAAGAGTTAATTATAGGTCATTTGTAGGTCCTTAATTCCAGTTATAGGCCACTTTTTGAACCATACTCATTTGGTTTGTTTTAGTGTTTCAAAGTGCATACTTATGTGAACTAGTTTAACTTAAACGGGTTGCTAATCTCTTCTCATGTTTAACTTGAATTATGTGGAAATCATCAATGCCTATTCATGCATTCTAATTGCATCTCATACCTTGTATTATACTGACCCATAATCATTTCATTTATATTCACATGCCATTCTTCCTTAGTTTGCATCATGTGCGATCTTATGCGATTTTTGTCCATTTCATCTCACATCTTCTTCTCATTGCTCCATATGCCTAATCCATTGCATCCATGATTGTATATTCATGCATCCTCATTCATAAGCATTCACTACTGACTTTGATGTTCATTTCATGTATTAATTCATGTTTGTAAGCCATATGCATTCATACTTCGTCCATAAACCCTAATTTGCATTTATGTGAACTTAGGTGAACTTTTTGTATATAGTTTGACATAGTTTGATCTTGTAAGGTATCCTAGCATCCTTAGGGACTTATAACATGTAGCTACTGACTTTAGAAGCCATGTAACCTTTAGGTACCTTCACCTTTAGACTTAGGTCTTATTTTGAACCCTAGTTCCATTCTAGGACGTTTATGGTACTTAATCGCTTTCATGCTTTGATTTTACTTCCAATGTGCATTGTCATGCTAACTTTTGTTTTGTAGGGGGAAAGATTGAGGTAAGCATTACTTCATTCCCATCTCTTACGCATCTTAATTGTGTTTGCCATAGCCCTTTGTGCTTTGCTTTTAGGTTTTCCCTTTCTTTAGAGACAACTTAACTTCCTTAGGAAGTAAGTTAGTTTCTAACTATTTTCTTCTTTTCCTTTTCTTTCTTAGGATTAGAATACCTCATTAACCATAGGATCTCCCTTTTGTATATGATAAATAACTTAGGGTTGTGTCTTAGTCCCCCTTAGTTTATCCTTTTTCAACTTGAGTCATTCTTTCTCATCTCAAAAAGAAAAGCTATAAAACACTTAATAAAAACCGAACAATCTTGTATGACACGAGACTTTGTTGCGGAGTGTTTATACGCGTCCTGTTTCGGGGCGAGGTGTAAATACTTCCCGCGATGGATAGGTCTTAGTACAAGACCGTTCACAAACAAAATTCAAAACACTTCTCTTAAAAGACAAAAACAAACAATAAGCGACTATCCTGCGGGAACTTCTCTTCTCATCTCATTCACTCACAACGCGAACTCGCGACGACTTGTCACACATGCAAGACGGTAAACGCACTCGTACCAGACGAGCCTGCAACACCTGAGCATAGACATACGCAGTTCCAGCTGTAAAAAACACAAACAAATAGTTCCCGCCTAAGTTAGGCGAACTACGTCGACTCTGATCCTCATTATCCCGATGAGGTACGTAGACAGCGGGGTAGGGCCCGTTCGAGCACATTCTTTATTTTCCCTACATTTCCCCATTTTAGTTCCATTTTCTTATTCCAATTCCTTTCATTTCTCATTCCATTTCCAGTTAGCGGTTCATTTGTTCAGCAGCAATTATATTTTTCTCACCCTTTGAAACAAGCAAGCAAGCGTGGATCCCGTCGGGTACGGCGGACGGTCTGGGGTGCTAATACCTTCCCAGGTCGTAACCGACTCCCGAACTCAGATCTTTGGTTCGCAGGACCTTGTCCTTTCCTTCTTCCTCGGGTTTGTGCAACATTACCTTTCCCATTCTTTCGGGATAAAAATGTCTGGCTGGCGACTCTAACCTTTCCGCGCCACTTTCGCGTTTGTACTAGGATGAAAATCCCGGGAGCGACAGACGGTTACTCTGGATTTTTCCAAATCCATATCCATCCAGATGATCAAGAAAAGACTACATTCACATGCCCCTATGGAACGTTCGTTTATAGACGAATGCCCTTTGGATTATGCAACGCTCCTGCAACCTTTCAAAGATGTATGATGTCAATCTTTGCAGATTTTATAGACAACATCATGGAAGTGTTCATGGACGACTTCTCTGTATGCGGGCAAAGTTTTGAAGGATGCCTATCAAATTTATAAATGGTGTTAGAAAGATGTGTAAAAGTAAACCTCGTGCTTAACTGGGAGAAATGTCATTTTATGGTCAGAGAAGGAATCGTATTAGGACACGTCATATCCGACAAGGGAATTGAAGTAGATAAAGCTAATATAGAAGTCATAAAAGATCTTCAACCCCCTAAAACAATTCGAGAAATACGAAGCTTTTTAGGACACGCCGGTTTTTACCGACGATTCATCAAAGATTTCTCGAAAATCACTAAACCTCTTACTGGTTTATTAATGAAAGATGTTGAGTTCATATTCAATGAAGGTTGTCTTAAAGCATTCGAAACTCTAAAAACAGCCCTCATCACCGCACCAATCATGCAACCCCCTGACTGGAGGTTACCTTTCGAAATCATGTGCGATGCGAGTGACTATGCTGTAGGCGCAGTTCTAGGCCAGAGGAAGGAAAAGAAACTTCATGCGATTTACTACGCCAGTAGAACCTTAGATTCTGCTCAGATGAACTACGCCACTACTGAAAAAGAACTGTTAGCAGTTGTCTTTGCGCTTGACAAATTCCGTTCTTACCTAGTAGGAGCGAAAATAATCGTTTACACAGACCATGCTGCTATCCGATATCTATTAACTAAGAAAGATGCTAAACCGAGACTCTTGAGATGGATTTTACTCTTACAAGAGTTTGATCTCGAAATAAAAGATAAGAAAGGTACTGAAAACGTCGTAGCGGACCATTTATCTAGAATAGAAGGTATTAAACCCGAACAAGTGCCGATTAACGATGATTTTCCGTATGAACAGCTGATAGCACAAATAGGAAGCGACCTAGTTCAGTTAGACTTAAATGAACCAGAACCCGTGGAAACAATCCAGACAACTGTAGGACTGCCATGGTACGCTGACATTGTTAACTACCTAGCCGCAGGAGCTCTTCCACCTGATTTAACCTATCAGCAGAAAAAGAAATTCTTTCAAAATCTAAAACATTATTATTGGGATGAACCATTATTGTTCAAAAGAGGACCCAATGGAATCTTTCGTCGATGTATTCCCGAAGAAGAAATAGAAGATGTCATTGCTCAATGCCATTCATCTCCTTATGGTGGACATGCAAGTACTTCCAAGACTTGTGCAAAAATCTTGCAAGCCGGTTTATTCTGGCCTAATCTATGGAAAGATGTCCACATCGCTGTTATAAATTGCGATCGGTGTCAACGCACCGGTAATATTTCAAGAAGAGATGAAATGCCTCAAAAAGGAATAGTAGAAGTAGAAATCTTTGACGTCTGGGGAATAGATTTCATGGGACCATTCCCATCATCTTTCGGTAATAATTACATACTCGTGGCCGTTGATTATGTTTAAAAATGGATTGAAGCTATAGCTTCTCCTGCAAACGACACACGAGTAGTATTAAAGCTTTTCAAAAATATAATCTTTCCCAGATTTGGTGTGCCTAGACTCGTCATAAGTGACGGTGGCTCGCACTTCATTTCAAAAATCTTTGACAAATTACTATCTAAGTATGGAGTAAGACACCGTGTGGCAACACCATATCACCCACAAACAAGTGGACAAGTCGAAGTCTCAAACAGAGAAATCAAACAAATCTTAGAAAAGACTGTCGTCATATCTCGGAAAGATTGGTCATCTAAACTTAATGAAGCTTTATGGGCTTATAGGACCGCTTACAAGACACCCATAGGTACTACACCTTTCAAATTAGTTTATGGAAAATCTTGTCACCTCCCGGTAGAACTAGAACACAAAGCTTATTGGGCGATCAAAACTCTCAATATAAACTATAATGCTGCAGGAGAAAAGCGAATCCTAGATATTAACGAATTAGAAGAATTAAGGTTAGATGCTTATGAGAATGCTAAGATATATAAAGAAAGAACTAAGCGATGGCATGATAAACGCCTATCTAGGAAAGAATTTAGTGTGGGAGACGTTGTACTCCTCTTTAATTCAAGACTTAGGCTTTTTCCTGGAAAGTTAAAATCTAGATGGTCAGGACCCTTTGAAATAACTAAGGTGTTCCCGAGCGGAGCAATAGAAATTAAGGGTAGGAATAACGAACCATTCATAGTAAACGGACAACGTTTAAAACATTATCATAAAGTTGAAAATAGAGATTATGCAAATAGTCTAAGGCGTTTAGAGTTGTCCACTAATTCCCCTGATTAATCTACACCTAAGCATTACGTCAGGCTTTTGACGATAAAAACAGCGCTTAGTGGGAGGCAACCCATTTGCTCATTTAATCATTTAATTATTTTTATCATTCTATTATTTTGTCATTTATCGTTTTACTATTCATTTATTTGTTTTGTCATTTTATAGCTTTATTTCAATACTACTATTATTGTTTTTAATTTATGCATTTTATTTCCTTATTTTTCCTTATTTTAATCTTAAATCACTCTTACAGATTTTCTAAAGTCTTTTCCATTTTCCTTCTCCCCCTGATTTGTTTCCTCCATATTTGCACTGACCATGGCTAACCAACCGATAAACCATATGGAAACCAAATTTAGAGGTAGGAACCAAAGAATGAAATTTGAAGAGTTATCACAGAGCCCAATGGATTTGACCCTGTATCCGGATGATCTGACTATGGAAACCCTAGGTATACATGATAGCATCATGTACTTGTTTAACCGACTTGGATGGGAGAATGCACTGATTCAACATAAGTTTGTGACTTACCGCGAGCTCACCCTTGAGTTCCTTAGCTCCTTAGTTTACCTACCTGAGCGCAGTTTTGGATTCAGAAAGGGATTTATTAGTTTCCGCCTATTTGGAATAGAATATGACTTTAACCATAAAGAACTAGCTGACTTATTAGGATTCCCTAGTGGACCCTTTGCTTTTACTACCACACAGGTAGAATTGATGGACATTGAGCTGGATTTCTTTTGGGGAACATTAACCGGAAACTACCACCCTGAACCAAATAGCATGAACAATGATGAGATCCATAACCCAGCTATCCGTTACTTCCATAAGATTCTTGCCCACACCTTCTTTGGAAAAGAAGAAAACATTACCGGAGTATCTAAAGATGATATATTCATTATGTCATGCTTCACTAATGGACAACCTATCAATGGTGTGCCTTTCATGATGCAAACCTTCACCCGAATCCAAGAAGAACCTGAATTACCTATATTAGTAGGAGGTCTTGTAACTATGATTGCTGATGCCTTAGGACTTAGGTACCAATTGCACAGGTGCAACCGTTTAGGTACCATCTGTCCTATGAATCTTAACTTTTGCTTTAATCTCCATATCATAAGGAATTTAGGACATCCACCTTTCGAGTACCTAATCCGGAATGAGGTAGTAACCCTGTTCACACTACCAAACCATGCTAGAGTAAGTGTTCACAATAAGGATAACTGGCTTTATGAGTTAACCCCACCTGATTATCCATCTACTCCTGAAACACCTTAGTCTTACAAGATAAAAGATGATATAATGACTGATGTCGAAAGTGACCCTGAAACACCTCCTGGTTACCATGACATTGACCACACTGACGAAGTGATTGAAACCCCTGAAGTGAATCAAGGAGATTATGCTAACAACTTACAGAATATCATGAACACTCTTGAAGCTTACCAAACTGATATAAATACATTTAAGGATGAGATTAAGAGCATGCGATTGGACATTATAGGTCTAACTGACATAACCTGTGAACAATTCTATCACTTGAACTCCGCAATCGAAGATTTGAAGAAACACTTTTGAAAATGCTATAAGTGATCTAGTTTATTTTACTTATTGTTTTCGTTTCTAGTTAGTTTTACTTTTCGCAAACAATTTCGTACCGTATTTTCATTAATGTAATTTCATTTCAATTACCATATGCAATGCACTTTTAGTTTACAAATTTTCCATTTTAATCGATTTATATGTTTTCATTCTATATACTGTTATGCTTGAATTAATTCATGTTCTATACAATCTCTCGTGTGATGCAAATTTACAAGTACTATATTGAAATTAATTATTATATGGTGTTTATATTTAATATTGAGTGAGTTGTGATCAAAAATATTATATAAAGTATATGAAGCGTGAGAGATAATGCTTTCTGGAAATTATTCAAAGAATTAAACCCTCACGGTCGTCACCCCCCCTAATGATCGTGACAAGCTAATTTAGCGTGTCACGACCGTCATCTCCTTGTCACGACCGTGACAACCCTAAATATTGAATTCGTGAGAAACAGAACTGTTTCTCTTTCGAATCCCCTTCATTTTCTTCTTCCATAACTTCCAAAACCACCCATTATCTCCCCCAACTTCCGTAACCTCCCATTACCAAATTAAAACCCATTAACCTCTCCATTATCACCACACCTATCACATTCTCACCTTCCAATATTTATCTGAACCATTATTTCTCTCATTTTATCACTTTTTCACAAAAATCCAATCTCCTCATCTCCCACTTCAGTTCTTGCATGCAATGGATGCTATACAATTCAGAGAGGGTGAGAATGGAGAAAACCAGAGAGAAAGATTCGTCCGATTCCAGAACCGCGGTGTGCAACCTACGCGTTATATCGACACTGTCTGTTTGAGAGAATTGGGAATGCTTAACAGTGTCAAGAGCCTGCTTCAAAAAGTGTTCTGTGGGATCTTTGCAGTCAGCCTCAGCCCACATTCGAGCTTCTGACACTGGAATTCCTAAGCTCATTCCATTACATCACTCCTACCGGTTCTCAGAGTCAACTCACCGGTTTCGCCAAATTCAGATTGCATGGCCGGGAGTTCGAACTTTCGCAAAACAGGATAGCCGAGTTGCTAGGCTTCGATCATGGGAATGAAGTTCACCTCCGCGTGCCGGATAATTTCAGTGAAACCGCTTTCACTTTATGGCACGACATAACCAACACCCGTGCCTTAGCCTTCCAGAGACTTAATGCTACACACATCCACAACCCGGCAATCCGATATTTTCACCGAATCATTTGCAACACCATCTTTGCACGAGAGAGTAACCATAAGCTCAACTCCAAGGAGCTTCTGTTCTTGCACTGCGCTCTCAATGACGAGCCAATCAACGCTGCCCCGTTCATGCTTTCTCACATCCAGGCCATTGCGCAAAGAGGCTCAACCCCATTTTTCATTGGCGGCATCGTCACCACCCTCGCCATTCAGTTAGGGCTTGGTGACTTGGTCGTAAATCAGCCTTTCAGAGACGCCGAGTTCCTAACCAAGAGCTATTGCAGGTCCGCTCATTTGATTGCGCAGCGAGAGGATGGCAGGTATAGCCCTGTTATCCACGGCACTGTTTATCACCATATCATTCTGCCGTCCCGTGACCGCATCGATCCATCTAGCCGAGCCAACTGGCTCTTTGTTTTACCGGATGCTGCCGGACACGCCCCCATTCATGATGATCAGGCCGACCCTCCAGCGGATGAGATGTAGGACGCTATGGATGCAGCTGAGTCTGTCCAGGACATTCCCGAGACATCCACCCGACAGCCTCCTGCACAAGAATTCACTCTTGAGGACGTCCTCCGTGCGATTCATCAGCAAAACCAGATGAATGCCGCACTGGAGCGAAGGCAGAAGGAGCAGCATGATGCTTTACTCCGTACTATTGCAAGCAACCAGACAGCTACTGATGAGAAACTCGGAGAAATTTTCAGCGAGCTAGAGGCCTTACGCATTGACATCACTTCTGTTACCGGTACCGGTTCTGATCTTGAAGCGACTCCTTCCAGACGCTCCCACACCAGAAGCCGAGCCCGCGGTCCTCAGCAGCCTTAGTTTTAGTTTTTGCTTATGTTTGTTTTTCGTTTTCGTAGTTTGTATTGTACTTTGACCGCTATTATATCACAACATTGAGGACAATGTCTGATATAGTGTGGGAGAGGTACCTTTCATTTTCCGCATTTTCCCTTTTCGCATATTTCCATTCCATTGTATTTCTTTTCGTAAAGTTAATGAAACGAGCAAATTTTGTGCTATTTTCTTTAGTTTCGAACTTTCCCCGTTTATTTAGCCCTACCGGAAAAAAAAATCTTTAATTATTCGCATTACCCGACTTACCTACGAAATCAAAATTAGGAAGCCGAGAATGATTCAACAAGACCAATACAATCTTGACACCTTTGACTTTCCACTTAAGCGATTCCATTCCGATTATCGTTACGAGTACACCTTAAGTTCCAGTTCAAAAGTAACCCCTAGTAGTTTATACTAGCAGTCAGCACGGTCTGAACACAAACCACGTGGGGAGCCGATGAATATAAGCGTTTGATGCCTAATCTAAAATAATCCTTCATATCTCGAGGCAAATGAAAAGAAATTGCACCAAAGTACACGGTCGCATATAAGAAACGAGAAATATGAGAAGGAGTCCATTGCGGGTTGGTTCAGAGGTACTGGTTCTGAACTTGGTAGGGCGTGCTACGGCTCGATCCCCCACAACCTCCAAATCGGATTATGTATGTAGGGTTACCGCACTCGTGTACCAGACCCCGTGCTTTTAAAGGATCAAATTCGCTAACCGGCTATTCCACTACGTGCGTGCTAAGGCAAAGGGCTTAATGTGATTGCGCTAGAATGAAACCGGGCGAAATAAGATCGAAGGACTTTAGGTGAAATCGTAAAGCAATTGCCTAATGTGTCATTTAACAGGAAGTCGACAACTTAGCTTGTTGCTTGTGTCATTAGTGTATCGTTAGTGTTTTATCATAGTACCGGTTTGTCCGACAAAACGATCCCTCGTACGGTTTGTTATGTGTGTGCGTCGATAAAACTTGTCCGCCGATTTTCAACCGACTATTTGCTCGAGGACAAGCAAAGGTTTAAGTTTGGGGAAGTTTGATAACGAGAAAATGTATTGATTATATTGCTAAGTTTCATTACCGTTTTATCGCATAATCGTCGTTTTAACACCCGATTCCTCGAGTTTTCCTTACCATTTTGCAGGTACATCGTATACAGAGCTAAATCATGAGCCAAGAGCAAAAGGAGCGAAAACAACCATAAAAAGATGAAGAAATGAAGAATGCTGCAAAACCTGCATATTTTGTAACACTCACGGTCGTCACCTAGGTGTCACGACCGTGACACCCCAAAAGGAGCAATCACGATCGTGACATATCCCTCACGACCGTGACACTTAAATTACACATGACACGAACGTGATGCCCTTGTCACAACCGTGACAAGGGAAAAATAGGTTATATTGACTGAGACTTGGTCACAAGGCTACGTGCATGTGAAACTGCTACTTTCCAGCTGACCCTGTATCCACGTCCCTGGATTCTCTCCTACGAGGCCCATGCAGCAAGTTCAACATCCAGCCCATTAATTCTTCTATAAATAGCATAATTCATTTGAACAATTTACAGAGTAATTTTTTATCAATTTCTTGCGGAAGCTCTGCCGAATTATTTTACACCCTTATTTCTTTTTCAGCATTATTTTCATTGTTTATTTTTATTGTATCCAAACCCAACCTATAACAATTTCCAACATCAGGAAATTGTTATAAAATTTATTTGTTTCAAAGCCTTCAGAATTTTTGTTTATTTTCGATTTCGCCAATACTCCGAGCTTTCCGGTTTGTGGAAGAAGGAGTCTACCATTTTATTGTTAACCAGGTTTATATTATTTGCAATTTTATATTTATGTTATTTATTTATTTTTCTGCCATGAATATTTTGTTTACTGTTTCTCTGCCTCTGTCTGGTTCAACAAAAATGAGTAGCTAATTACCTTAGGGCGGTATGTAGTTAAAACAAACTTAATCGGTAAAATCAACCATAGGCTTAAAATAATTAATAGCTTAATATTCTGGCTGATAATTTTTATTTAAAATCGACATTTTCGTTACAAGAGTAAGAAAAGTGTATTAGGTTAGGTCAAGACCACGAGAGTGTGAGATTTTAACCAGATAGCTAAAGTTAGACATTTAAATTAAACACAGCGAGAGCGCTTTAAAATAAATTAGAATTACTAAGTTTCCAAAAATTATCTCTAAACACTTATGGGCTAGCGAGAGCAGGCATAGGGCTTTAGGGGTAAGATCTGAGATAAGACCACGAGAGTGTGAGTTAAAGGTATTTAAACTGGTAACCTCTACAGAATAGATTAAGTGAACCATCTTTATAAGCCTAAGTTAGATTGACCCGCCTAAGTTAGCATAATTACATACCGACCGCCTTAGTATATTTTATTAAACTTAAATTTAATTCCCGCCTTTAATCTTTAAAAACAACAAAAATCGTGACAACCCTTCACCTTAGCTAAACGAGAAGTTCATCTAGCACTAAGTAACCATAGAGTCCCTGTGGATCGATAATCTTGAATATTACTTCGATAGGCTGTGCACTTGCAGTTAAGATACCGCTAGACACATAATTAGATACGTCTTTAGCCCATCAGTCTCTATTTATAGGCAAATATGTTGAGATTGCTTAGCCCTTAAGTCCTTAAGGGATAAGATCGAAATTGTTGATCATTGCTTGCCATAAAATCTCTTAAATGGGGAAAAGATGAGATTCCCAAATGGCTCAGTTATGCAACAGGCTAATTCACATTCTTAAGAAGTTTAGAACTTGGATTGTCGACACCTATTTCTTATTGATCAAGAGATCCAAAAATATACCATTTGGAGCATAATGACCATTGGATTGAAATGCATATGTGTTGAAATTCATAAATGCCATTTATGGGAATTCCTTGGTGCAATCATGAATTTTCAAGTTTGATCAGGTTTGTAATGATTGTTTAGATGCTTAAGACCACTTGATCTTATCTCTTGACTCACAAAAATCAGAATTTAAAGTTTTGTGAAAATCTATTTTTGGAAACCAGTTTGTTATGGTGACTTTGATCCATGATTTCTTCATGCACAAGCAAGATCTTTTCATGCCAATTGGCTCTTTGAATTGTTGGCAACATTTGCAACAACATTGATGTATAACATTGGAGTTGATTCAGCTTGGAACTATGTGAAAAATGCCTTCAAGTTTTGATGTTTTGACTGATTTTATACTTAGGCAGAATCTATGATGAATTGGAGTTTTGTGTAGTTGAATTATTTGTATTTTATGGAAAGATCTTTCATTTGAGCTTTGTTCACAAAAATCTGATGCTTGGATCACAAGTTATGATGCTTGAAAGTAGGGTACTTGAACATTTTTTCATATAACTTAGAAAATGTTCTAAGTTTCAAAGAGTGCCCCTTTTACAAGTTATCTTCAAATTTTTTATTTTTTTTGATAAAATGCATTCATGGACCATATATTCTTGTAATATAGGTCATAAGGATAATTTTGGGTGAAAAAGTCAAACTTTGACTTTTTGGTCCAGATAGAAATTACATTGAATACCCCTGATTTTCTTATTTTTTGACTGGAGATTCTCTGAGGTATTTCAAACTTATGAAAGGACTTCCAAGGTGCATATGATCTATTTAAACTATTTCCAATGGTATTGGCTCTTGTCCATATGAAAAATTTGACTTTAGGTTCTCTGATTAGTCAGAAACCCTGATTTGGGCACTGTGAAACCCTAATCTTGAAATCCTTGATCTCTGCATCTCTTAGACTTGTAGATGGATTGTAAAAGTCATGTCAACCTTTCTTAATGATATTTGGATTACTTGGCTCCTTTTCGCATGAAAAACTTCACATGGGGGCATAATTAACTGAAACCTTAATTGGTGATATTGATTACTCGGGGCCCAGGTCACTGAAATTTTTGTAGTTTTTGAATGATTCTTCATCATTTTAGATTCCTTGATCCTTTGAGAATTATTGAAAGGTTTAAAATCTTATGTATTAATGATTAGGTTTTTGCCTGAATCCTCTGAGGGACTCAGGAATCCTGATTCATTGCAGGGATACTGTCCAGACCAGTCTGACACAGTCCTTTGGTCAGTGGATTTTCTCTGATGAGGCTTATATCTTAGGGTCAAAATTTAGGGTATGACAAGTTATTTATAGAGATCCATGAGCCCTCCTCTCAAATCCTAGTAAATAGCTACCACTCCCAAGAGCGTGGGAAAGGGGCAATTAGTTCCCTATTATTCAGGATAACGTGATATATTCCCTTTGACTCTTACTCTACATTATTGTGAACTAGGGAACATCACCCCCACGTTTTTCTTGGAAAGTAACCGATATGAGAGATGGGAGCCATATCCAAATGACGGGTCCTCGAACTAATAAACAGGCGATCAAGGATTTGTTTGGGTGACACATTATGCATTTCCCCTCACATTCTCCCTATATGCACCCTTTGCAAATATATTAATATATATTCCCTATCGCAAGGGCTTGGAAAAGACGAAGTGATTTATTCTTGATTTCCGTTCATAATATGGATGAGTTCCTCTGGAAGGCCTAAGACGAGTGTCACATGTACGAGGCGAGTCCTCCAAGCTTAGGGTGAGTCCCTCATATGTGAGGAAGATCTAGGATATATATCTAGGTGTCAATGAGGTGGATCTTATGTCAATTGAGGGAAATCCCAAAATTCGGTTGAGGGAAATGCATGTAAGGTATTCAATACAATGAATGTTTATTTAGTCTTAGCACACCATATTGGCTTTAATCTTCCACATGTGTCAAAAGCGTGCAATGCAGGGGCTTTCATGTCCGATTTGAAACTTATAAGACCTTTGATCATTCCTAGTTTCCTAATATCTATTAAAGGGATTCAACCCTAACCCATTAACCTTTTTGCACACTTACGCACTAAATCTCTCGAAAGTCTCCTCTGTCATCTTCACTAGTTCATCAACCATCCCAAACTCAAGCCCTCACTTATAGGTACAATATTAATACTTTTCTTCTCATTTCTTCCTTTATGGAGATAGTTATGGATTTATACGAGAATGGTAACCTAGTAGAGCCATTGCCAAGCGATGAAAACATAGCCCTATGGAACTACTGTTATAGAAACGTCAAACATCATAATATGAAGGTTGATTGTAAATTAGTGGAACTAGGTATGCTCGATAGTTACAAGATTTCCATTAGCTCCGATAGCGATAGTAGTGGTGGTAAAAATGTTGACTTCTTTTTCCATTATGTTTTCTCAAGAACAAGAGGATAATGACCACCTTTGACATTGAGCCCAAAAATATCGAGGATTTTGAGTCTTATTACATCATTAAGAAAAAGATAACCTCTTTTTGACAGCTGGTTAACCACTTATCCTCAGGTGACAAGGAAGAAGTCATCTTGGAAACATGTTCAATGACAGAGAGGGCCAATATGGATGTCTCAGATGACTCTCCTAGCCCCTACTTCTACCTTTACCTCCCCATTGTTTGTGACATAGAGGTTCTCATCCCATTCCCCCAGTTTGAGGCATATGTTTTAAATATGCTTAATGTTGTTGTGAAGTGCCAAAATTACGTAAAATACATAGGCATTTATTGACTTATTTTACAAGCAATCAATGAAAAAACTCCAATTTATCAAGAAAATATGATAAAATGCATGTATGAACCTTTTAACTATGTGTTTATTAAGAATGGGCAAAAAAGGACCAAGAAACATCAAAATGCATCAAGCACCTAAGTTGGCACCAGGCTAGTTAAGCCGGGAAACAAAATCTGGGTTAAGCCAGAAATAGTCACCATGCTATCTAAGAGAGGATTTTACGCCTAGTAAGCCTAAATAACTAAGTTATGCGCATAGTAAGCACATGAAACCATATGTCACTTTCAAGGCTGAGTTACTTCATGGTGAAACAAGGGTTAACTTGTTAGTCAAAGAGGTGAGGCACTAAGTGATGAATGATAGTTAGGGCCACATGGAAGACATGTAAGCAATGCTTTCTTAAGAAGAAATGCAAACTTGGAAAAGCAAGTCAAAGCAGGGTGCATGCGCTAGGTGAGAGGGTGGTGCGCCTAGCTAGAGGTCCAAAATGTTTCATATAAATAGGATTTTACAGTTCAATGCAAAGGGGATTTTAGTGAATTGAGGTAGTACATAATTAGATTAGGTTCCATTTGGTCTACAATCAGAGAACAAAAGAGAAATCCTGAAGGCAAAAATGTTACCCAAGTGATATAAGATGTCACATTTCCAAGATCGATTTCTCTGAGTTACCAACGGTTACGCTAACCATGAATAAGAGTGGCTAAAATATCTTTGTTGCAGGTTATATGTATACAATATATTCATGTACTAAATAGGTAACAACATTCTATGTAATTTTACTCATACTTTAATATTGATTATTCTTTAGTCTACTTGTTTTAGCTTTTCTACCTAAAACATGTTTTCATGGTGTGACATAAACTTAAAAGGTAATTTTCATTACTATATCCAAGATGATCATCTATTGGATACTAGATCATAGAGATAGGGTTAGGTTATATATTTGCACATACTGTAGTATAGAACATTGTAGAGTCTTACTGCTTTATAATTATCGGAACTTAATGCTCTGTGTTGGTTAATAGTCTTATATATAGGCTATTGGGTAATTTATGAGTCTCATGGCACTGAGACCGAAAGGAGATAAGAATGAGAGAAATATGAGGTAATATTAATAGCTGAATAGACGATCATATTACTAACATATGGTGGTGTATGATAAATACGTTATGACAAAATTTACCCATAGCAAGCATTCTTATTTTTAACACCAAAATATTCATTTTGTTTTTTTGTTATTTATTTTATGTTATTTACTTTTACGCATCATAATCAATACACAACCCTTTTTCTACTTAAACTATTAAAAAATGATGAATGGTCTTTGAAACCGCTAGCCTATATAGATATGATAATTGTAAAACTTACTTTTTCTATAAATACAATAGCCTCCCTTTCCCATATCACTCCAATGGTTGGAGCTTGATCCGAGCATTTGGGATAATATGTGTACGACTAGGGGTTTATCCAACTATATGGATGTTTTTTCCTTCTACGACACCAGGCGACTATTTGTGGGGGCTGGGTGACCCTAGGTGCCTTGCTTGAGAGATATTTTTTTGAACCATACTTCAATCACTACAAAAATTGGAAGGACAAGTTTGTGAGAATGAGAGGGAAAAATGACTCCTCCACACTTACTAGTGGGGCGAATGGCACCCCTAGC
Organism: Lathyrus aphaca; assembly: GCA_963966055.1. Lineage (NCBI taxonomy): Eukaryota > Viridiplantae > Streptophyta > Magnoliopsida > Fabales > Fabaceae > Lathyrus > Lathyrus aphaca. The sequence continues at coordinate 7,528,216 of OZ014521.1, forward strand.
TTTACTTTAGAATGGACATATAATCTAATGGAAGAATGTGAAAGGTCGAATTTTGTTCCTACTGAGTAATGTAAGTATATGAGTGCGCCTAAGAGGGGGGGGGGGTGAATTAGGTTCTTAGAAATTTTTCGATCCTTTTTCTTTAATGGATGGATTTCGTTTTTTTTACGGTTTATGTAATGAAAACGGTAAAGCAGGAAAGTAAAAATGACACAGAGGTTTATCCTGGTTCCCTTCAAAATCCGAAGGTACATCCAGTCCCCTTTCAATATGAAAGAGATTTCCACTAGTTTTTATAGAACAGTACAACCTATCGCACCTTCAATGGTGATGCCTACTTTCTAACAAACTAAATAATCAAGTGTGCAAGAACAATCCTCTTGCCACACTAACCCTTATGTCCAAACAATCCTTGGAACATAAGTCACAAATAGACAACAATTTCTATAATATTTGTTTAAGTGAGTAATACAATGATTGATATCAATATAAATTGATCTTCTCTTTCTTTTAACAATTATTCACAATCATAAAATATTAGATAGCTCAAGAATTTTTCAAATATGTGATATGAAAAATGTAGAAAAATTCTTGTCAAAAGTTCAAGAGTTTTTGAATATTTTATGAAAATTATTTTTGAAAGAGGTGACAAATGATTTGAAAAAGTTTGGATTTTATATGCACATAACACCCTTATGAAACAGTGTGATTAACAATAAAAAATCATGAATAAATGCCAAAGCATTATGAAAAGGTTTCATGAAAGGTCACATGAAGAGGTGTTATGAAAAATACTGATTTTTCAAAATTGTCCAGACTGCAATCGATTGCACTATAATGTAAATCGATTGCACATGCATACGTTGCCCAATTTTTCAAAAAATTGAAACATGCAATCGATTGCATCAAAGTGCAAATCGATTGCACCAAGTCAAAAATGCCACAAAACTTAAAACAAACAGATGCAAATCGATTGCATCAAAGTGCAAATCGATTTACACATGTTCAACTTTGAAAAATGCAATTTTAAATTATGCTAAAGTTAAAAGATTATTATGCCATGACATAGGTATTCACTTGAGCATCTAAGATTTTAATCTTTGTGTATAATTGCTAAAATACCTTCATGAAGCTTCTTCTTGAGGAAATAAGACTTTGAATCATGATGCATCAATCTTGAATATCATCTTTGCCTTCTTTATCACATTGTAGCTAAGAGATGTGTCTTCATCAAAACACGTGTTGACCATGGAGAAGCTTGACTTCACATTCTCCCCCTTTTTGATGATGACAAACAATCTTCTTAGATGCTTTAACATTTTCGGAATACTTCTCCCCCTAAGATGCATATCTCCCCCTTTGTATGTGAATTGGAGCATTGTACCTTTAGGAAATTCAAAAACAAGAAAATGTACAAGCATAACATCTTTCTCCCCCTTTGACATTATCAAAAAGAAGGGAAAGATGGATGAAAATAATAAAAGCCATAAACAAGACAAAATGAAACTAGAAATAACATAGCATAGATTAAAAGTTGAATTGCATACATAGCACAAAATGCAGAATTTTACATTACAACGAAACATAATGAAACATACAGAAACAAAGGAAATAGAATTTAGACATTAGAACTAGTAAGCATTAACGACTGCATAACTAAAACACCTAAACATAAAGAAAACATAAACAACACATTTTCAAAACATATCCATATTGGGGTCAAAAGGGTCTTGGTTTGGAAATTGTTGGTTGAAAGGTGCTAGGCGAGTTGGTGGGGCAGCCGGGTTGGATGGATCATAAGGTGGTATGTAGAGGTGAGAGTAAAGGTATGAGAATTGTTGGTTGACATCATGCTGAAAGTTTGAAATCCTCGTGTTGACAGATGCATTAACGACATTGTAGCGGTCATTGATGTTGGTGTTCATGTTGGAGAATTGTTGTGTCATGAAATCCAAAAGATCTTGGTTATAAGGACCATTCACACCATGAGAAGCGGGAACCTCTTCATTAAGGGGTTGTTGATCATTATCCTCTTGTGCTCCACCATCATCACCAAGATAAGTAATAGTATCGGCTTCCCGATCATAGTAAACTCCCATTCTTCTATCCAAATTCCGAATAGAAATCTTGTGAGAAGGTGTATCCATCAAACGACATTCAAAACCATCAAACGGAATCTCAAAGTGTTGCAAAATCCGGGTGATGAACCATGCATAGGGCAGAGCTTTGGATCTCTCGGAATGGGACAACATGTGATGCAAAATCATCCGAGCCCAATTAACTTCAATGTTGTTCTTGATAGCATAGAGAGCTTGCATTTCCGTATCATTTACTGAACAATAGTTACCACCTTTCGGAAACACAACATAGGCAAGGAAGTAGTGAAGCATGCGATCATCAATGTAGAAATTTCCATCCGACCAAGAACTACGAGAAGGTTCAATACCACCTAGAGACTTCACTCTATGTTCATAAAATTCTGTTTCGGTCATTCTTCTGATTTTGTAGAAAAAAGATCTCTTCTTATAGTCATTCCATTTTTCATCTTCAGGATCAAATAGGAGACTACCGGATGATGGTACTCCTAAGATGTTTCCAAAAAGTCTTGAGTTCAAGACAATTCTTTTTCCTAACACATAGGTAACAAACCTTCCTTCTTCGATGCACATATTGCAATAAAACAGCCGAACAAGATCCGGGTAATATGGTCCGGAGGAAGCAATACCATTTCCTAACTTTATGTTGTCTAGAGTGGTTTGAAAAGTAAAGCAATTTTCAGAAAAGGAAGAAAGATCACCATACTTGGGTTGTAGAACCATCTTTCTTTGGAAGAGCTTTTCAAACTTCTCAATCTTTTCATTTGATAAACCTTCATAAAGTGGAATGTTGGATGAGGAGGAGAACTTTCCCTTTCCTTTTTCAGCAGCAGTGGCCTTTCTTTTGGTCCTTGAAGCCATGGGTGAGAGTTGGTGAGAAATGGGAAAGTTGAGTGAGAAGGATGAAGTTTTGGTATTTTTGGCGTAGGTTATCTGGGGAAAACGGAAATTGGTAGGGAGATGGAGAAAATTCAGAATATTTATGGATATAAAAGTGTGGGAATTTGGTAAGAGGAGTTATGGTGAGTTATTTGGGTGGTTAAGGAAATTTGAATAAATGTTTAGTGAGTCAAGGTAGGGAATCTTGTAGGTTAGGGCTATGAGGGAACAAAAACTGAAAAGTTGGCCTAGGAAATGATGTGATTTGATGTATAAGAGTTTAGGATACCAATGATCAAATAAAATAAGAGGGAATAATAAAAATTAAAAAAATTTCAAAAAGCTACAGACTGGAATCGATTTGCACCTTAATGCAATCGATTGCACTATGTTAAAATTGCGTAAAAATTCATTTTTCCCAGACTGCAATCGATTGCAGTAAACATGTAATCGATTGCATGTTTAAAAATTTGCAAAAATATGAAAAAATAAACATTCTAACACATATTTAAACAAGTTTAATGACACATATTCATACATGGCATAGTTATAAGAAGAAACATATTCATATATGACATAATTCAAGAAGAAAAACATATTGAAATCTTTTGCTTAATATAAGAAAAGATTGAATATTGTGCACCTTTGTTAATGGATGATTTATATATATTTTTCATCCAAGATTCCAAGTTCTCTTCTAATCTTGTAAAAGGGTTCTCTTGCGAGCGGCTTTGTGAAAATATCCGCTAATTGATTATGCGTATCCACGAAGGTAACATCTATGTCTCCGTTCAGAACGTGATCACGAAGGAAATGGTGTCGAATGTCTATGTGCTTTGTTCTTGAATGCATGACCGGGTTCTTTGTGATGTTGATGGCACTTGTGTTGTCACATCGAAGAGGAATGCAACCGAGATCTACGCCATAGTCAAGAAGTTGCTGCTTGAGCCACAAAATTTGTGCACAACAACTGCCAGCCGCAATGTATTCTGCTTCGGCCGTGCTAAGTGCGACACAAGCTTGCTTCTTGCATGCCTATGATACTAGTGCATTTCCGAGAATATGACAAGTGCCACTTGTGATTTTTCTATCGGTCTTACATCCTGCATAATCAACGTCAGAATAACCAATTAAATAACATGTACTACCTTTTGGATACCATAGTCCGACATTCGTTGTTCCTTTGAGATACTTCATAATCCTCTTTACGGCAGTGATATGCGATTCCTTCGGATTTGCTTGAAAGCGTGCACACAAACAAACACTAAACATAATGTCAGGACGGCTTGCCGTCAAATATAATAATGAACCGATCATACCTCGATACTTTGTGATATCAATTGAAGTGCCGGATTCATCTTGATCAACGTACGTTCCGGATCCCATAGGAGTGGACATTACTTTGCAACTATCCATATCGAATCTTTTTAATAGTTCCTTGCAATACTTGGATTGGTTGATGAAGATGCCATCCTTTGTTTGCTTGATTTGTAGTCCAAGAAAATAGTTCATTTTTCCCATCATGGACATTTTGAATTCTCCTTGCATCATAAGTGAAAATTCTTCGCAAAGATCTTTGTTTGTTGAACCGAAGATGATGTCGTCGACATAGACTTGAACCAGTAAGGTGTTGCCTTTGAGATTCTTGATGAACAATGTCTTGTCAACCTTTCCTTTTATAAAACCCTTCTCACATAGGAAATTGCTAAGGCGATCATACCATGCTCTTGGTGCTTGCTTTAAGCCATAAAGAGCCTTTTTCAACTTGTAGACATGAGAGGGATTCTTGAAGTCTTCAAAACCCGGAGGTTGTTTGACATAGACTTCTTCATTTATGTAGCCGTTCAGGAAAACGCTTTTGACATCCATCTGGTACAACTGAAAATTCATTGAACAAGCGTAAGCAAGTAATAATCTAATTGCTTCTAACCTTGCTACCGGAGCGAACGTTTCATCAAAGTCGATTCCTTCTTCTTGGTTGTAGCCTTGTGAGACCAATCTTGCTTTGTTACGAACTATGATTCCGTTCTCGTCAAGTTTGTTCTTGAACACCCATCTTGTGCCTATGATATGTTTATTGTCCGGTCTTGGTACAAGAGTCCAAACTTGATTCCTTTCGAATTGATTAAGTTCTTCTTGCATAGCTATTATCCATTGATCATCGCCTAAAGCTTCATCGATTTTGGTTGGTTCAATTTGAGACACAAACGCCATGTTGAGACAAGCATCCTTGAGATTTAGTCGAGTTGCAACTCCTTGGGTAATATCACCAATAACTTTATCTATCGGATGATCTCTATGAGTTCTCCATTCTTTTGGAAGATCTTGATGTTCTTCAATAGTTGGTGAGTCATCTTCTTGTGATATTGCTTGTTCTTTTGAAGTCTCATTTTGTTGTTGTGATAGATCTACTACATCATCATCATCATCCACAATAATAGTATCCTCTTTCGAGGGGTTAGTCTCATCAAACGAAACATGTATAGATTCTTCAATAGTAAGTGTTCGTTTATTGAAAATTCTAAAAGCTCTACTTGAGAGAGAATAACTAAGAAATATACCTTCATCGGATTTCTCATCAAACTTACCAAGGTTGTCCTTGCCGTTGTTGAGAACGAAGCATTTGCATCCGAATATGTGGAAGAAAGATATGTTGGGTTTCCTTCCCTTGAACAACTCATATGGGGTCTTCTTGTGAATGGGTCGAATATTGACACGGTTACTTACAAAGCAAGCCGTGCTAACCGCATCCGCCCAAAAATATTTAGGAAGATTTGCGTCGCTAAGCATTGTCCTTGCAAGTTCCACCAATGCCCTATTCTTCCTCTCTACGACACCATTTTGTTGAGGAGTTCTTGGTGCAGAAAAATTGTGAGAGATTCCATGCTCTTCACAAAAATCTTCAAATGATGAATTTTGAAATTCGCCACCATGGTCGCTTCTTATGGAGACAATTGAGAGTGACTTCTCGTTTTGAATTTGCTTGGCATACTTCTTGAATGCTTTAAAGACATCACTTTTCTGCACTAAAAATAAAGTCCAAGTGTATCTAGATAAATCATCAACAATAACTAAGGCATAAATATTACCTCCGAAACTTTTTGTTCTTGATGGACCGAAAAGATCCATATGTAACAATTGTAGTGGTCTTGAAGTAGATATCACTTTCTTGGATTTGAAGGATGTTTTGGTTTGCTTCCCTTTTTGACATGTGTCACAAAGCTTATCCTTGATAAACTGTATCTTCGGAAGACCAACAACTAGATCATGCTTTATTAATTTGTTTAAGTGCTCCATGTGAATGTGAGCAAATCTCTTATGCCAAAGCCATGCCTCGTTGTTGTTTTCCATTAAGCACTTTACCTTCAAAGAAGAGTCATCAAAAGAAATCATGAAAATGTTATTAATTCTTTTACCTTTTAGCAATAGGTCATGAGTGACTTCATGTTCTATTAAGCATTCTTCCTTTGTGAAGTTGATTCGGAAACCTTTGTCACATAATTGACTTATGCTAATAAGGTTGTGTTTAAGGCCTTCCATATAAAGGACGTCTTCGATGATTGTATGAGGAGGTGCACCAACGGTTCCAACTCCAAGAATTTTTCCTTTATTATCATCACCGTAAGTAACGTATCCTTTGGCCTTGAGTGATAGACTTGAAAATTTGTTGATGTCACCGGTCATATGCTTTGAACAACCGCTATCAAGATACCATTGATTCGAAGTTATTTTCAAGCATACCTACAAAACAAGAATCAAGTATTGTTAGGTACCCAAATTGCTTTGGGTCCTTGATAGTTAGTACTCTTTTCAACCCACACACAATGCCCTTTAGTAACACCAATGTTGCGCACATAGCAAGCATTAGGTGTGTGTCCTTTGATTCCACAATAAAAACAAGTAGGTTGAAAATGACTTCTATATCTAGGAACATAACTCTTTTTCTTAACAATTCTTTTCTTTCTATGACTTTGATGCACACGTTTAGGATTGATTACCTTTTCTTTAACAATTTGTCCACTTGCTTTAACAAAAATAGTCTCATTTGTGCTTGGTTTGGAAAACTTAGAATATCCTAATCCACTTTTATCATTAGGATACCTTTGGTTCCTAAGAATTTCCTCCAAGCCAATTTGACATTTTTTATATCTTTCTAAAACTCTTTTAAGTTGAACAATTTGGAAAGATAAAGACTCACAATTTTTACATACAAGACTTTGTTTTTCATTTATCAACTTTTGCTTTTCACTTTCAATATATTTTTCTAAAGCAATATTTTTTTTCTTCTAAAGATGAAATTTGTTTCTTTTGAGATGAAATATTTTTATACAAAGTCTTGCATTCTTTTAAGAGTTCATCTATTACATCTTGTGCATCATTATCATAAATAGAAAAGTTGCTACTAACCTCGTCATTTTCTTCATCGGAGTGATGTGAAGCCATTAGAGCCATATTTGCACATTCATCGCTTTTCGATTCCGATGAGGAACTAACTTCATTTTCGTCCCAAGCAACATAAGCCTTTTTATTTTTGAAGTCCTTCTTGCCTTTGAATCCTTCTTTCTTTGCAAGTCTTAGACAATCCGGTTTTATGTGACCTTGCTTCCCACATTCATAACATGTAACTTCTTGAATCGATGTGGATGCATCCTTCTTCCTAAAATGTTTATTCTTTTTAGGAAAAGAGGAATTATTATTTTTGTTAAAGAACTTACCAAGCTTCTTAACAAGAAACATGAAATTCTCATCTTCGGAAATCTCGTCATCTTTGTCATCCTTCGTGTCAATCTTCAAAGCAATTCCTTTGGACTTTTTCTCTTGACTTTCATGCTTCTCGAGCCTTCCAAGTTCTAATTTGTGCTCTTGAATTTTGCCGAATAGAGATGCGGATGTCATCGTTGAGAGACTCTTCTTTTCCGAAATAGTGGTCACCTTCGGTTGCCATTCCCTTGTCAAAGACCTTAGAACTTTCAAATTGAGATCGTCGTTGGTGAAGGTCTTTCCGAGTGTAATCAAGTGGTTGTTTAGATGAACAAATATTTTTTGTAAGGCCACAATAGATTCTCCAGGCTGCATGCGGAACATTTCATATTCTTGACTCAACGTGTTAAGCCTTGATCTTTTTACTTATGTTGTTCCTTCATGTGTTTCTACCAAAGTATCCCAAATCTCCTTTGCGGATTTGCATTGTGATACGCGAAAGAATTCGTCCATACTAAGAACTCTTTGGAGTATATTGATTGCCTTTTTCTCATTTAGGATCTTCTTCTTATCATCTTCATCATACATATTCTTCAACTTTGCGGTTCCAACACCATTGATCACATTAACAGGATTATGAGGACCTTCTTCGATTGCTTCCCATATGCCTTCTCCTTGGGCTTCAAGATGTGCCCTCATTCTGATTTTCCAAAAATCAAAGTATTCGCCGGAGAAGAGCGGAGGCTTGTTGCTACTTCCACCATCTTTGAAAACAGGATTCGAGTTTGCGGAAGCCATACAGGATCTTGTAGGAACAGGTTACCTAAACCTGCTCTGATGCCAATTGTAAGTATATGAGTGCGCCTAAGAGGGGGGGGGGGTGAATTAGGTTCTTAGAAATTTTTCGATCCTTTTTCTTTAATGGATGGATTTCGTTTTTTTTACGGTTTATGTAATGAAAACGGTAAAGCAGGAAAGTAAAAATGACACAGAGGTTTATCCTGGTTCCCTTCACAATCCGAAGGTACATCCAGTCCCCTTTCAATATGAAAGAGATTTCCACTAGTTTTTATAGAACAGTACAACCTATCGCACCTTCAATGGTGAGGCCTACTTTCTAACAAACTAAATAATCAAGTGTGCAAGAACAATCCTCTTGCCACACTAACCCTTATGTCCAAACAATCCTTGGAACATAAGTCACAAATAGAAAACAATTTCTATAATATTTGTTTAAGTGAGTAATACAATGATTGATATCAATATAAATTGATCTTCTCTTTCTTTTAACAATTATTCACAATCATAAAATATTAGATAGCTCAAGAATTTTTCAAATATGTGATATGAAAAATGTAGAAAAATTCTTGTCAAAAGTTCAAGAGTTTTTGCATATTTTATAAAAATTATTTTTGAAAGAGGTGACAAATGATTTGAAAAAGTTTGGATTTTATATGCACATAACACCCTTATGAAACAGTGTGATTAACAATAAAAAATCATGAACAAATGCCAAAGCATTATGAAAAGGTTTCATGAAAGGTCACATGAAGAGGTGTTATGAAAAATACTGATTTTTCAAAATTGTCCAGACTGCAATCGATTGCACTATAATGCAAATCGATTGCACATGCATACGTTGCCCAATTTTTCAAAAATTTGAAACATGCAATCGATTGCATCAAAGTGCAAATCGATTGCACCAAGTCAAAAATGCCACAAAACTTAAAACAAACAGATGCAAATCGATTGCATCAAAGTGCAAATCGATTTACACATGTTCAACTTTGAAAAATGCAATTTTAAATTATGCTAAAGTTAAAAGATTATTATGCCATGACATAGGTATTCACTTGAGCATCTAAGATTTTAATCTTTGTGTATAATTGCTAAAATACCTTCACGAAGCTTCTACTTGAGGAAATAAGACTTTGAATCATGATGCATCAATCTTGAATATCATCTTTGCCTTCTTTATCACATTGTAGCTAAGAGATGTGTCTTCATCAAAACAAGTGTTGACCATGGAGAAGCTTGACTTCACAACTAAGTAAGGAGACTCTTTGGGGGAATACGCCGATGTTCGTCTTGGTTGCGAAGATGGTGTTGATTATAAGTAAGGTCACAATGATGAACTGTCAGTGGTGCGTGAGTTACTGATGTGTTTCTGAAGAATATATTGGATGTGTTGTTATAGAGAGAAATGGAACTCTTCATTGATCGTTCCCTGGTACTAAAAGGAACTGTCATGAGATTTACCGATAAGAGGAATTATGGAAGCAAGGGTGCCGCCTGGAAAACTTCAGTATTATTGATAAGAAGAGGATTATGGTATGAAGTTGCATGATGATCGGTGAATCGTTTGGGAATTCACAATTGTGGTTGGAATAGATTGGGTTTTAATTTGTGAAGAATAACAAGTGATCTGGAATTCACTAGGTGGTGTTACTTTTGTTATGAGTTGCAATGTCGTATCAACATAAACCTTGAGTTAGTTGGGACTTTGTAAGAATAATATACATGGCAACGTTGGATTATGATCAGGTGTGATAAGGGATGAAGTGGAAGTGTCTTTGAGGTATGGAAATGTAATTTCGTTCAGGAAAATTAATTAGAACCATGTGTCTTCATAATGTAGTGATGTTGAATCGTTGCCATAAGAGTGTTGTATGTGTTGACGCGGAATATGAATAGTTTCGTAGATGTTTCGAGATAATTGAATTGTGAGATGCGAAATTGGTTGCAAACTACCTGTTGTTGTTGTTGTGGAATTGAGGGAGAGAAGTAGAAGTATCATTATATGCATTGGATCGATAAGATAAGTGTAAAATAATAAGTATGCAATATTTGTCTTTCTGGAATTTATGAATCAAGGATTTGGTTAATATGGGATTTGAAACATTGGAAGGATGATCCAATGAGAAAGTAAATAAAATGTGAGACCATGAGTTGATCAAGGATGTTGTGTAGAGAATAGTAATGACTGGTATGCCTTAAAGTGTGTATACAAAGTATGAATTGTGTTTTTCATATTTACTTGGACAAGTTCTAAGTGGTGTTCTTTGAGGATGTCTTGACCTATAATGAAATCAAAAGAAGAATATGTGGAATGTTTAAGAATTGAAATATAAGTATTGGAAAAGATACAATTATATACTAAGTTATCAAGTGTGATTTTGATAGACATATGTGGATGTGCTTGGTTTTGTTGTTCAGAGGGAGGTGTTATTATAAGTCCGTCTGAAGTAGAGGTAGTTCTACAATGAAGAAACCAGAAGTAGGTTAAAAAGATTAGAATGTGCTTGGATCTAGTTGGTTATTACTGTGGATTATAAAAAGTTTTTCCAAGTTAGAATTTTGTTGTCTCAATTAACTTGCGAAAGATAAGTTGTTGTTTGGGAAGATTTGTTGTGAGAGAGTTTTGGGAAGACGAAGTAGAAGTTGGCTACGGTTCTAGTTTGATTTTTCCTAGTTCTAACAAACTGTGGGCAGAGTGTTGGGATGTGATTATGATAAGTTGATAGGGTGTTAGTACCTGATGGTAAAGTCATAGTTTGTATTTTACGATAAACGAGGATTTATGAAAGTATATATCTTATGCATGGATTGGAATTGGATGTGAGTGAAATTGTGTTGAGTATCCGGTGGTATTATTTTTATCATTTGAGATCAAAGTGTTTGGTAATCGCAAGAGTATATAATTCCGGTTTGGTCGGAAAGATTGTAGGGTGGGACAACAAAGATAGCTGGAATTCCTGATAAGGTGAGTCGGGAACCTTTTCCTATGTTTGCTTTGATAGTTAAGAAGTTGAAATTGAGTTAGAAGTCAAGAGACTTGAGTTTGGTGTGATGAGGTATATCAAGTGAACAAGGATATTTTTGGTGATGGTTAGAAAGAGTTAAAGTTGTTGCGAACTTGGTAAAGTAGATAGTTGCGAGTAATCAGAGTGCGCAGCGAAAGAGTGATGTGGTATAATTTGTTTATACGTAAATGTTTAGTAAGGGATCAAGATGTGGAACGATAAAACCTGTTAGAATAATAAGACTATTATACGTTCCAAAATGGAAGTGTTATGGTGAGAAGTTTACTTGTTAATCATGTATTACTGGGTATACATATGTATTAGTATATATGTTATTTATGTGCTCTATTGGTGAGTTGTGTTTATGTTGTTTCGATGGTGAGGACAACGAGGTTAATATGTTAGCTGTGTTGTTGTAACTGGAACAATGTGTATCGTGAAACTTTGGTTCTTGTCCTTGTTGTTGCCTCATTACCTATGGTGATGGTACAAGTGCGAGTAATTAATTCCTATGATTGGGAATTAGGGAAGTGTTATCTATGATGATGGTAATGATTTTTGTTGTGTTCTAGTTCAGGTGTAAACATGCGTGTTGTAACTTGATGATTTGTTGTGTTTTGTTGTCGTTGTAGTTATCTTGGCATTATTATTGTTGTTTTGTGTCAACCGTAGTGTTGTCGATTATGGCAGGAGAATGATTAGTCGGACGCGAGAGCATATCTGGGTTGGTTCCACTGAGTATTTTCGAGGACGCAAATATTTTAAGTGGGGAGAGTTGTAACACCCCATTTTTAATTATTGATTGTCGAGTATTTTTGGTATATTTTTGGCCTTGTTTGAGGTATGCATGCCTAGAGATTTTTGTGTAGTGTTCCAGTGGACGGGTAAACTTATGGCGTGGATAGTGTTGGTGAGGTGTGGTAATAATAAAATGACCCAATTAAATAGGTTTATTATTATTATTATTATGTTAATAATATTAGTATAAGTATTAATATTATTATTATTTCAGTTAATTATAATAATGAGGTTGAACCAGTAAAACATTATGGTGAGGGTAATGTTGAGAATTAAGGCCTAATATGAGATTAAAGGAGGTTTAGTCATAATAACTTTTGGAGACCAAGAGAGGGCTAGGAGGAGGAAGAACTTCTCCCAGGGTAATCTTCATAGAGCAAATTCGCAGGAATTTCTTCAAGATTCGAGGAAGGGGGGAATGGGTTCATAACTGGTGATGATAACATGATGGGGTAGTGAGGGGTCCTTTCCCTCGTAGGTTTTTCTATGTATGATGTTGTATGAGGAATTTGTTGCTTGCATATTTGTTGTTGTGAATTCGATCTGGTCTAATTGAGTTCGTATCTAAAGAAATTGTTGTTGTTATTCTGTATATTGTAATGTATGTGTAGTTGTTGCAGAATAAGAGTAACGAATTTGGATTTAGAAAATTGATAAAACTGAATCTAGTAACATTAGATGAAAGAAGAACAAGAATATGAGTGTAAAACTGGTGTAGAACTTGTTTTAGGACTGGTATGAAGTGTAAAAACGAGAATCATGGTGAACATATTCAGAATGTAGGAGAAAACATAAGAAATTGGTGGTTTTTGTCCATACGCGTATCAAGTAGGTTTATACGTGTATGTCATGCGTGGATAGGAGGCGTTACGCGTAAAAGAGGTGCATTACGCGTAATGATGGACGTGAAAACTAGGCCTTACGCGTAGTAAGGGTGATTACGCGTATGGGAAATGATTATGCACGACCATCTACCCATTCAAGTATGATACACGTAGAGGAGCTTGAGAATACACATATTAGGTGGATATACGCATATTGGCCTGAGAGTGTGGGCAAAACGCGTAAGGGCGACGTATGAGGTGCGTATGGGCTGCATATAGGTTGGTCATTACGCGTATGGCCTAAAACAATACGCGTATGCTCAGGCCTTTAGGGCAAATTATGTTGTTTTGCGATTTTTGTCCTGATTTCGCATCCGATGTCGATTCTCTTGATCTGAGGCATTAGTGTAGACCTTAGAACTTAATAAACCGAGGGTTGGTGATGAAAGGAATTTAATAACGAAATTTAGATGGATTAATTAGACGACTAATTAAGTAAGTCACGTGAAGTACTTTGGTGATTGTGAGGCTTATGATTGAAGGTGAAGTGAATTAATAATTGAGAACTAGTGAGTTAATAGGGTGAATAACAAGTTAAGGTTATATGATGTATTTCCTTAGTATTGTATCGACTAAATGTATGGGATAAGTATGGTGAACTACAGTGTGATATGACGAGCACATATTCCTTAGGTGATTGGGGAACTCGTGTATATGTATGATTATTGGTGTAGTTGTGTCATAAGTGGTTTTGTGTGATCAGAAGGATTGTTGTTATGATTGACTGTTGTTGTATGTATTTCTGGGGTGATGTGAAGGACCGTTTTAATGTATAATGTTTATTATACACATGTTGTATTCATAGATTGCCATGTTGTGTATCTTATGTGATCGGATGGATCGTGAAGATGTATAATGATTATTATACATGTGTTGTATGCATATTCATTACCATGCATTCATGGAATTATTGTTAATTATTGTTGGAGATGATTCGTTGTCAGATGGGCGTATGAGATTCATCCGAACTCCATTATAGAGAGTGTTGGAGATAAATCATTGTCGGATGGGTGTATATGATTTATTTGGATTCCTTTAGGAATCAGGTTCGATTGAATGAACTATGGTGAGTTGGTACCACATGCATTGTGTATTTGTTGAGTCACATTGCATATTGATGTTGTTGAATCATGATGTCATGTTGATGATTATTGTTGTGGATATGTGTTGTTTATGTTGGTTTTGTGAGAATACTACTCTTTAACATGTATTATACACCGTTAATTATTGAATGTAGTTCTCACGCCCTTTGCTGTTTGTTGTGCCTGTGCTTCGTTGGAAGTATAGATGATTCAGGTAGTTGAGTATGCTTGGAGTACAAGTTGCTTGATCGAGTCTTAGGAGTCTCTATGATACGTAACACAAGACTTAAGGAATTTTGATGTTTACTTATTCTCATTATTTGTTACATATCTTATTTTTGTTGAAAGCCTTATACATTAAGAGTTGTTGTTGATTATTGTTGATGTTTGGCAAATTGCCGTGATATGAACAAAATAATATTTTTCTGTTGTTTTAACAAAGTTTTTGTTGGTTAATAGTGTAGATGTGGCATTCCACTTTTTTTAAACTCTAATTTTGTTTATTAAATTGTTATTTTCTAATATAGGAAAAATGGGTTATTACAATTACAACCCAAACCAGTCTCATATTGTATCCTACTCAGACCAACCATCTTACTCAACCTGTATCCTATGAGTCCGTGTACCATATCTCCACAACCTGGCATCCGGGTACGCCTTCACCCAGCAGGCCAAAGAATTGTAATGATTATGACGCATCAATGCAGACGTTACTTATCCTTCAAAGCAAACAATCATGAATGGGAGTTACATATCCAAGGCTCTGCAACGGTGGAAGGCCAAAAGACTCCTCTTAATGGCCTCTCTTAATGCTAACTTGGAAGATAACTATAAAAGGGGCTCCCATCAGAGGGATAAGCAAGACACATTCATCTTGAGACTTACTGCTTCAATATTACTCTCAAATTCCCCAACGTATTGCTCAATATAGACGGCGTAGCTCTCCTTGTTCAGTAAGAGATGAGCTAGCACCTTTGATGGTCTATCCATTTTTGGCTAGAACATGAGTGTTAGCCGAGATGGAGGTTCTATCGAATGTCTGTCCATGAAGAGATTCGTTAGGGCTATTTAGTCAATGCATCTTCTCCCACAGTTAAATTACGTTTAAGAGAACCAGAAATGTGTGTATCAACTCTCATCTTCCTATACCGCAATAAAACAACATAAAAATAGTGTGAAAACAACTTATCAGTTTTGTATTATTTATGGGAAATACTTATTTCACTTGGATGTCAAAGAAGCAACCAATAGTCACATATCAACTTGTGAAGCCGAGTATGTCGTTGCAACATCAAATGCGTTTGTCATACAATTTGTCTAAGGAATTTGTTGAAATAGTTAAAAATGACACAAGAAGATTCTATGGAAATATGTGTTGTGATAATAAATCAACATTCGTCTTTCATGAAAGAAGTAAGCACATCGACACCTGTTATCACTTCATAAGAGAATGCATTGTGAAAAAGGAGGTGAAATTGAAATCTGTAATGTTTCAAGATCAAGCTACCAACATTTTCACCCAACCACTCATTATTGGAAACTTTCTTGAAGTTCATGAATATGTTTGGAATTGCAAATCAAGTTTAAGGGGATGTTGAAATATTAAACTTGATTTGGGTCTAACCTTATTATATATATTTTGATTTTTTTTCGGCTTAGTTAGACATAGGTATTTTAGGTAATGTTTCTATAAAGAAATGAGTTTGCAAGTAGATGAAGTAAATTAACGAAAGTCCTTAAACAATTAAATAATTTCTTGATATAAATGAGTATATAGACATTTGAAATTCAGAATCGTGAATAGTTTGAAATGTATGAAAGATTTGTTTTAGGTATGAACTTCATTGGTTTTAGGCGGGAGCTTCTTTGGTTTGGCGATGTATGCATTTATAGCTTTACTAGTCCCTTTCATGATATATATCACATTGGAATTATTTTGGCACAATCTGTTCATTCCATAGCAAAGACCTAACTTCATTCAGCATTATCTATACCTCAAAGGAGCAAATTAGAGGTTGTTTGTTTTAGATTTTCTGAAAACAGATTTTTAACGTTTTAATAATTACTAGTAAGATATCCGTGCTCCCGCACGGGTAAAATTATTTGATACGATATTAAATAATTATTAAAAAATTGACTTTGAGATGTAGAAAAAGAAAAAAAATTTATAAATAAAAAATGATAGTGGTCCGTGAAATAAAAAGTTAACTGTATATATGACTATAAAGTATTATTAACTTTTTAAATAAATTTATATTTAAATTTGAAATCATGTATTAATTTAAAAATGAACAATAATTATATAAATTTAATTAATTAAAATACAAAGAAAAAAAAAGACATGTGAAATGAAAAAAAAATTGAAAATAATTAATATTTGAAAATAAAGATATTTGAAAATAGATAGTAAATTATATTAAATAATCATTAAAAAAGTGATTTGTGAGATAAGAAAAGAAAGATAAGGACATTTGTAAATATTTATTGTCTTTTTAATAATAGTAATTGTTAATTAAAATAAAATATATATTATGATGATAGTGACCCGTGAGATAAAAAGTTAATTGTGTATATGACTATAAAATATTATTTTAGTGATATTAAATAAATAAAATAATTTAATATATTATAAATACAAAAAATTTCAAACTCACATTTATATATAAAATGTTATATTTTTGGGTAAGCATTCATTTCAATTTAGTGCTAAATTTTTAGTTTCAAATAAATGATAAATTCTATAAACAAAATTAATGATTTTAGTGATTATATTTTCAAGTAAGTAATGAACTCGGTCAATCTTTCGATTCATTAGAATATACTATTTGTTTTTAGAGACTAAAATCTTTCAATCTTTCAATTTAGTGCTAGGGACAACATGCTTAAAAGTAACAAATATCCATAAATTAAGAGAAATAATTTATATTGTTACATCAGAGAAAAAAAATATAAGAAATATTATTATAATTGAATGTGTTTTGAAATTTAAAACTACAAAATTAAACAACTATGAATGTCATTTATGATAAATAAAATACATTAAAATGTTGGGTGAGAAATCAATAAAATACATTACAATGTTGTGTCAGAAATCAATAAACATTAAAATTGATTTTAAAAATGGAATATGACCAGTAAATAGAACAAAAATAAGAACAATAAGAAAATAGAACCAGCAAGTGCAAGGCTGCCAAAATATTTACATAACAGGGATGGCAAGTCCCTGGAAATGGAACTGCCATGTGGATAACACCAAAGAGAAGCTGAAACATAATCACATCCCTAAGAAATTCAAGGGCAAAGAGACACTCTTGAAACAATATGATCAGAGATAACAAATTAATTTTATTTGTTATTAAAGCCAGAGGTCTTAGTATTTTTGGGAGGGTAAGGGGGTGTTGATATTAATTATAAATATACCATATAAAATAAATTTGGCCTATTGACTGTGCTGACAAATTTGACACATCTACGAATGTGCAACATCACTACCAGATCATTTTGGACCCTCTGAGTAGCAGTTGTCTGACAAAATTAATCTAATGTTAGAAATTAAAATTATATATGGAGAACAAGTGGGAATCTAGTAGTTTTATTTGCAATACTTAGCAGAAGCGCGGAGATAAAACCTACAGTTAAAACAACCATAAGAACATTAGGGAACTGTGTATTGAGAATACCAAGATTCTTGTAATCACGTCGAAAGTCGTGACCACACTGACTACAGCAATGTGCCTCCTGCAGTGCAAAACAAAACCAGAAATAGAACTATCATACAACTAACAGAGTATTGTTGAGAAACACCAAGACCTCTGCAAGATAGTGGTAGCAATGAGCCCTAAACATGTAGAATGAAATTATGCACATTCAACTTATTACAACAGACATAATGAAGTGGGCAACCAAAGAGTAGATCGACATTTCTATTCTTTCAAATCCATTTTTTCATGTAACACTTTTATTTGTGGGGGCTGGAAATAACTAAAAACACCTCATTCCAGTTTATAAGCTAGTATCTTAAAAACTTGTACCCGTCATTTATGTTCACAACAATATATTACTATAAGTGAAATTTAAATTAGAAATACATGCAAGTCCATAATCAGTATGGAAAAACAGGAAACTTGTTGCTCTGGGAACTCATTTGGCTGATCATTCTCTGAATTATGCTTGTGATCCCAATCTTCCCATGCTCGAACCAGAACCTTGGCTGTAACTATTTGTAGAAAGTAATTGAACCAAATTTAAAATTTGAAAGAAGGATGATAAATAGGGAAGCCAAGAAAGTACATTCCAGCTGAAGTAAACTTTCCGTTTTTTGCACTGTCTTCCTACATCAGTAACTATTAACATTAGAGAATGTTCAAAAGATGAAAAAATAATGCACGTATTAAATGCCTACAAGTATGTGACTGTGTTAAAGCGTTGCAAGAGAGAGCCACTAACATAATAACTATGGAAAGTTAGTTTAATCAACACAGTGAAAAAACAGATCATTTCCATATCTTATATATATGGTAATCACACAAGGGCTAACAAAATTATTTGAATGAAATTGATCACATACTTGACAGCTGAATAAACTATCTTTCCACAATTTTTATAGAAATTGATCACATATTATAGCATCAACAGAACCCTACATGTGTTCAACAAACATATTCTGAGTAAAATACATAAATGACAGATTATTATCATCGAATTTGAAATGGAAACAGTTTCACAATATCACGATATCATCAGGTTTTGTTAGTTTTATGTTGTCTTCATTCAGAACTGAAATAGAATTAACAAAATAAGGCTATATCTCTTCTTCCGCTTCTTCAGGAATTTTAGAGTTTTCTTGTCAGCTTATTCATCATTACCCAAACACTGCAAAACATCAAAAATAGTGGTTATGAAGATGTATTATTAAAAAAGGATTCGGAAAATAACACAAGTAAGGAATGGGATTATCTTTCGACAAAAAAATATTATTACTAAATGAAATTGATAATAATAGACTGAGTATTCTACAAAACTATCAAAGCAACACATCCGAAAAATAATATTTACAAACAAAACATGACGGGTTATAAAACATAATCCTTTAATTGAACATGACTCGAGTAAATCAGTCAGAATCGCAAAGATGAACAAACAACATACAATTTCAAGAAGCCTAGGCTAGCCAGACATGGTCAGACAAAATATGTTAAGTACATTGTTTTAATTGTGCAGAAGAAGAAAATTTAAAAGAGCAAGACCTTTTTGGCTTTCTCCTCTTTGTCAAGAGCCTCTTTGCGTTTATCCTTATCAGATCCCTAGAGCAAAGATAGAAGTTTAACATGACATTAGTTCAAATTTCACAAACAAAAGTACACAAATATCGATTACGAAAGCAATTAGTTGGACAAAAAGTTCTTACCAATTTAGCAAAGATTTCAAAATTTGTGCGTCTTACAGGATAGGGCCAGCATAGTTTCAAACTCTTTTGTGTCAACCTTTCTCTCTCTTCAGTCTTGAGTGCTTGCAAAGCCTTTCTTTTCTCTTCAAGCAGTTTCTCATACTCCTCCAGAGTTATCTCCTAAAAGCCAAACAACATAAAACAACTTACTAATTAATAACTTCAAACATTAAAAACAAATTATCAAGGATCAATTCATCTTCCGGCTCTTTTTCTTCAGCTTCATTTTGAAAAGCTGTCAATTCTCAAGGATCACTGTCCAATGCATACTATAAAGTTGTGGTTTAAAGGAAGAATGTGCATCAAAGTAAGGAGGTTTTATTCCTGTTGACAATAACCTCAACTCTTTCAAGGAAGAGTGTAAGCTGCAAAAGCGGAACAATCTACAAACAAAGTTCAGAAAACACAACCATTTCCTAAGATTCAAACTAAACAGAATCAGACTTCAAAAATCATGATCAAATTTGCAATGTTTAAAAACTACTGAAAACAAATTAATCAATTTAAATTCAGGTCAAATCAACATAATCATTTGATACAGTATAAAATATAGACTAAGATTATTTCTTTTGAATCAGAAAACTAAGTGACGATAAGTGCTTGATTCCTTCTCATTAAGCATATGAGAAAATAATTCTTAAGCAAAACCCAAATGAAACCAAAGTAAGTGCTAGGTTTAGCTAAGCTTGTAGTTAAATTTACATCTCAACTAAACTTATAAGGAGCGGTTAATTCTTAAATTTGTTAGATAAACTCTTTATAGTTCGCCAAGTTGTTGGACCTTCAGGATGTACATTCACAATGAGTTTTAGAAAATGTTTCTCAGAAGTTGAAAATATGGTAGTCAACCCTAACTCATTGAAGAGTTTCAACTACAACTTGGAAAATATTAACAACAAATCAATAAATAAGAAAGTTTATAGGATGTGAACCAGTACAACAAATTAGAAATAAATATTAAATTCAAAAAAATGAAAGAAAAAAAACAAAAACCTAAAACTAAACTACCAAAAATTAAATGTAACTTACCTTACAACAAATTTTATCCCGTTGTCCATCTCTTCAACGTTGCACCTTCTTCCTTTTCATGGCTTTTTGAAAATCCTAAAATTTTCAAATCAAATTGCAATAAAAACTGAGAGTGGAAAGAATAAATCAAACTCAAAAAAACATCGATCTAGGTAAAACCAACAAACAAAAACATAAATCTCAGTAAAACTAACAAACACAAATATGAGATAAACTCCACAATGTCAAATAAAACCCAGAACATTGTGTTTGAACCAGAAGATCTAGGGAATTTGAAGAAGCTGGTTAATGCTTTGTCTGCGCTGGGGTTTCTGGAGGAATTGAGAGAAGAGAGAAAAAGGTGAAATGAAATGAAAAGAAGAAGGTGGTTAATGCTTCGACTGATGCTTTTGCGTGTTAGAAAGGTGGTACGAAAGGGGGAAATTTTGGGTTTGTGTGATAGCAAATCCGTGTGTGACACATGTCATGCTGGGAAACTTGGATGGAAGGAAAAAATAGGATAATTAGTTAATTACTGTGTTATCCAAATGTGTGTGTATTTTCAAATTGATGAAAGGGTATAATTGACAAGTCATGCAATAAATTTTTGAAAGGTAGATAGTTGATGTGGTGCTGACATGACAACGGGTTTTTACCTTCTCCATCCATAGACTCAAATTTTCGATAAAAATACATTCACTTTTTTTCTTCTAACAAACATTTTACTCCGAATTCTAACAAAAATTAAATATATAACTCGAATAGTAAAATAAAATAATTTTAATTTTTTTAAACTTTAAATAAAAAATTAAAAATTAAAAAATTAATACATTAATCAAATAACTAAAATTTTAAATTATTAAAATTAAATAATTTTAATTATTAATGGGGCAATTATGGACGAATTAAGAACAAATCTTATTATTTTTTTATCCGTTTTGTCTCCACCACAATGATCCATTACATATGCGGTCCGCGTTCAACGGTTGATTTGGTTTGATTCTGATTGAATCTAGGTGATCCATTATTTTTTTAATCTGAATTAGTAAAAATTATTTAATATTAAATTATATTAATTAGTTGTATATTACTATATATTAATTAATATTTATATTTGGTTTGGTTTGATTCACTTTAGTGATCCATTATCTTTTAGTATCTGAATGAATTGATGAAAAATATTTAATATTAAATAATATTAATTAATTAATTGATGCACACTCATTGATGACTAGTTTAAAATCAGATATATTCCATTTTCCTTTTTCCACGTTTTTCTTCTATCCTGGTCAAATTATCATATATAAATAGAAGTCTTTCTATCTCATTTTCTTTGCATATTTCTGTATTCTTAAATCTTTCTCCTTTCTCTCATATCTGATTCATCTAAAAATTTATTTTCTATTTTCGAACGACTTATTTGTGCCATCTACAATTGGTTTAAAAAACTAGATGTTAAGAGTGATATTTATATCATATTTAACAGTTAATAGGCCCATCAAAGAGTATTATTTAAGAGTGATATTTATATCATATTTAACATTCTAAATCAATTATCTATTATGCAAATAGTAATTATACAATGTATAATTGAACTGTTTCATACCGTAGGTGTCGTGATTGAGTAGACATGGTAACATAACCCATATCCGCGGTACCCAAACCCGTCACAAGTTTGACGGGAAAACCTGTTTTGAAAAGGGCTAAACAAATATAGTATGTATTCTTCCCATATGAAAAGGGCTAAAATAATTACCCACGTGTCTTAGAGAGAGTGAGTCCCCCTTCTCTCTAAACTTAGCGTGTTTCCCCCACCGTTTTCTCTCTTGCTAGTGTTTTTACGACTGGTTTTTTCCCAGATCTCTGATTTTTTTGCTAAATCCTTGTGATTTCTTTCCCTTCCTGGTCAAAGTTTTCTTTCAGCTCGGTCTGGAGATACTGCTCAATGGTTCGTTATCAGTGCTCTTGTACGATTTTTGAAGTTTTGGAGTTTGATTGGTTTCAGAGTTATGGAGAAATGGAAGGCTTTTACACTTTCTAAGGAGGAAGAGGAGGGAGTTGTAGCTGATGATGAAGAGATTTTTGAAGATGAGTCTTTTCAAAGGACTCTTGTTGGTAAATTATGGACAGTAAGTAGCTTTAATACTAGAGCTTTCAAGACAACAATGGTGAATGCGTGGAAACTCAAAAACGCGGTTGATGTTCAAGACCTGAGCAAGAATTTGTTCTTATTCAAGTTCAGTTCAAGAAGGGATTTAGAGCATGTTCTTAGATCTGGTCCATGGAGTTTCAATAGAGCTCTTCTTGTGTTGAAAAGGATTTCCGGTGAGGAACAACCGTCTGACTTGAATATGCATTATAGTTCATTTTAGGTGAGAGTCTATAATTTACCTCTTATCCTTAGATCCGAAGTTATGGCTAAAAAATTGGGTAACATCATTGGAGCCTTTGAAGATATGATATCAAGGAAGCTCATCGCAATGACAGATTTCTGCGGTTGAAAGTCACAATTGATCTAAAAGAACCTCTCAAACGCGGCACTGTAGTCAAGTTTAAAGAGAAAATTTTACGAGTTCATTTCAAATATGAGAGATTTCCAACTTTCTGCTTCATGTGTGGTAGATTGGGTCATCAAATCAAAGATTGTGAGGCGGTATAAGAACTAAATGAAGAGGGTTTTGAGGAGCTGGAAGAGCAGGATTTATCTTTTGGACAATGGCTTTGCGCATCACCTCTCCTGAAAGCTATGAATGATGCAATAAGGAAAGATTCTAGCTTTATCCTCCATAGCTGTGAACTGTTCAACGCATCTTCAAGTCAGAGTAGATGTGATTCGAAAGGAGAAGGTAAAGGTAAATATCAGGAGGTGTGACAAAGTAAGAAGCTTGTAAATGGAAAGGACAGTCATGGTAGGCAAGAAGGAGCAATAAACTCTAACAATGTTGATGTGGAGATAGTAGCGGAATCCCTCAGAGTAGTAGTTTTGTCAACGGAAAAACCTCCACAAAAGAACCCTAGTGTTTCAGATGGTGTGCAAAAGAGGAAATGGATAAGGAAAAAAGTTGTCAAGACTGAGAAAGGGGAGGTTGGGAAAACAAATAAACCAAAGATATCTAAGAGGCAATTGGTGAATGTCATGATCACTGAAGGGCCTATAGAGGAGAGTGTCCTTGGAGAAAAGAAACGTAAGCAAGGTGCATAAGGGAGTGCTTGCCTCAATTTACCAGAGGTGGTGTTGGCTGACCAAAACCCGCCTTCCCCAATGAAACTCATAAGTTGGAACTGCAGGGGTCTGGGGAGCCCCCGTGCAGTTCGAGCCCTCACACGGCTCATCCGTTTCCAAAGTCCCCAGGTGGTGTTCTTAATGGAGACAAATCTCAAAAAAGATGAATTGCTGATTGTGAAAAACAAATTTAGTTTCAATCATGAACTTTCTGTGGATTGCAGGGCTGTTGGTAAATCTAGAGCAGGTGGTTTGAGTCTTTGGTGGAATGATTGTTCTAATGTGCAAATTTCGTCCTATTCGCAGAATCACATTGTAGGGTGTCGCCAACAAGAGGATGATGATGAAGTGTGGTCTTTTGCAGGAATTTATGGGTTTCGGGAGGAATGCTATAAGAAGGATACTTGGGATTTGGTTAAGAGCTTGAGGGAAGCAGGGAATAAAAAAATGATATTTTTTGGAGACTTTAATGATACCCTTCATGAGTCTGATAAATGTGGAGGAATGGGTAGGTTTGGATCCCAAATTCAATGGTGCAAAGATGCTTTGGATGTTTGTGGGCTGATTGAAGTTTGCTTTGAAGGCTATCCGTTTACTTGGTCAAATGGCAGAAAAGGGGAGAACAACGTTCAATGTCGTCTTGATAAAAGTTTTTGTTCTTATGATTTTATGCAGTGTTTTCCTCTTTCTAAGGTCTTCCATTTGGAGAGATACGGATCAGATCATGCAGCCTTGCGAATTTTAATTCAGAAGGACAGTTCTGAAGATAAATGCCATTATTTATTTCGCTTTGAAGAAGCTTGGTCGAAGTAGGAATCTTGTGGGGACCTGATAAGACGGTTATGGTGTAGCAATTCAGATTTTATCCATCTCAAAATTAAGGCTATGCAAGACCTCCAATTTTCCTTTAAGGACCTCCATACGAACATTATCCGAAAGGAGATTTGTAGATTGGAGGCTTTGATAAAGGAAGATAGGAGATGGTCGAGTGATTTGGTGGAGATCCAACAGTATAAAGCTTTAGAAAGGCAAAGAGACAATTTGTTGAAGATTGAGGAAACTACATGGAGAAAGAGAAGTCGTGCGGTTTGGCTTAAGGACAGGGATAAAAACGCAAAATTTTTCCACTGTAAAGCGGAGCAAATGAGATGCAATAATTTGATCAGTAGATTAAAGGATGAACATGGATCGTGGAAGAAAGGTCATTTTCACTGTGAATGAATCCTTGTTGGCTATTTCAAATCTATTTTCTATTATTCTAATCCGGTTAATATAGCTGAGGTTTGCAGTTTTGCTCAAGGGAGACTTAAGGAAAGTGATAAATTACTATGTGCTAGCCCCTTCTCCGTTGTTGAAGTTCTTGAAGTTATCTTCCAAATGCACCCAAACAAATCTCCTGGTCCTGATGGGCTTCCCACCCTATTCTTTCAAAAGTACTGGTCTACTGTTGGTCAAGATGTGGTCTCCTTTGCGTTGGGAATTCTTAATAACAACAAGGATCCAACCACCATTAACAATACTTTCATTACCCTCATTCCTAAGAAGAAGAACCCTGTGAAGCCCTGTGATTTTCGTCCAATCAGCTTGTGTAATGTCATTATGAAGGCGGTCACCAAAGCGATAGCCAATCAATTCAAGATTGTCCTACCAGAGCTGATTAGTGAGGAGCAGAGTGCTTTCATTCATGGAAGACTCAAAATCGACAATGCTCTTATTTCCATGGAATGCTTCCATTGGATGAAGCACAAGATGACGGGTAGGAAGGGCACTATGGCGCTGAAATTAGACATGTCTAAGGCTTATGATAGACTTGAATGGAGTTTTATCATAGAGGCGTTGCATATAATGGAGTTTCCCGATTCTTTAATATCCCTGATTTTCAAGTGTATTTCCACTGTGTCCTATCAGTTGCTTATTAATGGTCAACCCGTTCAGTATTTTGTCCCGGAATGGGGTCTCCAGCAAGGAGACCCGCTCTCACCCTATTTGTTTGTTATTTGTACACGTGTGCTTTCCGGGATGCTTCAGAGGGATATCATTGATAAAAAGATTCACGGCATCAAAGTTGCTCGCAAATCTTCAGTTATTTCTCATTTATTCTTTGCGGATGATTGCCTCCTTTTTGCTAGAGCTTGTGGGCAAGAGGCTGGTCGTATCCAAACTATCCTTCATGCTTATCAAAACGCTTCGGGCCAGGTTGTGAATGCTGAAAAGTCTGAGGTTTCCTTTAGAAATAATGTCTTGGAGAATGTTAAGGATTATATCAAGGATAAGTTAGGATTCTGTGGTGTCCATAACCATTCTAGATACTTAGGCCTGCCAGTTTTCTTGGTAGATCAAAGAAAGTTGTCTTCAAACTTGTTGTTGATAGGGTGTGGAAGAAAGTTAAAGGCTGGAAGGAAATTTTTTTGTCGCAAGCAGGGAGATAAGTCCTAATTAAATTCGTTGCGCAAGCCATTCCCACGTATATCACGAGTTGTTACCGTATCCCAGAAAGTTGTTGTAATGAAATTGAGTCAATGCTAGCCAAGTTTTGGTGGGGTCGAAGGACGAGAATCGAAAGATTCACTGGTTGAGCTGGGAGATAATGGATCAATCTGAGGGGGATGGAGATATTGGTTTTAGATTGATTCATGACTTTAACTCTAGCCTTTTAGGGAAGCAATTTTAGCGTCTGTTGCAAGCTGATGGTTCCTTGTTGGAAAGATTTTTCAAGGGTCATTATTATCCGAGGTGTTCTATTGCGGATGCTCAAATTGGTTTCAAACCTAGTTACGCGTGGATGAGCATTTTGAGCTCCAAAGATCTGGTTTTAAAGGGAGCAAGAT
Source organism: Lathyrus aphaca (assembly GCA_963966055.1). NCBI lineage: Eukaryota > Viridiplantae > Streptophyta > Magnoliopsida > Fabales > Fabaceae > Lathyrus > Lathyrus aphaca. The sequence continues at coordinate 7,554,964 of OZ014521.1, forward strand.
GGAGGGTAGGTAATGGTGAGAAGATTTGTATCTTTGGGGGTAACTGGATTCCCACTTTTCCGCGCTTCAAACTACCAACCCCAAGTGGTGTTTTTGATCAGTCTGCTACTGTTAGTGGCCTTATTGATTCAAATTTGGTTTGTTGGAATATGGAGGCTATAAAGGCAATTGTTGATGACCAAGTTGCAACCCATATTTGTAGCATTCCCTTGTCGTTAAGGTTGCCTGATGATAAGCTTGTTTGGCACCATGAAACCGACGATGATTATTCGGTTAGATCTGAGAATCCTTGGCTAGGTTATTAAAGTCGTAGTAACAAACCAAGTTCTTCTTCGAAGGATAACCAATTCCTTTGGAAACACTTGTGGAAGCTAAAGGTGAATCCTAGAATCAAAAGGTATGCTTACTGATAAACTATGTCCTTTTTGCAATTCTGATGTTGATGACTCTTCCCATTTCTTTCTCCATTGTCATTTTGTGCGAAGTACTCTCTTTGCGGATCCTCTGGGTATTTGGGTTCCCGCAACAAGTGATATTGTCGATTGGTTTGGTGAGATTCTAGCTAAGAAGGAGACGATCTTAGGACAATATGTTGCGACGAATTTGTGGAAAATTTGACAAATTCGCAACTGTGTGGTGTTTAGGAATGTCAAATCAGAGGCTAAGTAACGTTGGAAGTTTGGAGTGCGGTACATGAGGAATCCTCTGTTCCGGTTAGCTCTTCGCAACCCGTTTGTGGTAACCCAATGGCTGGCTGGTGCAAACGGATGCCAATTGTTTTGCAGACGGCGTTGTTTCTCTAGGGTGCGTCATCAAAGATCCTACTTCCAGCATCTTCCTCGCGGCAACGAAAAGATTATCCAGCATGATGGATCCTTCTAGGGCAGAGGTATTGGTAATCTGTTGGTCGCTGCAACTTGCGAAAGATTTAAGTCTCACGAGTTTTGTCCTTCAGTCGGCTGCTCTTGCTATTGTTGATTTTATTAATGGTGTTATTGTCAATTCTAACTTGGAACATATTGTGAGAGACTATCGTTCTCTTATATCTGAGTTTGTTAGTGTTTCTATTATGTTTATTTCTCGAAACTGTAATGTTGATGCTCATCACTTAGTTGGTGTAGGGAGATCTTTAGGATCAAGAAACTGGACTGATTTTATACAAAGTTTTGTTGATCATGTTTGTAATGTTTCCTCTGTTATTAAATGGAAACCGTTTTTACATCAAAAAAAGAAGAAAAAAAAGAGAGGCTAAAATATAAGGAACCTGGGAGGAGAAAGAACAAGCCAACATGTGTTTATAATTTTTTTATTTTTATTTTTATTTTTTTGTGTTTCAGATTTATCATCGTCACTGTTTATCATTTTTTTTTCTCCATCTTTAAATCAACATATGTTGTATATCGTAGTTTGTATGTATACTCATGTTTTTAGTTTGCTTACGCATTAAAGTATAATTGTAATTATAATATTTGTTTTCGAACATAACTTTTATGGATTAATTGTTAAGTTAATCCTAATAATTTACTTGATTTAATAAATGATTAGAAATACAAGTTCTAATTTATGTTAATAGATCAGATTTTATTTTATTTTTTATTTGTTTTTGACCCGATTATGAATTTAGGTTTTATTTATTATATTCGTATGTTGCGTGATTTAAAATAAAAAAAATTGAAGAAAAATATTGTCGATTCAATAAGGATGAAGGTCCCCAATTGCAGAACCGCTGTAATAGATCAAAACATTATCAATTATAAGCACAGGGTTTGAAACCTGTAGATTATAAACACATTACTGTGAAATGACAGAAAACAATCCGATTGATCCATGATTTGATAAGAATAACACAACACTCAATTTATGTACTAGCTGTCTTAACTAAAGCAATGACAAAAGACACCAGCAAATAATAATCAGAACACCAGTTCGTGAGCTTCTGAAACAAAATCTCCAACTCAATTTGACCGAGCACTTGCAATAGGAAGTTGCTGAAGAGGTAGAAAGTAACCACACATATTTGGAGAGCCAATGAAGAACACTAACAACTCTGCCATTGTAATTTGACTCACCTCCTAAACATAGATATGTATCAAGGGGAAAATTAAGCATCACATTAAGACAAAAAATAAGTTCATCTTTTTTTCTTTAAATACAGGCAGTGAATATTTTATTTTTTTGCATTAACCTACCTATAAAACCTTAGGGGTCGGACTTGGTAGTGAAGACTTGGGACCTAACAATTTTTGTGTTGAACCAATCCATACAGAGCTTCGTTTTGACTTCAATTGAGCTCCCTGCTAATGAACACTTGGATTGGTTCTTCCGGATTAGTCTATCATTGGGTCAGGTACCGAGTTTTCAAAAAACAAAACCCTCTACCTATAGTCAAAGAACCTTGTTGACAGGAAGTACTGAATATATCTACAAGAAATATGCATGGACAAAAAAATTATACTTGAAAAACCAAAGGAAGAGCATAACTTATGAGAATGAATGATAAACAAACCATGAGGTTTGCAATAAGCATCATTCACATCAAAATTTCAAAGAAATTAAGTATAGAATTAAAATTTGTCTTCAGTTCTTTAGGATAAAAAAAATAGTACATCTGTTAAAAAATTTATGAAAGCGAAAAGCAAGGCTTCAACAAATTGCTTCATACGCTCAATCTTTCATATGGAGAGCATGAAAATACTTAAACACAATTCAGACGACAAGGACTAACAACAATCAAATGAAGGCAAATGAAATTAGGAAGTCTTACATGTGGATCAAGGTGCTTTTACCTCAACAAATTCTACTTGCTGTTTTATAAAGTATAGATAGAGTAAACAAGTTCACCAAAATAGCAAAAATAATAGTTGAAAAAGAAAAAAGTAAAATAGTATATTGTTCTAGAAATAATCGAGGAATGTGACAGATTCAGGAAGAGGAACTTGATGATAAAGAAGGAACATAGAAGTTGCAAGAATGACCAACATGGTTTCAAGTAGTATTTCAAGTATAACTGTTATTTAGATAAAATTGAGGGATGACTGAAATCAAACCCATAAATAAGTTCGGTTAGTATTTTTGTAATAAGGAGAAGAGTTGCATCAAGTAATATTTGTTTTCACTGATAGGAGAATATGAAGTAAATCAATAATTCTCCACTCAATTATTGCTCATAATTTGTGGGTGCAGCGGAAGATAAGGTTGAGGAACATAACCCTGTTTTCTCAACTCAAGAAGAAGAGTTTTAAGAATCAAATAGATCTCAACAGATTGTGAGTGACTTCCATCAGCAGCAGAAAACATATGAGTTCCACCATTGACATCAATCCAGCTGTATCCAGTTATCTTTTGAACTCCTTTTTCCTTCATTAAACTTCTAACCTTAAGAACACTTTCCCACTCACCAGCCCCAGCATGTACATTTGAAAGCAAAACATAGTATCCAGAATTTGTTGGGTCTAGTTCAACAAGATGTCTTGAAGCATGTTTTGCCAGCTCAACATTTCCATGAATCCGACAAGCACCAAGAAGTGACCCCCAAGTACCCGCATCAGGTGTGAATGGCATGCTCTTTATGGTATCGAATGCTTCGTGCAAACGACCAGCACGACCATACAAATCTACCATGCATGCAAAGTGTTCCATCCTAGCACATATCCCGTATACCTCGGTCATGCAACGGAAGTAGTATACCCCTTCCTCAACTAGGCCTGCATGGCCACAAGCCGATATTATAACGAGAAAAGTAACATGATCAGGTTGAATCCCAGCTTCTAACATCTCATGGAATAGATCCAGGCATTCTCTTGGGCGGCCGTGGTTTCCATAGGCCGCAATGATGCTATTCCATGAAACTTCATTCTTGCAATCCATCATGTCAAACACATGCCGAGCCAAAGCTAGTTTTCCGCATTTAGAATACATGTCGATGAGTGCACTTGCAACAAAAGTGTCAGAGATAAACGAGTTTCGTACAACAAAACAATGCAACTCTTTCCCGTTATAGAGTGCCGGTAAATTTGCACAAGCAGAGAGAGTAGCTGATAAGCTCACAGCGTCAAACTTTGTTCTACTCATTCCCATTTGACGAAAAAGATCGACGGCCATTTCTGGTTTACCATTCTGTGAGAAACTTACAATCATTAAGTTCCAGCATACACTATCTTTTTCAGGCATTCTTCTGAAAAATTGATATGCAAGATCCAGTCTTCCACATTTTGCATACATATATGTGATAGACGATCCCACTTGACACACATTCTCTAGTCCCTTTTTCAGAATATCGCAATGCAATTCCTTTCCAAATTTCAGAGACGCCAAAGCAGTACAAGCGGGCAAAACACTAGCCATAGTCAGGCAATTAGGCATCATTCCCTCTTGAACTAACTGCCTAAAAATGTTTATAGCTTCAATATTCAGCCCGTTAAGCACATAGCCCGAGATCATAGCTGTGCAAACTGCAACATCAACCAACATATTTTGTTGGAAAGTCTTGCATGCCATCTCCACATCTCCGCCCTTGAAGTATATGTCAACGAGAGCACTCTTCAAATAAACATCAAAAGGCACCCCATGCCGCACTATATAACAATGAACTTCCTTACAATGTTTAAGACTCCCAGATTCAAGAATAGAAGGAAGGAAACTTGCAAATGTAATCGAATCTAGTTTGACTCCACTGGCAACCATTGCTTTTAATAAAGGCGCAGCCTCGTCTGTTAATCCATTCTGCACATATCCAGCAATCAAACCATTCCATGTAACTGTATCAGTCTGTGGCATCATATAAAAAATCTTTCTCGCATCAAAAAGGCTCCCACATTTAGAGTACATTGTAATAAGTGTGTTTGCCAACTGAGGATCAGACTCAAATCCACTCCTAATAACAAGACCATGAAGCTGAATACCAGCACCAAGTATCCCTCTCGTAGCACACACCGACAGAAGACAAACAAACGTAACCGAATTAGGCTTAACGCAAGAGTTCCTCATTTCCTGAAAAGTTCCCAACGCTGAACTAAAATCCCCGTTTTTCACATAACCATTAAACATAACATTCCACAAAATACAGTCTCTCACAGGCAATTCATCAAACAGACACCTAGCATCATGAACATAACCATTATCCGTATACAACTTAATCAAAGAACTACCAATAAACAAATCCATATGAAACCCCATCGACCTCGCCAAATCATGAACCATCTTACACAATTTCACATTATTCAAACCACCACAAGCTTTAATCACATAAGGAAATGTATACTTATCAGGTGCAACATTACTACCCAACATCCTAAAGAAAAACATCAACACAAATTCAAAACACCCCATCATAGAAAAACCTCTTATCAACCAATTCCAAGGAAGACTATAACATAACTCAACCCTAAAAAACAAATTCCCAGCATCATTGAATTTTCCACAAAGAACATACATTCCCAGAATCCTTGAACCCAATGTAAGACTATTACTCATTCCACCAACAACAACCTGAGCATGAATTTGTCTAACTTGTTTAACCATAGACGCATCAGAATTTGAACTAGCCCGAAACATAGATTCCAATTGAGCAGTGAAAGATTCTTCCAATAAACGTGATTTTGACAAGACATAACTGCAAGTTGTTGTTGTTGTTGTTGTTGTTGTTGTTGTTGTTGTTGTTGTGTATGAACTTCGTTGTTTGAATGCAACATAGAGAAAATGCTTTACTTGTTTGAATCCAAGTTTGTAGTTCATGGCAGAACAAACAACAGTAGCAGAAAACGAAAACGGAAAATTTAGCGATGTTGATTTTTGAAAATGGGGTGCAACTGTTATTTAGATAAAACTGAGGGAGGTAAATGTAATTTTCAAAAGTAAATAAATAAGAATATGTTAAACCTTGAAGAGAGAGAAAGTTCAGGGATATGGTTACTATGGTTGGCGGTGGTTTGAAGGCGGCGATGAAAATGTCGTCGTCGGTGAGTCACGTGCGTCCGCTTACATGCGCATCATCGTCGCGGTTAGTGTCGCATCCACACGACCTTGTGAAATGGGTAAAGAGAGAAGGTGGTTTCGTGCACCGTGCGGTGAAGATAGCGCAACTCGATTCCGGTGGTTTAGGGTTAGGGTTAGTGGCTAAGGAAGAAATTCCGATTGGTACTGATTTAATTGTTCTTCCTCAGCATCTTCCTTTGCACTTTACGTCTTTTCATCAGGATGAGAAGAATGATGAGAACTCTCTTCTCCTTCAATTGAGCTCACATGTTCCTGGTAAATTAATTTGACTGTTTGTATAGTTTGTTATATGAATTGCTTATATATAAGTGCTTATATGATAAGCACTTATGCTAAAAATGTTGAATTATGCTATATATGAATTGCTTATGATAAGCACTTATGCTATAAATGTTGAATTATGCTATATATGAATTGCTTATATATAAGTGCTTATATAGATTGTATAAAGTATTGAGTTCTCAATGTTGAATAAGTTGGACAATTTGGTAGCGTTTAACAGATGAACTATGGGCAATGAAACTGGGTTTGAAGCTTCTCCATGAAAGGGCAAAACATGGATCGTTTTGGTGGCCATATATCAGTAATCTCCCAGAAACTTACACTCTTCCGATCTTTTTTCCTGGGGAAGACATCAAGAATCTGCAGTATGCTCCTGTTCTTCACCAGGTACTATCCTGTTATTCATTGAGGACTGAATCGGGAATCGTATATGAAATAGTATTAATGTTTCAGCTAGCTAATTTTAGTTGAATGCGTGAGACAGGTAAACAAAAGATGCCGATTTCTTCTTGATTTTGAGCAACAAGTCAAGCGTGCGTTAGTTGGTGTTAAACCAGATAAGCATCCTTTTGATGGTCAAGAAGTAGATGCTTCGTCTCTTGGATGGGCGATGTCAGCAGTTTCTTCTAGAGCATTTAAGTTGCATGGTAACAAGAATTCAAATGGGATTAACTTTGATATACCAATGATGCTCCCTCTAATTGACATGTGTAATCATAGTTTCGATCCGAATGCTAGAATTGTTCAGGAACAAGAAAGTGGTAGCACAAACATGCGGGTGAAGGCATGTTTCTTTTTAGTCGCACAAAACAAATCTTCTTTTTAGAAACAAATATTGATTTATTCTTTGTTGACGAGTCCAATCTTTGCATTAGGTTGTGGCTGATAACGTAATCCGGGAAGATGATCCTTTATTACTCTGCTACGGATGTTTAAACAATGATCTTTTCCTTCTTGATTACGGATTCGTGATACAATCAAACCCTTATGACTCTATCGAGCTCAGATATGACAGTGCTCTTTTGGAAGCTGCAAGCATGGCGGCTGGAGTTTCTTCACCAAATTTCTCCACACCTGCTCCATGGCAGGAAATTATTTTATCAGAGCTAAATCTAGCTGGAGAAGCTCCTGATCTCAAAGTCCGTTACACAAAATTCTACGTCTGTTCTTAATTATTAACCTTAGCACGAGAACCATAATGTCACAATTTGATTTATTTGTAACAGGTGAGCTTAGGCGGTCAAGAAATAATCGAAGGTCGTTTATTGGCCGCACTGAGAGTCCTCCTTGCAACCGATATGGAAACTGTACAAAAGTATGACCTCAAAACACTCAAGTCTTTAGACGCCGAGGCCCCACTTGGTGTTGCGAATGATATTGCTGTATTTCGTACCTTGATCGCTCTCTGTGTCGTTGCATTGGGACACTTTCCCACCCAATTAATGGATGATGAATCTTTATTGAAGCAGGGTGCTTCAGGTTCAACAGAGTTAGTCATTCAGTTCAGAATCCAAAAGAAGTCAATAATTCTTGACGTAATGAAAAACCTTGCCAGGAAGGTAAAGGTTCTTTCATCAAATGAGACAGTTACTGCTGAAGGTTAAGATTCGACACTTTCCGGCATGAATCTCATCTCTTCATAGTTGTCTTGTCATGTGATTTTTATTCTTGTAAGATTCTAACTGCATTATGTTTTCTTGTCAAAATGGGTCAACTATGAAGTTCTAGATTCAATGTCCACTCTATTGAATTAGATGTTACGTACAAATAATGAGTGCATTTTACTTCTACATTGTTTTGTTGCAATTGTAGTATTTGAAAGTAACATAGTTAGTTTTCCATGGAAGTCAAGACTAAAAATGTGTCTCCAAAAATATTTATATAACTGGTTTTCTTTAATAACAAAATAGGCACAATTTGTTTAGTCTATTAAAAACCAAGTTGAATGTGATCTTTTATATTTTATTCTACAAAAGCAATTATATTAAATGTTACAAAACATATTTGAGTGGAATATAACATACATGAAAAGATACACACTTCCTTCCAATAAAAATAAAGATACACAATATAAAAAAAAACAAACTTAAATTGATCCCTTAACTTAACCTTGGGTCCAATTTGATCTGGAAATTATACTCTGTACCCCTACGATTAGTCTGATAATCTTACAATTTTTTTTAAATTCTAATTTTGTCCTTTTAAAATTTAAATAAAAACTTAAAAATTTTACCGCGAAATCAGAGTAAAAAAATAATATTTTTTAATTTTGAAAAAGACGAACCGGAAGTAATATGGGTAAGAGTTCCAGTTTGAAAATTTACAAATCAGAAATAGCTTGGAAGGGTTTTCCAGTGTAAAAAATATACAAACCGGAAGTAGCCTCTTGATGTTTTTCGGTTTGTAAATCCTTAACCGGAAGTAGCGTCATTGGGTTTTACGGTTCGTTTTTTTTTTTTTTTTAATTTTTAAATTTTCAATTTTTTTTAGGAGACAATGAGCTGTCTTTGATGATATGCGCGAAGGATGACTCAAAAGGAGACAAGGATTCCTTCGTATCATGAGTATGTTGAACAATCACAAAACAATTCTCAGAAATCGTCGAAGAGGTCATGTTCACAGTTATCACATACGTCAAAGAAAAAATCGTCTCACAGGTACATTGCACAATTTCCTACACATATCAGACATTTTATTGACGACATTGTTGATGTTAAGGATGATGAAAATTGTGGATTTAGAGTCATTGCATTAATGCACGGGTATGATGAAGATGGTTGGTCAATGGTTCGTCGTGATCTCGATAATGAAATCAGAGGACCTAGAAATAGTCTTTATGCGAAGTTAATTGGTAATCGCTTAGGAAAAGTAAGAAAATCCTTGTTGATATCATCTGTAGGTTCTCAACCATATGATAAATGGATGACACTACCAGAAATGAGTTATGTAATAACAAATCGTTATAACATCGTTCTTGTATCCTTAAGTTATCTTAGTTTGACGTTCTTCCCTATGACAACTAAACATAATTCTAATGTAGTGCGTCAAGTTCCTGCTGGTATAAATGCGTAGGAACTGTCCTTCCATCGGGCAATCGACGATGAATATGTCTGTCGCGTCCTCTGATTCGAGACACTGTAAAGAAAACAAAAAAAAATTACACAACCGGATGTAGCTCATGAGCTACTTCCGGTGTGTAACGTTCTAAACCGGAAGTAACAATGACCCTACTTACTTCCGGAGTGAAATTCAACAAAACTCAAACCGGAACTAGCTTACTCTAGTTTTCCGGTTGGTAAAAATATGAACCGGAAGTAGCTCCTCTGGGTTATCCGGTTTGAATTTTTTACTGTGTGAATTTTTCTGTGAAAATCTGGTCTGAGGTGAAATGAGGTGAAAAAGTTCAAATTTTTGAAATATTTACTATTTATATGAGGGTAAAATCGTCCAAACAAATTTGACGTAGGGGTACCGGAATAAATGTGGGGTACAAGGTATAATTTCCATTTGGTCTCTTATCTTTAAAAAAATGTCAAAATAGTCCATTAATTGTTCAAAAAGGTCCACATTAGTCATTTTCATCCATTTTTTACTAACGGCGTTAACTTTTGCTTGTGTGACATCTGATGTGATCCTTTCTGTCCAGTTGATCATTGCGTGACATGTGAGGTCATTAAATACTGTAGCGGTAAAATCGTGAGTGTAAGCTATTGATTAACTTAACTCGATTAACACAGAGTCGCCACCGCGCTTTTCTTTATTTCCGAATGGAAAAGGGTAAAAGAACGAATAAAAACCTAGGATTCTAATAAGCAAAAGCTAAAAGAAATAAACAGAGATTGGGTAAAGGGATTGGTTATGAACCGGGAAGGTTTTAGGCACCCGACTCATCCGTAGTACTCTACGGGAGCCCTTTGAAATACTTATTACTTTTTGGTCTGAAATTGGTTTGTTTAAAATGATGGAAGAGATGAGAAGAAGAATATTTTTTAATGATTTTTGTGTTTGATAAGGTTTTAAAGCCTTATGCCTACGTACCCACAACGTGCAATGCGAGATCAAAACCCCGTAGTTCGTGGTACAAAGTTTGAAAAGAATAAGTGGGTTGAGTTGATTTTAAGATGTAAAGATAAGTCGTCATCCCTTAGCGAATAATTCCGCTAAAAGGGATGAATCATATCTAAACATGGAAAAGAAGAAGGGTGCACAAGGCACAAAAACAATTGAATGGATTTGTATTTTTTTAAAATATGTACAAAAATGGTTTTAATATATTTACATGGCTTAATATTTGATTAAGAAAATAAAAGGAAAAGATTAAAAAATCGCTTGACCGAAATCAAGGTTTATTTGTGAAATTGTTTGAAGTTTAAGAAATAAGAAGGTTTTGAAAAAGGAAGAAGTTTTGAAAATTAAAGAATGGGGAGGAGATGAAGAGACTAATCCTAATGCTTGAATTAAAAGTTAAGGAAAGAAATTACCAAGACCAATATGTACAAATCTTCAAAATTCGGACTTCCATCTTCAAAGGTTAATGACATCATTTGAGGCCAAAGTTCTTAACCACTCCAACTTGAGCAAAGGGAATCCTAGAAGATCTAAGTCCAATTTCCAAGAAGTTTGGGATAGTAACCATGAGTCCAAAGTTAGAAGTAACAAGTTTTTTTTAGAGTTTAATCCTTTATTAAGTGTTTTAATATTCAAATGGACAAAAAATAAAAAGCAAGCACAATATGAATATATACAAGCATAATATGAATATAAACAATGATATATGATATAATATGGCAAAATATAATAAGGAGATAAAGGAGCAAGAGATTAAAATAAAAGAATAAAGTGCAAGAGATTAAATTTAAACAATTATATTCACATTATAATATTATATACAATATAAAGTGGTATGATGAACTTAATCAAGCACAACCACAACAATGAAAATAAAACCGAGGCAACCGGATCCAAGTGGATCTTTAATCGAATCGGGACAACTTTAGGTCTATGTTAAGCAATCGCCGAGTAATTTACGAAGTAATTACCCTACAAATGAGGCCGGCCACCCCTAATTAAAGTGGAAAATATTCGTGTTAATACATGTTAGAGAAACGATATAACGAATCGTTCTCCGAAAACATGCCACACTAAAAGAAAGAGGAAGGTCTAATCTTAATCGAGATTATCGTTGAGTTTTCTCGATTAGCAACCTATCACGATCTCAAAGTATGGAGAATGATCCAAATGATCATTCATCCATAGATTTGAAATAATGAAGATTAAACTTAATCGGAAATCAACAATCTCGAATCGGAAGATTGTCATCGACCAAAATTAAAAGGAGGATGAAGAATAATGGATTTAAAAATAGATCCAATAAAAGGATTCAAAATATTTTTAAAAATCATTTTCTAAAGTCTTTTACTAATATCTCTTTATCAAAATATTTTTTAGAATAACTTTTTCCTAAAATTTTTTTTATCAAAAGATATATTTTAAAATAATATTCTAATAATGTCATTTAAAATATTCTTTACTCAAACTCCCTTTTTTTTAAAAAACAATTAAACAAACTAAGGAAAATAAAAATAAACTAGAGGAATAGGGTGAAGAAAAGAATCCATGGGTTGTAATATCAAACTGGATCTGCACTTGATCCAAGTCCAATACTATAACACAATTCCCTTATTTAAAATAAATAATTAATAAAATTATAAAAAAAAAAATAAACAAAGAAAGAAAGAAGAACAAAGCTCTTCTTCTTCTTGCGTGAACAAAATGGAAACAACAGGGGATAAGAAACGGCTTGCGGCACACAAGAACAAAGGCAAACAAAATTCACGGCGGAATCTCACCCCTAACAATCAACCGAACAACGAAATCAGCTTCTCCTTCTTCTTCTTGTCTCGATTCTTTCTTCTCTCAATCTTCTTCTTTCAATCTCAAACCCTAAATCAAACAAAGCTTTACCGAAGACTCCCTCCTCTTTCAATTTGGAATTCAATTCAGTTTGGATTGAGAGATTTTAGAAATTGGTTTGAAATGATTTGGGGATTTAGGGATTTTGGAGCTGGATTTGAGTTTGACAGGGATTCTTTGGCTTTCTGAAGCTTCGCGAAAATGAGAGAAAGATGCTTCAATTTATAGAGGGAGAGAGGAATCAATCGAATGTCGTTTGGGGTTAAATCCACTTGCGTTTTGAAAGATCACGGTAATCTCGTGTGCGTTTTCGTTTTCACTCTGAGTTGCTGCGTTTTGATTTTATTTGATTTGCGTTTTAATTGTTGTGATCATTCACGTGTGCAGGTCGTGATGCCTGAAGTAAGCTGGCTGCGGGATGCTTGGCTTGAGCGAAAGTTCATGGGCCTGCTGTGTTTTGAAGTTTGTTACAGCGTGCGGTTGGGTATTTGATGTGGCTTCGGCATATTGAAGCTAGTGGCTGGTGTGTGTGGATATCGTGAAGGCATTGGAGTTGGGCGTAACTTGGCTTTTGTTTTGTTAGCTGGCACGGATAGGCTTGAGCTGCTGGAAAGTATTTGTACTGTGGCTGAGCTAGTGTTGTTGCGTGCTGTATGCTAGATGCTTGGGCTTGCACGGCTAGGCGTGAAGTCCTGTGGGGCAAAAGGCTTGTGAAAGTCTTGTAGGCGCGTAAGCTGGATGCGTACGGGAATGCAGCATGATGTGAGGCTGATTGGGATGGCTGGTGAAATGTTGGTTTGTTGAGCTGAAAATTGTATGCTTGTCACGTGAGGGAGATTTTTTTAAATTGGGCAAGCTGAAGTTTGAAAGAAATGGGCCAAAAAATGGGCCTTATATCTTTCATATTTTTTTCTAAGAAGAACTTCCAATAATTATTTTTGGATGATGAATGGCCTAAAAAAAAAATGGGCTATATATTCTTTTTTTTTTTTATAGAAAAAAAAAAACAAAGGTTTATGTGATTTGTTTATATATAAAGAATAAAAAAAAAAAAATTATAGAGATGAAATAAAAAAATGGAAAATGGAGTTTGGAGAAATATATTTGGAAATGGATAGTGATTTAAACAACAACAAAAAAAACACAATGGATATTGGAGAAATGGAAAAGAATTGATTTTTATGAAATGAATATGGAATTGGATCGAATAAAAAAAAAGTATAGAAATGGATAAAAAAAAAATGGTTTACTGATAAATGGATAATGGACAATGAATTGATTTTTAAACCCGCAACCGACTCCTGATTCTCTTCACCAGCCTCTGATAAAAATGAACACAGTCATCACTAAGCCACTGAACACCTCAAATAAATTGCAACTTGCCAACCGTCATATGAAAACTGTCTTATTCATGTTCTGATGATTTGAAACTAAACTGAGGAAAATAAACTCCTCAGATGAATCGTTGATGAATTGATGAGACGACGAACTGATAAAACACTGGAGATTCACACCAAACTTCGCACAGAACAAACTGCCTAATAACTGATGAACAACCCAAATTTCGTACAAGAAACACTGTCACCCAATCCATCTTATACTTTGAAAACGCAAAAATTAGGGTATTACAAATACCCATAAAATTTCTAAAAAAAATTGTAGCAGCCAAGATTTAAACACTTGATCTCTCAATTGCTTGACAAGCTATCAACCGCCACACCACATCACTTATTTGGATATCTTACACAATAAATGGAATAAAATTGTGTTTTTCTCCACTCAAACCAAAGAGAATCATCATCAAAATAGATTTGCCCAGAGTTTTCTTACGAACCCAGCAACACCAATAATCAAATATAGAAACTGAAATTGCAGAATGAAAAAAAAACTATAATATCTAGTCTGTTACAATTGTTGTTTCTGTTTAGTCCATAGAAATTGTTTCAACTCTCATCTCTCTCATTTGATATCTCTTCTCCTAATTTCCCAAACAAAAACCATATCCCCACAAATCAACACAACAACATAACCATAACCAAAAAACAACCATGGGGTTCACAGAGGAGGAAACATGCAGTTATTCACGATGAGAATCGCGATTAGGGTTTCAGATCTGTGGCGACTTTGTGTGGTTTTGCCGGTGATTGATCTGCGGATGTTGTAGTCGTGCGATTTGGAGAAGCGGCGACGTGGATTTGAAGGATGCGGTTTCGTGAAGGAAGGACACAAAGGTGGAGGGTTGTTCAGTCAAAACGACAGCCGGAGGTGATGAGTGTCATCGTGGTTTCCATTTTGAACTTTCCTTCCACTTCTGATTATTTCAATTTTATTCTATGCTTCAGATCTTTGGTATTGTGAATAAATTTATGAATTTTGTTTCTGGTTCGATTAGAATTAGTTTCGACATTGTTTCGATATGTTTTGTATCAGAATATTTTTCTTGTTCCAGATTCGAAATTACTGTATAAGATTTTATTATTGTTTTGAATGGATACGAGATTGTGATTTTTGCACCAGATTCATGTGGTTGTTGTATTGATATTTTCCCATATTTTAGTTTTGTTATGAGTTTTGAAGTTTGCTGAAAAGTTCTACGAAGTTGATTTGCGGTTTCAGATTTGTTCTCCAATTTTTTATTTTATTTTTTTAATTGTTATCGTAATAGTGAGTATTAGTTTAAAGAAAACTCTGCATATGTATACGTATTTTATATCCAATTGCCTATGGTTTAAATGTTGTTGAAGTTGAAGGTTGTAAAAAATTATGATATTAAGTTAATTTTTGTTTAAGTGAAGGGAAATAATTTTAACTGATAAAGGCTTAATCTTTATTTACTCATAAACCACATGATATTATTTGGAATTTTCTTTTTTAAATGAAAAAGAGTGTACAGTGGTAAAGTATTTTGTCCAACAACTAACATGACCATGATTCAAATTGAGAAGACAAAATTTTGAAGTATTTCTTAGAAATTTTGATGAGCATATGCTAGATAAGCGCCACGCATGATTCCACATTAGCGAGAAATTCCCCAACAGATACACATGTGCGGTACACATGTGCGCCACGCCACTTGTACACTATCATTGATTTTAACTAACGATTTTGGCAAAAAAGGACTAACGTGACACCTTTAAAAACTTAAGAGATTATTTTAATTTTGTTTTTAGAATTAAGGGACTAAATTAGATTCCAAGATAAACTCGGGGATCAATTTGAGTATTTTGACTTAAAAAATAAAAATAAAAATATTTTCTTTCAATTTTCTAATCCCAAATTGAATGGGACCGTTTATATTTATTTATTACGTACACTCCACTGGTAAGAAAATAAAAAATAAAAAAAAAAGATTTAGATATACACGTGGTTAAGAATCACATCACGTGTTGATCCATAATCAACCTCCGTTCCGTTCCGTCTAAGAAGAAGTAATCAAACCTCTTCCCCTACAACAACGTCCTTTCTCATCACCTTGTTTCGACACACAAACGTAACGAGATTCATGTTCATCTTCATACAAGTTGAAACTCAGATCTAAAAATATACATGTATAACTATGAAAGGCAACGACAATGATAAGAAAACAAAAACCATATACTAGTTATAAGTTATAACTATTAGAAGCAAAAGCATGTACAAGAGAGTTATGAGAAAGAAACATAAAACTGAAAAAACATAAACTAATACATATATGATTCTGTCTAAGAGTGACCAAGAAGGATAGTTCTTTCTGATAATCCAAGAGGAGAACGAGATCGAAGACGTTTAACATCTTTGAGTCTTGTCATATACAAATCAGCCTCCAAGGATGGATGTTTGATTTTCTCTATTTCTTGTTTTATCTTTATCACTTGGCTATGAACAGCAAGACCAACATAAATATCTTCATCACTTTTCATCATCATCTTCTCAGAACCCATCTTTTCCAAACTCTCAAAATCCAAAACAATACTCAAATTGTTTTTGCCTTGAAATTGTATCTATATATATACACCTGGGAAGGGAAATAAATAAGGTCAAATCGCATATATATTGTTTATTTCTTCTATTTGAATCCACGTGTGCAACTCAATCATATTTACCAAAATGACCATACTACCAATATCTCGCTTATTTTATGTTGCTTTCATTCTATAAATAAATAAATAATAATTATGGTTCTTTTCAACCGTGCAATTTTGATTCAATGCCAAAGCCACACCACAATTTTGTTTTTATCAAGTCATAATTCTAGATGGATTCATTCTTTTTTTTTTATGGATTCGTTCTATATAAATGAGTTTGAGGAAAAATAATAACTTATATTTTCATTATTATTTTTAACTATAGAAATTATATAATAGCATTTTTATGATCAATCCAATATTAAATATTAATATAATTCAATCATGAACTCTTACTATTTATAGTAAAATAAAATATTCTAATAATTAGAAAAAAATAAAAAATAATTAATAATGAAGTATACTATTTATAGAAAATATTGTTTTCTAATAATAGAAAAATATTAATTTTTTTAGAAAAATAAATCAAGTCCATATTATATCCCGTATTTCTGTATATCAATTATTTTTTATATTATTTCATTAAAATATCTTGATTTTCACATAATTGGTAAAAATATATATGTGCTGCATAGCCTTTTTTTTAATTAAATAATTTAATTATTATTATTTTTGCATCAATTTTTTAAAGTATTTTTTAAATTTTTATATTGAAAGATTCCATTCTATATGTGTTATGGAATTCTCTTTTAATTTATTTTATAATTTCTTAAAAGAAAAACAAGTATTTTTTGTATACCAATTAATTATTATTGACGTCATTTTATTCCATAAAAGAAAACAATGATCTCATTATATTCAATATCACCTACTAATAAAACTAAATGATCTCATTATACTGAATAAACACGTGGAAGAAACTCATCAAATTTGCGTCATCAAGGGTAATTCCGTCCATTTATTCAAAAACTTTTCTTTCATTGTTTCGACTTTCCACCACCTTAGAATGATTTACATCAAAATTTGTAGACCATCGTTCATCCATGGCCACGATATCTAAAACGACAACTAGAAAAGCCACGTGAACCAATAGAAATTGCCCATGTGTGAACCAATAATTATATATTTTATTTATAATATGTGTGCCTCAATATCCACTTTGCAATTTAATTAAATTTATTTGTAAATTGTAAAATTCATACACGTGTGAAAGGTATATTAAGGAGGCTGGTCAACCAAAGAACTTTGAAAAATAAATATGAACCGGTTAAAGATAAAAGCAGTTGACCTATATATAAATAAATTTATACAATTCGGTCACTAGTAAATGCTAGTGAGCCATAATCATAGTACTCAATTTTGCATCTACCTTTTAAAAACTTTTTATTTAGATTAGAATTATTAATTTGATTTTTTTCCACAATTTTAAAAAAATTTAAATAAGAAATTATCAAAATTCGAGACGCGAATTAAATCATTTTCTTTAAAAAGATTATGTTAATATTTAAATTGTGTAAATATATTATTTAATCATGATATATCTAGGATAAAACAACTCAGTTATATATTCAAAGACTATTATTTGTACAGTTGGTAACCGATCTAAGATTACACTCTTTGATAGCACAACGATGAGTCTAATATGATATATATATATATATATATATATATATATATATATATATATATATATATATATATATATATATATATATATATATATATATATATATATTCCACTATGAGTATTTGAACTTTTTATATCAATCATAGATAACACGAAGAAACCACACAAAACATAAAATACATTTTGAGATGGAGCAGAGACGAGAGAGAAAAAAGATTTTTGGAAAGCGAAAATTTAGAGGGAAGAAAATGGATGAAAATGTCTTTATTAATAGACAAAAAACCGATTAAAATGGAAGAAAATATGTGAGAAATGGAACTGTCCATTCAAAAACTAGTTGTTATAAAATTTGATAAACAAGAAAACGTGGAAGGCAAAAATGGGGAGACTTATCATAAACTAAAGCTATTGTTATTAATTAATATTTAATTAATCATAAATTAATTTATAACACATCAAAAATTAATTAATTTACAAAACATTAAGTAATTAAATTAATTAATATTAAATATTTTTCACTATTTTGAGTACTAAAAAATAATGGATCACCCAAGTTTAAGTCAAAGATTGACCACCCCTGAATTGAATTAAATTGAGTCGGTTGACTGGACAAACGAAGATGATGGCAAGCGGGCATGTGTGATGATTCACGGTGGTGTGTCCTCACTCTTTCACAAAATTCTGCACCCATAGGGGCACACCCATGGTGACAAACTTTCTATATATAAACATTACTAAATCCACCTCCAATGTGAGACTTTAATTAAAAAAATTAAGTTCACATTTGCACACATTTGTTCTTATTGTGCTTATTTATTTTCACAATCATTTCAGTTCCCACTAGACCTTTCATTTCCAACAATCCTCCACTTGATTTTAAAAAGTAATTTTAGAAATAACGTCAAACATTTCTAAGATTGTGCATAACCAAAGGTGTCTAAGACTTGAACCTTTGTGTATCAAGTAAGATTCCGATTCAACAAGAGTGGTACGATTATCTTGAACTGTATCTCAAACATCAAACCCACACACAACCTTTTTCTTAAGTTGTATTCCAATAAATGTGTTTTAATAACCTTACACGTCTATCTCAGAATAGTGATTGCTTTAGGAATTATGTCTCAAAATTCTATAGGAAACGAACTCAGTTTCACAATCACACATGCGAGTTTATCAAGAGTACTCGTGTATCTAGGGACTCCCTCATCCAGAGTATAAATCTCAATAAGAGTTTATATTATCTCATCCTCTTTCTCTTCAGGATTCATGCTTCTTTTATTTATACTAACATGGTCACCTCATATTACTCGCAACTTGGTATTACTCATTGAACCTATTTCTTGGGATCTTCAATCTATTAGGCCAAATTACCATCACGAGTAATACATTTCTCCACAGGCATTAGTTTCATCTTCTTGTATATATTATGGACTTTCTCTCTAGCTAATCCTTTCGACAGAGAATTTGTTGAATTTTCATCAGTGTGTACACGATCTAGTCTTATAGCTCCTTTAGAGATATGAGTGAAAATATGCTGGGCCAGGCTTTAGAAGGCATGAGTCTGACCTATGATAAACTTACAAGGCCCGAGTCTGGCCTATCGCCTACTATAGGTTCATTTTTTTGTCTGACATGTCCTTTTTAAAAGTTTGGCCTGACCTGAAAGCCTATTTAAAAGCATGTTTCTTATTAAGGTTTTCAATTAATCCATATTACTCAAGAAGTCTTATATAAACATAACTAAATCCACCTCCAATGTGAGACTTTAATTAAAAAAATGAAATTCACATCTACACACATTTGTTCTTACTTGTGCTTATTTATTTTCAACTTAATGTCAACAATCATTTCAGTTCCCATTAGACCTTTCATTTGCAACAATCCCCCACTTAATTTTAAAACGTAATTTTAGAAATAATTTCAAACATTTCTAAGATTGTGCATAACCAAAGGTGTCTACGACTTGAAACTTTGCTTATCAAGTAAGATTCCGATTCAACAAGAGTGGTACGATTATCTTGAACTGTATCTCAAACATCAAACCAACACAACCTTTTTCTTAAGTTGTATTCCAATAAATATTTT
The DNA here is from genome assembly GCA_963966055.1 of Lathyrus aphaca. Lineage (NCBI taxonomy): Eukaryota > Viridiplantae > Streptophyta > Magnoliopsida > Fabales > Fabaceae > Lathyrus > Lathyrus aphaca. The sequence goes on from OZ014521.1 coordinate 7,574,869, forward strand.
TTTTAATGGCCTTGCACGTCTATCCTAGTTTAGTGATCGCTTTAGGAATTATGTCTCAAAATTCTATAGGAAACGACCTCAGTTTCACAATCACACATACAAATTTATCAAGAGTACTCATGTATCTAGGGACTCCCTCATCCAGAGTATAGATCTCAATAAGAGTTTCTATTATCTAATCCTCTTTCTCTTCAGGATTCATGCTTCTTTTATTTATAGTAACATGGTCACCTCATATTACTCATAACTTGGTATTACTCATTGAACCTATTTCTTGGGATCTCTAATCTATTAAGCCAAATTACCATCACGAGTAATACATTTCTCTACATGAATTAGTTTCATCTTCTTGTATGTATTATGAACTTTCTCTCTAGCTAATCCTTTCGTTAGAGAATCTGCTAGATTTTCATTAGTGTGTACATGATCCAGTCTTATAGCTCCTTTAGATATATGGATGGAAATATGCTAGGCTAGGCTTTAGAAGGCATGGCTCAGACCTACGATAAACTTACAAGGCCTGAGCCTGGCCTACTATAGGTTTTTTATTGTCTGGCATGTCCTTTTTAAAAGTCTGGCCTGACCTGAAAGCCTATTTAAAAACATGTTTCTTATTAAGGTTTTCAATTGATCCATATACTTAAGAAGTTTTATATGTCGGTCTATATATGCATATATAGGCCGGTCTATTTAACATTTTTCTAATATATATGTATATGTAGGCTAACATATTTAGCCTTTTTAAGCACAACGAGATATCCAAATACCAAAGAGGAGAGCCAACAACATTACATGGATAAGAGTGAAGGTATATTAATTATCACATTTTTTATTATATTAGTGATGATACTTGATAAAGCTTAGGATTTATCCATATTTTCTTTTCATGTGTAGTGTCCTCGGCAACATAATGGTATAGATTGCGGATATTTCATGTTGAGGTTTATGAGAGAAACTCTTTTTTTGGATCGAATAGAGATTCCATTCGATGTATGTATTTCTAACTTATGAGTTATTTTAATATTTAACACATATTTCTCATATAATTAAATAGTTGAAACTAAATCAAACTATGTTATATTATTATGTAGTACCTTGATGAATTCATGTGCGCATATTATTCAAGAGATCATTTGGATGAAATTAAAGAGGATTGATGTCAATTCATTATGGAGCTCGGAATTTTATAAGGTATATTGTACTCTTACTTTAATTGATGAGAATTTTGAGTATGTGTAACTTTGTAACTATAGACATTGTTTATGTCTTGTTTTAATTGAATTACAATCTTTTTGTGTTGTTTCAGGTTATATATGCAAAGTAGAAGATAGATTGTGTCAGGTTATATGTGCAAAGTAAAAGTAATATGTAGATTTGAAGCAAAAACTTTGTTGGATGAAATGATTTGTATAAACTGTATAAAACAGACAACGCTTTTTAAAGTAATTTATTTAAAAAAATCCGTATACCTTAGACAGTGCTTTACACTAAAAGCGTTGTCTAAGGTGGGGTTTAGAAAGCGCTTTCATAAAAACGCTGTCTAAGGTTGGGTTTAGACAACGCTTTGACAAAAAAAATGTTGTCTAAGGTATACCAAAAAAATGTCAAAAGCATTGTCTAAGGTATACTAAAAAAAGGCAAAAAGCGTTGTCTAATGGTAGTTGGAAAAAACAAAAAACACTGTCTAAAGCACCATTTAGACATCGCTTTTACAATAAAAACACTGTCTAAAATATAAGCAAAAATGTTGTCTATTGTTAAAGCGTTGTCTAAATGGTGCTTTAGACATCGCTTTTTCAGTCAGAGCACCCCTTTAGATAACGCTTTTGACATTAACAAAAGCGTTGTCTAATCTTTTAGCATTGTCAGTTTAGACAGCGCTTTTAAGTGCTTTCTAATGGCAAAAAACGCTGTCTAAGGTCCTCTTTGTGGACTGGATTGCCAAACCCACAATGAGGACTGCTAGGATCTGCGAAGAAGCAGGGGAAAACCTAACATGTGGCCTCTATCCTGGTCCAACTGCCCCTTGAAACTAGGGATTGTGGGAGACTATTTCATGGGACAGTTGACTACACGTTGCTGATGAGCGCGTGGGGGAGGTGTCCCAATGGTCATCAATATATGGGCCTCACACAAATGGCCTTTTGTCATGCTGGATTGGACCGTGCCCGACGGTAGGGCATGTTGGATTTATTAATTCAGCGTCACCCTTAGGGATTCAATGGGCTTAACATCTCAACCCATGGCGCTTAATAGGCGCAGCCCCTTGAGGACTCTATACTATAAGGAAATAAAGTTGCGCCTTCACTAACATCAATTGCTTATAGTGCAGTGGTAAACGCTTGATCCTACAAGTGGTATCAGAGCAAGGTCATGGGTTCGAATCCCCCCGGCTGACACTAGGGGGAGATTGTTGGATTTATTAATTCAACGTCACCCTTAGGGATTTGATGGGCTGAACATTCCAACCCATGGCGCTTAATAGGCGCAACCCCTTGAGGACTCTATACTATAAGGAAATAAAGTTGCGTCTTCACTAACAACAATTGTTTTTAGTGCAGTGGTAAGCACTTGATCCTACAGGGCAACCCATGACCCCGTCAGGATTGGGTCTTGCCCGACTGTAGGGCAGCCCATGACCTAGTCTAGAACAAAATCAAATCGAATTACTCGTGAATTTATATCGAATTGAATTTAAGCCTAAAAGAAATTTGTGTCGAACTAGAATCGAAATTTGACTCTAGTCTAACTGAGTTGAGATCGACTCGACTCGACTTATTTCCAACGCTAACTACAATTAGAAGTACTAGAAAAAGGTATAATTTTCATAAATTAATAACGATGCCTGATTATAGAAATAGATCTAGTGGAAAATTATGAAAATATTTCTAATAGAATAACTTAATGTATCTTGTAGAAAAAGCAGCTTCGCATGAATTTCGTATTAATTAACAATAATCAGTAATGTTGGTTTGGATGGAGATGGCGGGTTGGATTGGTTTTGAGGATTTTGAAGCTAGATCTATTAAGGAGAGTTTTTTTGAAGTGGTTCTTGTTTTGTAAAAATAATAGAGTGAAGAAGGGGAAGGAAGGTTGCTTTTGGTTGGCTACGGTTTGGTTCTTATGGACTAAGAGAAACGACATTACTTTAAGAGCGATACGTGAAATATTATAGATATTGTGTGGAATATTAAGGCTTTGCTTTGGAGATGGGTTTATATCGGGAAAATTACTCGGACCAGTTTTAGCTTTTATGAATTTACCAAGTTTCTTTTGTTTTTTTTATTTTAAGGCTTAATTGGGTTGTAATTTTTTTTTGTTGAGCCTTGATTCGTTCTCATTTTTCTGTAAGCGGGTTCGAGAACCCTTTGTTCTCACTTTATATATATTATCTTGCTTATTAAAAAATAATCAGTAATATTAATTAAATTTTATAGAATTACAAATTTAGTCAACTCATGGTTCCTTCCTGTATAAGGTTGATGAATGAATAAAATAATGACAACTCTTTCTCTACAATTTTGTTTATCTCCCTAATTAATCAATTACATCTTTTTCAATTGTTGCTGTGAAGAAATGAGTCTTTGAACCAAGATATCTAATGCTTCCTTCATCCACCAATGTTGACAAACTTCTCTTGCTTCACCAACAGTCATCTAATTAACACACAAAAATTACCAATAAAAAATTAGAGAAATTTTGAATGAATTAACTATACAACATGCAAATTAAATAAATAATTAAGAATAAACATACCCATAGTCTTGTCCTAAGATTTTTCTCTGGCCAATAATGAAGTTGCTCCTTCACAAATAAAGGGAACATATACCCTTCATAGTATATTCCATATCTCTTGCTAATGAAATTCCACTGTCCCAATTCACACTGTCATTAAACAAAATCTATTTCAGTTTCATTGTAAATTAATTAACTAAATATTTTCATCATTAACAAGAATATAAATATGTAATTAATGAATATACCTCAACTAATCCTATGACTCCTGCTTCTTCAAGAGATTCCCTAGAAGCAGCTTGTTCAAGAGATTCATCAAGTTCCCATCCTCCCTTTGGAAACATTAACCTTTGAGTTTTCTGTGAACTAACCATTAGTACTTCCAACTCGTTGCTTCTATTACCATCTATGTCTTGTTTATATCTATAAGGTATGCATCTGAAAAAACATTATTATAATAATTAGTCAATAAACATATACTTATTTTGAATGAATATTGCACCTACCAATTTATATTAAAACGTGATAAAATGAAGTGAATATAATATAATATATATGCTCACCCTACAACTTGTCTGCCACCCATACTGTTGTATCTTTGCAACTCCCTTCCAGATCGAGATACCAAACAAACCATCTTTCAAAGAGTTGATTAACACAAATGAATTAAGAATAAGAAAGAGATGAGTAGGTATTTAGAACTGAGGATTGGTATATAAGAAGATAAAGTGAAGATATATATATTGGAATATGATTAAGAATGAAAGGTGGATAGAAAGAGTGGCCAAGAGAGAAGATATATATACACAAAACTTAATGCATATAAAACGCGTTGTTGTCGCGTTTTTTAAATGGAATATAAAAATAAGAAATCAAATATGTCATTATGTGAAATTTAAATATATAATAATGGAACTGATCTTTTAATGCTCATTCTCTTTAAGCTTAGAGTGCATGATTTGACTCTTACTTCTCTTTTTAGAATTATACAGTTTTGAAGACCTCCTTTTATGTGGGAAAAACTGTTTAAAAGGAGATAGTTGTTAGAAGATTATTTGTTTTGTGAATCATTTCCTTTCATCAAATGTTTTACAAGGACAAGTCTATACTTGGTCTCGATGTCCTAAGAGCATGAATCTCGATATCATGTCATTCTTTCTTCACAATTACCAAAGATAATTTTGTTAGAAGCACGTGCATATTTCAACTTTGTTAACCTTCTTTAATATAGTAATATTGTTTCCACATGAACGTTCTTTATTATTAGAATTGAATTAAAAAATGACATGGATATTTCAACTTTGTTAACATTCTTTAATATAGTAATATCTGTTTTCCACATGAACGTTCTTTATTATTATAATTGAATTAAAAAATGAGTAATGTTAAATAGTACGAAAATTTAATTTGAAAAAAATGTAAGAATTTGTATTTTTGTTTTAATATGATTGGTGGGTCAAAAAATCAACTTCTATTTATACTGGATCATGGGATGGTGGTGGTTTTAATTCTACCTATTATATTAAATTCTACCTATTAAGACCTTAGACATCGTTTTATCAAATCCACTATCTAAGATATACATTTAAAAGCGCTTTGAGAAATTGATGTCTAAAGGGCACCTTAGACATCGCTTTTAAAGATATTTTGTGAACAATTTCCGTGTTTTAAATATTTTTAACTTATAGCAACGCTTTTTCACATAAGCAATGTCTACAGTGCACTGTTAAATGTGATTTTTGTTGTAGTGATTGCCTTGTATATGGAAACTGGCAAGTTGAAATGCACAGAGGAGCCCATGGGTTGTTCTAATGAAGCAACCACAAGCATATTTATTTGCACCAACAAATTTTACCCTTTCTAGTTCCTTTCCAATGTGTTGTATACATTGTCTTGAAACAAAACTATGCAAGTTGGTATATATTAGAGTGTTATACCGATGCTTAATGTTAACAACCATTTTGAAACGAGATTCCAATTGAACCTTGTTGCAACTTCAACGTTCAAAGCATCTCAACTTTGACATAAATCTCTCCGGCTTATAGTCAATATGGTTTTTAGTCTCCAATCAGAAAACTCCACCCTAAAAACCATAATTAGAAATATATGTTAAATTATATTTAGTAATGTAATAATATCAAAATTGTGTCTGTGTACCTATTCATTATTGTGTTCCCTACATGAGTAACTCTGTTAGTCCAAGCAACAACAAACCTTTTTTTCATAAGGTTTCAACCATGTTTCGCTCACATACTTAACAAATAAAGGAATATCAACACAAGCAGTCTCAAAGTGCTTCAAGTGTTTGACAAACTCAGTTTCTCTATTAGCATACATGATGTTGCTCCATAGATCCATGACATGTTCTTGTCTTTTTGATTTAACATACTCTTTACATTTCATGCTAACATTTTTTGAAATATGGAACGGACACAACAAATGAGTTGAATTTGGAAACACAACTTCCATGACATTCATCAACGTAAGTTCCTGGTCCGTCACCACAACGTTTAGTAGTAATTTCTTAGGAGAGAACAACTCTTTGAGCTTCTTAGTGCCCACTTAGAGTTATCCTCCCTCCACTACGCCAAAAATGTTTTTTAACAGCGCATCTTAGACAGCGCTTTTAAAAGAAAGCGCTGTCTAAGGTTAAAATTAAAATAAAACACGGAAAATGTTCCAAAAAAATAATGAAAGCGCTGTCTAAGGGGGGGTCTTAGACAGCGCTTTCTAAAAGCGCTGTTTAAGACCCCCCCTTAGACAGCGCTTTTAGAAAGCGCTTTTAAATATAGATCTTAGTCAGCGCTTTTGATAAAGCGTTGTTTAAAGTCTTTAAATTAAAAAAAAATTTAAAACCAAAAGCGCTGTCTAAGGGGGGGGGGGGTTTAGAAAGCGCTTTTGGAAATCGCTGTCTAAGGCATATCTTAGAAAACGCTTTCCACAAAAGCGCTGTCTAAGGTCTAATTAAAATTAAATTTCAGACTTCTATTTTCGTTCTCTGTTCTTTTTGTTTTCCCTCCTGCGAACAAACCCTACCAGCAAACCCCATTACAGCGAACTTGAATACATTGTCATCCTTCGGTTTCCGTCATTGAACGTGTTTGAAGAATCGTATGTGTCTCGACATTTGGGTGTTGACTTCGTTTTTCGTTTCTACTGTTCTTCATTGCGGTATGTTCTTCATTTCTTCATTTTTTCATTTCTTCGGTTTCAGTAGTATTATCATGGATTTGAGTTTTACATTTGATGCTTGTAGAGTCAATAATGTGTTACTTAACAGTTCTGATTTATGATTTTTCATGCTATGTTAACAGTTCTGATTTTTGTTTCTTAACAGTTCTGATTTTTCATGCTATGTTATTTAGGGAAATATCAGTATTTTGAGATTAAATGGTGATATCAGTATTTTGAGATAAACAGTTCTGATTTATCATACTATGGTTCTGGTGATATAATGTTGGAAAGCAATCAAAAAGATTGTGTGATGACTAATAATTATAACTTGATGTTTTTTGGTTTAACTTTGTTGAGATGTTCAATATTGTTCAAACTTCATGTTTCCTTAGTGATTTTACTTGAAGATTGAATAGGTAGTTTTTTTTTTTTAACTGTGAAAGTGTTGTTCATCTCACTTTTAGTTGCCACATCACAAGATAGAATCCATGGAGGACATGACAGGTCCACTAACATTTCATTCTAAAGCAATAACAGTTTGCTTTCTGGCTGCAAATCTAGCCAAAAGATTTCTCCCATAAAATGATTGAACGAACTCTTATATAGTTATAGGTATATTGTAATAGAAAAAGTTTGATTCTTGTAATATAAAAAATGAAAGTGATGAGGTAATTAAAGTTGGTATATTGGCGTATCAGATACGTTATTGAAGTTTATATTAACATTGGTTATGTATACGTTATTGAAGTTTAAAATGAATTGAACTTTAAAATTGTTAGGATATTCAAAGATACTACCTTAGTTATGTATTTTCGTCTGGATTGATTGTTTACTTTAATAAGTAGGAAAACCATGGATAAAACATGGATCTGTGTCGATCGAATGACCAAAGAGTACGAGAGTGGGGTTGCGGAATTCGTTAAGTATGTTGTTCAACACGCTGAAAACCCCAGACGAATGCATTGTCCTTGCTTGCGTTGTTGTTATATTGGTAAGGTTGACGCACATGGATTGAAATCGCATTTGCTGAGGCATGGAATTGATCAAAGTTATCAGTGTTGGATATTTCATGGTGAGAAAATTAACGAGAATGTTGAATCGAGTGGAAAAAGTAATACGACATATGCTTCATACGACAAAGACACAGAAACATACGATTGTGATCGAGTTGAAGAGATTGTAGAAGCACTGGAAGAAGATCTTCATGATTGTCCTGAAATGTTTGAGAGGATGGTAAGCGATGCAGAGAAACCGTTGTACAAAGGTTGCACTAAATTCTCAAGACTTTCTGCGGTATTAAAGTTGTACAACTTAAAGGCGGGCAATGGATGGTCGGATAAGAGTTTCACAGAGTTGTTGGCCCTTATGAGAGAAATGCTACCGGATGATAATGTTCTTCCTAATCGAACCTATGAGGCAAAAAAATGTTGTGCTCTATTGGCATGAGCTATGATAAGATACATGCTTGTCCTAACGATTGCATTTTGTTTCGTAACGAATATGCAACGTTAACTGAGTGCCCTAAATGCGGTTTGTCTCGATATAAGAAAAGATTATCTCCCGCAAAAGTCTTATAGTATTTTCTGATAATTCCGAGATTTAGGCGCATGTTTCGTAGTGAAACCGATGCAAGACATCTTACTTGGCATGCAGATGAAAGAATTATTGATGGAAAGTATCGGCATCCGGCTGATTCACCACAGTGGTCGAAGATTGATAATGATTATCCTGAGTTTGGATCAGAAGCAAGAAACCTTCGATTGGCATTATCTACTAATGGAATGAACCCACATGGTCTTCAAAGTATCTCACATACCACATGGCCTGTGATTCTTATGATTTATAACCTACCTTTGTGGCTATGTATGAAGCGTAAGTACATGATGTTATCTATGTTAATCTCTGGGCCTAAACAACCAGGGAATGACATAGACGTATACTTGACACCTTTGATCGAAGATTTAAAGATTTTGTGGGAGAACGGTGTGGAGGTTTATGATGGATATAGGAAAGAAAGTTTCAATTTGAGGGCGATGTTGTTTGGCACAATTAATGATTTTCCAGCATACGGGAATCTATCTGGGTATAGCATTAAAGGTCAACGTTCGTGTCCTGTTTGTGAAGACGGAACCGATACGATTCGATTGGAACTTTGCCAGAAGAATGTGTTTCTCGGTCATCGTAGATTCTTACATTCTAAACATCACTACCGTGGGTGGAGAAAAGCATTCAATGGAGACACCGAACATCGTAGAGCTCCACCCGCATTGTCAGGTGAACAAGTTTTTGAAAAGGTGAAAGATGTGCGTACTGAGTTTGGCAAGCCTTTTGCACATAAGATTGTGAAAGGTGGGTGGAAGAAAAGGTCGATATTTTTTGAATTGCCATATTGGAAGTCTTTGTACGTGAGACATTTTCTCGATGTTATGCATATTGAAAAAAACGTATTTGAAAGTGTTATCGGTACATTACTCAATATAAAAGGCAAGTCTAAGGATGGCCTTAAAGCAAGGGAGGACATGTTAAAAATGGGAATGAGAACTGAATTAACACCCGTAAAGAAAGGAAGACGAACATATCTACCACCTGCTACTTTTACTTTATCTAGAAAGGAGAAAAAAATTTTGTGTAAGTCTCTGAGTGAAGTTAAGGTTTCAGAAGGATACTCATCAGATATCAGAAGACTTGTTTCTATGAAAGACCTCAAGTTGAAGAATTTGAAGACACATGATTGCCATGTTATAATGGAACATTTTCTACCGATAGGTATACGTTCTATTTTGCCAGAAAAAGTAAGAAGTGCCATAACTAAATTGTGTTTTTTCTTTAGGTCAATTTGTAGTAAAGTGATCGATCCCGAGATCTTACCAACACTATAAAAAGAGATTGTAATTACCTTGTGTGAGCTTGAAATGTATTTTCCTTTGTCTTTTTTTTGACATAATGGTTCATTTAGTTGTTCATCTTGTGAAAGAGACACAGTTGTGTGGACCAGCTTATATGAGATGGATGTACCCTGCTGAACGGTATATGAAAATATTAAAAGGGTACGTGAAATCCCGAAGTCGACCAGAGGGTTGTATTGTTGAACGATACATTGTTGAAGAAGCTGTTGAGTTTTGTACTGAATATTTGTCTAACGTTCAATCGATTGGACTCCCCAGAGCTCAGATTTTCGAAAAAATGGAAGGTAAAAAATTAATTGGGAATAAAATTGTGACAATATCAAGGGATGAACGCGATCAAGTTCATTTGTATGTTCTGCACAATAATAATGAGGTTGAGCCATATGTTGAAATGCACAAGGATGTACTCCGAAGGTTAAATCCGAACAGAAATGAAAATTGGATAGTTATAGAGCACAATCAAAGTTTCATACAATGGTTGAAGGATCATATTTATTCGAAGCGCTCTTCAGATCCTTCTTCGGTAACAGAAAGGTTGAGATGTTTGGATTCCCACAAAATAGACTCCCACAAAATCCAAATCAAAAGATAATGCGATTCTGCGGCATACCGAGTCCGTGGTTTCAAGAAAAGAGGTAATATACAATTATATGACATATATTCATGGAAGTTGTTACATTCTTAATTTGATCTAACTATTTATATGACATGTAGCTTCAAGAAAATGAGGTTAGCAATGCATCCGCACAACAAAAAAAAGAGGTTAGCAACGCCTCCGCACGGGTAAAAAGTGCTGGTGCTAAGAAGACCGTAACTAGGAAAAAACCTACCACCAAGTATAGGTCGTGCCTCAGGACATTTCTAGAGATGACCGATATACCGACCGGAGGTGTTCGGACTGTACATATGGAGGTAGGGATTTTCGGCTTTGATTACGACCAAATGATTGGTAATGAAGACTTCATGCAAGTTTTTGGTCGTGAAGAAATCGGCATCAACGTTGTCAATACATATATTAGGTAAATTCGGTCTACTTTGTTTTATTAATTGAACAACTTATGTTAATGATGTTTACTTTATGTTAATCCGGTTTACTTTATGTTTCAACTGTAATGTTAATGATGTTTTTATATTAGGTTTTTGTATGACAAATTGATGCGCCCCAATGGTTTGGACGTGTCATTCGGATTCTTAGCACCCGCGACCGTCAACTTAGGTTTAATCTTAAGTAGACCGGATACCGTGACGAAGTACGTTCTTCGATCCTCATGGACAATAAAGATGCGGAGAAGTTGTTTTTTATACCGTTTAATACCGGGTTAGAATTTCATTCTAAATTCATCTATTATAATTTTTTTTCCAAGTTACCATCTAACATTTGCTTAATCATTACAGTGGACATTGGTTGTTGCTCGCAATCAATCCTATCCGAGAAATTGTGTATTATCTTGACTCGTTAGGAAATGATTGGACAACATACCCGGATATGAAGGTCCTAATTGACACGTAAGTGAGAATGTTCAAAAAATTTCTTAGTTTATGTGAATTGTTCTAATTGCTTCATTTTTTATTTTATTAGCATCCTACAAGCTTTTCGGGCCCAACGAGATATTCAAACCTCAAGGAGGGGCGCCAACTCCATTACATGGATTCAAGTGGTGGTATATTTTTAATTATCACATTTTTTATTATATTAGTGATGACACTTGATAAAACTTAGGATTTATAATCCATATTTTTTTTCCATATGTAGTGTCCTCAGCAACGTAATCAAATAGATTGCGGGTATTTCATGTTGAGGTTTATGCGAGATACTCTTGTTTTGGGCCGATTAGAGATTCCCACCGATGTATGTATTTCTAACTTATGAGTTATTTTTATATTTACACATATCTCATATAATTAAATAGTTGAAATCAATTCAAACTATGTTATATTATTATGTAGTACTTTGATGAATTCAAGTGTGCATTTTATACAAAGGATCAAGTGGACGAAATCAAAGAGGAATGGTGTCAATTCATGATAGAGCTCAAGGTTTTAAGTAATTAATGACTTGTAAATTTGTAGTATATTGTACATGACTTGTAACTTTGTACATAAATTTGTGTAATTATATTGTACATTTGTAGTATATGTAATGACTTGTAAATGTGTACATAAATTTGTATATATTTTGATACATTTAAGGCAAAATTGGTTTGAATTGGTATATATATATATTTGTTAGCCAAAAATTGGTAGAAAAAAGGCCAAAATGGTTTGAAATGGCATATATAAAATGTGATATTTGTCTGCCAAAATTTGGTTGAAAACAGGTAGAAATTCTGGTTTATAAACCTGGAAAAAATGTGGTTTAAAACAAAAGCTGCAAAAAATTTCGTATACCTTAGACAACACTTTTGGCAAAAGCGCTGTCTAAGGGGGGGCTTAGAAAGCGCTTTTGGCAAAAGCGCTGTCTAAGGTATACCTAAAAAAATTAAAATAGGAGGGGCTTAGAAAGCGCTTTTGGCCAAAGCGCTGTCTAAGGGGGGGGGGGGGGGGGGGGGGCTTAGACAGCGCTTTTCAAAAGCGCTGTCTAAGGTATACCTAAAAAAATTAAAATAGGAGGGGCTTAGAAAGCGCTTTTGGCCAAAGCGCTGTCTAAGGGGGGGGGGGGGGGCTTAGACACCGCTTTTAAGATTTATAAAAGCGCTGTCTAAACCTTTAGCAGCGGAGGTTTAGACAGCGCTTTAAAGCGCTGTCTGAGGCTAAAAAAAGCGCTGTCTAAGGTCTTGTTTGGCATAGTGCTCTCATGTTCAAAATAGACAAATGCTTCCAATAACGTAATTTTTTTTGACGTAACATCAATAGTCTTAAGCAGTGGTAGCCGGTACCTGTATGATCACGATGCACATAATAAAAAAATATGATAAATCAAAGTATATCGGAAAGATATCAAAGTATGATCACGGTTTACATTAACTATTTTTCTTGTATGTACAATAAAAAATGAATTCCAAATGAAACATATTTAACAACTTCATTGAATCAGGAGGTGTCTAGAAGATATCAACGACAACATTTGAGTATTCCTAATTTCTAGTCCAACACATGTATTTTTCTCTATGAATAAGACTCAACAACATTTTCATTTCCATCAATGGACCTCTCTTGCTCGCATTATATATAGCGGTGAATAACTTCATAAAATTTGTACATGAATCTGTAGAAGACCCCGTTGGCTCTAGACCACACAAATAAAACAATTTTTCTACTTTCCACTGCTACCGGAAATTTGGAGTACATGCAAAAAATTTGGTATACCGGAAACTTTAATATTTTCGATATTTCGGAAAATGTTAAATTTGCGGAAGTTTTTTGTATTTTTCAAGTTTTTTTTTGACAATTTCCGGTATGAGTTTAAGATTTCCAAGGAAAATACCAGATTTTTTTAAAATTTCTGCTATTTCTTCATAGGAGATTTTCAAATGTTCAGCACAAATGTAAGATTTTCCAAAAATGCAAAAAAAACGTATCAGAAATTTCGTTTGTACTATTAAAAATTTTGTTGTTGGGATGTTAGTAAGAGTAAATTCTTTTGAAGAAAAGTAAATTTTGGAATTTTGAAATTATGGAAAGTGGTAGGTATAAGTATAGGGTGACAAGTTAAATATCGTTGGACGATGATTATCATGGCCTTGTGTTTAGGCCGAATCAATAGCCCTCTAAATCTGATTCATTGAAAATGAGTTCAGGTTACCTATGTATAATCTTTTGAGTATTGATCTGTGAATGTAGTTCTGATTACCCTTGATCCGTACAATGTTGGATTTGTTGGTTACAAGTTGTCTTTTTAGACCATGATGATTTGTTGTCCCTGATACTTGTTGGTCGGTTCCTTAAAGCCTGTGATGCAGGAATTTCCACGTTGGCCAGAACTATTTGGGTAATAATTTTACTTTACCGTGAAGTGTCTTCATAGTATTATCCTTAGAGGTTTTAGGTATGAGGCAAATTAATGGTTCTTACTTATATATCTTGGAGTGATAGCTGCAACATGGAAAAACATAATCATAATGATTCTAATTAAGTCTATGTAGCCGTTTGTGAATGATTTTATTTCCAAAACATCCATATAAGTAAGAAATATATATCCCTTTTAGGATTGGGGAAACTCAGGAAATTACTCTTATAGTTTTCATTGAGTTCCATTTTAGTGACATTAAATAATAAGCAATTCTATTTTTCTTGTGCTTTATTATCCTTTCCAGCTCTATCCTAGTGTTAATTAGGATATCTTTTTAAGATTACAATATTTCTCCCTGAACCTCGTAGAGTTGAATCTAATGAGATGAATCTTACGAGTTAAATTGAATTATATGTGAAGTTATAAAGAGACAAACTCGAACTTAAAAAAAAATTGTCGAATTCAAATCGAGATTTGAACTTAATTCATTCTTAATGAATCGAGTCAAACTGAGACGAATTCGAGTTAACTCAACTCATTTCCAACCCTACTCTAGTCCTAAATTTAATACAAAATTGGTTATAAGAAAAACATTTGATTTTGTTGATTAATGATGAATTGAAAGATAAAAACAAAAAAACTTAATAACAAGACATTATTACAACTAACTAACTAGTAGTTGTATAAGTAGTAAAGAGAATATAGTTAATATAGTTTGTTATTGAGTCAAATATGAAGTTATGTTTTGTAGTGTATATATTATGATAAGGTAGTCGGCAGTCGACACGGCTTGAAAGAAACATGTTGGGCCCACATACATACGCAGCAGCATGGTATGTTATGCTATGCTGATGGTGATGATATATGCATGCATGCCCTCTTGACTCCCTATCATAATTGTATCAACACTATGCACTGTATTTAACTTTGTATACACCAATACTTAGTTACTCTACATTATTGATATTAGAAAGACAACAAACAACCAGTAAGTCAAACATAAGTTAATTCATCATTTGTCTAGCTACATACTGTTTTAACTTTGGTTTAGGTTTAAGCCCCCCGTAAATTATGCTATCTATAATATGTTGTCCTATTTTTGTATTACTTACATTGCCACCGTAGAAGGTATCATTTATGTATTTCCAACTTTCATATAAAGTTTCAGCAAAATTAGTTTTAAGTAACTGAGCTTTTGATCATTTTTTGTTACTCACCTTGATTATCCAATGAAGCTCACTTGTCTACCCATCAGGCGACTGAAGCACCCCATTCCAAATAGGTTTCATGTAATTGCATTCCAAGAAAATATGTTGTAAAGTTTTCGATTGAGAGCAAAAACAATACTTGTTATTATCAATTAACCCCAAATTTGTGTAATTTTTCTCTTCTTGCAAGCTTTTCATGACAGACTTACGTGTAGTATAAGTTATTAGTCAAACTCTATATCAAAACAACACATTGAATGAAGATTAATGGCTACACCAAAACAACACATACATTGAAGAGATTAGGATACCAAAATTTTCTATTGGCGGAAAACTTAATCCTTTGACTCAAGATCTTCATCATGTTCACTTTAATAATATATGTTTTTAGTCTCTATAATATTATATATACGTCTCTGACTATTTAGTTTGACTTAATTAAAAAAATGTTTTGCTAAAATTCACTAGTTTCGCAAATATATCTGAGGAAGATTTCAACATAAAACAAAAAAAATAGTGTGACCGGAAGTATATCAACGGAGTCAGGGAGAACATAATTAGAAACACACATGGTGTGTGAGAAACCCATGGGGTGGGATAAGAAATTCTATAAAAAAATGGATGTGCTGAATCTCAAAATTGAGAGACAAACCCTTAATACCTAAGAAATATCTTTGATGAAATATATCTTTATTTTTAATGCGACTCAAAATATTGGTCTAGTGTCTTTATCTTTTTTCTTTGGATTTAAATGAGAATTTCATAGATTATTTCAAAGGTTTTCCAATTATTATTTATTTGTGAGGTAGCTTATTTACATGTGCTTCATGTTGGGACGAATTAGAGATCAACGAGAGATCATTTTCTATTCGGGACACACCTTTATGAGACATACACAATATACCCACTTAAAACCTTAAGGTGATGAGTGTGTGGATTCTCTCATTTATATAGTGTTCAATCTTTCCTTTTCTAATCAATGTGGGACTTCTTCCTCACACTTGATTTTCAACACTTCCTTCATCCACCAATTTTCCTTATGCATTATAATTTGTTTAAGCTTAAAATCATTTTGCATTATGTTGTCTCACTATAAGAAAAATGCTCTTCAACCACATGATATAGTGAAATGGAAATCATGTGGCAAAAATGTGTTGTTGTGACGTGAAAAATACTTCACAAATATATTTTTAATCATTTAATAATATTTCTGATGGTTATTGATTTAAATATTTTTTTAAAGTTGTGTCGTGCTTTTCACGTCCCAATATTAATTTTCAAAAAGTCAAACATTTCACCAGAGATTGCACATGGGGGGGGGGGGGGGGAGATTTGGATTTTTAAAAAACTATGCTGTGACGTGAAATTCACGTCGCAACCCACTTTTCACAAAACATGAGAATCTTGTAGCAATTTTGTCTGCACGAAGTCAAGTCTTTGTCAGAAAAATAAGACCGTTGTATCAGTCAAAGTCACCGACATGGTATTCACGTCCCAAGGTAACAAGAGTATTTTCTTTGTCACATGAAATACACATCGATGCTTTGCAACGTGATTCCCTCTTCACAAAACAGAATATATATTTTCCAATTTGTTCCTCTCACTCAGACGCCTCATTTCTCATCTTAATCCCTCACTTATTATCTTTTCTTTTTTCCAGTTCCACCCCCACTCTCTCATTCTCAATTTCTTCAAATTTTCTCATCTTCATCCTTACTCTTTCAACTTCAAATTTTTATCAATTATCTCTTCCAATTTAACAAGGTAAATAAATATTTATATTATGTTTTCTTGATTTAAATTGATGTAAATTGAATTATATATATTTTTTAATTTTGAAAGCTCTTGAAGTTTGACTAAAATTTCGGTAAAACACATTGATGATAAAGCTGAAGAAATCTGGCAATGGACAAAGATGTCAAAGGAGATGTTCTAACTGCTGACAGGACATCTTACTGATATAACACCTTAATTGTAAAACAAATATGTTTAAGATTTGTTACGCTTTTAAAGGATGGATCAAGACAGAATTAGAAGGCCCAAGAAAACAGAAGACTATAAAAGAACACTTAGGTTTTGAGAGTCATTGGCTCTTAGGGTTGTATTTTTCCTCTATAGTATGGGATGCAGAGAGGACGACATTGGTGCATGTACACTACCAGAATCCTTTAGGTAATGGTTGTTGTATTGTTCTTGGACGAAGCTTTTAAGCGTGTCCAAGATAACTTGTAGGTCAAGAAACCGTGACAGGTTCTGTGATGGCAGAAGACAGATGAAACACAGGTTGTGAAGGATGTGGGTATGTTCTCTTATCAGAGTTATAAACGGTGGAGTTTAGCTTTGGTAAAGATTTATATTAGGGTAGTGAGTAGGAGACAAAGTTATAAATGAGGGAGTTTAGTTTTGTGATAACACTACGACTTAGTAGAGTCTTCATCCTGGATTGGTATCCCCAAAATGTTGGTTTGTTAACACCGAATTGGGTCAACATTTTCTGTGTGTTCTTTATTTTCTGTATTGTTACTATTTTTGCTGCTTTAGCTCTTGTCTAACTAGGCAGAGATCAAGTTTTCTAAATCTTGTTAGGACATCTTCGAGTATTTGTTATACCAGAATTTCAATTGGTATCAGAGTAAGCATCCCGGTCTATTTTCTGGATGAGATCTATGGATACTTTTTGGTGATTAAACAAGGAGGAGTTATTGTTTGAAAGGGTTCTGCAACAAAAAACAGGAGGAATGGTAGTTCTCTTGGATGGTGTCCTGAAAGATGTCTTGACATCTTGTCTAGGGCAAGTTGAAGTTGTTATTTAGTGATTTCGCTGCATAAATTCTGATTGAAGAATTCAAATAGTATGGGATACTGGAGTATTTACCTGGTTTTGTTCTTGTAGATGTCAATCAGTTTGAAGACACATAACATTCCAAAGTCGGGAGTAGAGAGATGTTATTGTGATGATTGAGTCTTATGTGAATTGGTACATGGCTGAGTGGCGTCATCATGTATGATGAAGTCAGACTAGATAGAAGAGGTAAGATGAATTAACAAACTCATGCTCTAGGGGTTTGATGATTTTTTATTGGCTAAGTTGTTGAAGACACTTGATATGATGATCTAGTCCAATCAAGGCAATTCAGTCGTATTTTGGAGTCTGCTAGTTATTTTTCAGACTAGGAGGTGCTTTCTTGGAAGCATAGAAGTGAAGACAGTAGAGGTGATTTATTTTCACCGTCCACAAAAATCGTGAAAGGAAGAACTCATACTTCTTAACCCTAAGGATGAGTTGACAAAGTTAAGGTAATTAGGATTGCTTCAGAGAAAATATTAAGAGCTTGAGTCAAAGGGGCAACCTTGATATCTTAACAACTTACTCAACAATAGAAGAAGACAACATGAAGAGGAATATTGATATGATATTCAGAATATGCTAGAATCAGACATGGGTTATAACTACAAGGATTAAAAATTAATTGTTTTGTATAGGTTTGATTATTCTTGTGATTCAAGATTGATGATGTTGTATCAAATGTTCTAACATCTTTTCATCAGAGGTTTGGAGAATCATGGGAGGGGTTCTACATTCACTCAGAAGTCTCCTAGGCTTTTGACCTAGGATTATTGGCTTCACATCTTTTCTTGGAAAGCATTGAGACTTGTCCAGACGGTGATGCATTTTTTAAGATGGAAATGGAAGACTATGAAGACATCATAATCTTTATGACTACTTGGATTGGTTTATTTATGATCCAGGTAATTTAGGGCATTCCAGAATGCTCATCATGGAGTTCAGATAGGTGTCAATATCAGCAACTTCGTGAAGACGACTCTACTCAAGAAAAAAGTGGCATCCTTGGTACAACTATGGGGGATAGTTTCTAACTAGTCCTTCTGAAGATTCAAACAATGTCAGGTTTGCAGTCTTTGGAGAAGCACTAGCAGGTATTCATCAATGTGTGAGATTGTTTGGAATAACTACAAAATCAACAGAATGGAGGTTGTCTACTCAAACTTGGTTGGTGAATCAAGTCTATGACAACATGAGACTTTTGTTTTGTAAAGGGAGGAAGTTCTTTCAAGTGGCAGAAAAAGGAGCTGCATTCAACAACTAGATGTCATCATAATGTTCTGAAATCTAGTTCAACATCAGAATATCTGTTAGTGGAGTGGCACATCAACTCAAGATAGATGTCATCATAATGATGATTCATGAAGGAGGTTATCAAACTCTGGAAATTGGTTGATCTCAACATTGGATCCGAAGAATCAAAATAATCAACATGTGATAGCTGGTTAGTCTTGAGGATTGTCTTGGAACAAGTTATCCTTGGGCAGAAGGGTGATGAGTTGAAGACACAAGGAAATTATTTCTTCTTGAAGGTGGATGAGAGTTTATTTCTCTCTTTCTAGAGTTCTTATTCAAGTTGGTGGCACAGTGTTGATTAGAGTTCTTCAGTTCTTTGGATTACTATGTTATATTAAGTATAATTGGTGGAACATATCAAGAACTTTGTCTTGGTGTGTGAAAGATGTTCTAACTTGGTGTTAGGACATTATATGGGTTAGATATCCTTGGTAAAGGATGATTATGCTTTGGTATTAGAGGTTATTACCTACATTATTGCCTAAGGAGCGCCTACATAGTCATACGGGAGAATGATGAAGTAGAAGGTTTTCCTTGGAAGGAGAATGTAGAGAAGAATGAAGTAGATCGGGTATTGATTACTTGGAAGTTTGAGAGGGAATGACTTCCTTTGAAGAGTTGGGTGACTGTCTAATTTTTAAAAATCTTGTGGAAGGAGTTTGTCTAGCAATTAATGCTTTTCTAAAGCACGTGTCCAGTATCTGTCACTGATGGGAGGAAAAAAATTGACTTTGATCTTATTCCAACAGTTTGTTACTATGAGGATGGTGATCCTTATGTGCCTCACATATAGCATGATGGTTTTCATGTGTGAGTGACTGTTATTTCTTGTCATAAGGGATAGTGGTGCCAAAATGAATGTGCTTCAGTAGGTGGCTGGACAGAGAGTTAGCTCTTGAAGACATTAAATATGTGTCTTATGTTTTCCATTCATTTCTACGCAGGTGCTCAGGGGGAGCACATATTTTCTTAGATATGGGGAGTTGCCTCTTGATCTAAGGACATAATCCAAAGGTGCAGTCTACACCAAGCTTGTGGTGAGTGTTAATCAGATTTTTCCATCCAGGAGGGATGAAAATGTCATGTGTGATGTCGTGAAATTGTATTGTTAAAGTTGGGGGAGACTTGACAATACAGAATATGTGATTCTTGTTGGATGCTTAAATAATCATTAACAAGTCTGGGATAATTTATTTTTCTCTGCAGGTTCCTGTGAAGATACTCTGGTTATGTCTAATCAGAAAAATCTTTGGAAGACTAGACAATGCCGGAAATTGTTGTAAAACATAATTATGAGCAATTAGACGGTTGGCCTTGGTTAGTGGAGAACATGCGCGTGGGAAACATGTTTTTTGTTACTTACTTTATGTTGGACAGTTTTCATTAGAAGAAACAATCAAAGTATTCTTGGCCGGTGCACATTACTTTGCATGAATTTACATTCTTGGAATTACATCTTCATAAAATTCTTCTGTTATTTCTCAAGGATTTCGTTACAATCTAAGAGGAGTCTTGGCTATTTAAGGGGGTTCATGGTTCAGCGCATATCAGTATCAGGTTCTTTGTGGTACTTATCTCAAAATGTTCGTTCAAGTCTGGGCTTGTATTGGTTGGGTATGGGAATGCCTTGGTTGCTTTTATCAATTTTTGGCTAAAAAGGGGGAGTATGGGATATTAGGTCAGGAGATGAATGGGATGTTCTTGCAGGTTCTCTACAAGGATGTTAAACAAGATGCTTTAAATTCATATGTGTCTGTTTCCCATTTGTGTCTGGTGACCTGAGTTGAAGAACATGTTGTGCCTAGTGATCTGAGTTACATGTGATATGTCTTCAGATATACTATGTATACAAAAGTTCTTCAAAGGAGGAATGTGTTTGAAGAAGGTATCTTTTGTTTGTTAAAACCTTCTTCTACCTTGCTCATTTCGGCTTACTACTTTCCTCGAGGATGACAGTACTAGTTCATAGGCTTAGAGGGAGTTAGAATTATCTTCTTCCAACTTCCTCGAGGATGCCTTATGTAACAATTGTAACCTAGTTCTCTTTTGTAAAATAAGGGTTTAGATTTTGAGAGTCGCTGGCTTTTAGGGTTGTTGTTTCCCTCTACAGTATGGGATGCAAAGAAGACGACATAGGTGCATGTAGACTACCAGAAGTCTTTAGGTAATGATTGTTGTATTGTTCTTGGACGAAGCTTTTAAGCATGCCCAAGATAATTTGTAGGTCAAGAAACCATGATAGGCTCTGTGATGGTAGAAGACAAATGCAACACAGGTTGTGAAGGATGTGAGTAAATTCTCTTATAAGAGTTATAAACAATGGAGTTTAGCATTGGTAAATATGTCCATTAGGGTAGTGATTAGGAGACAAGGTTATAAATAAGGGATTTTAGCTTTGTGATAATACTACGACATAATGGAGTCTTCATCCTGGATTGGTATCCCTCAGATGTAAGTTTGTTAACACTGAATTGGGTCAAAATATTTGGTGTTCTTATTATTCTGCAATTTACAATTTTATGTTATATGTTCTTGAATGAGTGCCCCAACATGATGTCTCAACATTTGTTGGTATTTGTGTTGAATCACTTAAAAAACAACTACTGTGTATTTCTCTTGTTTCCTAAATTGCAGTAATCATTGTCTTAACATTAAGATATGACATTGGAGTATCTGCATAACCAGAATTTCATATTTTTAATTTAGTTTATTAACTTAGATAGGAAACTACTGCACAAAATATATTTTGTTGCTTCACTGAGGTATTTTAACATTTATGTTTGTTTTGCTGTTTAAATTATATATATATATATATATATATATATATATATATATATATATATATATATATATATATATATATATATATATATATATATATATATATATAATATTTTGTTGTTTGACTTTTGACAAGTTGATTAAGTAGTGTATTATTTTGTTGTTTGAGTTTATATATATATATATATATATATATATATATATATATATATATATATATATATATATATATATATATATATATATATATATATATATATATTGTTTATTTTAATTTTTTTGTTTTCTAGTTTTATAATATATTATTTTTACACACACACACACACACACATATATATATATATATATATATATATATATATATATATATATATATATATATATATATATATATATATATATATATATATATATATATATATATATATATATATATATAAAATTTAAAAAAAAACAATGTATATATTAAATAGTTATTTAAAAAGAAATAGAATATATTAAGCAAAATATTTTTTTTCCGAATTTAATATAGTATTAAATATATTATTAGATTTACTTAATATTTTATAAGATGTTAAATATATTAAACAAAATAATTTAAGTTATAAATAATTTTTTCTGTGAATTAAGTGTTAACTTTATATTAGTGAGTAAATTATATATTTATATTCGATAGAAACATTTTATATAAGTAAATTATATAAATATATTTTATATAAGTGAGTAAATTTTTTTTTAAATAACTATTATTCAGTAAGTAAAAATATTATTAAGTAATAGCTTTTTTAAATAAATATAATTTAAATAAGTATTATATGTAGTAAGCAAGGACATTTTTTTAAGGGTTAAATATATTTTTGGTCCATATAAATATCTCAATTTTCATTTTAGTCTCTGTTAAAAAAATAATATATTTTAGTCCCTACAAATTTTGTATGCATACAATTTTAGTTCATATTGTTTTGTAAAATTTTGAAAACTATTTAATTACCCTTAAACTTATAAATTTTTGAATAATTGTTTTCATCCATGTTTAGAATTCTATAAAATATTTCTTTACTAAATTTTAAATTTTTTTAAAATTAGAAGAATTAAATATGATTATTTTTTAATTTCAAAAAATGATAAAAGTAATGAAAACCTCGACTTAGAAATTAAATTTTGAGTTTTTTTTTCTAGAATTTTTTTATAACATTCTAAAGATGTCTGCATAATAATCATTTAAAAATACACATTGATTTAACAGGAGAGACTAAAACTATGTGCATAACAATTTTTGTAGGGATTGCAAAAATATTTTTTTTAATAGGGACTAAAAGAAAATTGAGATATTTATAGGGACTAAAAACATATTTAACCCTTTTTTTAATAAGATATTTTAAGTAAGTACTATGTATTATATCATTGAACGATGCTTATAACTTAGAGCTTGTTTGGGAATTCCTCAATGCTTCTTGCAGTTGGATTGTCCTGCTTCGTAATCGTGTTATGCGTAAGCAAAATTTCATGTCTCATCATATTTACTCCTCTCTTTGGTTCAACTTGAAAAAAGAAATCACCATTGTTACAGAAAACTCCTCTTGGTGCATCGGTAATGGTCATTCCATCAATTTTTGGTATGATCATTGGTGTGGTTCCCCTCTTTGCCTTGATGATGCTGCCCTAATGCTTATTTTGGATCATAAAGTTTAGGACATTATTATGAATGGTAATTGGGATTTTTCTAAGTCCTTCACCCGTATTCCGCTGCAAATTCAGCAGTGTATTCTTCGTTATCAGCTTCCTTGCGAGCCTAGGCCTGATCAACGGGTTTGGCAGCATTCCATTCATGGTGATTTATCGTTGAAATTGGCTTACGATTTCAAGAGGCCTCATGGCGTTTCCAAGGAGTTTTAGAAGTGGCTTTGGAGTAAATGAGTTCCTCCGAGTCATTCTATTATGGTGTCGCGGCTCATTTACAATCGACTCCCTACGGATGTCCAAGTGAAAAAACGCAGTTTCATCTTTCCGTCTAGATGTGATTTATGCAGATTGGAAGAAGAAACAAATATTCATCTTTTATTCTCTGTAAATTTGCCACCAGAATTTGGGGTTGGCTAACGCTCATGCTTAATCTTAGTTATTCGATTCTTTGTTGGTCGAATATTTGGAAGCTCTTTTGGACAGCAAGCAAGGTTCACAATCGGTTGGTTTACATTGTGGCAGTCATCGCTACTATCAACTCGATTTGGAAAGCTCGAAATTTGGTAAGATTTAATGACACTTCTTCTTTTTTCTCTATCACTTCTTATATTGTGACTGTTGTTTCTATCGTCGGTAGTGCCAATGTCGTTGGTCCTAATCTCTTTATGCATGACTTTGAGATTCGTAAGAGATTCAAGGTTGTCATTCGTCCGCCACGTGATCCGAATATTCTTGAGGTTTTATGGCATTCCTCGCCTTCTAATTGGGTTAAATTTAATTGTGATGGTGCTTCCAAAACCCCGTCGGGTTTATCTGCTTATAGTGGCATTGCTAGAGACATGAATGATTCTTCTTTTTTTGGTGCTTTTGCTTCTAATTTAGATGTTTAGGATTCTCTCATTGCCGAACTCTCGGGTGCTATGATAGCGATTGAATTCACTCATGAGAAGAATTGGAGAAATGTGTGGCTGAATCCGATTCAACTACGGTGGTTAAAACTTTCAATCCCCTTTTTGCGTGTCGTGGAAGCTTCAGAATAGATGAATAAACTGTTTAAATATTGTTTCTAATTTGAATTTTGTGGTTTCTCATATTTATAAAGAAGGGAATAGTTGTGCAAATGACCTTGCTAACTTAGGTCTCACTTTATATAATATTATATATTTTGATTCCATACCTTTAGTTATTAGGGTTGATTTTATAAAGAACCTGTTTGGTATGCCTTTCTTTAGATTTGCTTGAGAGAGTTTTGGTATAGTCTTCCCCCCTCCATTTTTGTGTACTGTTTATTTCTCTTTATCAATCTTATTTTTAAAAAAAATGTAATAGGTAAGCAAATATATTTATTATGTAATAATTTTATATAAGTAAGTATATATTAAAGATAAATAATTGATAAAAGTTTAATAAGTATATACTTTTTTAAATAATAAATACAATGATTTAATTGAAATGCACCAACAGTGTAAAGAAGTTTTAACTGTCAGTGAATCATAGTCGTCGGATGTTATAACAAATTTGACTTTTATTTTAAAAACTTATAAAATTTAGCAAACATGTGATGATGATGAATTGACAATGTAAATTTTTTTACACTGTTAGTAAATAATATTAAGCATAATTATAAAATTTGAGATTATCTATTTTTTTAAGTAAATAATATTAAGTAAGTAATGATATTATTAATATATATATATATATATATATATATATATATATATATATATATATATATATATATATATATATATATATATATATATATATATATATATATTAAGCATAGTTATAAAATATAATACTTAGAGTAAGGAGATATAGTAAAATAATGTGGAAAAAAAGTTATTTTGTATATATTAAAATCATATTTTAAATAAAAATGATAATGATTGTATAAATGTACAGTATGAAATATTATCAGTACTATTGTAGTTGAATGTATGATAGGTTGTAACCAGTAAGACGCGAACTTAAACCATATTTTGAGGAATGAGTTAAAGAGTTTATCACGTGGACATTTTCTCAGGAATGTTGTCTAAGCGAAGGAGGAGTAAGATATCCTTGTCTTAAATGTGGATGCATACATATAACTAATGACCTAGAGGAAGTAGAATGTCATTTGAAGAGAATGGATTTCATTGAAAATTATTGGGTTTGGACATATAATGGAGAGGAGTTGCCCAATATTGTACTAGATACCAGTAATATGCATCATTCAAGTAGTCGATCACCGATAGAACATGGGATAAACTTTAATCTGATCAGTGAGAAGGTGGGCGATGCTTTTGGTGTGAACGTGACCTATGATGAACATGAATATTTTTATGGGAAAAGTTGTCGAATGAGGAAGCGCAAAGATTTTATCAGTTGTTAAATGAGATGAATACGTCGTTGTTTGAGGGGCCGTCGAACTCAAAATTATTAATGTGTATGAGATTATTGGCCGCCAAGTCAAATTGGAATTTTTTTATCAGTGTTTGAAATTCTTCGTAAAAATGATGCTCGACACGACCCATACGAAAGACAACTTGCCTACAAGTTTTTATGATGCAAAGAGATTGATGTCAAAGTTGGGTTTAGAAGTAATAAAGATTGATTGTTGTATTAGTGGTTGTATGTTGTTTTATGACAATGAGTCTGATACTAATAATGGAACGTTGGAGGAATGTATGTTTTGTAAGAGTCTAAGATATAAATTTCGTAGTAAAGCCATTAACCGTAAGCATGGCAGTGAATTTCATGTTTTATCTTTCGATAATACCAAAGTTAAAAACAATTTTTGCTTCAATGCATAATTCAAGTCAAATGGCATGGCATTATATAAACAAAACAAGTTCAGGCACTATGTGACATCCATCTGATGGCGAGGCATGGAAGCACTTTGATTGTATACATACTGATTTTGCCATAAAACCTAGAAATGTGAGGCATGGATTATGCTCTGATGGTTTTACTCCATATGTCCAAGCGTCGGGAAGCAGATATTCTTGTTTGACAACAATTTTAACCCCTTACAACCTCCCTCGTGAGATCTACATGACAAAACCATACATGTTTTTGACTTGCCTCATTCCATGACCATCGAGTTTAAAATCCGAAAAGGATGTGTACTTACAACCTTTAATTGATGATTTGAATAGATTGTGTATTGGATAATTGACTTATGATATATCAAGTAAAAACCATTTACTATACGAGTTGTCTTGATATGGACTATTAATGATTTTCCAGCATATGACATGTTGTCTGGATGGAGTACGCGTGAAAAAATAGGGTGTACGCATTACATGGTGATCACCAAGGCGTTTACGTTAGAAGGGGGGGGGGGGGGTTGTGGTTTGATTGTCGTCGTTGATTCCTACAAAGAAATCACCCATCACCTCTACCACTAAAGAAACTATTTCTTTGAATAATTTTCCTAAACAACAACTTGATGAACAACAAATTACTTTTGGTAACATGACTTCTATACACCATCCTTCACCTCTACCAACGCTCATCATATCTCCACTAGTCAATGCTCCCCACACCGAAAATTCAAATGAACAACAGTCTGAGGGCACTCCCGAAGACTTCATTAATTTTGAACATAATCACAATTTCTCTGACACTGAGGCTTATGAAGCGGATATTCTTTAGCAAACATTCTAAAAATCCATTTACTACTTAATTTATTTGGATGATCTCATTTTAACCGGGAATGACATTATTGAAATTAATTCCATGGAGTCCTTTCTTCTACACACCTTTAAAATTAAGGATCTCGAACATCTAAAATATTTCTTAGGATTAGAGATTTTTCAATCTCATGCTTGCATTCATCTCTCTCAATGTAAATATGCTTTGGATCTTTTTCGTTATAGGCTTATTAGGTTATATGTAGTGGTGGAAATAGACTAGGTCGAGCTAGGTTTTGCCAAGCCTAAGTCTGACCTGCCAAAAAAATTGAAGCCTAAGCTTGGCTTGTAGTCTGCCATAGGCTTATTTTTAGGCACGAGTCTGACCTTTTCTAAGGCCTGATTAGCTTGTTAGCCTACATAAAAGCCTATTATTTTAGTCATATGTAAATAAAAAATTAAAATAAATTTTAAATAAACTAATAAACTAAAAAGCCAATGAGACTAAAAATTTGTTTCCATTTACTTATGTTAACTTACCTATTAACATAAGTTTTGTGAGACTATTTGATTATGATAACTTATGAAAATAACTTATAACATTTTTCATAAGGTGTTTTCATCTTATTTTCATAAGTTCTCCAAGATAATCAATTTTTATTTATGTATTTTAAGTACAAAACATAACATAATGATAATAAAAATATGGGTTAATAGCTAATTTTCCCCTGCCATATGGGTAAGGTTTGAAAAACACCCTCATAAAAAAAGTTTAGATTCCCCCTTGACATTTGTAGATTCCATGTTTTCAGTCCTTCATTAATCCAACTCACCATAAATGATGATATGGCCTGCTTATGTGTAAATTATTTTTTCAAATCAGTTTAATTCTTTTACACGTGGTATTCTTTATAATTTAATTGACTTTAGGTATCACTTAATGTTTGTCCTAATGTTAGGGTTAACCCTAAACCCCATTTCACGAAATTTGTTCATCATCCAAGGTGTATCGTCTTCTTCACGCGTCTTCAAATCGTCTTTTTCACTGAACTTGTTTTCTCCCTCTTGTTTGTCGTATTCACCATTCATCTGTAAATCTCTGAGGAAACCCGTGTCAGTCTCATTGTTCAAGAAGGTACGACTTTCTATTTGTTTATTGCTTCAAAAAAGTACAAGTTGTTGTGGTCCCAACAATAGTCACATTTTATTATATTTTTTTATTAACACTATTTATTGCATTACAATCTGATCTTTTAACTTTAGTGTAGGCAAAAACCCTAGTTTAACCCTTGGTTATTTCTGTAAATGTAGATGGTACTGTTCTCTGTCATCTTCCATCACGGAGGGAAATTTGTGGTTGACAAGTTTATGTATTATAGGGGGGAATGATACCATAATGGAATGTCAAGATTATGATACATAGATTTCTTTGAAGTTGTGAGTTTGGTTAAGGATTGGGGATACTCTGGTTTCAAGTTATGGACAAAAATCCCAGGGATGGTGAATGTTATATTCATGTCAATGATGATGTACTAGCTGACTCAATTGCCAAACACAACATTGATAAAAAAGTGGAAGGCCATATATGGATTGAGCATGAAGTTGATGATATGATGAGCAAGGATTTAAGTCCTATAGTTGAACATTTGAATGACGACAGTAATTATGGTACAAGTAGTGAAGATGAAGCTACAGACATTAGGTTTGATGATGGTGAAGAAGATAGATTGTGTGAAAATAATGAAGGCTTTGTGAATGTTGTGGTGAAAAAACCAAGTAGTGGTACAAGGGTTGATGTCAATGGCAAGTCTTTAAGGTATAAAGTAAGGGCTTCAAAAAACCAAAAGAAGCCAAAAGAATACTCCAAGCTGAATATGTTAGTTCCTGCAAGGTTACTTGGCTCTAGTTCAAGTAGGTTGCTAAAGAATATTCCAAAAGACATTGAGAATGATTTATCTGAAGAGTTAAATAGCTATGATCCTGATACCAGTGATGATGAAAAGCTCCCTAAGTATGAGAAGTTCAGAAGTGAGTTGATGAACAAGGATTTTCAGTTTAAGCTTAACAGGGAGTTTACCTCATTAAGTGAGTTTAAGGATACTATAATAGAGTGGTAAGTTCTTAATAAGAGGGAGATTAAGTTTGTGAAGAATGAAAGATATAGGGTTAGGGTAGAATGTTGAGGAAAATGTGTTTTTTTAGCCTTGTGTAGTAAAGTGGGTAACAAGCACACTTACTAATTAAAGACTTGGGTGGGGACACACACATGTGCTAGGGTTTTAAAAAACAGATTTTCCAACTCCAAATGGGTTTCTAAATTAGTGGTTGAGAGAAAGTCTGTGGACAAGGTGAAAGTGACTGAGATAATGTCTGAGCTTAGCCAAAATTATGTTATTGGAATCACCAAAGGCAAGGCATGGAGAGCTAAGACAATGGCTGATGAAATTGTTGAAGGGGATGCTAAAAAACAGTATGCAATGCTTTGGAGTTATGTTACAGAACTGAAATACAAATGTAGTGGTAACACAATTAAGATTAACATGGAGAGGCCTATTCCAAGTCTTCCACCAAGGTTTGAGAGGTTCTACTTCTGTTTTGATGGATGCAAGAAGGGGTTTATAAAAGGTTGTAGACCTTTTATTGGTGTTAATAGGTGCCATCTCAAAACAAAATATGGTGGACAGTTGCTGGTTGTTGTAGCAAGAGATCCAAATGAGCAATATTACCCTCTTGTGTTTGGTGTAGTTGAGACAGAGACAAAAGACAGCTGGAAATGGTTCCTAGAGTTACTTCTTCAAGATGTTGGTGTAGAAAGAAAATATGTTTTTATATCGATCAACAGAAGGTATGTTTGTTCTCTTTATATATGTTTATTCACTTTATGCCATGTTTTTTCACTTTATGCCATGTTTGTTCACTTTATTGCAGGGACTTGTTAGTGTATTTAAAGAGATGTTTGATCACATTGAACACAAGGTATGTCTTAGACATCTTTATGCTAATTTTAATAATTTTGGTGGTGGGGATGCAATTAGGGATTTACTAATGGGAGTTGCAAAAACTACTTATTATCAAGCATGGGAGAAGAAGATGAATGAGCTGAAGGAGTTTGACAAGAAGGCATGGGAATGGCTCATGGAAGTACCTACCAAACCGTGGTGTAAGCAATCTTTTAGCTTTTATCCAAAATGTGATGTTTTGATGAACAATCTTAGTGAATCTTTCAATAGTACTATTCTACAAGCTAGAGATAAGCCCATCCTCACAATGTGTGAGTGGATCAGAAACTATTTGATGAATAGGATTGCTACCAACTTAGTCAAACTAGATAAATGGAAACATAGTGTTATGCCTATACCTAGAAAAAGATTAGATAAGGAGGTGATGTCGAGTGGTCAATGGTTGCCTACATGGAGCGTGTCTGATATTTGGAAAGTTCAACATCCTTATAATGGACTGCAATTTATTGTGGATATTGCTAAAAACAAGTTGTTCATGCTGTTTTTGGGAACTAGTTGGTATACCTTACCAACATGTTATTGTTGCGATGTGTCGCTCCCACCAAAATGACACCTGGTCAGAAGGGGTACAGACGCGAACGATCGGCGAAAGGAGAAATGAGAACACACAGGAGTGAACTCAAGAGAAAGACAAGAGTCGCCAGCTAGGCATTTTTATCCCAAAGGAAAGGTAATGCTGCATAGACTTAGGAAAGATATGGATAAGACGGTTGCGAACCAAAGAGACTGAGGAAGGGGGTTGGTTACAACCTGGGAAGGTATTAACACCCAGATTGTCCGTCGTACTCGACGGGATCCACGCTTAAAAGATTTGAGTTTTAAAGGGGTGGTGTCAGTGCAATCTGTGTATCAAAGCTGGAAAGAATGCAAGTGTCAGTGTAAGAGAATGTTGAGTGCATAAATGTACAGTGTCAGTGTGAGAACAGGAGTGCAAAGCTCAAGATAATGAGGCTAAAAGAATGATGCTGAAGGAGGGGGGATAAACAGAGACTTTTGTTCGATAACTGTTAAGTTATGCCTACGTATCCTCTCGTGCAATGAGGAAGTCAGAACACCGTAGTTCGACCCAAAGAGAATGAAAGGTGAATTGACTTGTGAATTGCTTACTTGTCTATGCTCAAGTGTATGACCTGTCTGGCTCAGGTGCAAACTGTCTCGCATTAGACGGAAGAAGCAAGTTCTCGTTTATGAGTGAGTGAGATGAGAAAAGAATCCCGGAGTAGACGATTATTGTTTGTTTTTGTGTTTTCAGTCTTTTATTGCTTTTGGAGTTTGTCATAAGAAAATGAGCTTAAGCCTAAACCAATGGATTTAATAAACTCATCACATCTTCCCTCTGATTAGGGGTAATGAGAATGCCTTAAATGTGAAGTCAGTTTCTCACACTCAATCACCATGGTGTAGGATTAAGATCATTAACCTACTTGTGATTATTTAAATGTTTTTGGTATTTTTGTTTAGTGTTAAGTAATGAGGTTAAGCCATAATCAAAGATTAAACAGACTCATTACACCATCCTAATAGAAGGATAATAGATGAGAATGTTTAAGCTGAGGAAAGCTCCTCAACTTAATCCATGATTAGGGATTAAACTTATGACAAAACAAAGCCTTTATTAAGTGGATTTTAGTTAATGATTAGATGATGAAGTGAGTTTTAGGGTTTGTAAGACAACTTGAGGGGGACTTGTCCATTAACACTAGGGTTAGTCCTTCTTAACCAGTTAAGGAAGAATTAGAACCCTAATGCAAGACCCAAGTTACAAGCTTGATGTCTTGATGATTATTAGATGGATTGATTAAAGGATTTAAACACATTAAGGGTTTAACACTTAAGATTAAAGTTATACACTCCATCCTAATAGAAGGATGCAGGCATAAGCTTAATCACAAAGCCTTAAAGCCTTTAGGGTTTAGTCCTTGATTATGAGATGAGAAGAGAAGACTCAATGAGACACAAAGGTAAAATCTAAATGGGGGACTAATCAAAACCCTAATTATTGTCATGCTTGGTTGTTCCTAGGGTTTGTGAGGTTTACAAGAGAGATCTTCAGAGATACCACCAGGAAGCAGATGAAAGGAGCAAAGAGAAGCAAAGTAACTTGCTTCATTTAAGAAGACAAGTCACTTGGAGAAAGAAAGTAAGATGAAGAAGAATGAGCAAGCTCAATCTCAAACACAAGACAAAATGCAGCAATGATGCATAAGAGGGATGAAAAGAGATTGTGAGAAGTGAAGGCAAATTCACTTTTCAAAGTTACTTACCACCTGAAAAGTTAGTGAAAGGAATGCAATGCAATGCAAGATGAGATGAAATGGCATGATGCAAACCAAAACCAGAAGCATGAATATGATGCTAATGATGCTAAGAGATGATGCATACATGAGGCAAGGCATGGGAATGATCAAACAAACATGTGGATGCAAGAGAAGCATGCTTAGAATCATGAACATACATGAAAAGTTATGAAATGCAAATGGCATACAACATGACAAATGAAAGATGCAATGATCAAACATGATTCTAACATGTCCTAAGATGTGTTATGAATCAAATGGATGCATAAAATGTCATGGCAAGTGTCGTACCCCGAAAAATACGACCTCACGCGATCCGAATGGACGGAGCCGCGCGCCGGACGGACTGAAGAGTCGCCACCTAATTCTATTTATTCCCGAAGAGGGAAAGGGAAGATATAGATACAACTCGGGAGGAAAAGGATGAGGACAAAGGTCAACGGAACCATTGCCTGGGTTCGGGAGTCGGTTATGCAGGGGGAAGGTATTAGCACCCCCTACATCCATCGTACTCGATGGGAACCATCTAAGTTATCGCGCGAGAAAGGATGTCTATGCTTAAACGAATTGCTTGCTAGAGGGAAATGAGTTGAATTATAAGTTAGATTAATCCTAGGTGCTCAGCAAGGATTGAGATCCTCGTGCCTACGTACTCCCGTGTGCAATGGGAAAGTCAGAGCCTCGTAGTTCAGCCTACTAAGGGTATTGGATGTTGATTTTATTACCTTTCGTCGATGAAAGGGTTTAGGAGTTGAAATGCACTAAAGACTATGGATAGTTTATCTCGCCCAATAAGACGAGTGTCCTGCGTCGAAATAATCGGAGCGAGTAACGAGAGCTCGTTATCCCCCTTTCTACCGCTTAAGGCTCGTGGCGTACAGATCTTCTCGTTTTTGTTAAAGCGTTTTATTATCCTATGACCGCTTGACGTTGGATCAAGGGTTTGGATCTAATCGAAATGTTTTTGGTTTTTTTGAGGTTTGAGGGTAAATGCAATTGGAGGTTATTTTTGTGGTTTTGTTAGCGAGGCACGAAGCGTTCGGCTCGCAAAGATAGGTGGATCCTAATAAACGAAAAGAATAATAAAGTGAGAGTGTGCAAATGCAATCGCTTGGCGTTGGACCAAGGATTCAGAAATAAAATAAAATGCGGAAAATAAAATACGTACAAAGTAATGGGAGAGGGGTACAAAATAAATACAGGGGATTGCGAGAAATAAAGGGTATCATTGTAGTTTGCCCAAGAGGAAGCGTGTGTGCAGTGTGTTTGAACTATTCGAAGGCGTTCGGCCTGTTTGATCGGGACGCAACTATTTTAAGGCGTTGGACCTTTTTCGAGCGAAAACAACTATTCGAAGGCGTTGGACCTTTTTGGGACGCGACGAAATTTTGTTCGTTTACTGCCTTAGAATCGGTTCAAAATGGGAACCATTCTATAAGGAGTCGAATCGTAATTTTTAAAAATGCGAAAGAATAAATAAATTACATGAATTGAATTGTTAGAAAAAATAAAATAATGAATATAAATAATAAATGAATTAAATAATATCAAGGATAATAAAATGAATTAAATTAGAATACATGTTTGTTTTGTCGAAATCATAATAAAAATAATTACAAAGGGGGGCCTCATATTGACCAAAAATCACCGATTAGAATCGGGCGATAAATTGGTCGTTTAGTATATCATTGGCCCCTAAAAAGTAAATAAAAAATTAAAAAAAACAAATAAAAGGTTTTTGTTAAAAATAAAAATAAAAGATCTATAACCACTAAGTTAAATAAAACTAGTCATGAGAAAACTTAATATATAAAAAAACATTTAAAATAAAATAAAATAGGAATATAAGAGGGGATGGGGTCTGCGCTAGATATGTAGTGTGGTATGAGAACACAGCATCACGGGCTCCTATCCCGTATCAGCATCAAAACAAATTATAAAAAACTAGAAAAAGGTAAAATAATGGGGTGGTGCTGTGTTATAATGTGTGCAGAAATGGAAGTGAACATGGGTTTAATGATATTTAAAAAACTGTGAGACCAATTAAACATATAAACAAAAATAATAATAATAATAAAAAAGAATAAGTATGTGATTCAACAGAACAAAAGGAACTCCAAACGCAAGAACAGGATACTCTCTCTCAAAATAGGATTTCGAAAACACCCACCCTTTCTCAACGGCGGCGGCTTCCGATTTCAGATGTGAAAAAAGACGGTGGTCGGCGCGATGGCGGTGAAGAATGGCTTGGTGGTTCGGTGATGCACAGCTCCGATCTCCTCTCGGTGCTTCTCTGTTTGTTGTTGCTGTTTTGATTCGCAATAGTTCGCGGATTCGGTGATGAGCGGATTTCCGTTTGAGCTTTTCGTTCTCTGGTTTTTTTAGTGGTTTGTGGTTTCGCAATGAAGGTAAGGAGTGGCGTTTTGAGGTTTACTGTGTTTGGATCTTTCGCTCAGCTCATGATGCGTTTCTGAGTTCGGTTCACTTTCGGTTTGAATTTTGGATTGGTGAGCGGATGCGCGGCTGTGGTAAAGGTTTGTGTTGCAGATGGTTGAGTTTTGGAATGGTTCGTGAGGGTCCTTTTTTGTATTTTTGGTTTGGGTTGGTTTGATGGCAGATACAAGAAAAAAGAAAGGGGGCCGCGGTTTAGTCTAAAAAATGGTGATTTTCAGGTTTGTGCTTCTCTGTATCACGGTTTGAAGAGAATCTGAGCTTGTGTGGTTAGCGGTTTACACGCAGTTTCTGTATTGGCATTCTGGTGGTATGAACAGGTTTTGTTTGGGTTTTTGTTGAAGAAGGTGGTTTGTGGTGTTGTCAATGAGAAAAAAAAGGGTTGAGCAGAGTTGTGGTGAAGTTGTTGTTATGAAGAAAACGCAGCACTTAATTTTTTCTTTTTGAAGAATGGTACCAGTTTTATATGGGAATGAATGAGGATAAGATTTGTTATAATTGATGAGCTGCTTGTGATAAAAATGAGTTGGAACAAAAAGTTGTTGAGTGCTGAGTGGTATGCATAGTGGGAGACGCATTTGGCCGTTGCTGAAGGAAAAAGATATTGTGATTAGCTTGAAATAAGTGGGGTCATGAAAATCCCTTTGTCATTTTGCGCAGGAAAGAATGTGATGGAGCATAAAGGCTGGTTGTGGAATAACATTTGGCACAAAGCAAACAACAATAAAATAATAAAATAATAATAATAATATCAATAATAATAATAATAATAATAAAAGAAAGGTGATAAAACAAATAAAAAAAGTAATAATATGTAATAACAAATAATAATAATAATAATAAAAGTAACCAAAAATGAAAATAATAATAATAATATGAACTTTGGAATAATAATAATAACATAAAAAGAGATATTAAAGATAAAATAATACTAATAATGATAATAATGGAAATAGTAAATGCAATGAAAAAATAATAATAAGAATGAATTTTTTGAATAGGTCAAAATTAAAGGACTTAATAGTTGTTGATAATAAAAAAGAAAATGGTAATTGGGTATTGAAAGAAATTGCTAGAAATAAAATATGGAATAAAATAAAATAAGGAAAAATAAATTGACTTCTTTTAGAATTTTTGGGATATGCTGGTAAACTAGAAAATAAAGGTAGGACAAATTTGGGGTATGACAGATGCCCCTATCGAATTTGCTTAGACCGAGTAAGATGAACTGGCTCGCGTTCAATTTTCAAGGTATAAGATAATTAGATACTAACAGACTCCAAATTTGTCCGATAAAAGAAAATGTGCAGTAAATCTATGGTTAAACTTGGAAAATGAAGGCGATACGAAACATAAACATGTTGACAGAAAGTTAAATAATCGCTTACCACCGCAAGGATGATAATGCGACCCCAGCACTCGAACTAGGTCGATATGGATGCTGAGTAACAGAAAAATAAATAATCGCTTACCACCGCAAGGATGATAATGCGACCCCAGCACTCGAACTAGGTCGATATGGATGCCGAGTAACAGAAAAATAAATAATCGCTTACCACCGCAAGGATGATAATGCGACCCCAGCACTCGAACTAGGTCGATATGGATGCTGAGTAACAGAAAAATAAATAATCGCTTACCACCGCAAGGATGATAATGCGACCCCAGCACTCGAACTAGGTCGATATGGATGCTGAGTAACAGAAAAATAAATAATCGCTTACCACCGCAAGGATGATAATGCGACCCCAGCACTCGAACTAGGTCGATATGGATGCTGAGTAACAGAAAAATAAATAATCGCTTACCACCGCAAGGATGATAATGCGACCTCAGCACTCGAACTAGGTCGATATGGATGCCGAGTAACAGAAAAATAAATAATCGCTTACCACCGCAAGGATGATAATGCGACCCCAGCACTCGAACTAGGTCGATATGGATGCTGAGTAACAAAAAATTTAAATAGACTGGAAGACAAGTGCCCAACGAGGACGTCCACTGAATAACACCTTAGGAGACTCTTCGATCGACCCTGGATCCTGACTTTCGCTGGGGAAAGGCTTGGAACCTTGGACTGATCCTGGATCCTGAAATATGCAACTATGCTTGTTGATTTTGAAATGGTATCCCAAAATGATGGAGATACTATGCAAATGTTTATGCGTTGAGATGTAAGTTAAAACTGCTGGGGAAAATAAAAGGTCTGATTTATTGAGGTATGCATATGATGCACATGTTGCAAATGATTGATGTAAATGATGTGTATGATGTTAATGATGCATAATGATGCATATGAGTGATTGAAAAAAAGAAAGGTGCCAGCTTGGTGGACTTTTGGTCTGGTAGTCGCCAATAATGATTGGACTTTGGGTGGATGGAGAGCTTGATTCCCTGACACTCGATCTTCGACAATGTATGATCAGAAGATGGATCTGAAAGTTCCAAGCTTGGTTTTCTGCTGATGAGCGAAGCGACTTAATTAACACATAAAGACTGATTTGCTTTGAACGATTGTCAATGTCTAGCAAGGACTGCCTGTTCAGCTGGGGAAAAGAGATAGGAAGATTCGCTCCTTGTTTTCTTGCCCCTGCATGTAGAGTATATGAAATAAATCTGGTGGGGAAGCTTTGACAATGGTCATGGCGCGACCTGCCCCTGATTGAGCCTTATGAAGATGATTTGCTCCTGATTGGATTGTTGAGGTAGTCTTGATTCATGTTGGCATCAATGAAGTTCAAGTTTTCTTTTGATTGCCCCTTGTTGGGATTGTACTGATGTCAAGCATTAAATTGCAATTAAATTATTCATACGCAAATGGTAGTGTTAATGTAAAGTTCATGTAAGTTTTGAAAAAGTCAATTTATTTGAATGCTGTGAAAGTGTGGCGAATGGACCGTTAGTCCATACGAGGTGCTGATTTAGAAATTACGTGAAATATGCAACAAGAATAATGTGCAATCGAGTTTGAAGATTAGCAAATACATGGGAGTCAATTTACGCAACCTTGTTGGTAGCATACTTTCAGAATGAACCATGC
Organism: Lathyrus aphaca; assembly: GCA_963966055.1. NCBI lineage: Eukaryota > Viridiplantae > Streptophyta > Magnoliopsida > Fabales > Fabaceae > Lathyrus > Lathyrus aphaca. The sequence continues at coordinate 7,612,871 of OZ014521.1, forward strand.
CTCAATTAGGACTTTAGAGGGTTGTAACGTGGTCTGGTTAATGTTTGAGAAACAAAGGTATAAGGCTCAAAGTTTGATTTGTACCCAACCCTTCTTCGTAATGTTCTCCAGTCCTATGTCCAGTTAACTCTGCATTTGTTTTGACCTTGCAAGAGTGAAGACTAAGCTTTGAAATTCGCTTGGAAATGACAGTCATCTTTTTTGTTGTTGGTGACCCCTTTGATTTTTTTTTGTGGTCACTGATATTTGTTTTGATTTTGCTGAGGATCTGAGCTCCTATTTTGATTTTTTTCCGACTAAGTCTCCCTTCGGGTGCTCAACTTAGTGATTCTTTCTTTCTTTTTTTTTTGAATGTTGTGACTGCCAAATCATTTGCTGATGGTCCTCTGACGGGATGTCTCATCTTGCAATTCGAAGATGTAGTCAGGTTAACTGAACAACTACCCTGCCCTGGGTTAAATGTAAGGGTTGTATCCGAAAGAAACTCCTACTTCTAGGCTCGAAGTGGTTGACTAGGGATTAACTCCTTATATCTCCAGTGTTTGGGGATTTGAAAGAATGCCTGTACATCATTGACGAGGTTTTATCCGAAGCATACCGCAACAGTTATGGGTATTTCGTTTTCATCATCCTCCCTCAAATATTTGCTTAAGTGAAGTGAGGGAAATATTTTTGTGATTTTTTGTGATAAATGATAAATAATGAGCGAATGCGAATAAATTGATTCAAAACATGCATAAACATAACATTAACATAACCAAGTACAAATGATAACAAGGTTCAGAGCAAATAGTACTTAAACAAACATTACGAAACAACAGGAATGCATAAATAATAAATGGCGATGGCTGCCTTGATTTGAGGAATTGAACTTCTCTTGATTGAATACTTCAAAGTTGGAGACTACTCAGCTTGGTCTTCAACAACCCCTTCAAATGTCTTCATTTGTTGGCACCGTGCGACGGCATTGGATCATTCTGGACATTTGGATTTCTCGGAGTGAAGGTAAGATCCTTAGAGTCGATTAGATCTTGGACTTTGTGCTTGAATAACCTGCAGTTGTCAATTGTGTGACCTGGAGCACCCTTGTGATACTCACAGCGAGCATTGGCATCATAATCTCGAGCATTACCAGTTTGAGGTGGCATGTCCCTCAACACAAGAGTTCCTTTTGCCATCAGTCCGTTAAAGATTTCTCCATATGACATAGGCAATGGATCAAAATTTCTTTCAGGCCTTCTTTGTTGATATGGTGGACGCTGTTGAGGAGCGCGTTGTTATTGTTGACCAGGCCGTGGTGGATAAGCCGGTTGCTGGTATGGATTGGGCGCATATTGCGCATTCGCAACCATTGGAGGTGGACGTGGTTGATGAGCCATTTGAGGCGGAAATTGAGCTTGAAAGGCCTGCTGATAAGGCATTGGAGGAACTGGCTGATATGGCATAGGAGCATATTGTGCAGCAGCAACATAGGGATACTGGTAGTAAGGAACTGATGCAGGTGCACTCTGTTGAAAATTCCCACTTGTAGCAGAAACGGCGTTTGTTTCGCCCTTTTTGTACCCGTTGAAAGGTTTCTTGGCATTGACTTGGTTGCTAGAACCTCCTTGAATCTTTCCACTTTTCAAACCGTCTTCGATTCTTTCTCCTACCATCACCATGTCTGAAAATCCAGAAGATACGCTGCTGATCAGCTTCTCATAGTATTGCCCTTGTAAGGTACCCATGAAGATGTCGATCAATTCACGGTCAACCAAAGGCGGATGTACTCTGGCAGCTAGCTCTCTCCAGCGTCGGGCATACTCCTTAAAGGATTCGCTCTCTTTTTGAGACATACTCTGAAGTTGAGTACGGTTAGGAGCAAGGTCAGTGTTGTACTTGTACTGCTTTTTGAATGCATCAGATAGATCAAGCCAAGTACGAACATTGTTGCGTTCGAGCTGCATGTACCATTCTAATGACGCTCCAGACAGGCTGTCTTGGAAGCAATGGATCATAAGCTTATCATCTTTGGCATGAGCGGCCATTTTTCTACAGTACATCCTCAAATGAAGCTCAGGACAGCTGAGGCCTTTGTACTTCTCGAATTCTGGCAATTTGAACTTAGCAGGGATCACAACATCTGGAACTAAGCACATGTCTGAGGCACTCAGAGAAGTTGAGTTGTGTCCTTCCATAATTCGGAGTTTTTCAGCTAACTCGCGGCACATCTTCATAGCTTCGGATTCTTGAACAGCATGAGGATTGGTGATTGGAACAGCAGTATGCATCTCATACTCAACTTGATGGTTTTCTTCAGTTTGAGGAAACTGGACTTGAGCTAGAACTGGTTGAGCTTGAGGAATAGCACCAACAGTAACACCAGAAGCAGGTATTGGTTGGGAAGTGACCTCTTCAACAGCAGGAGTGAAACCTGGAGGCAAACCATAGACCAAAGGATTTGGAACTAGAACTAAAGTCATTGCTCGTGAGGTAGATCCTTGCACTTGAGCACTGTTCATGGCGGCAGCAGCTTCGCGACGTTCTTCCATCCTTGCCAAAGATTGCAGTGTCTCATAGATCTGGTCAATCTTGCTCTTGACCGAGTCAATCTCTTCCCTCATAGCAGCTTGTTCTTCTTGAATTACGTCCATCAGTCTTCTAGTGTTGGCTCTAGTTAAATACGGTCGTCTAGCACGATACGGGCGTCGGGAAACCAGCTTGATTTACTGAAGATGAAGGAACATGCAATGAGTTTTTTTGGATTTGTAATGAAATGCAATATGAATAATTAATGCAAATGAGATGATATGCAATGTCAGAATCCAGGATCACAAGATCAAGGTCTCATGAGTCCAAGGTACAGATGGAGGATACTCTGATCAGGGACTCCCTGGGTAGACTCTAAAGTTTAGGGACCCCAAAGTTATTAACTCATATGGCTGTTCATCACACGCGCCATAAGCATGACGGTTGATTGACTCCGCCACATGAATCTATTTTGGGTGAGATCTTCGTATCGACAACCCACGAGAGCAAATTTTCTCGGGAGTCCATACTACGTGATCATCGACACGAGGTTTAAAACAAAGTCTTGGAGTTATGGAACTTTCTCAACTGTTTGATGCACGTGTCAATTTCATATATTCTTGACAGTCAATCAACTCCATTGAGTAAGTCTATTCCAAGTGAGGTTTTCGTATCGAGCCACGCAAGGGTGAACCCTGGTGCCCCATACTACGCAACCATCAATCGATGTTTTAACCAAAAGGTTCTAAAAGTCCTCAGAGTCGACGACTTTAATGAAAACAACTGAGCACACACGCCAAGAGCTTGACGGTTGTCTGTATTTCCATTAAAATCTACTCCGAGTGAGGTTTTCGTATCGACAACCCACGAGAGAGATTCTCTCGGGAGCCCATACTACATAACCTCGCTAACTTAAGTTTGTACTCGAAAGCCCGGGTATAGAGCTTTTCCCTCAAATTTCTTTTGCAAAGTATCGATCCAAATTATAGTACCAAGGAGCCACAAGATATATAAGATGGAATGCGATAAAGAAAGCGATAAAAATAAACAAGCAAGGCATAAAAGCAAACATCCAAACAAGCATGGGGACCTAGACTAGGCTTGACTCGCATAGGGGTGAACCAGTCCCCAGCAGAGTCGCCAGCTGTCGTACCCCGAAAAATACGACCTCACGCGATCCGAATGGACGGAGCCGCGCGCCGGATGGACTGAAGAGTCGCCACCTAATTCTATTTATTCCCGAAGAGGGAAAGGGAAGATATAGATACAACCCGGGAGGAAAAGGATGAGGACAAAGGTCAACGGAACCATTGCCTGGGTTCGGGAGTCGGTTATGCAGGGGGAAGGTATTAACACCCCCTACATCCATCGTACTCGATGGGAACCATCTAAGTTATCGCGCGAGAAAGGATGTCTATGCTTAAACGAATTGCTTGCTAGAGGGAAATGAGTTGAATTATAAGTTAGATTGATCCTAGGTGCTCGGCAAGGATTGAGATCCTCGTGCCTACGTACTCCCGTGTGCAATGGGAAAGTCAGAGCCTCGTAATTCAGCCTACTAAGGGTATTGGATGTTGATTTTATTACCTTTCGTCGATGAAAGGGTTTAGGAGTTGAAATGCACTAAAGACTATGGATAGTTTATCTCGCCCAACAAAACGAGTGTCCTGCGTCGAAATAATCGGAGCGAGTAACGAGAGCTCGTTATCCCCCTTTCTACCGCTTAAGGCTCGTGGTGTACAGATCTTCTCGTTTTTGTTAAAGCGTTTTATTATCCTATGACCGCTTGACGTTGGATCAAGGGTTTGGATCTAATCGAAATGTTTTTGGTTTTTTTGAGGTTTGAGGGTAAATGCAATTGGAGGTTATTTTTGTGGTTTTGTTAGCGAGGCACGAAGCGTTCGGCTCGCAAAGATAGGTGGATCCTAATAAACGAAAAGAATAATATAGTGCGAGTGTGCAAATGCAATCGCTTGGCGTTGGACCAAGGATTCAGAAATAAAATAAAATGCGGAAAATAAAATACGTACAAAGTAATGGGAGAGGGGTACAAAATAAATACAGGGGATTGCGAGAAATAAAGGGTATCATTGTAGTTTGCCCAAGAGGAAGCGTGTGTGCAGTGTGTTTGAACTATTCGAAGGCGTTCGGCCTGTTTGATCGGGACGCAACTATTTTAAGGCGTTGGACCTTTTTCGAGCGAAAGCAACTATTCGAAGGCGTTGGACCTTTTTGGGACGCGACGAAATTTTGTTCGTTTACTGCCTTAGAATCGGTTCAAAATGGGAACCATTCTATAAGGAGTCGAATCGTAATTTTTAAAAATGCGAAAGAATAAATAAATTACATGAATTGAATTGTTAGAAAAAATAAAATAATGAATATAAATAATAAATGAATTAAATAATATCAAGGATAATAAAATGAATTAAATTAAAATACATGTTTGTTTTGTCGAAATCATAATAAAAATAATTACAAAGGGGGGCCTTATATTGACCAAAAATCACCAATTAGAATCGGGCGATAAATTGGCCGTTTAGTATATCATTGGGCCCTAAAAAGTAAATAAAAAATTAAAAAAAACAAATAAAAGGTTTTTGTTAAAAATAAAAATAAAAGATCTATAACCACTAAGTTAAATAAAACTAGTCATGAGAAAACTTAATATATAAAAAAACATTTAAAATAAAATAAAATAAGAATATAAGAGGGGATGGGGTATGCGCTAGATATGCAGTGTGGTATGAGAACACAGCATCACGGGCTCCTATCCCGTATCAGCATCAAAACAAATTATAAAAAACTAGAAAAAGGTAAAATAATGGGGTGGTGCTGTGTTATAATGTGTGCAGAAATGGAAGTGAACATGGGTTTAATGATATTTAAAAAACTGTGAGACCAATTAAACATATAAACAAAAATAATAATAATAAAAAAAAAGAATAAGTATGTGATTCAGCAGAACAAAAGGAACTCCAAACGCAAGAACAGGATACTCTCTCTCTCAAAATAGGATTTCGAAAACACCCACCCTTTCTCAACGGCGGCGGCTTCCGATTTCAGATGTGAAAAAAGACGGTGGTCGGCGCGATGGCGGTGAAGGATGGCTTGGTGGTTCGGTGATGCACAGCTCCGATCTCCTCTCGGTGCGTCTCTGTTTGTTGTTGCTGTTTCGATTCGCAATAGTTCGCGGATTCGGTGATGAGCGGATTTCCGTTTGAGCTTTTCGTTCTCTGGTTTTTTTAGTGGTTTGTGGTTTCGCAATGAAGGTAAGGAGTGGCGTTTTGAGGTTTACTGTGTTTGGATCTTTCGCTCAGCTCACTGATGCGTTTCTGAGTTCGGTTCACTTTCGGTTTGAATTTTGGATTGGTGAGCGGATGCGCGGCTGTGGTAAAGGTTTGTGTTGCAGATGGTTGAGTTTTGGAATGGTTCGTGAGGGTCCTTTTTTGTATTTCTGGTTTGGGTTGGTTTGATGGCAGATACAAGAAAAAAGAAAGGGGGCCGCGGTTTAGTCTAAAAAATGGTGATTTTCAGGTTTGTGCTTCTCTGTATCACGGTTTGAAGAGAATCTGAGCTTGTGTGGTTAGCGGTTTACACGCAGTTTCTGTATTGGCATTCTGGTGGTATGAACAGGTTTTGTTTGGGTTTTTGTTGAAGAAGGTGGTTTGTGGTGTTGTCAATGAGAAAAAAAAGGGTTGAGCAGAGTTGTGGTGAAGTTGTTGTTATGAAGAAAACGCAGCACTTAATTTTTTCTTTTTGAAGAATGGTACCAGTTTTATATGGGAATGAATGAGGATAAGATTTGTTATAATTGATGAGCTGCTTGTGATAAAAATGAGTTGGAACAAAAAGTTGTTGAGTGCTGAGTGGTATGCATAGTGGGAGACGCATTTGGCCGTTGCTGAAGGAAAAAGATATTGTGATTAGCTTGAAATAAGTGGGGTCATGAAAATCCCTTTGTCATTTTGCGCAGGAAAGAATGTGATGGAGCATAAAGGCTGGTTGTGGAATAACATTTGGCACAAAGCAAACAACAATAAAATAATAAAATAATAATAATAATAATAATAATAATAATAATAATAAAAGAAAGGTGATAAAACAAATAAAAAAAAGTAATAATATGTAATAACAAATAATAATAATAATAAAAGTAACCAAAAATGAAAATAATAATAATAATATGAACTTTGGAATAATAATAATAACATAAAAAGAGATATTAAAGATAAAATAATACTAATAATGATAATAATGGAAATAGTAAATGCAATGAAAAAATAATAATAAGAAGGAATTTTTTGAATAGGTCAAAATTAAAGGACTTAATAGTTGTTGATAATAAAAAAGAAAATGGTAATTGGGTATTGAAAGAAATTGCTAGAAATAAAATATGGAATAAAATAAAATAAGGAAAAATAAATTGACTTCTTTTAGAATTTTTGGGATATGCTGGTAAACTAGAAAATAAAGGTAGGACAAATTTGGGGTATGACAACAAGTCATGGTATGCAAACAAATGTAAGATGGATGCAAGTGAAAGCCCAAATTAGGGTCTATGATCAATGCACAAAACAAAAATCAAAACCAGAAGCAAACATCATGATAAAAAATTGAAAATGCACTCAAGGGAACCCTAAACCTATACAAACTCACTGCCCAAAGGAGGGGTTCTAACTCTTAACCTAATGAGGGTTATGAATTTCTTAAGATTTGCTAGGGTTTTAAGGTACCTTGTCAAGAAAACTGTCAAACAAATTGGAAATGCAAGATCAATTCATGCCAATTTAATCCTATAAACTACATGCTAAACAAGATGTAATGCAAGAAGAATCAAGGTCCAACTCTTAAAGGCTAGGCAGAAATGAATTTTTGAAGATTGGATCAAAATAATGCTTTGAAATGAAATTAATTCCATGGAAAATTGTCAAAAGACATCAAGATCAAAAAAGAAATTTGGTTTGAGAGTTGGACAATGTTTCTAAATGATTTTAAATGTTTCATGAATTTTTTTGTGATTTTTAAATACCTAAAAGTATTTTTAATTAATTAATTCTCATTAATTAATTAAAAATAAACTTTTAAATGATTTAAAAATATTTTCTAATGCAAAAAATAAAAATAAAAATGTTTTTGGTTTCTGAAAATTAATAAAAGGATTGATAAATATTTTCAGAATTTTTTGATGATTTTTACTATTTTTAATAAATTGAACAAAACAAATGAAATAAAAAAGAAAATAAAATGAATTTAATGAAAAGTATGCGCATCCAAGGGACAACATTCAAACTGGGGAAGGAGGGAAAGACTGCGCGCCAGATCCAAGGGTTGAGATTCAAACTGAGCTAATTCCCATTTTTAATTAATTAAACTGAATTAATTAGGTTAATTATGGATTAGGGTTTCTAATGAAGCATCCCAGCCACTCGAAAACGCGCGGGTCAGCCCAGGTCAACCCATCCAACGCTCCACATTCAAACTTGCATTAATGACCCTGATTAGCCCTAAACACTTTCAGGTGGCCGGAGAAGACTTCCGGTCGTCTTCTCCGGCCAGACCCTCACCTGAAAGTTGTTAACTTCCTCCAAACGCCATGAAAATGAAATCTAACTGCCCAGAATCCATCCCCATTCAACACTGAATCAAAACCCCCAAACAAAAATCATTTTTCATCCATTAATCAAGCAAATCGAAGCAAAACATATTTAGGGCAGAAAAGTTTCAGAGCAATCATACATCCTGGTTTCTCAACCATTTTCAAAAATAATCATATCCCCATGATCAGGGGAGCACATAGAATCGTTTAAGAACTTAAAATGGAGTTTCTGGAAAAAAGTTTGAGATGGCTACCTGAGATGGAATCTCCTGGTCCTGAGCTTTCTGGCCTTTCCTTTGCTGCAAGTCCACTCCTTTGAACCCTCTGATGATGAAATGAAGCTTAGAAAGCTTTGAGGATGGCTGGTTTGAGAGATGGCAGAAGTTCTGTTCAAGGGAGGGTGGTGATCGTGTTTTTGTTTCAGTGACTTTCAGGCTATGGTGATGAGTGGTTTTTGATCAGTGAAGCATGTTGAGTTTGTTTGTGAAGTTTGTTTGTGTGTTTGAAGGCTGAGCTGAGTGTTTCGAATGCTTTTGCAAGTTGGAGCCAAAAGTGATAACTGTGGCTTGGGTGTGTTTCAGCTTGAAATGTGTGGTGTGTTATGCTGGCTTTGGTCCATGTATCAAAAGGTGATAGGTCAGAAAGTTGTTGGTGGCCTATGGTGATTGGTATGGGTCTTTGGCCAAAATGTCAACTTGATTTGTACTTGAGGTATGGGCAATGATACAACTTGCTTTTAGGCTTGATTTGGCTCAGCTTGAATCAAGGAATGCTATGGAAAGAGTCTAGAGGCAATGCAGCAAGTGGTTTGTAATTTGTGATAGGTTTTGCAAGTTGGTTCATGTTTACCCCCTTTGACATTTCTTGCTCCATAAGTCATAAAAATGAGTGATCCTTTGATGCAATCTGACTTTTAGGTCTTGGTACATGCTTGTATGAAGATTAGAAGTCCATTTGATAGCACAATTTGCCTTGACAAGTGATTTTGCAACTTTGCCTCTTTGGTAGAAAACTTGAAATTATGTGATTTTTCCCAACTTTGACCAACCATAACTTTTGATCCAAAATGAATTAGGTCAAGTTCTTGTACTTTTTGAAAAGGGAATGATCCATTCTACAACTTTCATGACCAAAGTTTTTCCATTTGAAGCATTTTTGAATCAAAAAGCAAAGGTTGAAAAAGTTTCCCAAAATGGCAATTTTCAAAATAAGTCAACTTTCCCAAAAAGTCAACTTTGCAAATGACTTGAAATTTTACAATTTTGTGAACTTCTAACATCTTCTATGATCAAATAAAGATCATACACAATCAAAATGATGAAGAACAACCTTTGGTTGGGTCATTGGGGGCCTCAGATGCCCTGATTTTGCACTGACTTGCTCAAGAAGTCAACTCTTGATCAGATGACTTCCCCATGGAATTTCTTCATGAAAATTGATATGCATGCTCCCTATACCATATAGAGACCAATAGAAACAAGAATGACCAAAAAATTTGGAGTTATGGCCTCTGAAACCAAAACCCTAATTCTAGGTCATCTGTGCAGTTAAACCTGGCTCTGTTTCCATGCCAATCTCAGTTCTTGTGATTCTTTGACATTCTTGACTTTGAGAGGATATAATATGATGCTTGAACATACATGGACCCCTTTGGAGTGATTGATGACCTTTGGAGTGGCTCAAGAAGCTCTTGGATTGCTCAGATCACAAACCCTAGATGCAGATGACTTTGAACCAATGCAATGAATCAAAAATGTGGTATGAGATGCTATGATTGAACTTATGCATATGAAGAGATAACAAGCCATGGTGTGAATGGGTGAGGGCAAATTTGGGGTGTTTACAGCTGCCCCTATTCAAACATGAGTTAGCTGTGCAGGATGTAAGCAATGGCTTAACAGGCAAACAAGATAACTTGTGGTTGAATACCAAAGACAGTCCAAAATTTGCACTCACAGAATGAAGAAGAAAAGGGATATAGATTGCAAAAGAAAATAAAGTATAATTATAAAGTGCGAGCGACGGAGGACGACCGTCGAGCAGAGGACGACTGCTGGGGATGAAGCAATGACGGCGACGACCGACACGCTGGGGAAGATGTGGGAAATAAAGCAATGACGGGGACGGCCGACAAGCTGGGGATACAAGAGATTGTGATGGGGACGGCCATCAAATAAAGAAACGAAGATTCTCTGGGGATTATAGGTAAAAACAAATGATGAGGTACGGTCATCTGATTCATAAAGTAATGCAAACAACGATGGGGATGGCCATCGGGCTAAACTGATGAAGGACGATCATCAGGAAAAGGAAAAGGGACCACGACGGGGACGACCATCGGGTTAAAGAATAAATGAAATAATGATGAGGGACGGTCATCAAAGGTGAAGGACGATCACCTAGCAGGGGATGGCTGCTCTGTTGGGGATAAGATGAGGGACGGTCATCTAAGGTGAAGGACGATCACCAGGCAGGGTACGGCTGCCGAAAGTATCGCGACATAGGACGAATGCCGGATAAAAGGTCAACGATGGGGACGGCCATCGGACGAGCATGATGAAGGACGATCATCAAGAGGTGAAGGACGATCACCTAGCAGGGGACGACTGCTCTCAAGGTTTATCATGACATAATACAAATGTCAGATAACAAGATCAACGATGGGGACGGCCATCGGATAGAAATGATGAAGGACGATCATCAAAAGGTGAAGGACGATCACCTAGCAGGGGACGACTGCTAAATATCACGACATAGGACGAATGTCGGATAGAAAAGGTCAACGATGGGGACGGCCATCGGATGAGCATGATGAAGGACGATCATCAAGAGGTGAATGACGATCACCTAGCAGGGTACGGCTGCTCTCAGGGTTTATCATGACATAGGACGAATGTCAGATAGAAAAGAAATTTTGCTTTGCTGGCGACCTACTGGGGAATAGTAAACACGGACGAGTGTTTATATCCAAGAAATAAAAGGTATAAGTGTTTTGACGTTGTGTACAGATTAAAGATGCGGACGAGCATCCCTAAGACTATGATACAGACGAGTATCAGGTAGAAACAAATACCGACATGTGTTCAGAGATGATGATACAGACGAGTATCAACAGGTTAACAAGGAACACGGACGAGTGTCAAATCTGAGGGGACTCTTTTGGAAACATAGGCACAGACGAGTGTCTAAATTCAAGAAGACAAGAGTGTTTGGCACGGTGTATGGATTAAAGGTGCGGACGAGCATCCCTAAGACTATGATACGGACGAGTATCAGGTAGAAACAAACGCTTGACGCATGTTCTGAGATGATGGTACGGACGAGTACCAACTGGTTAACAAAGAACACGGACTAGTGTCGAATCTGAGAGGATATAAGTGGTGTATACAAGATACGGACGAGTATCTGTATAAGTGGAATAAGAGTAATAAGTATGAGTGGTGCATAGACGGGTATTTAACCTGCTGGAGAGAGTGACACGGATGAGTGTCAAGTATATATTATAAATAAGTATATGCTTTTCAAGGTGTTTAGGTAATTATGCTGGGGAAAGTGACACGGACGGATGTCAAGGAAATTATGTATATCTGTGAGTGCAAAGGGGACGCTTTGGCTTTTTGCTGGGGATATGACACGGACGGGTGCCACAGGGAGTATGTACTGGTGTTTGTGAGTGTAAGGCAACTGCTTTAGCTCTTCGCTGGGGAATCTGGGGAGCATTCTGTATATTGTTGATGGATTGTTGATATTCACAAGTGTTTGATTCAGATCATGGCTTGTGATTATGCAATATGTTTGATTTTTGCCGTAATGCTCCGTATTAGACGGAATGCTACGCTTTGTGGGAAATATGATGCGAATGCTATGATTATGCAGAAATACCGATCCGGGATTCGGATCCTGCTGCCACGAAGATCTCTGGTTGATCTGTTTTAAGTGGACGTCCCAGCTGGGGATGGGATCATTGGTGGATCTGTCATGTATGACTTTACTTGGGGAAATAGGTCATTGATAAACCTAATTCATTAATGAGGGACCCGGCTGGGGTTTGTAGAAGCCTTCGTCACTCTGTTGTGATTTCTTCGTGTGTTGCTTTTCCGGGTAGAGGTTGACACTCTGTGGGGAGATGGTTCCCTGGCTTTGCACCTGACTGTGGAGGAATAGTAAATGGTAACTCGGCTGGGGAGAAAGCACTTTGGGTGCTAAGACTGAGTAAGTGTTGATTTGCCAGCTTGCTGGGGGTGAAGCTTTCATGCCCCATGTCGTGTTTTGAATACCTGCGCTCCTGCAAAGATAGGAACGTACAAGTAATCCCGAGGTATCCCTTACCGGATTCCATCATAGGAGTCTAGTCACTCCTGGGAGTAAGCATATTTCCGGTAAGCACGTATTTTAGAAGAAAAACATCTGTATTTATGCAATCAGTATTTTAGAGACATCGGACATTCTTGCAAATGAAAATAAAATGTACGAGACGAAATGTGACTGAAAATCTGATTTTATTAATTCATGTGCCCTGAATTGGCAAGATACAGTCATAGAAACAAATCCCCTGAAATGAGGGAATTGTTACAAATTGAGAAACAAAAAGATGTTGGCAATGTTGATGATGCTTCAAGGAGCTTCCCTTTTGCTATGACCCGTATGACATTCGACACTCTTCTCGTCTTGCTTCCTGAAGAAGGCTGATTCTGAAAGAGGCTTGATCCTTTCGAAGCTTACCAGGTTGTAAGTAATACAGACGAATTCAGAATGCAGTTGTTCGCTTATTCCCTTATTTTGCATGGATCGCCCTTTCGGGTTTTCGATCCATCGGGATACCCATTTTTGCCTAAGTTGTCCAATGCGGCTTTTCAACTCAGCGGGTGTACATTTTTTTGTTTATTTTCCCTTATTTTTGCCCGAGTCTTTTATTCTGTTTCTGACTCGCCGGGATGCCCTATTTTTGCCTGGACTTACATTCTGTTTTTATGTCCAGCGGGTCATTTTTATGCGAAGTATTTTTTAACTGCATCCGAATTCACAGGGGACGGGAAATCTTCACCATCCATAATGCTGAGCATGAGTGTTCCACCGGAGAAAACTTTCTTTACTACGAATGGTCCTTCATAGTTCGGAGTCCATTTGCCCCTGTGGTCTGTATGAGGAGGGAGGAGTCTTTTCAGCACAAGATCTCCTACTTGGTACTCTCGGAGCCTAACTTTCTGATCGAAGGCTTTCTTCATTCTTTTCTGGTACAACTGCCCATGACAGATTGCAGCCAACCTCTTCTCTTCAATCAGACTCAGTTGTTCGTATCGGGATCAGACCCATTCTGCTTCGTTCAGCTTAACATCCATCAGTACCCGCAGGGAGGGTAATTCAACTTCGACAGGTAGGACTGCCTCCATACCATACACAAGCTGATACGGTGTTGCCCCAGTGGATGTTCTGATTGACGTGTGGTACCCATGCAAGGCAAATGGTAGCATCTCATGCCAATCCTTGTAGGTGACTACCATCTTCTGCACAATCTTCTTGATATTCTTATTAGCTGCCTCAACAGCGCCATTCATCTTTGGCCTGTAAGGAGAAGAATTGTGGTGTTGGATCTTGAAGTCCCGGCATAGCTCTGCCATCATTTTGTTGTTCAAGTTAGAACCATTATCAGTAATGATTCGCTCGGGCACTCCATACCGACAGATGATGTCTCTTTTCAGAAATCGGGCTACCACTTGCCTTGTAACGTTTGCATAGGAAACTGCTTCAACCCACTTGGTAAAATAGTCAATGGCTACCAAGATGAATCTGTGGCCGTTTGAAGCAGTCGGTTCAATCTTGCCAATCATATCAATGCCCCACATAGCAAAGGGCCAGGGTGAAGACATCACAATCAAATCTGGCATTTATGGCATTTCCTGGCATAGGCACAACAGTCAGCATCCATTGTGATCCAGTAATACCCTGATCTTAGCAACTTCTTGGCCATGGCATGTCCTCCTGCATGGGTACCAAAGGATCCTTCGTGAACCTCGTGCATTAACAAGTCTGCTTCTGTTCTATCGACGCATCTGAGGAGTACCATATCAAAGTTTCTCTTGTACAGGGAACCATCAGTGTTCATAAAGAAACTACTAGCAAGCCTTCTTAAAGTCTTCTTATCATTGGAAGATGCCCCAGGAGGGTATGTTTGATCCTCCAAGAAGCACTTAATGTCATGGAACTAAGGCTTATCATCTTTGACAACGTCTGCTGAGAACATGTATGCTGGTCTGTCGAGTATGGATACTGAAATCCGAGGTACAAAGTTGGCGGCTTGAACTTTGATCATTGATGAAATGGTAGCCAGAGCATCTGCAAACTGATTCTCATCTCGAGGGATATACTCAAGCTTGACCGTTGTAAAGAAAGTCAATAACCTCCTCGTATAATCCCTATAAGGTATCAGATGATCCTGGTGTGTGTACCATTTGCCGTTGGTTTGATTAACTACCAGAGCTGAATCTCCAAACACAGTCAATGTCTTGATCCTGAGGTCGATGGCTTCCTCAAGACCCATAATGCAAGCTTCGTATTCAGCTTCGTTGTTAGTGCAATTAAAGGTGAGATTTGCCGAGAAAGGCATGTGAACTCCTTTAGGTGTAATGAGTACTGCACCAACACCACGACCATTCATATTAACAGCCCCATCAAACATCATGGTCCATTCTTCCTCCGGGTCAGGCCCTTCAGTGTGAACAGGCTCTTCATGATCTTTTGCTTTTATGAACATGATGTTTTCATCAGGGAAGTCAAATCTCATAGGCTGGTAATCACCAATAGGTTGCTCAGCAAGATAATCAGACAATACACTGCCTTTGATGGCTCTCTGAGATGTGTATTGGATGTCATATTCTGTGAGGATCATCTGCCATCTTGCAACCCGTTCGGTAAGAGCTGGCTTCTCAAAAATGTACTTAACTGGGTCCATTTTTGATATCAATAAAGTAGTGTGGGTCAACATATACTGTCTCAGTCGGCGAGCAGCCCACGCTAAAGCACAGCAAGTTTTCTCGAGAAGTGAATAACGTTGTTCACAGTCGGTAAACTTTTTGCTCAGGTAGTATATTGCATACTCTTTTCGACCAGACTCCTCATGCTGGCCCAACACACACCCCATTGACTCTTCTAATACTGTTAAGTACATTATCAGAGGTCTTCCTTCAACTGGAGGCATGAGGATTGGAGGTTCTTGTAAGTACTCCTTGATCTTGTCAAAAGCCCTCTGGCAGTCTTCGTTCCACCTGACCGTTTGTTCCTTTCTCAACAGCTTGAACAAGGGTTCACAGGTTGCTGTAAGGTGAGATATGAACCTGGAAATGTAGTTCAATCTACCTAGAAATCCTCGAACTTCTTTTTCTGACTTCGGTGCAGGCATTTCTTGAATGGCTTTGACTTTATCAGGGTCAAATTCAATCCCTTTCTCGCTTACAATAAAGCCCAGCAGCTTACCAGATCGCACCCCGAATGTGCATTTGTTGGGGTTCAACTTCAGTTGGTACTTCCTCAGACGCTTGAATAGCTTCAACAGATTTACCAGGTGATCTTCTTCCGTGAGGGACTTGGCAATCATGTCATCCACATAACATTCGATTTCTTTATGGATCATATCGTGGAATAACGTTACCATAGCCCGTTGATATGTTGCACCAGCATTCTTTAGTCCGAATGGCATCACCTTATAACAGAACGTGCCCCAAGGTGTGATGAAAGTTGTCTTCTCCATGTCTTCAGGTGACATCTTGATCTGATTGTATCCTGAAAATCCGTCCATGAAGGAGAATACCGAGAACTGAGCCGTATTATCAACCAATACATCAATGTGAGGTAATGGGAAATCATCTTTCGGGCTGACTCTGTTCAGATCCCGGTAGTCAACACACATCCTCACTTTGCCGTCTTTCTTAGGCACAGGTACAATATTAGCAACCCACGGCGGATAGCTAGTTACAGCAAGGAACCCGGCGTCCCACTGCTTTTGTACCTCTTCCTTTATCTTCATTGCCATATCTGGGCGAGTACGGCGCAACTTCTGTTTTACTGGCGGGCAGTCTTCTTTTAATGGCAGCTTGTGCATGACAATATCGGTGTCCAACCCTGGCATATCCTGGTAAGACCAAGCAAACACATCCACATACTCCCGAAGCATATCAATCAGTTGTTCTTTCACTGAGCTTTGTAGGCGGGCCCCGATCTTAACCTCTTTCACGTCTTCTTCCGAACCAAGATTAATCGTTTCAATCTCCTCCTGATGAGGAGTGATAACCTTCTCCTCTTGCCTTAACAACCTGGCTAGCTCTTCAGGAAGCTCATAATCTTCTTCAACCCCTTCATCAGCTTGATTGATTGGATTGTCAAAGTCATACGAAGTCATAACTGTGCTGTTGTCGGTGCAATCTGAAAGGCACTCTCTGCAAGGGTTTAGATTGTTCATTTTAGTGATTGATTTTAATCTTTGTTTAGAAAAAAGTGAAATGAAGTTATCATTTTGAAAACATTGCCATTTTATTTTTGTACAAAAAGAAAAATGAAAAACAGTGAGCAGAAAAGAAAAAGACTCATTTGCAAAAGACATCCGATATTCATTGATTGATCTGTTTGCACAAAATTACAAGATGGCCCGATTACAAAATGAGTCCTGTCATCTTGGGCAAGATGCAAGACTTGATGCATGCTTAAAAATACAGGAAATAATAATAACTCTGCAGGAGTAACCCTTATAATTTCCTGGGAAGACCAGTTTGAGATACGGCTTCCCGGGATCCTTGGACGTATCCAGCTCTCCAGGTTGCGCTCATCTTCCGACTCATCTTCCAAGTTGTTTACTGCATCAGGGGTGAGCATCCCCCCACTAACAAAACTGGGCTTCTTAGCAGCCTCTGATTGATCTTGTTGAGTTGGTTTGTAACCCAACCCAAATCTGTCCTCCTTCTTCTCCACAGGCAACAGCTTGCCCCAGCCTTGGACAATCCCCTTTTCAACAACCTTCCTGGCTTGCTGATAAGATGTCATGGAGGTCCCAAGTACAGCAGATGCTTCATTAATGTTCAGGGCTTCAAATCCCTGGCTCATGGTTTCATGGATCTCTCCATCCATCTCAATATATTTGTATGTAGCCATATGGCTAACAAAAATATCTTCTTCACCACAGATGGTGATGATCTGACCCTCCCACTCGAATTTTAACTTCTGGTGAAGGGTAGACGTAACTGCGCCAGCGGCATGGATCCAAGGTCTACCCAACAAACAGCTGTAGGCCGACTGAATGTCCATCACATAGAAGGTAATTTTAAACGTCTGTGGGCCAATCATCACAGGTAGATCAATCTCTCCTAGCACTGATCTCTTAGAGCCGTCAAATGCTCTCACTACCAAATTACTTGGACGCAACACCAAACCATCATACTCCAGCTTCACCAAGGCTTTCTTTGGTAAGACATTGAGTGAAGACCCAGTGTCTACCAGTACATGTGATAGAACAGCACCCTTGCATTCAAGAGTGATGTGTAGAGCCTTGTTGTGATTACATCCCTCAGTTGTTAGATCAGCATTGGTAAAACCCAACCCATGGCTGGTATTGACATTTGCTACCACGGTCTCCAGCTGATTAACGGTGATCTCCTCTGGCACATATGCTGCGTGCAAGACTTTTAGTAATGCATTCCGGTGAGCTTCGGAACACATTAGCAGGGATAAAATGGAGATTTTTGAGGGGGTTTGGTGAAGCTGATCCACCACCTTGTAATCACTCCTCTTGATAATTCTCATAAACTCGTCTACATCTTGTTCAAAAGATGTCTTCTGTGTTTCCTTGAGAATGGGCTCTTCAGATATTACACTTTTTCCCTTTGCTTTGGTAGTAGCTTCTGCTTCGGCATTAGGTCTTTGTGTTTGCGAGGCAAAGAGGCGTCCGCTTCTGGTGAAGCCTCCGCCTCCCCCGACATTATCAATCTGTGGAGAAGAGGTTGAAGAGTTAAGAGTGATTTTCTCCCCATTGCAGTACAGGTCAGAGCCATAATGCCAAGGGATGGCATTAGTGCTTTCATATGGAACGGGCCCAGGTACTATGATGGTAACCGGACTGACTGCAGCAGAGGAGGGTGTTGAAATAGTGTGTGGATCGTAGTAGATGGTAACTGGTGACCTGGCAGGAGATGCCATTGTTTGTTGTTGAAAATTATTGTCCGGAGGAATACTTGACGGATCATAATAAATAGTGACTGCTGAGATATTTGTTGGTGTTGTAGGAGAAGATTCTGAATAGAGGGGTGCTGATGTTGTAGAAGGAATGTTTGTTGATGTTTGGTTTGTTGAAGTGATATTTGAAGCATTTGTTGATGAAACTGAAGAATTGTTTGGAATAATTGTTGTTGCAGTTGTAGGAGACTCGGGAACTGTTGTCAGGGAGATTGCTGGATTTGAAGGTGTTGATGTTGTGATTTGAAGTAGGCCACTCTGGATGAGACTATCTATGCCGCTTCTCAAGTTATCACATCCATTTACCGAAATGTTGCAATAACCGCACCCGAGCTCACACCCAGGGAATATTTGGAATTCTAGGAGTTGAGCTTTAATCTCTACCAGGGGTGTCCGGATCTGCCCAACACTGGTTATTAAGAAAGACGGCTTATCTTCCTCAATAGCATTGATTCTTGGTCCTCTGTGGTTGGGCATGGGGTTCTTGTTAACATTTGGCGGGGGTGCAAAGTTTAGAGCTTTAGAATCTACCAAGTCCTGTACTTTCATTTGTAGAGCCCTACATTTCTCTGTACTGTGGCCAGGTGCATTGGAGTGAAAGGCACATCTGGCGTTAGCGTCATAATTTCTTGGCAGACTGGAAGGATCTGGTGGTGCCAACGTCCTTAACTCAACCAAGTTGAGCTTCAGGAGTTGTGGCAATAAAGCGGCATAAGGCATAGGGATTGGATCAATCACCCTATTGGCCTGAGATGGTCTCTGTTGAAATGGTCTTTGTTGATTGTTGTTGTTGTTGTTGTTGTAGTTTCTCTGAGGCGGATACTGAGTTTGTTGCTGGTAATGGGGTTGTTGCTGTGGTTGATATGCTGGTTGCTGAGGAATTGGAGCGGGAATAGTGACTGCTGCCACTGACCTATGAACATATTGTGGTCTGCCCCTGTTGGCCTGAATAGCATTAGTCTCACCGGTTCTTCTTGGACCTACAAAAGGCTTTCTGGGGTTGCTGGACGAGCTCGCACCGTTATCAGAAATTTTGCCCATCTTTAATAGGCTCTCAATTCTTTCCCCAGATATGACTACGTCAGCGAAGCTGGTGGAAGAAAAGGCAGCTAGCCTGTCAATGTATGTCCCTTGGAGGGTGTTCATAAACATGTCGGCCATTTCCCTTTCCGACATGGGTGGTTGGACAGCAGCAGCAAGCTGTCTCCACCTCTGGGCGTATTCCCGGAAGCTTTCCCTGGATGATTGAGACATTCCCATCAGGAGGGTCCTGTTAGGAGCCATATCCAAGTTGTACTGGTACTGTCTGATAAAGGCCTCAGCCAGGTCCTTCCAGCATCTGATGGTTGCTCTGGTCAAGTGAGAGTACCATTCCCTTGAAGCTCCAGTTAAACTATCTTCAAAATAAAACATCCATAGCTTTTCATCCATGGTGTATGCCTTCAGCCTCCCCAGAAAGGATTGTAAGTGGGTTCGTGGACAGGAAGTTCCGTTGTACTTCTCGAAGCACGGAGGTTTAAACTTGTGGGGAATCCTTACACCGTCCACTAAACCCATGTCCATGACATCAAAGCCCAAAGAATTTTGAGACTCCAGCGATCTCAATTTCTCAGCAATTTCATCTAGCCTTCTGTCATAGGCTTCATCTCCAGCTCCCATCACAGTGAATTGATCCTCTTGGGGGTCTTCTTGTAATACTCTTCCGGCAGTAGCATTCCCTTGCACATTAGCAGGGATGTTGATCTCTGGATGAAGGTGGGGCCCATACACAGGTGGATTAACATGAGGCTGAACCCTCTCATTGTTGCTTGTTCCCCCAGTCCCTAGATGGGGTTCCTCCTGGGTCTGCCTTTCTACCAATGCCCTTAATCTCTCTTGGCTCTGTGCCAGTCCATTCATCACCTCCATAAACTGGGTCATCTGATTTCTCATCTCCAGTCTCTCATTGGCCATTTGAGTCCTGACCTCTGTAAGGTCCTGCTGTACTTGGTCCATTTGTATACCCGGAAGGTTGTTGCGAGTGGGATATCTGTGTAGACGGTTGAGTGGGAACACCCGATGTCGAGCAATAGTTCCTGAGATCACAACAGAGTTAGTAACAAACAAAACAAAAACCTACAAAACAAAACAAAGAGTTAGTATGCAATGCAGTATGCTTATTTGTTTCCGAGGTATCCGGCTTGGCATTTGGTTTTGACCTTTCCAGACCCCTGAGGAAGATGCTTTGATGCTGCTTGGGAGAAAGAGATTTAAATGAAATAAACTAATATATTACAAAATGGTTAATCATACATAGTTTGTTTTTTACAATACATGCCCTCTGAGGGGTCAAAAATACAACATAAAAGCAAAGTACATGAAATGAAAGCAACAACAAGCAAAAGTCATACACCAAGACCAAACTCATCCTCCTTAACTTCCTTCAGATGTGCTCCAGTTACAGGGTCAGCTGGATGCTCTGTGAGGTTCCTGATAAGAAGATTCCTGGTGGTGATAGCAGTGGTTAGCTTCTTGTGCCTGCTTTGGTCCTTTGACCTCTTCACACCAGCCCTAAGCTTCAATTCTGAGATTTCCTTCTGGGCTGCTAGCAGGGCTTCCTGTTGCTCCTTTGCATTAGCCTCCAACTGCTCAATCTTGTCCTGAGTTCTCTTATCCTCCTGAGTGCGAGCTTCAGTGATCCTGACCCACCTAGCTTGGCTCTCCTTCAGATAGAGATCAGTCCTAGCCTTCTGGAACTGGGCCTCTTTACAGGCATTCTTCAAAATCTGTTCTCCAGCCCTTGACTTCTTGATGTAGTCCTCTGACTTTTCAATCCTGGCTAGATGCTCCACTTTAAGCTTTTCTAACCTTTCAATGTCCAGACGACCATCACTCCTCTCCCAGAGGGTTCTCTTCAGGGCTTCAGACAAATTCTCATTCCTCTCTTTCAGTTTCTCAAACTCTTCCAGGTTGACAGTGGCTGGAGGTGGTGCTGTGGATGGTCCAGGTGCATCTTCAATGGTGAAGGGCATCCCAGAAATTTGAGCCCTGGCATGAGACCACTCATAATATTGAGCTGAGGCCACATTGTTGCATCTCCCAAGAATGGCCATCCCTTTGGTCTGGACATTGTCCCAAGCCCAGGATGCTTGCCTGACAATAGCCAGATTAGGCTTAATCTCACAATAAAGGGTCTCAGCCAGATCTTGCACTCTAGGAGGGTGGACCAATGCATAGCCCAATTGTCTTTTGAATAGCAGAGGGTTGTAGTTGATGCAACCCTTCACTCCTATCAGAGGTACATTGGGGAATTGCCCACAACTAGTAATGATGTCCCTGCCCTTGGTGCTCTGGGTGCACCACCTGATGTCATTTGAGGTCAAAGCAACAAGTCTCCTAGCCCAATTCCTCTGTTGGTGAGGATTCAAGAATGTATCAGTCTTGGGCAAGTGTTTGAGCAGCCAGGTATGGAACAGGGGAGCACAACATCTCACCAATCTTCCTCTTTGCTTTTCATTCCTTTGGTGAACAGAGTAGTAGAAATCTCCCAGTAAGGTGGGTACTGGGTTCCTCAGAATGAAAAGATGAATGACATTTTTACTAATAAACTTAGGCTCATCTGCAAATAATATAACCCCATATATGCTGAGGGCTAATAATGCACAGACTGCCTTCCATTCTCCCAAGGAGGCCTTCAGGATAGCCTGAGAAGTCAAGAAATCCAAGTGTATACCAGAGATTCCAGCCTTTGCTGTCATGTTCTGCTCAATCAGTATAGGTTCCAGATACAGTGCTTTTGCCACCTCTTCATTACTGGGAAAAGCCATCTCAGGGTTGAAGGGGACACCACCCCTAACAGGCACTCCAATCAGTGATGAATACTCTTCCAACAAGGGTCCCAACTGAAAATTCTGGAAGGTGAAGCACCTCAGAGGAGGATCATAGAACTGCAGGCAAGTATGAATCAAGCTCCTCTGGGAAGGGTCCAAATCCATAACCACATCAAGGATGCCTCCATAATGTTCTCTGAATAGTGGTATATGGTCTGGAGTAATAAGGGCCTGGACCTTCCTGATGCCAGCCAGCTCAGGCTCAAAGAAATGATATGAGATGTTGATTTTCTTGGGTGCCATGTCTGCTGATGAAGAGCTGAGACAGATGCTGATGATGGAGACTGACACTGGAGATGGGCCACTGACAGGCTGATACTGGTGACTGAGGCAGGTAGCTGATGAAGGCAACTGAAGCAGATAGCTGGTGAGAAAGGGCCTATGCAGATGAAGGGGTCAAAACCAAGCCAAATGTAATGTGGATACCCTGAAAAACAAATAAACACATGTTAAATGATGCAATGATGATGTATGCAAATGATATGCAAGGGTTTTGTGATCAAGCTGGATCTGATTTGCCTTGATGTAAGTCCATGTATGTTCAAGAAATCCAGATGGAGGTTCATAAGTCCAGTAACCAAGGTGGGGGACTCAAATAAAGAGTCACATGTCCAGGGTTAAATCACAAGAACTGTCCAAAGTGGAGTACTCTTAATCAAACAAAGTAACAGGGTATGATGAGGTCAAGGGTACCTGCAAACCTGTAAACAGCCCAACCCCCTCACAGGTGATGTTCTAAAACAAGGATCCTCAGACTTGGATTAGTTATGAGAAGTGCAAACACTTCTAACCCGGAGGTACAATGTTTACAATAACCATAAAAGATCCTCCTCTAATTCACCTCAGTTTCTGAAGGTCATAATAAAGGTCATCCAGACTTAGCAGGCTTCCCAGATAGCTCTAGCACTACAGGAGATCTGTAGCACAGAGTTCTCAAGAAGAAACCCATATCTGAACCGTGTTTCATATTCCCGCACCAGACCGAAATGGAATGGGAAAGAACATGAACCACTCTAGCCTAGGTGTCACTCAGGTCCCAGGTATAGGACCTTAAACTCTCAATAGAACACCCACCCACCAAAGCAACAAAACCAGATCCAGCCAGAACAGTATGACAGTATGATGTATATAAAGCTGTAAAGAAAGCAATAAATAACTGTACATAAAGCAGTAAACAAAGCAAATATACAAACACAAATAGCACATAACACCCCCTAATAAACACAAATCAAACAAGCGCTAGGAGGAACCCACAAAAAGAACCAGAAGCCCTGGTTATAGTATAAGGGTCCCCAGCAGAGTCGCCAAGCTGTCGCTCCCACCAAAATGACACCTGGTCAGAAGGGGTACAGACGCGAACGATCGGCGAAAGGAGAAATGAGAACACACAAGAGTGAACTCAAGAGAAAGACAAGAGTCGCCAGCTAGGTATTTTATCTCGAAGGAAAGGTAATGCTGCATAGACCTAGGAAAGATATGGATAAGACGGTTGCGAACCAAAGAGACTGAGGAAGGGGGTTGGTTACAACCTGGGAAGGTATTAGCACCTAGATTGTCTGTCGTACTCGACGGGATCCACGCTTAAAAGATTTGAGTTTTAAAGGGGTAGTGTCAGTGCAATCTGTGTATCAAAGCTGGAAAGAATGCAAGTGTCAGTGTAAGAGAATGTTGAGTGCATAAATGTACAGTGTCAGTGTGAAAACAGGAGTGCAAAGCTCAAGATAATGAGGCTAAAAGAATGATGCTGAAGGAGGGGGGATAAACAGAGACTTTTGTTCGATAACTGTTAAGTTATGCCTACGTATCCTCTCGTGCAATGAGGAAGTCAGAACACCGTAGTTCAACCCAAAGAGACTGAAAGGTGAATTGACTTGTGAATTGCTTACTTGTCTATGCTCAAGTGTATGACCTGTCTGGCTCAGGTGCAAACTGTCTCGCATTAGACGGAAGAAGCAAGTTCTCGTTTATGAGTGAGTGAGAAGAGAAAAGAATCCCGGAGGAGACGATTATTGTTTGTTTTTGTGTTTTCAGTCTTTTATTGCTTTTGGAGTTTGTCATAAGAAAATGAGCTTAAGCCTAAACCAATGGATTTAGTAAACTCATCACATCTTCCCTCTGATTAGGGGTAATGAGAATGCCTTAAATGTGAAGTCAGTTTCTCACACTCAATCACCATGGTGTAGGATTAAGATCATTAACCTACTTGTGATTATTTAAATGTTTTTGGTGTTTTTGTTTAGTGTTAAGTAATGAGGTTAAGCCATAATCAAAGATTAAACAGACTCATTACACCATCCTAATAGAAGGATAATAGATGAGAATGTTTAAGCTGAGGAAAGCTCCTCAACTTAATCCATGATTAGGGATTAAACTTATGACAAAACAAAGCCTTTATTAAGTGGATTTTAGTTAATGATTAGATGATGAAGTGAGTTTAAGGGTTTGTAAGACAACTTGAGGGGGACTTGTCCATTAACACTAGGGTTAGTCCTTCTTAACCAGCTAAGGAAGAATTAGAACCCTAATGCAAGGCCCAAGTTACAAGCTTGATGTCTTGATGATTATTAGATGGATTGATTAAAGGATTTAAATACATTAAGGGTTTAACACTTAGGATTAAAGTTATACACTCCATCCTAATAGAAGGATGCAGGCATAAGCTTAATCACAAAGCCTTAAAGCCTTTAGGGTTTAGTCCTTGATTATGAGATGAGAAGAGAAGACTCAATGAGACACAAAGGTAAAATCTAAATGGGGGACTAATCAAAACCCTAATTATTGTCATGCTTGGTTGTTCCTAGGGTTTGTGAGGTTTACAAGAGAGATCTTCAGAGATACCACCAGGAAGCAGATAAAAGGAGCAAAGAGAAGCAAAGTAACTTGCTTCATTTAAGAAGACAAGTCACTTGGAGAAAGAAAGTAAGATGAAGAAGAATGAGCAAGCTCAATCTCAAACACAAGACAAAATGCAGCAATGATGCATAAGAGGGATGAAAAGAGATTGTGAGAAGTGAAGGCAAATTCACTTCTCAAAGTTACTTACCACCTGAAAAGTTAGTGAAAGGAATGCAATGCAATGCAAGATGAGATGAAATGGCATGATGCAAACCAAAACCAGAAGCATGAATATGATGCTAATGATGCTAAGAGATGATGCATACATGAGGCAAGGCATGGGAATGATCAAACAAACATGTGGATGCAAGAGAAGCATGCTTAGAATCATGAACATACATGAAAAGTTATGAAATGCAAATGGCATACAACATGACAAATGAAAGATGCAATGATCAAACATGATTCTAACATGTCCTAAGATGTGTTATGAATCAAATGGATGCATAAAATGTCATGGCAAGTCATGGTATGCAAACAAATGTAAGATGGATGCAAGTGAAAGCCCAAATTAGGGTCTATGATCAATGCACAAAACAAAAATCAAAACCAGAAGCAAACATCATGATAAAAAATTGAAAATGCACTCAAGGGAACCCTAAACCTATACAAACTCACTGCCCAAAGGAGGGGTTCTAACTCTTAACCTAATGAGGGTTATGAATTTCTTAAGATTTGCTAGGGTTTTAAGGTACCTTGTCAAGAAAAATGTCAAACAAATTGGAAATGCAAGATCAATTCATGCCAATTTAATCCTATAAACTACATGCTAAACAAGATGCAATGCAAGAAGAATCAAGGTCCAACTCTTAAAGGCTAGGCAGAAATGAATTTTTGAAGATTGGATCAAAATAATGCTTTGAAATGAAATTAATTCCATGGAAAATTGTCAAAAGACATCAAGATCAAAAAAGAAATTTGGTTTGAGAGTTGGACAATGTTTCTAAATGATTTTAAATGTTTCATGATTTTTTTTGTGATTTTTAAATACCTAAAAGTATTTTTAATTAATTAATTCTCATTAATTAATTAAAAATAAACTTTTAAATGATTTAAAAATATTTTCTAATGCAAAAAATAAAAATAAAAATGTTTTTGGTTTCTGAAAATTAATAAAAGGATTGATAAATATTTTCAGAATTTTTTGATGATTTTTACTATTTTTAATAAATTGAACAAAACAAATGAAATAAAAAAGAAAATAAAATGAATTTAATGAAAAGTATGCGCATCCAAGGGACAACATTCAAACTGGGGAAGGAGGGAAAGACTGCGCGCCAGATCCAAGGGTTGAGATTCAAACTGAGCTAATTCCCATTTTTAATTAATTAAACTGAATTAATTAGGTTAATTATGGATTAGGGTTTCTAATGAAGCATCCCAGCCACTCGAAAACGCGCGGGTCAGCCCAGGTCAACCCATCCAACGCTCCACATTCAAACTTGCATTAATGACCCTGATTAGCCCTAAACACTTTCAGGTGGCCGGAGAAGACTTCCGGTCGTCTTCTCCGGCCAGACCCTCACCTGAAAGTTGTTAACTTCCTCCAAACGCCATGAAAATGAAATCTAACTGCCCAGAATCCATCCCCATTCAACACTGAATCAAAACCCCCAAACAAAAATCATTTTTCATCCATTAATCAAGCAAATCGAAGCAAAACATATTTA
Organism: Lathyrus aphaca; assembly: GCA_963966055.1. Classification (NCBI taxonomy): domain Eukaryota; kingdom Viridiplantae; phylum Streptophyta; class Magnoliopsida; order Fabales; family Fabaceae; genus Lathyrus; species Lathyrus aphaca. The sequence goes on from OZ014521.1 coordinate 7,639,627, forward strand.
GGGCAGAAAAGTTTCAGAGCAATCATACATCCTGGTTTCTCAACCATTTTCAAAAATAATCATATCCCCATGATCAGGGGAGCACATAGAATCGTTTAAGAACTTAAAATGGAGTTTATGGAAAAAAGTTTGAGATGGCTACCTGAGATGGAATCTCCTGGTCCTGAGCTTTCTGGCCTTTCCTTTGCTGCAAGTCCACTCCTTTGAACCCTCTGATGATGAAATGAAGCTTAGAAAGCTTTGAGGATGGCTGGTTTGAGAGATGGCAGAAGTTCTGTTCAAGGGAGGGTGGTGATCGTGTTTTTGTTTCAGTGACTTTCAGGCTATGGTGATGAGTGGTTTTTGATCAGTGAAGCATGCTGAGTTTGTTTGTGAAGTTTGTTTGTGTGTTTGAAGGCTGAGCTGAGTGTTTCGAATGCTTTTGCAAGTTGGAGCCAAAAGTGATAACTGTGGCTTGGGTGTGTTTCAGCTTGAAGTGTGTGGTGTGTTATGCTGGCTTTGGTCCATGTATCAAAAGGTGATAGGTCAGAAAGTTGTTGGTGGCCTATGGTGATTGGTATGGGTCTTTGGCCAAAATGTCAACTTGATTTGTACTTGAGGTATGGGCAATGATACAACTTGCTTTTAGGCTTGATTTGGCTCAGCTTGAATTAAGGAATGCTATGGAAAGAGTCTAGAGGCAATGCAGCAAGTGGTTTGTAATTTGTGATAGGTTTTGCAAGTTGGTTCATGTTTACCCCCTTTGACATTTCTTGCTCCATAAGTCATAAAAATGAGTGATCCTTTGATGCAATCTGACTTTTTGGTCTTGGTACATGCTTGTATGAAGATTAGAAGTCCATTTGATAGCACAATTTGCCTTGACAAGTGATTTTGCAACTTTGCCTCTTTGGTAGAAAACTTGAAATTATGTGATTTTTCCCAACTTTGACCAACCATAACTTTTGATCCAAAATGAATTAGGTCAAGTTCTTGTACTTTTTGAAAAGGGAATGATCCATTCTACAACTTTCATGACCAAAGTTTTTCCATTTGAAGCATTTTTGAATCAAAAAGCAAAGGTTCAAAAAGTTTCCCAAAATGGCAATTTTCAAAATAAGTCAACTTTCCCAAAAAGTCAACTTTGCAAATGACTTGAAATTTTCCAATTTTGTGAACTTCTAACATCTTCTATGATCAAATAAAGATCATACACAATCAAAATGATGAAGAACAACCTTTGGTTGGGTCATTGGGGGCCTCAGATGCCCTGATTTTGCACTGACTTGCTCAAGAAGTCAACTCTTGATCAGATGACTTCCCCATGGAATTTCTTCATGAAAATTGATATGCATGCTCCCTATACCATATAGAGACCAATAGAAACAAGAATGACCAAAAAATTTGGAGTTATGGCCTCTGAAACCAAAACCCTAATTCTAGGTCATCTGTGCAGTTAAACCTGGCTCTGCTTCCATGCCAATCTCAGTTCTTGTGATTCTTTGACATTCTTGACTTTGAGAGGATATAATATGATGCTTGAACATACATGGACCCCTTTGGAGTGATTGATGACCTTTGGAGTGGCTCAAGAAGCTCTTGGATTGCTCAGATCACAAACCCTAGATGCAGATGACTTTGAACCAATGCAATGAATCAAAAATGTGGTATGAGATGCTATGATTGAACTTATGCATATGAAGAGATCACAAGCTATGGTGTGAATGGGTGAGGGCAAATTTGGGGTGTTTACACGATGCAATATCAAAGTCTAAACTCAGAACAGTTTGTTGATGATTGTTACAAGAGAGGGGCATATAAGTTGTGTTATGAAAACAATGTATCCCCAATCAATGGGAAGGACATGTAGCCAACAATGGAAGTTTAAGATATGTTGCCTCCAACTTACAAGAAGGGGCCAGGTAGGCCTAAAAAATTGAGGTGGAGGGAGCAAGATGAGTCAGGATCAAGGATGAGAAGGCTTGGTGTGGCATATATGTGTACAAAATATGATAAGTTTGGGCACAATTTCAGGAAATTCCAAAGCAAAGTTCAAGACCCTAATGCATTGAAGAGAAAGGTAACCCTATTGTGAGAATGTTGTAATGTTTTAATTTGTAATGTTTAAAATGCTATGTTAATTTGTAATGTTAATGCCTCATTTTGTTTGGAACTGTATTGTGTAGAGGAAAACACCTAGAACAAAGGCTCAGTCCAAACAAACTGATGCAACTGATGCAGGTGAACAAACTGATGGCTATGTTCCTTAGTCCAGAAATTGATGGCTTAACCGAAGAACTGGTTGCTAGTCAAACTATTCCTACATAAGTATTTTCTCTACCACCAAAAGCACAACAATATCAACTTATCAATTCTACCCCACCAAAGGAAAAGAGAATTGAAAAGCTGAAGGTATCAAAGAAGAAGGCACAAGCACCTATAAGGAGTAGTGACAGGCTGAGAAGCATATTCAGACAATCAAAATCACAAGGGCCAGGTGCAACACCTGATACACCATTGGAAATTGAGGATGCACCAGAAACTAATATGCCTGCAACTGCTACTGAGGGACATGGCCAAGGAGATCCCAAACTAGGGACATGTGTTCGCATTATGAAGTCATGGGATGTAATCTCTAAGAATATAACTCAGTAATTAGTGGATCCACCTGATGCATTATGAAGTCATGTGTTCATCCTTTTGATGTTGTTTTTGTCTAGGTAATCAAGTATTATTATTTTGAATGTTGTATTTGTCAGTTGGAACATGTTGATTCAAACTTGGTTATGTTATTTTATCAGTTATGTTATGCTCTTGTTTTATAATGGCAAGTTTGTTTTGTAATGACATTATGCCCATGTCAACTTATTTTGTTATGGAAGTTATAACATTTTGTAGTTATATTATGCCTATAGAAGAATTCACAACACAATATCTGAGATTAACATAACAGAAATCACAACACAATATCTGAGATAACATAGCAGAAATCACAACACAATATATGAGATAACATAGCAGAATTCATTACATTACAAAATCTGAGATTACATAGCAGAATTCATTACATTATTCATTACAAAACTGAGATTACATAACACTTTTGGCAAATCTGAGATTACATAACACTTTTAACATAACACTATTGGTAAATCTGAGATAATAATACTGAGATTACATAACACTTTTGGAAAAATATACCCAAGAACACATAAGTAAAAGTACTGCAATACCCAATTTCTTCCTTGTCTTCTCTAATTTGTTCTTCACATCTTCCAGATCCTTGGTGCCAAGTTATGCCCCAAATTATTTCCCAACTTCCTTCCCAAAATCCCTTGCAAATTTTGTCAAATTTTCCAACATAACATCGCACCTCCCACAGTCAACATCATCTTCCTCAAATCTCTTCCTATCCTCATGACCAAAATATTCATCATCCCAAAAAAATAACTGACAATCTTCTTTTTTCCCATAGAATTTGCACTTCCAATATTTCCTACAAGAAATTGCAGCAGATTTGGACACAAAAACCTTCATCGATATGCCATGACCACATTTGGGCGAGATTTTGGAATACGACTTGTTACAACTTCGTGAACTATCATCCATTGAAAGCTAAGCAATATTGAAGGAAGAAAGAGATGAAAAGTGAAGATTAGGAATTAGGGTTTTGGGAAGGATGAAGGAAAACGAGCGAAGGATGAAGGAGATGCACAAGCGAAGGATGAAGGAATTAGGTTTAGGGCAATAAGTCAATTAACCTTATAAAAACTGAATATGTGTAAACAAAAAAAATTGATTGAAAAATAGAAATTAGAAGTAATTTACACATAAACAGACCATGTCATCATTTATGGTGAGTTGGATTAATGAGGGACTGAAAACATGGAATCTACAAATGTCAATAGGGGAATCTAAACTTTTTTTACGGGGGTGTTTTTTTAAACCATGCCCATATGGAAGGGGGCAAATTAGCTATTATCCCTAAAAATATTATTCATATTTATTTAGATAGGTCGGTCTGTTAGACTTAAAAGGCTTTTATCATGGCATGAGACCTGGCCTTTTTAATTAAATATTCTTATAAAAAATCCTAGGTCTTTTCTATTTTTAAAAAAACTTGATCGGGCCTGAGCCTATATATGCCCCTATTATCGGTCTGGCCTATTTCTACCCCTACTTACAAGCCAATCACCCCTCCTATGCAGCGCAACACAAGGTTAAACCAAGATTATGGAACTCTACACTCAAGCCTTACACCTTACAGGAAGCTTGTTGGTCAACTTATAAACCTCACGAACATTATACCGCCTTACCATACAATGTCCAACAACTCATATAGTTCATTAGACAACCTAAAAACTTGAATTTTAAAGCTACTTTGAAAGTAGTCAAATATTTCAAAAAATTTCCAGCCCCTATTCTATTTTATCCTGCTTCTTCACCTCTTCAAATCAAGGCCTTATGTGACTGGAATCCATTTAGTGAGAAATATTCATTCTTTTATCAAATTTCACCATGTTTTCTCTTCCAGTCCAATGGATATAATATAAGCTTTCAAATTTTGTGGAGTCTTTCTTTTGAAATATTGTATCTGATATTTAGTGAGTTTCTTCTCCTGCCATGAGTGGTGGAGAAAGACCCTAAGGAAACCTGAAAACCCCCCTAAGAATCCAGAAATGGATTTTTAGACATACACGCGTCAATGAACCAGCCCCTCATTTTTTTGACTTAAAATGATCTAAAAACACACTTCTGTATTATCCTTATACTCACCCCATGAAGTCCTAACTAAGACACTCATTTTACCTTAAAATGATCTAGAAATGCATTTACTGTATTTCCCCTAACAATAAATTTTGACTTTTAGTTTTTATGAAATACACAGATATTTTTTGTTTTAAAACTATACTATCATAAGAAAATCATAAATTAAAGCATACATTTAATGTACATGATGAAATTACCATATATGAATAAATCGATCAATAATGTCCAAATGCCACATCACAACAACAAAGTAACAAAAGATAATAATATCCATAATGCATTATCCAAATACAACATAATATAAATACTACATTACTACGTATGTCAGACACCCATGTTCCTTAGTTGCCTCATGTATTTTAGTTCCCCACGTGCCTTAGTAAGAGTGAGATCTACAATATCCTTTGCATCAGATCCTTTCAGAAAGACTCGTATGTCTATACTCGTTTGCACAAGATTTAAGATACGTCGACATCTAGGCAACACATTAACAACATGATCTTCCCTAGCTTGCTTCTTCTCTAGTAGCTCATAATGAGCTAGCCCAAACGAATCTCTCAGAGCATCTGATGTCATATAAGGACATGACACCTTGAAATACCACTGATGTAGTCATATACACAACTCTAGTGGCTAGGATCTAGGGCACCTCTTGCATTACCCGATACATTATGATTAAGGAAATCATCATACATGGAATCCACATTTTTGCATTCCATGGGAGGAGAATAATCGACGGGGTCATTGGGAGTTAACTGCATATACCCAAGTTGGTCCATGACTGAATCAAGAAGATATGGATACAACAGACATGACCTACAAGCCAACCATCTCGAGTATAAGCATATGTCATTTAAGGGACGTGTATGATGATGATAAATGTACACATTGAAGTGTATATCATCTGCTATCATGGAAAAAAGATACACTCTAAAGGGTCCATCACCAGATTTCCTCTAAGATGGGGGTGAATGCACGAGCACAAGGTATATCATGCCTCAATGTAGGTTTATTCATATGACCAACCGAATATGCATGGGAATTTCTGGAGGATCCATGCCTAAAAATTGTACATATGAATTATTAGAAATGGTGTTGCACGAGTGTTATGAAAATGGTACAAAAATAGTAAAGGATGCAATTTTATTACCGTTAACAACGTGCATCTAGACGTCATATGTGTGGTCTTCCACATACAACCTTTAGCTAACTTGTAATCATGAATCTTCTCCAAGAGAAATAAGTACATGCGGTAAACCACGTCGACATAATGTATACTCTTATTCATAAAAATGAGTATTCCAACCGAGTACAACAAGTCAACTGATGTGCACACAACCTCTAAAAGAATCCAAATCTTGCACGACACGCTAAGGTGTCTTCTATCTCCTTCAGGGCACCCCTAGGTCAACACCCAAATATGTCACGATCATATCCATTTCCTTATCCCTGATATTCATGTTGTGGTCTAATAGTGTGTTCGTTGTGCTTTCTGATGAACAACCTCTGGTTAACCAATCTTTTACATGACTAGGTTACTTGCAGGACCAACCAAACAAGTCCTAGGACACATGTGCAATTTTGTTGTCAAATTACTCTTAGTGTTGATAATTGTTTGTGGTTTGTTTTGTCAATGATATTAAAATCTTGAATACTTGAATGTAAAAGTAAAGTAAACTAAAAGTTGAATAAAAGTAAAGAAAAATGGTAAGAAGACCATAAATTTTGCAGAAAAGTAAAGAAAGTGGAAGTAAAATAATTGGACGGAAAAGGCTTGTAATTTAAATAACTTGAATAAAATTGGTGTTCAACACATACATTTCTCCAGGTATCAAACTCATTTCTCTCACACTGGGTACTTAGAGTAATTTTTACAGGATTATTGTATAAGTTTTTCACACACATGATTCTACAACAACTACCCTATTTATATACAAATAAAATAACTGCCTAAAACAGAAAAATCCTAACTATTTGACACTTGTCAAACTACATGCATTCTTCTTTTCCTGAAGCTTCCACGCGTCCAACTGCCAAATGTTGTAACTTTTGAATTTGAATTCTTCCTCTTTGTGACGAAACGCTGCATCTCTTTGTTTTGTCGAATTGTCGAAGAGAACAAAACTCTTCAAACTTTATAGGATAATGCCTTTGTCGAAATCTCTCCCAACCTATCTTCTGTCGAAATGTCGAAAAGCACACTAATTCTTCAAATTCTGTCAAATGCTGAACTGTAATGAAAAGTTCTTCAAACTTTGTTTGCTGAAAACATTCCTCATCTTCCTGTCGAAGTATTTGAACATCTGGTCTTTGTCGAAAATATCAAAACTTCTTCTGAATATCTTTATTTTCTTTCTCCTTTATCTGGTGACCATTTCCTTAGTAAAAAACATGATTTTACGTCTTAACTCATGGTGTCGAAATTATGTACCTACAAATTTCCCCCCAGCAAAGATGTTTCGACTAACTCTAGAGAAATCATCCTTTGCTATCGAAATTATTTTGACACCATGTCAGCTTCATTAATTGTGACGTGACTTCGTTAAGTCCCAAGAAAATCCATGATTACACTTTTTCTGAAAACGTCTCATATATCCCACGTTTTAGACACGATCTTCCATAACCCTACAAACTAGCTAATCATGGGTTTTCTCTAACCATCAACTTTTTGATCATCACCGTTGATTAACATGACATGTACCCCATGATCACCATAAAAACTAAAACGTTTTTTCTTCTTCTTCTTTTTTACTTTATCACTCTTCTTCCTATAAATACCTCTTTTTACCCATCTCCTCACTTTTTTACGCTCTTGAACTTCCTCTTCTTTATCAAACCAACATTTCAATTCCATTACTTCCTCTGCAACTCTTGCTCAAACTTCTCTCAACAATGGCTCCTCCAAAGAACACTGTTGATCAAGGTGATAAAAACGCAAAAAACACAACTGATCTTCCTCCTGCTCACACGCTTCCTGGGCCGGTGCAGGTAAACCAACAACAATATATTCTAGAGCCTCCTAATGAGAGATAAAAGGCTAGCATATATCGATCTCAGGTACTTATCCCTGTTTTAATCTCTGGAGTTTGCCAAGCACTGTTAGGCCCACTCTCTGATCCTAACGCTGATCAGGGCCGTTTAAAAGATTTTTACCCTTCTTACTCTGCTTCAAAACCCATAGGTGCAGGTAGAAAACCTCAACCTACGGAGACAACCTCCAAAAATCCTGAATGCTCTTTAGCTTCGACAGACCTAGATTTATTATATTTAAATCAAAATAGGATTTTTAGGAGCCCTCCATTGACAAAAGACCCCAAGGATTACTTAGCTTGGTTAAGTAGAGTCGAAAGTGCTAAGGGAAAGTTTTGGAAGAAAATAGGCATCTATGACCTAATCCAATTGTCGAGAGATGGACCACGTTATTGCCAAAACATGATGTTGGCTTCCCTATATTTTTGGGACAGTACTTACAACAATTTTCACCTCCCTTGTGGGATGGTCACCCCAACCCTTTTTGATCTGGCAGCCATCACATGTCTTAGTCCTATAGATGAAGTTTTCAACCCTGAGCATTTAAATAAAGACCCTATAGGCTTCGACACCAAACATGCTGGTTACTCCCTGTTCATTGCGCACCACCATGGTGAAGACCTGAAAAGGTTTCTGATAAAGAACATGTGGCTTTCCTAACTTTGTGGCTAGCAAAATTCGTCTTCTGCACTAGATCTCTTCAAGTCGCCAAGAGTTACATCACCATTGCTAACCAATTTCATGACGGAGTTAATCTTTGTCTAAGTGAACTGATTCTGGCGAATCTTTATGAATCCCTTAGTGAAAGTGTAAACGCCCTAAAGACTAGTAAAGAAAAAGGAAATCTCAGCCTGACAGGTCCTTTTTGGCTTCTACAACTGTGGCTGAATGCCACTTTTGAAACCTGCATTCCCATCAAGAACCAAATAAACGAAGAAGAGGTAAAGGACAGGCGTGTCGAATGGCCTAGGTTGGTCAAACTGACTCCAACTGATGAAGGGATAAGCCTTCGACAAGCCTATACCAGCTACGTGATGATGTTTGCCAAACGCTACAAATTCACACCATCCATGGAACCCTTCGCCAACAGGACTATAGGTCCTAAATGGTTCGTCAGACAACTTCCTTTAGAACATCAGAAAGAAGAGGATTCATACATATCTATCTGGGCATCATTTCTCACGCCAAGGCATCTCTTTTCTCACCATAGCATGAATAACACAAAGATTTCTCTCATAGTCTATCAGCCTAACTTAGTGGCTAGACAATTTGGGTTAGTCCAAACAAAAACCAAACCTATCTATCCCAAGAAAGGTTCTATTTTATTTTACAACTCTTTTCACAACTTAGAAAAAAGTTTAGAGCTGTATCATAAGTTTTTTGACGAAACCTTGGAAGTCCGACCTGTGATATTTCGATCAACCTACTTGTGCACTGAGGACTTCGACGTCTGGTGGAGAGAATATTATCTTACCAAATTCTTTGACGTAGAAGCTTTCACAACACAACTGACGAACGTTTTTTCTTTTGTGCAGGACAAAAAGAAGAAAGGTACGGAGAAACACATCAAAGAGATTCAAAATTTTCAAAAATATTTTGAAACCATTTACAGGCCAAATGATCTTCGTCGAACCATAGGCGAAGCAGCAGTGACCCTAAAACAGAAGTTTTCAGAAAAAATGGATAAGTTGGCGTTGCCTCCATATATTCCATCACATGCACGCTATAACTATGCGTTTACCACGTATCCTCCAAAGTTTCCCCCACTTCCTTCTGCGGAATTTGGTGTGGCCCTGTGCCCTCCATTTCCAGATTGGTTTGTGTGTGGGTCTGACTTAAAGCTGCTTTGTGAGTCTCGCAAAAAACCTGCTGATCTTGTGGTTCCGACGAAGTATCATTTGGACAACTTCCCAGGGCACCTTCATATTAGAATAGAACACGTTCGCGTGGAATCTCCTATTCTTGAATGTGTCGAAGAAATACAACTTCTCTTTTTATTTCTAACTTTCTTACATGTTTTATATCCATGTTTATTCATTTTCCTTCCTTTCAGCTGTAAAGATTGCTAGCAGGAAAACCCCTGGCGAAGGGACTTCCACCAAACGGGTCGAAAAATCACCTGCTACTGCAAAGAAGGTTTCGACACGCAAAAGCATTCAACCTCTCTTATATAAACCTTATTATTCTTAAAGCTGAACAACTTTCTTTCCTGTATGCCTCAGATAACTCGCACACCAACAACCAAGAGGAAACAAGAAGAGAAAAAGGTGGGTGTCGAAGAGTCCGAAGACGAATCCCCTGAGCCACAGCCTCTCAAAAGACAAAAGGGTGTAAAAATAAAAACGGTAGCATCTCAGAGATCTATCGTCAAAAGAAGAACTCCCCCTACCAGTCCAATCACCAAAACTCACTCAAAAAGTGAAAAGAGTGGGAATTCAAGTACCCATACTGAGATTCCTCAGGTATTTTTTACTTCGACTGACAGTATTCAAAATTTTTACTTGCATTGTTTTTTCTTCTAATTTCCTTTTGCTGTTGACTTCAGGTTGATCTTGATGTCGAAGGGACTTCCAAAGTTCAAGAAAAACTTATCTCTTCTAATTCTGAAAAAACTTTGGCTGAGCGACTTCTGGAAGAGGCCATCCTAGGCACTGGTATTTATAGACCTCAGACCAACAGTGACTTCGACATCAGTGATCAAGAATCTTCTGACAACGACTCCCCTGTTCGCCCAAGATTTACCGTGGAAGAAAAAGCTGATAAGGACCAAGACGAACAAAAGAAAGGGCCAATTGATATAGTTGAAGCTGACAAGAAGATTGTCGAAGAGGAAGAAGATATGTCGAAACGATCAGATATTAGCTTGCATTCTGGAGGAAGTACCCAACCTATTCCCATTCAAACAGAAACTCCTCCAAATACGTGTTCGACAAGCCTATCTCGTGAAGAGATTGAGAGTCTGAAAGTGAAAAAACCTCTAGAATATCTGAAGGCTCTTCTCAGTTCTCGACATAACTTTCAGGATTCCTCCTACAGCAGTTCGACAACTTCTGGAGCTACCTCCGAAGTTCAATCAATTGATATTGTCATGGCTGAGATCAAGACTAAAATCCTTGGCGTAGACTTGTTTACAGTTTTGGTCGAAAAACCTTCTGCTCAATATGAGCTGAAAAAACTTCTTAAACAAGCCAATCTCTTGGAGGCCTCTACTGAGGAAAGCCGTTTGGTAATGGACTTGATCTCTATGATCGACTCGGTGAGTGCTGACTTACTTCGCCAAAAAGAGTTTTCCAATAACATATCAACTAAGTCTGAGAAACAAGTTTCAGAGTGGAATACTGTAGCCTCTTCAACCGAAAAAATCTCAGAATTAAACAAACTTTCTGAAGACTACTCCCAAGCTGCTGCTAAATGTGAAAGCAAAATCCAGACTTTCCAGGCTCAAATTGTCGAACTTCAGAAGAAAATCCTTCAAGAGAAAGAACGCCAAGCCAACCTTCAGAAACCTAACCAAGAGGACATTGATAGAGAACTTAAACAGGGGCTTCAACATGCAGAAATGGCTCATCAACTTAATCGAGAAATTGACGAATTGTCCGTTAGTAAAAGCCTTTGTGAACGTCGAATTCAACTTCAACAGAAGAAATTTGACGAACTCAAAGAAACTTTTCTTCGACGATAATTTGTGATATAAATAGGTTTTTACATTTGTTTTGTTTTGGTAGCCTTTCAAGGCTTTTATCTGTAATGTTACCAACGCCATCTGTTTGGCGAAGACATATTTTCAGTTTATGAATTTATTCCATTTCTATTTTTATTTCTTGCAATGTTGGCTCATATTTTTTCAAATACCTGCCATTTATTTTCAGTATCATTTTATCTTTTCCTATTTCTTCGACTTCATATGCGCCATTTGAAAAAACTCTTAAGATTTGGAAAGGTCCTTCCCACTTAGGAGACCATTTTCCCATTAATCTATCTTTCTTGTCCATGGGAAAAATTACCTTCCAAACAAGATCACCAACTAAAAAGGCTTTAAATTTTACTTTCTTATTGTAAAACTTTTCGACTCTTTCTTTCTGCCTCTTTATCAACTCCAAAGCACGCAACCTCTCCTCATCTAAGTCAACTAACTCATCCATCATCATACTCCAATAAGTCTCAGATGGAATTTCATGATGCCTTTGAATTCATATTGATTGTAAATAGATTTCAACTGGTAATATTGCATCATGTCTATAAGTTAACTTAAATGGGGTAGAATTAGTTGCCTCTTTAGGAGACGTTCGACAAGCCCAAAGAATTTGATCCAGAGTCTTGTGCCAATTTTTAGGTTTTTTACCAACATGCTTTTTTATCAGATTTATCACAACTTTGTTGGCTGCTTCGACCTGTCCATTTGCTTGGGCATAATAGGGTGTCGAAGTTAACAACTTAAAACCTGTTTCTTTTGCAAATGCCTGCATGTTTTTTCCAGTAAACACAGATCCTTGATCAGTGGTTATGGTTTCTGGTATTCCAAACCTATGAATTATGTGTTTCTGGATGAATTCTATAACTGCCTCCTGATCTACATTCGTCAGTGGTATAGCTTCAATCCACTTAGTAAAATAATCTACTCCAACCAAAATGTATCTTTGCCCCTTTGAAGAAGCTGGTCGAATTTCCCCAACTAAGTCTAAAGCCCAACCTCTGAATGGCCAAGGTTTTATAATAGAGTGTAACTCATTTGCAGGTGCATGAGGTATGCCTGCATGAATTTGGCATTCTTGACATCCTTTTGCGAATTCGACACAGTCCTTTAGCATTGTTGGCCAATACATCCCTTGTCGAAATAGTAACCACTTCATCTTGTGACCTGCCTGGTGTGCACCACATGCACCACTGTGCACGTTTGACAAAGCTATATAAGCTTCACTCTCACCTAGGCATTTTAGTAAGACTCCTTCTGCAGTCTTTTTAAATAACTCATTTCCAAAAAGTACGTAGCTTAAAGCCCTATACTTTATTTTTCTTTCGACTGTCTGGTTTGGGTTTTGAGGAGTCTATTGGCTATTACAAAGTACATGATCAAATTCTCCTTGACACATTTGTATTCTTTTGTCACTTGCTTTATTACCAACTCAGAGTCACCCATTATTTCGACTCTTATTGCCCCCAATTCCAACAATATTTCAAGTCCAGCAATCAAAGCCTCATATTCTGCTTCATTATTTGAACACAAGCCTTCTACTTTGTACTTGAATTTTGTTGGAATTTTATTAGGATAAATAATCAACATCCCAACACCAGTTCCATTCTTGTGACTGGAACCGTCGAAATATAATGTCCAAGGCTCTACTTCGACATATTTTACTTCATTTTCATTTATTGAATGGTCAGCTATAAAATCAGCAACCACTTGTCCTTTGACAGCCTTTAGAGGCATATACTTCAAAGAATATTCAGTTAATGCCAGGGCCCATTTCCCAATTCGACTATGTAAAATGGACTTAGATAACATATATTTTATTACGTCAAAATGAGAGGATACATATACATAAATGGGTTTTATATAATTCTTTAACTTTGTACAAGAGAAATATACACATAAACATAGTTTTTCTATTATACTATATCTAGTTTCGACATCATTTAAGACTCTGCTGAGGTAATAGATGGCCCTTTCGACGCCATCTTCATCTTTCTCACAAAGCATGCTTCCCAATGTTATGTCAGATGCTGAGATGTAAAGCCTCATACTTCTTTTTCGACAAGGAGACATTAGAACTGGAGGACTAGCCAGATACTCTTTGATTTTGTCGAAAGCATCTTGTTGCTCTTGCCCCCAAGTGAAATCTTCCTTCTTCAGTCGAAGTAGAGGTGAGAAAGCCTGTGTCTTTCCACTAAGGTTGGAGATGAACCTTCTAAGAAAGTTGATTTTACCTAGTAGAGACTGCAATCCCTTCTTTGTCGATGGCGCTTTCGCTTCCATTATGGCTTTGGCTTTGTTCTCATTAATTTCGATCCCTTTCTTGTGGACCACAAAACCTAAGAAATCACCCGCCTACACACCAAAAGCACATTTAAGGGGATTCATTTTTAAACCAAACTTCCTCATCCTTTCAAAGGATTGTCGAAGATGGTTAATATGGCTTGAACCTGAGACAGATTTAATCACAATATCATTTATATAAATTTGCATAAATGTCTCAATGAAATCATGAAAAATGGAATTCATTGCTCTTTGATATGTGGCTCCAGCATTCTTTAAACCAAAGGGCATTACTACCCATTCATATGTTCCTATTGCCCCAGGACAACGAAAAGTTGTCTTTGGAACATCTTCTTCAACAATAAAAATCTGGTTGTAGCTAGAGTATCCATCAAGCATACTCAAATACTCATGGCCTACTGCAGAATCTATAAGCATTTCTGCTATTGGCATAGGATATTCATGCTTAGGGGTAGCTGAGTTTAAATCTCTAAAGTCAATGCATACCCTAAGCTTGCCATTTTTCTTAATCACAGGAACAATATTAGCAATCCATTCGACATACCTCGTTGTACGGATGAATTTGCATTTTAGAAGTCTTTCGACTTCTTCTTTAATTTTCGACAGGATCTCTGGTGCGAAGCGTCTGGGAGTTTGCTTTATTGGCCTTTTTCCCTCCATTATTGGCAACTTCAATTCGACCAAGTTCCTGTCTAAACCAGGCATTTCGTCATAATCCCATGCGAAGCAGTCATTAAACTCATTCAGCAATTGGATTACTTCGACTCTGAACTGAGGATCCATCTTGGCACTGATGTAAGTTGGCCTTTTTTCTGCCCCCAGTCCTAAATCAATTTCTTCTAAGGGATCCTGCGCCACCATCTTCATATTTGTTGGTGCTGGATCTTTTTCAAACCCCATGGGTTCGTCATCATAAATGGCGTCAAGCCTTCGATTTTGCCATTCGCCATTAAAGTTTTCTTCAATATTTTGTTTTTGACATTGTTCCTCAACATTCTCTTGAGGATGTTGTTCTTTGACAGTTTGTTGAGGATGTTGTCCTTCGGCAGTTTGTGCATTGGCTTTGATAGCCATATATTTTACTTCGGCCTCAAGGGCCTCTTTGAGTTTGTTTTCGGCTATATAAGTCGTAATCCTTTTCATTGTCGATGCTTCAGTCATTTTCACTAAATTCACTTCCCCACCCAGTTGGATTTACATGAGTGGTTCCCCAAGCATAATTCGTCTCTCCAATTATCTCTTTGTCCCATTGGAATCCATGCGTAGGGTGGAGATACATGGAACAATATGCATTGTCAGAGGCTGTCAAGTCGAACCCAGCAGGGTTGCAAGGTGCTATGTGAGCCAAGTTTTTATCGAAATTACGACTATTAACGTTGTTCACATCAGCCATGAAGTAACTTTGGTCTGCCTCTATGTTCTCGACGATCTCGTCTGGCCTCCAAATTGCTATCCTCTGATGCATGGATGAAGGTACAACCCTAATCCCATGGATCCACTCTCTTCCTAGCAACAGATTGTAGTTTTCTCTTGATGATATAACCACAAACATTGTAGGTCTGGTAATGGTTCCCACAGTTAGGTTCAACTGTATCACCCCCAATGTCGTTCCTACCTTACCTTCATATTTAGACAACACCATGTTGTGAGGTTTGATGTCTGAGTCGTCTTTGCCAATCTTCTTTATCATATAATGAGGGATTAGATTAACAGCTGCTCCTCCGTCTATCAAGATCTTGTTTACACCCACATTCTCTACTTTCCCTTTTATAAACAAGGGCTTCAAGTGGGCCTTCATTGCATCGTCTGGATTTTCAAAGAACGCATTCTGCTCTTCGACACAACCATTATTCATTACATAGTAACACACAGGCTTAAGCCCTATGCTGTCATCTGCCATATCATCCTCTTCGTCCTCCACTTCCATTGTTCTGTCATAATCTCTAGGCAATAATGAAACCACATTGCATGTTCCGTCGAAGGACGCTTCAGAATTTGACTTGAAGTCATCAGTCACTTCTTCGTCTTCTGGCATTTTGTTGTCAGTCTTTGACATTTCTGTTATGTTGCTTGATTTGTTTTTCTGAGAAGGCTCTTCTTTTGGCAGAGACTCTCCTTTGCTTATTGCCTGCATAAACTTACTTGATTCAGCTTTATTTTTACCATCCATGTTCTGTTCTGCAGTTTCTTTTTCGGCTCTCTTTTGCCTTTGAAACCTCCTCCATTGAGACCTTGACATGGGGTTCTTCCCCTTGTAATTTTCAGAGATGTGTTTTGGTTTTGGTTTTTCTGCTTCCTTTTTTGCTTCCATCGAAGCACCCCTATTTACTTCAAAACTCTTCCACCTTTTCTGACCTTGGGCATCCCTTATAGGCTGGACCCACTTGTCATCATCCGCCTTGTTGGATGGCTTATAGGTACTATAACGCCTTTCTCCCATTCTTTGGTTATGATGCTCCCTTTTTCTTGGATCAAACTTCTCATTTTTGACTGGTGGGACTGCTCCCCAGTTTCCTCTCTTTTTGGCCTTCTCTACTGCTTCCAGATTGTTGGCTGCTTTTCTGTCGAATACAGCACTGCACCTTGGACAAAGCATGACCTCTGCATTCTTTTTCTGGCATCTTTGGATGAATTCCACCAGACTTTCATCTTCCTTTGGATAAACAGACTTCTGATGTTCCTCTTGATGATTCTTTTTATTGGTATCTGGTTGTGTTTTCTGAGTGACCTCCACCATATGAACGTCTACATTCTGATCACTTGTAATCTTTAGTTTGTTCATTTTTTCAATTAACATCATTTCCTCAGGGATATTTCCTTTCAACTGATCCAAACTGCTTTTTAGGCGTAAGCCTTTGTGGATGTACTTACAACATTGCACAACTGACTTTCCTTTTGGATCTTCCATTATTCTGCGCAGAATTCCATGAGGGGTGGGCTGCACGAAACTTTCAGCAGGATCTTCTTTAATTCTGGTGAAGCTTTTATTCACTGGTTCGACAGCGTTGACATTGTCAGCAATTCCTATTTCCTTAATTTTGTCATGAATAAGGCCTTCAGTGGCCTCTTTTCTGGTAATGAGGACCTTGTTATCTGCCTCCTCATCAACATCTCTGAAGAAATTTCCCCATCTTGTGGGTTTGATTTCATTGATGTCAGTTTTAGAGCTTGGTGGTGCAGAATACTTCACCATGAAGTCGAACTTTCCACTGGGCTCTCCTAGAGTGTCCCAGACCACTCCATGCTCAGTACCTTTGTTGTTATTCTTCTTGTCGAAGCCTTTACTAGCTTTGATTGTGTTCCCTCCATCGAAGCCTTTAGTAGCTTTAATTATGTTCTCTTTGTCGAAGCCTTCAGTAGCTTTGACTTCTTCCTGGCTGTCGAAACTATCAGTAGTTTCTTTTATGTTGGTGTAATCATTTATTTCTTTAGTGTCAAGATCCTCAGCAACCTTGATTATGGCTGGTTTGGCCACAGAGCCTTCAGATATTACCTCCTCAGCCTGATCAGTGAGATCATCAGCACCCTCCACCATGTTTACATGGGTGTCGAAGCCCTCAGCAGCTCCTATCATGGTGAAGTTGGTGTCGAAGCCCTCAGTAGCTTCTACCATTTCAAAACTTCCTTCAGACATTACTCCCATTTCGACCACGTTCACCATCTCCGGTTCAGCATAGTTGGCTTCCACAACCTGCATGGGATTAGAGTCGATCCTCATCTGTTGCTTAACTTTGTCTCCAAATTTCAGCCTTCCGTTTTGAATTGCATTCTGGACAAGATCCCTGAAAAGGTAACATTGAGAAGTTTTATGACCCAAAAAATTATGGTATTTGCAAAAACCTCTCTTTTTCGGTTGGTCTATAAGAGGCTCTCTAGTGCCTGCTGGTTTTATCAACTGACCATCTTTAACTAATAAGTCGAAAATTTCATCACACTTGGTGATGTCGAATGTGTAAGTTCTTTTAGGGAACCTATCATTCCTTTCAATTTCAACTGGATTTTTTCCATTCGACGGAGCTAAAACTTTACACGAATACGCTGGGCCTTGTTTTAATTCTGCCAGATCAATTTCTTGTTTGTCGAAAATGACGGATTCGTCTTCGTCATGATCTTCATCTTGACGTATCCCTACATAGGCCACTCTTTCCTTTTTATTTTTATTTGATCTAAATTTCTCAGTTTTTAGCCTTTCTATTTGTCTTACTCTATCTGCTAGTTGTGCCATGTCTCTCAAATACTGGGTGTCTAATTTTTTCCTTATGGAATAATCCAGACCCCCTACAGCCATTTCGACTAATTCTTGTTCTGGCACTTGTGTAAAACATCTAGCCTTCAATAATCTAAACCTATTCAGATAGTCATCTATAGGTTCAGATAATTTTCTTTTGACACTTGCTAATTCCTTCAAACTTATCTTAGTTTGCCCCATATAGAATTGTTCATGGAACAATCTTTCTAATTGGGTCCATGTAAATATTGAATTCGCAAGCAAAAAAGTAAACCAAGTAAAAGCATTTTTTGTCAAAGAACTTGGAAAATATTTCATTCTTAAGTTCTCATTATTGGCTATTTCCCCCTGCTTCGATCAAATAACGTGTTATGTGCTCTATGGTGGATTCACTAGTATCCCCTGAAAATTTGGTGAATTTAGGGACTTTCCACCTTGGTGGTAATTCTTGTTGTAAAACGTATTCAGACAAAGGAGAAGTATAACTAGGCCTTTGTAATCCTACGTTTACCCCATTTTGCGCCATTATTCTTTCGACCATGGATGCAATGTTATTTTCGGCAGGAAAATTGTTATAACGCATTCTTTGCTGCAATATTTCATCAGCGTTCTGGTCTCTTTGAACTATTATTCTCCTAGGTTCCTGTCGAACAGGATTTTCCACACGAGGCTGTTCGACTACCACCTCTTGGTCCCTAGGATTTTCCTGAGGATTTTCTAATGGCCTTTGGTTTATGGTAAGTTCTTCTTCGACAGGCCTATTAACATGATTTTGATTTCTTTGTATTCTTTGTTGTGTTTGAGGAACTCCAAAGAAACTAGAAATACGTGTCATTTGTTCTGCCAATATCTGGTTTGTTTGGGTAGTGTTTTGTATTAAAGGGTTGAACATTTCTCCCATTTGTTGTGTCAATGCCTGTACCATACCATGGTTACTTTCATCCATCTGTTGACGAATTACTTGCGCATAATGATTTGTAATAGTTGGCATTTGGAATCCTGGTGGAATCTGATTTAATCTACTCCCATTTCCACCATATCCTGACCCTTGTAATGGTGAAGATATTTGAACCATAGCATCAGAAAACAATGGTGATGAATTATGTAAATTCGCCATCATTGAAGTTGGCATTCCGTATGGTTGTTCTCTACCAAACATGGGCCTGGAACAATCAAAGAATGGCCTAACGTTACTTCCTCCAGGAGGAGGCGTTCCCATGGGCATTGGGCGTCCTATTGTGGAAGAACTAGGCGCATTTTGGGATCTTGAAATCGCTGGTATCGAATCTGCTGATGAAGGAACAATCTGTTCTAAAACAGGGCCTAAACCTGCACTTCCTTCTGACGAAGGAATAGGATTAGATATTGGATTGATTTCATTAGGATTATTTGAAGTATTTGGCGGATTAGCCATCTTTCTTCCTCTTGTTCTTTTTGGTCTTTCTACGTCGGTTACGGCTAATTTACCGCTTCTAAGAATCATACAACGCAGTAAGAAACTTTCTAACTAAGAGGATTTGTATTAATTTTTACAATTGCACTGGTCCCACTGGGCGTGCCAATTTGTTCGCTGTGCTTTCTGACGAACAACCTCTGGTTAACCAATCTTTTACAGGACTGGGTTACTTGCAGGACCAACCAAACAAGTCCTAGGACACATGTGCAATTTTGTTGTCAAATTACTCTTAGTGTTGATAATTGTTTGTGGTTTGTTTTGTCAATGATATTAAAATCTTGAATACTTGAATGTAAAAGTAAAGTAAACTAAAAGTTGAACAAAAGTAAAGAAAAATGGTAAGAAGACCATAAATTTTGCAGAAAAGTAAAGAAACTGGAAGTAAAAGAATTGGACGAAAAAGGCTTGTAATTTAAATAACTTGAATAAAATTGGTGTTCAACACATACATTTCTCCAGGTATCAAACTCATTTCTCTCACACTGGGTACTTAGAGTATTTTTTACAGGATTATTGTATAAGTTTTTCACACACATGATTCTACAACAACTACCCTATTTATATACAAATAAAATAACTGCCTAAAACAGAAAAATCCTAACTATTTGACACTTGTCAAACTACATGCATTCTTATTTTCTTGAAGCTTCCATGCGTCCAACTGCCAAATGTTGTAACTTTTGAATTTGAATTCTTCCTCTTTGTGACGAAACGCTGCATCTCTTCGTTTTGTCGAATTGTCGAAGAGAACAAAACTCTTCAAACTTTATAGGATAATGCCTTTGTCGAAATCTCTCCCAACCTATCTTCTGTCGAAATGTCGAAAAGCACACTAATTCTTCAAATTCTGTCAAATGCTGAACTGTAATGAAAAGTTCTTCAAACTTTGTTTGCTGAAAACATTCCTCATCTTCCTGTCGAAGTATTTGAACATCTGGTCTTTGTCGAAAATATCAAAACTTCTTCTGAATATCTTTATTTTCTTTCTCCTTTATCTGGTGACCATTTCCTTAGTAAAAAACATGATTTTATGTCTTAACTCATGGTGTCGAAATTATGTACCTACAGAGTGATCCCCTGATCGGAAGATACAACATACATGAGAAATCGTCTAGTGTGATGGATATCTCACCATGTGAAAGATGAAATGATGTCATCTAAGAATGTCATCACTCAACGAACGTGGACAACATACCATGGTTAATAGTAAAATACAATTACCTGTATAAGTCTCGCAACCCAGATAGCTCTATAACATCGTTAAACTACTAATTATTAAAATGAGGTAGCTTCGTAATCTTTTGGCCATGGTTGGTGCATTTTAAAGCATCATGGTCTTGCAAAAAAAAATCAACCTAGAAACTTTGAATATTATAACAAATGTGTTTCAAAGAAAGAATACAATTAATTTTACCTCACCGTCTCACACATGTCTAACAATATGGTTCAGATATCGAGACAACATTTATAAGTCGGATATGCCTCTTCCAAACCCCCAAGGAACGACATCAACCAAGGGCGCCTCAATCTGGACCGATGGGGCTTTCGAGGCATCATGGGGTGATGTCTGCTTCCTTCTGGAAGACGAAGCTAAAGATGCACGAGCCCTAGACATTGATGCTTGCATCAAACAAACTAGAATCAACCAGTTGTTGTGAATGTCAGGATTTTTCTCTATGAACTGATGTGTGTTGCAACACTCTGTCGAGCCTCAATATTTGTTGATTATTTATCATAATTCCTATAAATAAACCAAACAATTGTAGAAAAAATCAATTGCATATGAAACACGAAGAAAATCAAGTAAACATTGTAGACAAACCAAATAAGGAAATGCGTTTCCAAACAAATACAAAAATGCAATTTGGATTAACTTGTAACTCATTAAACACGAAAATGACATGCAAATCAAAATTTCTAACACATTGCTCATAAAAATTATCAGTCAAACACATTGTTCAGTTAAATAACCTGTTTAATCTATTACACAACCATTCAAACACATTGCTTAATTTCAACAAATGTATAGAGAAATATATATATGTATAACTTTTGTTTTTATAAAATGTGAGTTTGATTGTGAGTTTTAATCGATTGAATGTTAATGATAGAAACTTGGACGTGATTTGAGAGAGTTCGAGAGTTTGAGAGATTTTGAGAAGTTTGAGAATTTGAGAGATTTTTAGAGTTTGAAAAAGTAAAAAAGAAACAAGAAAATAATGGTCTGGTGGTGCGTGTTTGATTAAAATGCTTCCCGAAATGTATTTTCATAAATATACAAAAATATATTTACGTATTAATATTTGACATGAACAGTATATAAATGAGATATTTTGAAAATATATTTTTGTATTTTATAAAGAATTTTGATTTTTCACTAAAGTCTAGAAGCAATTCTTTGGATGAAAGAGGAATTTTCGGTATATATATGGAAATGACATGTCGACTGTCGACTATCGACTACCTCATCATGTGATCTATATACTCCACAAACCATACTAATAGTTACTGTAATTTTAATTATTTGATGTTGACTTGACATAATGCCAATGCAATGATCACGACACCAAAATTATATAGAAGCATTTTATATTATATCGACGAAACAACAAAGAAGCCAATGCCAACGGAATGTAATCTAAACATCTTTTCATTATTATATATTATTAAACAGTAGATATATCTTCTCTCTCTCTATATATTTTATACTCATGTGATTGGAACGCGACAACTACGCGTTTGGTATGCATCAAGTTTTCTCTCTCTATATATATCTTCTCTCTTGGCCACTCTTTCTATCCACCCTTCTTTCTTAATCATATTCCTATATATATATCTTCACTTTATCTTCTTATCCAATCCTCAATACTAGAAACGTACTTCATCTCTTTTCTATTCTTATTTTCTTGGTTCTTAATTTGTGTTAGTTAACTCTTTCAAAGATGATTTGTTTGGTTTCTAGAACTGGAAGGGAGTTGCAGAGATACAACAACATGGGTGGGAGACAAGTTGTAGGGTCAGTATATATTTTATATGATATTCACTTCATTATATCACGTTTTAATATAAATTGGTAGGTCAAATATTCATTCAAAATAAGTATATTTATTGACTAATTATTATAATAATGTTTTTGCAGATGCATACCTTATAGATATAAACAAGACATAAATGGTAATAAAAGCAGCGAGTTGGAAGTACTAATGGTTAGTTCACAGAAAACTCAAAGGTTAATGTTTCCAAAGGGAGGATGGGAACTTGATGAATCTCTTGAGCAAGCTGCTTCTAGGGAATCTCTTGAAGAAGCAGGAGTTATAGGATTAGTTGAGGTATATTCATTAATTGAATATTTATATTCTTGTTAATGATGAAAATATTTGAATAATTAATTTAAAATGAAACTGAAATAGATTTTGTTTAATGACAGTGTGAATTGGGACAGTGGAATTTCATTAGCAAGAGATATGGAATATACTATGAAGGATATATGTTCCCTTTGTTTGTGAATGAGCAACTTGATTATTGGCCCGAGAAAAATCTCAGGACACGAGTATGGGTATGTTTATATTTAATTATTTAATTTGTATGTTGTATGATTAAATGATTGAAAATTTTGCATGTTTGAATTTTTTTTCTAATTCTCTCTTTATAATTTTTGTGTTAATTAGATGACAGTAAGTCAAGCCAGAGAAGTTTGTCAACATTGGTGGATGAAAGAAGCATTAGATATATTGGTTCAAAGACTCATTTTTTCACAACAACAATAAAAAAAGATGGAGATGAAGGTTATACACAGAGGAATGGTTAATGAGAGAAAATAACTTGCAGAGAAAGAGTTGACATTTTTTATACATCAATCTTGTATATGGTTACATTGTTTTAAATTTCAGTGGAGATCAAGACGAGAAGAAATTCATGATTGGAGGTGCGTCAATCTCATGGAGTTTAAGGTAGTAAAGCATTGTGGCTTTCTCATCTTAAGAAGCTGAGAACATGATTGCATCATAGGCAACATGCAAGTAGTATGGATAAATTTAAAGATGATTCTCGAAGAGCTCAAGATAATGGAACCTAAGAAAATGAAATTGTTTGTCGACGACAAGTCATTTATCGATTTGGCAAATTATCTTATGTGTCATGGTCGAAGTAAACACATAGAATAGAGGTATATTTTTTAGAGGGATCAAGTTAACAAAGAAAAACTTGAACTTAAGTATTACAAGAAAAAATTGCAACTAGCTGATATACTTACCAAACCACTAAAGAAAGTCAAGTGCAATGAGCCTAAGCGAAGCAATAGGATGAGAATTCTCGAAAACATGAATTAGGTGGTATGTTAGTAATTATAATTCAAAGTTTTGTAGAAATGTTAGTATTCGAATGTGCCAAAGTAGCTAGTTGAAAGAGTAGGAGTCAACAGTATTCGACAGAGTCGAATACAACATATAGTTGTTATAATTCAAAATATTATATGACTTTGGTTTGGACCTTGGTTTCATTTATATATACATACCTTTGTAGTTATAATATAATAACTTCAACCTATAATCACTTTAGTTTTAATTAATAATATTTTTCTCCTTTCTCTTTTCTTCTCCTTCTACTTCTTCTTGAAACCTAAATTGTTCCATCAGTTACAACACTTCATGCATCTTTGGACAACTTATTTTGAACTGCATGTTAAAGTTGTAGCTAATATGGTCATAACATTCATGAGTTCAAGTGAAATGGAATCCTTTATATTGAACTTTGTACCAATAATCACAACTAAAAATTTTAATCATTAGGAAGATGATATTCATTTTTATTCAAGCTCAGGAAAATCTATTAATACCAATTTTTATTGGACGAAATATGGTCGAAATCAGGATAAGTAAAAACTTTTATTTTTGTATGTACTATCTGAAATAACGCTTTTTTGTTGAGGGAATGTGTTAGAAATATTGGAGGCTTGAATAGAAACTTGATTGGTAGGAGAATTCTTTATGAAAGAAAATTATAAATTTTTGTTTGATACAAAAGTGTAGGATCACATCATTATTTACAGTACTTTAAGGAGAACTCTAGACACACTAATTCTAGAGAGTTCTCAACTTTAGAAATCTAAAGTGTATTCTAGAAAATATTACAACTCTAAGAAATATCTAGACACTCCAAACACTACAAGAGTTTTCTAGAAACATTACCCAAAATTACCTAAGCGCAAAATAACTAAACCCAAAAATCCAAAATACAAATAATAAGGTTAACCCCAAATCAAGTTTAATATTTCAACATCCCCCTTAAACTTGATTTGTGACTCCAAGCACAGTCCTTAGCTTCAAGCAAGTTTCCAACTTGAGTGGCTTGGTGAAAATGTCGGCATCTTGATCTTGAGACATCACATACTTTAACTTCACCTCTTTCTTTTAGATGAATTCTCTTATAAAGTGGTAACAGGTGTCAATGTACTTACTTGTTTTATGAAATACGAGATTATTTTCCAAATCAAGTGTTGATTTATTGTCAACACATATTTCCATAAGATCTTCTTGTGGTATTTTTAACTCTTTCAACAAGTTTCTTAGCCAAATTGCATGACAAACACATGATGTGGGGGCGACATACTTTGCTTCACAATTTGAGAGTGTGACAATAGGTTATTTCTTTGACATCTAAGTGAAGTACTATCTCCCTTAAAGAACACAAAACCAATAATGTTTTTTTCTATCATCTAAGTCTCCACTCCAATCACTATCATTATAGACATCAATCTCATAATTGTTAGAAGAGTAATATGTGAAAGCCAAATTTTATTATACCTTTGAAGTATCGAGGGATTCTCTTTGTCGCCTTGAAGTGAGTTGTTGTTGTTGGAGCTTTCATGTAGCGACTTACGACGCCTACGTCATAGAGAATATATGGCATTATGCATGTCAAGTAACGTAGACTTCAAACCAAATTTTTTTAAATAGTTGGATCCACCCTTTCTCCATTTTCATACTTTCTCAACATGTTGCCACATCCCATCAGGGTGCCAACCGAATTGACATCATCCATTTTGAACTTCTTAAGGACTTCTCTGGCATATCCATCTTGGAAGATGAAAATTCCTTTTCCTTCTTGCTTTACTTTGATGTCGAGATAATATGCCATGAGCCCCATATTTATCATTTCAAATTCATTTGACATGTCTTTCTTGAACTCTTCGAACATGCTTGGATTGTTCCCTATAAAGATAAAATCATCTACATACAAGCACACAATCAAAATATCTCCACTTTGCACTTTAATATAGAGTGTATGATCATATGGATACTTGATGACGTTCATGTCTTGAAAGTACTTGTCAATTCGAACATTCCAAGCTCTCGATCCTTGCTTGAGTCCGTACAATGCATTCTTCAACGTCAAGACTTTTTCTTCTCGCCCTTTTACTTCATAGCCTTGTGGTTTCTCGATATAAACTTCATCTTTGAGAAATTAAACTATTCAAAAAGGCCGATTTCACATCCATTTGATAGATCTTCAATTCATTTTGGGCTGCCAAAGAAATGACCAGTCTAATAGTTTCAATACGAGAAACAAGAGAAAATACTTCATCATAGTCAATTCCTTGTATTTGACTATAAAATTTTGCTACCAATCTTGCTTGTGTCTCTCCACACCTCCCTTTGCATTCTTTTTCTCCTTGTACACCCATATTACTCTAATTGCTTTGGGTCCTCACGAACATGTAGTAAGTTCCCATGTATCATTCTTTGTGATTAACTTGATTTCTTCTACCATGGTGTATATCCACTCCATGTTTTCTTCTGCTTCTTGATAGCTTAGAGGCTCACAATCATCAATAACACAAAAGAGGTTAATGTTTTTTTTTAGTTTTTGGTTACCTCATAAAGCTCATTAATGCTCCTTAGTCGTGGTTTCCTCTCAATTGAGCTTGTTTCATCCAACCTTGGTGTCGGTGAGGCATGTGGTGTAATATGTTCCTCTATCATTGGTTGTTCCATTTTGTCTTCTTCTTCAAAGTAAGGAAGAAAATCATATCCGTCTTCTTGAACACTAAGATTCCAAAATCTTCTTCTTCGAACTCCACACCACGGATTATGAGGATCTTTCCATTATTTTGATTATAGAGCTTGTACCCTTTGGAGCTTGAGTTGTAACCCATGAACACACACTTCTCACTTTTATCATCGAGTTTTGTTATCCCTTCATCTTGAATGTAGGTATAGGAAATGCTCCCAAACACTTTTAAGTGAGAGATCTCAGGCTTCCTTCCACTCCATGTTTCTTGTTGTGTCTTCTCATGCACACTTCTTGTTGGGGAACGATTATTCAGTTAAATCGCACATGCCACTACTTCGACCCAAAACTCCTTCGACATCTTCTTGCTCTTAAGTATGTTTCGTATCATGTAAGTATGATTCAATTATTTCTCTATGATCTTCCATTTTATTGTGGAGATCTTGACACTTTCATTGGATGGTGGATTCCATGGTCTTCACAATATTTATGAACTCATTTGAAGTGAACTCTCTTCCTCGGTCAGATCTCATGCCATTAATGGAAAAACTACTTTCTTTCTCAACAAGGGCTTTGAAATTCTTAAAATTTCAAACACTTCTGATTCTCCTTCAAGAAATAAACCCACGTTTTTATGGAATAATCATCAATAAATAGGATAAATTATTTACTCTTACCAGAAGAGTTTGGTTTGACTGGTTTACAAACATATGTGTGTATGAGTTATAGAGGTTTTGTCACTATTGACGTTGATTCCTTTGGAAATATTTTCCAAAATCACTTCCCAATTAGACATCCTTCGCAGAGTTGGTATGGGTGGTTGATGTTAGGCAAGCCTCTCACCATCTCCTTATTTGCCAAACGTTCTAGAATCGTAGATACCATAGCCACGAAGAGTCGTTACAGTAAGCCTTGAGATACTTTTCCACGTCATTTTGAATGCTCAAGAGGAACATTTTATTCCTTGACATGGGCACCTTAGCTAACACGTTATGCCTACAATATCTTAAGAAAAGACTATGTTCTTTCAAGTGGATGTTATAGCCTTTCTCTAATAATTGTTCCAAGCTCAAAATAATATTCTTCATGTTAGGCATATAGTATACATTGGATATGAATTGATGATTCCCATTCTTCAAGCGTATGAGAATTTTACATTTGCCTTTGATTGTTATCTTTGAGTCATCTCCAAATGAGACATTTCTAGTTGTCGCTTCATTGATTTCTACGAACATGTTTCGACCTCCGGGCATGTAGTTGCTTGCGCAAGTGTCGAGATACTACCTGTTTCTTTTTTCTTCAACTTGGTTTTGGCACATGAGTAACAAAGTTTCTTCTTCTCCACCTTTGTATTCTACAAAGTTAGCTTTCTCCATAACCTTCTTCGAGAATCTACTCTCAGCTGCTTAGTGACCGATCTTATTGCAATTGAAACACTTGATTTGTGATTTGTCGCACCTCGACCATGAATTTAATCTTCCGTAGTCTCTTATTGCTAGTGGATTCCAACTACTTTCTCCGTTGTTGAAGTTGTTGGAGTAGTTTTTCTAAATGCCTCTCCCTTCTCCTTCATGACCATGTCCACATCCACGATCTTGTCCACGACCTCGTCCTCTTTGGATCTTGTAATTCACATAGTCTGCTTCCTTTTCGTTGAGTTGTAGTAGTTGCTCTATAGTCTCTCTTTGTTTAATTTTTCTCTATTATTTTTTTTCATATGCTTGTAAGGAATCCATAAGTTGCCCAATAGTCATGGTCTTTAAATCCTTGTTTTCTTGAATGTTGGTAGCAATGAAGTCAAAACTTGGATTTAAAGTGCGAAGTATTTTCTCCATGACTTTCACCTCATCAACATCTTCACCATTTCTTTTAAGTTGATTGATTGCGACCAATACTCGAGAAAAATAATCAGAAATTGACTCAGACTCTTTCATAAATAAACGTTCAAAGTCACCTCTAAGAGTTTGAAGACATATCATTTTCGCCTGAATCACTCCTTTGTAGCAAGTTTGAAGCTTGTCTCATGCTTCCTTGGTCGTTGTTGCGTTGAAGATCTTCTCAAATGTATCTTCATCCACTGATTGATAAATGAGGAAGAGAACTTTCTTGTTTCTCTTTCTTGACTCCTTCAATGTTTCCTTTACACATTAGCTTAGCGAGACTTCGTCTTAATCCTTGAAGCTTTTCTCAACGACATTTCACACATTTTGAGCTCATAGTAGCATCTTCATCTTGATAGTCCAATTGTCATAGTTGTTCTTTGTGAGCATCGACATGTGGAAAGGTAAACCTTCATTCGATATCTTTTGAAGACATTAAAGCTCTAGTATCATATGTTGGAATTAAGACATTTTGTGTTGAACGAAAGTTAGAAATGTTGGAGGTTTGAATAGAAACTTGATTGATAAAATTTTTTTATGAAAGAGAGAATTTTGTATTTTCATTTTATACAAAAGTATAGGAGTACATTTTTATTTATAGTAGTATTCTAAGAAGAACTCTAAACACACTGATTTTAGAAAGTTCCCGAATTTAATAATCCCAATATTATTCTAAAAAATATTAGAATCCTAATCAAAATAACTACAAAAAGTTTCTAAAAATATTATTCAAAATAACTAAACCCAAAAAATCAAAATACAAAATAATAATAAAGTTAAACTCAAATCAAATTTAATATTAACATTTACGTAGTTAAGATAAGAAAATCTAGAAAGTGTATACAATTAAAGAGAGGAGCTAGTGATAAAAATATCTTCTAAAAAAACTATTTAAGATAAAATTTTCACGGTCAGCTATTTGATTCCAACTTTTTTTGTAGGCTTTAAATTTTGTAGAGTACCACGTTCGAAATATTGTATCCGATATTTTTTCTATAGAGCATGACTAATATGGCATATATTCATGGGAGTTCATTAAAAAAAAGTTGAGATGCTATTATTAATACTTATAATATCACTAGTGCAGAAATGACTTTTTACATCGGGCGAAAATGACTTTTTACATCGGTTCCGAGTCCGATGTAAAAGCAGCCGATGTAATAAGTCATAGACATTTTACATTGGTTTTAGGACCGATGTAAAAAATATGTCAACCACATCGGTTAATTTTTAAGTCTGATGTGAAAAAAAAATATAATTTTTTTTAATGTAAAAGGGACTTTTTACATCGGTTGGAAGATATAACCGATGTAATAGGTTGGCTTTTACATCGGTGCTTTAATATAACCGATGTAAAAAGTATGCCATACAGGGGACTTTTTACATTGGTTCCCCTTTCGCCCGATGTAAAAAGTGTGTCGTATAGTACTTTTTACATCGGTTCCCCATTCGCCCGATGTAAAAAGTACTGTAGAAAATTTATATAATTTGACTATTTTTTAGCAGTTCCTGTAATTTTTTTGGTACCTAATTATTTAGCAATTCCTGTAAATTTTTTTGGTACCTAATTTTTCCTTCACATAGACCATATTTAGGTCGCTATTTTCATATATTTCTCACTAATATTCAATAAACCAAATATCTAGTACACATATATTCTTTCAAATGTACTAGTATACACATATATTCTTCCAAATGTACTAGTATACACATATAGTCATCTCAATATATAGGAGGTTTATACTAAAATTTTCTACTACAACAACAACAAAAAATACACATTCAACCAATATTTCCCCCACTTGAATATCAACTTACAATATCCACAAGAATATGAGTTGTAACTTCGGTAGAAAACACAAAAATCAAATTTCCTGAAAATAAATAATAACACCAATTAACCAAAAGACAACACCAAAGTCAATATCTTCAACTAGAGAATTCTATATATCTTACCAGATAAAGCTTAACTTTTATACAACTCAAAGAAACATGTTGCCCAACGGAGTCGCAAATCATACAAATCATCTTCTTTTAATTCTGTTGGGTCATTAAATACCTACAACACATAAATAACAAAATAGAGTTATTTTGGAAAATTCACATTAAGTTGCAAAATGCAAAGTAAATAACAAAATAACTATATATTGATTACCGTCATCCAATTATCGGTTATCTTTGCAGAGATAATATCCAACATATTTTTCATCACATAGTACCCACAATCATCAGAGTTATTTTGTTTCAATAAAGATAACCGATAAAGAAGGCAAAAAAACCATATAAAGCCACATAAAATATGGAATTACTTTTGTAACAAATTATGTATATAAGATATAGTGTACATAAAAGATAAACTTACTTTGTAACAAGTTTCGTCATGGTTTGATTAAGTTCCCGATGAAGTGAACAGAAGACGACCACCGTATTGTCTTTTGGACAAATGACTATTAATTGCCAATGAGATCTGTATGTGCGTGTTGAAGTACAAAAGTCAGAATTTCATATTAACAAAGTTATAAAATAGAATTTCATACACATACCCATGAATAATATGGAAGATCGAAGAAAAATGACCTCTTTTTCCATAAATTTTTCGTATTTGATTTCTTTTTGTATTTACCAAACACAACATTATTGCCCTGTTGTCGTTGATAAACTTCCTCTCCAGTTAAGGGCTTTGGAGCTTCACCATGCTCTTGTTCCCCATTGAAAGATTTTCGCAATCTACGATATGGATGAGAACGAGCTAGAAATTTTCTATGTCCAAGATAAACAGTTTTCTTTCCTTTCTCAAGTTGGAGGTAACTTGTGTCTTCTTCACATATAGGACATGCATTATGCCCTTTAACTTTATAACCAGACAAATTACCATACGCCGAAAAATCGTTGATGGTGGAAAACAACATGGCATGCATATTGAAATGTTCACCAGAATACGCATCAAAAACATCCACCCCTTCATCCCATAATACTCTTAAATCATCAATCAAGGGACTTAGATAAACATCTATGTCATTTCCCGGTTGTTTTGGGCCCGAAATCATCATGGATAACATAATATATTTACGCTTCATGCATAACCTAGGAGATAGGTTGTAAATCATCAGGAGAACAGGCCAAGAAGAATGATTAGTACTTAGATTACCAAACGGATTCATTCCATCAGTAGAAAGTCCAAGTCTAAGGTTTCTTGACTCTTTGCCAAAATTTGGAAACAAAGAATCTATTTTCTTCCACTGCAAAGAATCAGCTACATGACGAATTTGTCCATCACATTTTCTTTCTTCGGCATGCCATCTAAGATTCCTTGTGTCATTTGCATTTGCGAAGAGTCTCTTGAACCTTGGAATTATTTGTAGGTACCATACCACTTTCGCGGGAGGACCCTTTTTGACAACCTCATCATCACTAGAATCACCATCTTTCTTTTTGTAGCGTGACGCCTTGCACTTCGGACAATGATTATAGTTTACATACTCTTTTCTGTATAATATGCAATCATTAGGACATGCATGTATCTTTTCATACTCCAAACCCATTGGACACAATATCTTTTTTGCCTCGTAATAACGATTTCGCAATACGTTACCTTCTGGAAGCATCTGTGTCAACAATTCAAGCAATTCGGTAAAACTTTTGTCAGTCCACCCATTATTTGCCTTCAAATTAAACAATTTTAACATGGCTGACAAACGTGTAAAATTAGTGCATCCCGGGTACAAAGGTTGATCCTTGTCACTGCATAAAGTATCATACGCATGTGCCTTTTTAAACGAATCTTGTCCAATATCACGCATCATATCTTCCAGACGATCATCATCCATTTCTACACCAATATCATCTTTTTGGGACACATTTGACTTTTCTACTACCTCACCGTGCCATATCCATTGTGTATAACTTTGACAAATCCCATGACAAATTAGATGATCCATGATTGCCTTCTTATTAAGTTTTGGTTCGCGATTTGCGCAACGAACACATGGACAGAGAAAAAGCACATCAACACTTTTTTCACCATTACTTTTAGGAGGAGGAAGATTTTTTTTAGCATTGCTTTCAGCAAACTGTAGAAATTCATTCACTCCATGTTCGTACTCAACACTTAATCGATTAGCTTTTATCCAACTACGATTCATACCTATGTTCCGGAATTAATGCATACAGATCAGATAAATTATTTAGACACCTATAATAAAGTAATGTATATAAAACTATATATATATATATATATATATATATACACAAAACTATATATATATATATATATATATATATATATATATACAAAACTATATATATATATATATATATATATATATATATATATATATTCAAGCAATCAGTACCTATATATATATATAAAACTATATATATATATATATATATATATATATATTAAAGAAAACAGTACCTAGGACGGTGGAGGGCGGCAGATGACGTCGTGAAGAGGCGGTGCGGTGGGGACGGTGTTTGGGAGACGGCGGCGGCGTGAAGGGACGGTGCGTGAACGGTTCAACGGGGACGGCGACGAGCTGCGACGGTGCGTTTGGAAGCGAAGGCGCGAACAGTTACGGCGTAGGGACGGCTGTGCGAAGGAACGGCTGTGCGAAGGGACGGCGTGACGGTTGAGCGGAGACGACTGCGAACGGCTGTGCGAAGGGACGGCTGTGGAAGGCTGTGCAAAGACGGCGTACCGGTTGTGCGAAGACGGCGTACCGGCTGTGCGAAGAGAGATGCAAAGAGAGATGTGAGGAAGAAAGTTACAGTACGAAGAGAGATGTGAGGAAGAAAGTTATGTTTTTAGGTTTTTAGGGTTTTTAATTATTTATTGATTTTTTTAATTCGGTTTATATTAAAACCGATGTAACATGATATAACGAATTTTTTAATTATTTTTTTAGGCTGACCTATTACATCGGGTTAAAGAGTAACCGATGTAATAGCATTGGTAATTATTTTTAACGAATTTTTTAATTATTTTTTTAGGCTGACCTATTACATCGGGTTAAAGAGTAACCGATGTAATATCATATGTAATTTTTTTGATTATTTTTTTTAGAAACATATTACATAGGGTTAGTAATTAATCGATGTAATAGGGTACTTTTTTTTGAATTTTTTTTTAGAAACTTTTCACATCGGGTATTTTGTAGAAACCGATGTAATAGGTATTTGTATTTTGAATTTTTTTTATGTAGTATTTTAAATCGGTTATTCTAATAACCGATGTAATAGGTATTTATTTTTTTAAAATTTTTTTTAATTGTTTTTTTAAATGGTTTTTTACATCGGTTTTTCTAAAACCGATGTAAAAGGCTTTAGATGAATTTTTTTGTTATTTACAAAACTGCCACCGCATTACTTTTTACATCGGTTTTTATCAATAATCGATGTAACATCCTTTATAACAATTTATATTATTATTTACGAAACTGCCACCGCGTTATTTTTTACATCATTTTTAACAAATATCTGATATAAAATCTTTTAACCAAATGTCTTTTTTTTAGTAGTGTATGCAAAGACAAATTTATATATATTAAGATTAATGAAATAATTAATAATAAAAACAGCTGTATATAGTAGTAGCTCTCTATCACAGTAGTTGATGTAATGGGTCTGTGGACACAACATCGTACGTGTTCTTTCTGAGTGAAGACATGTCGACTGTCGACTCATAAATCTGATCCTCACAAACCTTAGCTACTTACTGTAATTTCAATTATTTGATGTTCACTTATATAAAAGTGTTTTTTATTATTCACGAAACGACAAAGAAGCATCAATCTAAACATGTTTGCATTATTATATATTCCACATTCAATATTAATTATTTTTTATAGGAACGCGACAATTACGCGTTTGGTATGTATTAAGTTTGCTCTATATATATATTCTCTCTTCTCATCCTTTATATATCAATCCTCAATACTATATACTTACTTCATCATATCTTTTCTATATTCTTCATTTCAAACATGATTTGTATGGTATCCAGATCTGGAAGGGAGTTGCAGAGATACAACAATATGGGTGGCAGACAAGTTGTAGGGTGAGCATATATATTATATTATATTCACTTCATTTTTATCACGTTGCAATAAAGTTTGGTAGGTGTAATATTCATACAGTATTCATTCAAAATAAGTATATTTATTGACTAATTATTATAATAATGTTTTTGCAGATGCATACCTTATAGATATAAACAAGACATAGATGGTAATAGAAGCAACGAGTTGGAAGTACTAATGGTTAGTTCACAGAAAACTCAAAGGTTAATGTTTCCAAAGGGAGGATGGGAACTTGATGAATCTCTTGAACAAGCTGCTTCTAGGGAATCTCTTGAAGAAGCAGGAGTCATAGGATTAGTTGAGGTATATTCATCAATTGAATATTTATATTCTTGTTAATGATGAAAATATTTAGTTAATTAATTTACAATGAAACTGAAATAGAGTTTTGTTTAATGACAGTGTGAATTGGGACAGTGGAATTTCATTAGCAAGAGATATGGAATATACTATGAAGGGTATATGTTTCCTTTATTTGTGAAGGAGCAACTTGATTATTGGCCTGAGAAAAATCTTAGGACAAGACTATGGGTATGTTTATTCTTAATTGTTTAATTTAAATATTATATATGATTAAATGATTGAAAATTATGCATGTTTGGAATTTTTTCTAATTTTCTCTTTTGTAATTTTGTGTTAATTAGATGACTGTTGGTGAAGCCAGAGAAGTTTGTCAACATTGGTGGATGAAAGAAGCATTAGATATATTGGTTCAAAGACTCATTTCTTCTTCACAGCAACAATAAAAGAAGATGTAAATCAAGATTATATAGAGAGGATTAGGTAACGACAGAAAAGAACTTGTAGAGGAGGAGTTGGCAATTTTTATGCATCAATCGTGTATAGACATTCGAATTAAATATTTGTAATTTTATAATATTTAATTATTTGTATGTAATTAGCAATAATTATCGATCAATTAATACGATATTTATGAGGAGTTGCTTTTTCTAACAATTTATCAAGTAATTCCATTGGTATTTGAGGTAGTTGTGATAGTTTAAAATGTAGTTAGATAATATAAAAAGTTCTGGTAGTTGAAAGATATTAGCAAGTAGTGTGAGAGTTAATATTAGAGCATTTAGTAACACGGGACAAGACGCAACACATAAGTAATCAACTTATTATAGGAGGAGAGTGATAGTATGATGAAACCTCAAATGTTATTGACATTGGACCTTAAAAACTTAAATACAATTACACATATGTTTGTCTATTTATAGGTGTTTGAGGATGTTTCTAGAATATAACTGTTCCAGACTGTCCCAATGACTAGCCATGACCCAATCCACTCCAACATCCAGGACGACCCAATAACCCAATGTCAAAGGGATCCACTGGTTTTCTGCCCCTCAGTCGAGAAGGTCTCGTCGACCGGGGTTACCTATGGTCGAACTCCTCTGCTCCTTTCAGACTTCTGTCCGACATCTAGGGGAAGTCATCCAGATTCAGTCAAGGATAACTCCTGCTCAGTTCGCCCTTTACCTGGTAGGCATCACATCCGAGCAGGACTGCCCTTCCCAACGGCTAGTTTATGTCAGTTACCTATTTTTGGGGGATCCACGATCCAGGTTTTAAATAGGGACCAATAGTCAAACGCTGGGAGCATTATATAAACTCTCTCACATGAGAGGGTAAGGTATCAAATATTCACTCTAACATTACACTTTCTCGTAGTTGCTCATTCTTTTGCCCCTTTCTTACTTTGGCATCGGAGTGTCTTGCAAGTACACCCTCATCCTCTCCTGACGACCGAGCATCATCAACAACATTCGCGGTCCACACAAGGTTCTGATCACCAGGAACGATCAGTGGTGCCGTCTATAGGAACCTTGTTTCTCCGTCTTTCATCCCGAGATCATAAAAACTAAAGCACATCAATCAAAACTCTCGTTATGGGCAACTGCGACGATGCATTTGATACTCAAATTGTTGCCAACATCCCCTTCAAACAATGCAAGAGCGACGAAATCAATCATCATTTCGAGGAGCCCAGTCGTTTCCAACAAGACGGACTTACCGCCTCCCCATCTCCTGACCCGGTCCTTGAACCGGAGATCACTCCAGCTAATCTTCCTCTCATTCCCACCCCTATGGGAATCAATCTGACCCTTGCTACGTGGGTCAAGACGATGAATCAGACCAACCTTCTGCTCTTGCGTCAAGATAAAAGAATTGAAGCATTGGAGGATGCTCGCCATCCCAAGTCTACCTCCTCGTTAAGAAGACCTTGTGGGTCCCACAATTGTTTGTCTGAATTGCCAGTGCCCATAAGAGTCTGGGTTAATCAAGAAACGGGTTCGTTCGTCTCCTCGACGATATCGATCCCCAGAAGCCAGGAAGATGAGGAGGGTACTCCAGACTGAGACCCGACCATCCCCGATAGGCCAAGAAACCGTTCAAGATCGTCGTCCCTACAGCGACAGAAGGACAATCGCTCTCGTTCCATCTCATACAACTCTAGTGACAACAATGAACCGCGAAGACCCCTCTCCCAAGAGATCATGTCCACTAGGCTGCCAAAGGGTTTGGAGAAGCCTCGTCCTCAGGGATCCTACGATGGAACCACTGATCCAGACGAGCATATAGAGAATATTGACGCCCTCCTTAATTATCGAGGCGTCCGAGGAGCCATCAAGTGTCGATTGTTTCCAACAACACTCAGAAAGGGAGTAATGGCTTGGTACAAAAGCTTCCCATATGAGTTCATCACTTCTTGGAGACAGCTCGGAAGAACAATTACCCGACATTTCACCGCCTCTCGTCGACACTTTAAAACTGAGACCTCTCTATAGGCGATAATCCAGGGCAGAGATGAATCCTTGCGAGGATATATTGAAAGGTTCAACAAAGAGGTCCTTAAAGTCTCAACTACTGACGACATGAAGAAGTACTTCCTAAAGCACGAGTTGTATCCCCAAAACTACTTTACCAAGGCCGTTGGCATAGAAACACTGGCCACACTTGACGCTTTCCTCCTCAAAGGCCATGTATAAATACAATACGAGGAAAAAGAAGCAGCTAACATTGCTTGAGACACCAAGCATCAAGAGGATGCAAAACCCTCAAAGAATGAAGACTCATCGACATCACGTCAGGGAGGTGACAAACGAAAGGATGATCACCCCCCTACAAACCAAGGGAGCACAAAAGACCTTCAGGAAGATTCCATGAGTACATTCCCCTCACAGCGTCGAGGGAAAAAATTCTCTCTAAATGCGCCAACTCAGAGTTCCGTCAAGATGGTATCCGGTTCCGAAAGCAACTACTAACCACAACCAACATAGACAAAACAAAATACTGCATGTTCCATAAGTCTCACGGGCACAATACAGACGATTGCATACATATAAAGGACACCATCGAGATCTTTATCAAAGATGATCACCTAAAACAGTTTACGAAGGGAAAAGAAGCTCCCCAACAGGAAGTACAAGAGTCTAGGAAGGTCGAATAGGCGGTTCCCCCGGCCGCAGATGCTAGTCTTCCAATCGCTCAAACTATCACTCGAATGGAAAACTTCTATATCCCTAAGCCATTCACCGGCCCTGCCTATTTCGCAGCATACAGTCCCTGGGAGTTCTTTCCATCGGCGATGGTAGTTTTGGGAGGAGGCTTCAACAAAGTCACTGTGAGCTCGATAAAACGCAGATTCGACCAGATCATCAGCAAAGATTCTAACCAAAATTCCACCCTCAATCCTCCTTGGAGAGGGTCCATTCCCATCTCCTTCTATAAAGAAGAGCTCCTCGACGAGGCGCCCAACGCTAGCATCCCCTACTTACCAAGGAAGTTTCATAGACATCATGTATTCGTAGTTGTTCGCCACCTTATAACTCAATGAGACGCACCCGACCCCTTGTTTGGGTGTAACACGGTGGGAGAACTGACTTTGGTGTTTTTGTTTGACAAAAACACGTGCGGATAGCAAGAGTCGCCACCGACTTTTATTTTATCCAATTTAGGAAAGGGTATAAAAGAACAGGAAATACCTTAAAATATTTTGAGTTCGGGGGGTAGGTTATATAAAGGGAAGGTGTTAGAACCCTTTATATTCATGGTTATCTATGGGCTCTTAGCTACTTAGCTCACTTTAACTTGTTTGAAAAATGTGTAGTGGGTGTTTATAAATTTTTTCAGAAGTTTGTAATGATCCTCGTATGGATGTATACAAAGCATTTAGTTTGAAAATGTTTCAAAAGTGGGGTGTGAAAAGAGTTTTAAAAGAGTGAGCAAGTAATTAAGTGCTACATACCATAAGTCGGTCTTTCATGTTTTTCTATTTCCTTTCAAAGGGTAAGATTGTCCTTACTATTAAGGAGTAAGTAGTCATTACCTTGGATTTATTAAGTGATGGGCGTAGGGTCATCGTATGGTCATAAAAAG
Organism: Lathyrus aphaca; assembly: GCA_963966055.1. Classification (NCBI taxonomy): domain Eukaryota; kingdom Viridiplantae; phylum Streptophyta; class Magnoliopsida; order Fabales; family Fabaceae; genus Lathyrus; species Lathyrus aphaca. Next base: position 7,678,439 of record OZ014521.1, read on the forward strand.
CAACTTGTAGGTGCGTCTTAGTAATTCGAAGGGACTATCATCATTTTTTCCGTAGGATCATCGAGGGACAAGATCATTATTTTGTAGGAAACTTTGAAGGGACTATGATCTTTTAATCTTGAAGGGACTATGATGATTTTTAATTTGAAGGTACATTTACTAAGACACCCCCACGTTCGAGGGACTTGACCATGTTTTTGTAAGGCAACCAAGAGGGGAAACCCTAGGAGGTGCAGTTGGCGATCGTAAGACGATAGACTTACGTGTGTGAATATCAATTTCAGTTATTTTATCTTGTACTTAGTGGGCTAGGTCCAATTAATTTAAGCATACAGTCTTTGCACTCCCTAGATTACTAACCACGCAGTAATATTTGCAGAAATTAAAAAAAAAACGGAAATAAAATCCTAAACTATTACATCATGGGGAGGGGGATACATATTTTAAATCGGGGAGTGCAAAAAATTAAATATTACAACGTACTTAATAAACCTATACACTTGTTCTAAAAAAATAAAGTAGGGACGAATAATAGTGAAGTAATCGATTAATTGAATTTTTATACAAAAATAAGGTTTTTTTTATGATTTTTCTTAAAGTATAAATCAACTATTAATTTAATTATGAAAAAAAAGTATACTTTTATGCATTTATTTTATTTACAAAAGAAAAAGAAAAAAAAGTTATTAATTTTTATAAATTGTTATTGGTTAGAAAATATTTAATTATTAATTAGTTTGATTAATTAAAATAAAAAATAACGGGCTATAAACACATAATCCAAACAAGTAATCAAGATTTCAACTATCGTCAAGATTAACAAAAGTTTTAGTTCAAACCTGACAACCAGACTAGTCAAACACTAATATCAATATTCAAATCGAGCATCAAGTTCAAAATTTAAACAAAATTAACATCTAAACAAAAATAGATCAAGATTAATGTGAAAATAATATATACTTCCATCATAAAAAAAATCAAGATTTAAAAAAAAATAACATCATGAATTAATCAAGAAATATTGAAATCAAAATTATTATAAAAAAAAAAATATATATTGCTAACGCGAAAATGCGATCATCCCAACTGGATCGGACCAACACAAGTGTCACGCATTATACACACAGATATGTGAACAGCGTATCGACACAATCCAATCCGAAAAAAATATTTAACAAACAGTTATTTGTATAAATTAACAATATATTAGATATAATATAAAAAAGTATTCATAATATATATATATATATATATATATATATATATATATATATATATATATATATATATATATATATATATATATATAACTTAAAAAAAATTGTATACATATATATGATATCTAAAACTAACGAGAATATATATACACTATATAAAAAAAAAACTAATGAGAATATATGGTTTTCCGGTTATATGTATAACATTAAAATAATACAAGGTATATTTAGACATATCAGCAGTGGCGAAGTCTGAGCAAAAATTTAAAGACTACAATCATCAAAAACAACAATGATTTAATATCATGAAGTGAAAAGAGGCGAGAAATTGATTAAAGAATTCTATTGAACACTTTGCGGGCAAGACTAAAAGCTATATTTTTCTATATTTGTAACAGATAAACATTCATCCACTTAGCCGCATAATGTTGTAAGCTAGTATTTAAAATCAATATTGAAACTGCAAAACCAGAACTGCCACAAAATTATGTCAAAAAGTTAACTCGAAACTACGAAAAACAAAAACTGTAAAAAGTAGCTTACCATAAAAACACTACAAAAAATGCATGAAATATGGCATTTTTAAAATGACAATTAGTAAAAACTGCCACTACTTACAATAAAATATGGTGGTTTTATAAACTGACGTAATATTAATATAAAAATGACGGTTTTTACCGCCTTTATTTTGATATGTCTCTTACTTTACAATAATTTTTGTTTTTATTTTTTTTAATTGAATGTTTCCTTTTATAATTGTGGAAGTTGATCTATAGAAATATATAGAGTCCTAATATATATATATATATATATATATATATATATATATATATATATATATATATATATATATATATATATATATATATATATATATATATATATATATATATATATATATATATATTATTTGAGGATAAAATATATATTTTTCTTCTTTTTTACAAGGCTTGATTTTTTAAATTTTAGTAGTTACTACTTTTATGTTAATTTTTATTTCTCCAAAGTATTCATTTTTTGTTTTTGGTTAATCTGGTTCTAAATTGCAACTTTAGTCTTTATTTCAATTCTTGCGCTTTTTGTAATATAATTAAATCAAAAAATTGATGTAATGTATGTTAAATTGCATATATATATATATATATATATATATATATATATATATATATATATATATATATATATATATATATATATATATATATTGTATAATTTATAATTTTTTGGTTTAAATTTCTATTTTTCTACATAAAAAATATAAATTTTTTTGTTTAAACCATAATTTATAACATTTAATAAATTTATTTTGCATAATTTATTTTTTATAATTTATTTTTTTGGTTTAAATCTTCATTTTCTTTATTTTCGTTAATTATGGCGGTTTGAACCGCCATAATTGCACAATTTAACTGCCGTAATTTTCATAAATTTAGTAAAAATAATGCAATATATTGGGCATCCGGGCCTTAAAACCGCCTATGCATATCAGACATGTATATATTAACAACAACTATACAATATATATTGCATATCTATATGACAGACATTGCATGATATATAAGTGAAAAAACTAACAGTGATGCACATTGTATGATATATAAGTATGCTGACCGCAAATCAAATTACCAGATAAGGCTAAAGTGTGGATCCGCCGCTTTTATTTTCTTTTTCGGTCTTCTTCTCCCCTTTCACCTAGCAGCTATAATATATATATATATATATATATATATATATATATATATATATATATATATATATATATATATATATATATATATATATATATATATATATATAGACCGATTAGGGTTAATGATAATGGGCCTAAGTACTTATTTTGAAACCCAATAAAATATTAATTTAAAACAATTAAATAAAATTTAATAAAAATAGATAAAATTAAAATAAAAACTAATAATCATATTTATTTATTCTAGACTCAATGTAAAAATAAACGGACTCAAAAAAATAAAAGTCGAGCGCCAAAGTGCTCGAAAAAATAACACGCAAAATAAATGACTCGGAAAAATACATAGTTTGGTCTGATTTGAAATAAAATTATGAGCGTTTAAACTGGTCAGACTGATCAACATACGACCAAAAATAGTCGTAAAAATATTTTTAGCATGTCAGATTAAACCGCATAAATCATTGATTTATATTACTAATATTTGCAAATTTTAAATTTTACATTTTTCGTTTACTGATTTTAGGCACATTTAAAAAATTTAATTTGACCAGTCTGTTTGTAAATTCTGAGAAATTATTCCGGCTAATATTAAGACGAAAAAACTTCATTTGGGCATCATAGATGGCCTCGTCCCCATCGTTCATCTTGGAGGCAACAATCAAATATGCGTCTGTACCGTTCAAAAAGTGGTCGCGGGACCATGATAAGTGAAATTTCAATATTAAACGAGGGACAACTCTCCACTGATCATTGAGCAGTGGTCTCCCTGAGTAGTCAGTATCTTCTTCCCAAAAGTACACAAAAATTCGAGCACGTTATGATTGCGACTCAACCAGGTACTACTTGTCCTTAAAAGTTATGATTGACTCCGATTAGGCCTTGAAAATGTTCCTATTCTGCTAGAGAGAGACCTAGCCACATCATCCCTGGACGACTTGCCGCTGGAGGTGGAAGACGTTGAAGATCAGAGGAAGAGTCTCCCTAATCTTCAAATAACCACACGTCAGCTCAAATGCCTTCAGGAATGCATAGGAATTCATATGCAACTATGAAGGGGCCAGCTCCATATGAACAAAGACATCCGTCTGGAAAATTGTGAACATGAGCCTAAGCTTGAGCTCCTTAAAGATATAATCGTACATGGAGAAATGATTTAGCCCATTGTTCGCTGGTATTTCTGGAGAACAATCTCTGGTTAACCAAATCTCTTAGAAAAGGGTGACTAACAGGACCAACCAAACAAGTCCTAGGACGTCGCGTGCTAAGAATCAAATGAAAGATAATTCAAACGTGGTATTTATATATTTCTGTCGAAGTGTTCTAGAATAACCTAATTGTTGTTATCTATATTAAAGTTGAAGTTGTTTGTATATTTGAAGTTTGCCATGAAGATAAAGAATTACTTAAACATAAACTGACTAAAATATGGAATTGCTAGAAAGTGAATGAAAAGTAAATGACAAAACGAAAAGTAAAGATTTAAAGAAGAAACTTAAAGCTTTTATAACTTAAAATAAAATTGGTGTTAATACTTACATTTCCAGAATAATCTCTCTTTTCTCTTTACACACGAGTACTTGAGTGAATTTACAGGAATTTGTACAATCTATTTCACACACCTTACAAAGCAAAAAACTATCCTATTTATATACAAATATCATAACCGTCGAACAACGGTCGAATCCTAAATGAATTCCACTTGGCATTGTGCATACTAATGTCTTCTAAAAACCTCCCACGTCTCCCTTTACCAACAAAACAGTTATTGGTACAGAAAACTGCTCTTAGACAGATGAAACGAGGTGTCTCTTCGTGACATCAGATTGATTTCCAATTCAAATCCAAAAATCCTTCTATCAAACTCTCATTCGTCTAAGCTCTTTTATTGTAGAAATAACAACAAAACTTTCATCCGTAGTGATGTGAAGAACTTCCAACCAACAATCCAACACCTCTTTCGACAAACCACTTTCGACTTACCAAACAAATCATCACAAACCTTCTCGAGATTCTGGACATGTTTGGAAGAAAGAGTGATCAAATTCGTCAAAAGATCTTTATAGAAGCTATTTAAACTCTCCTGGACCAAAATCATGTTGTCGAAAATCCTATGTATACACCCATACAGCTAGAAAATCATGTCTCCTTTGTCGGGGATCCAAACATACCAATCAACAATGTCCCAACCAGCGGAGCAGAACCCAACTGGGGGAGGGAGTAGATAGATTGAATAGTCAGTGGCTCCTCAGCAGGCCAATCTTCAACAACGATTACCTGCTCGACGGAGTTTTCCCTGGGATGATTCTCTTCATTTGGAGCAGAGGTAGTTCCTTCAAAACTACTAGAGGACGAGTTCGTCTCCTCGGAAACTTCTTCCTCGGGCATGGGGTCATAGTCGTCATTGTCGCTCCCACCAAATGACACAGGGCCAAGAGGGGTACAAACGCGAACGGTCGGCGAAAGGAGAGGGAACACACAAGGGTGAACTCAGAAGACAAGAGTCGCCAGCTAGGCATTTTTATCCCGGAGGAAAGGTAATGCTGCATAAACCTGAGAAATGATGGATAAGACGGTTGCGAACCAGAGATACTGAGAAAGGGGGTTGGTTACAACCTGGGAAGGTATTAGCACCCAGATTGTCCGCCGTACTCGACGGGATCCACGCTTAAAAGATTTGTGTTTTAAAGGGGTAGTGTCAGTGCAATTTGTGTATCAAAGCTGGAAAGAATGCGAGTGTCAGTGTAAAAGAAAAGTGAAGTGTATAAGAGAAGTGTCAGTGTAAGAACAAGAGTGAAATGCTCAAGACTATGAGGCTAAAAGAATAATGTTGGAAGAGGGGGATATACAGAGACTTTTGTTCGATAACTGTTAAGTTATGCCTACGTATCCTCTCGTGCAATGAGGAAGTCAGAACACCGTAGTTCGACTCAAAGAGACTGAAAGATGAATTGACTTGTGAACTGCTTACTTGTCTATGCTCAAGTGTATGACCTGTCTGGCTCAGGTGCAAACTGTCTTGCATTAGACAGAAGAAGCAAGTTCTCGTTTGTGAGTGAGTGAGATGAGAAAAGAATCCCGAAGGAGACGATTATTGTTTGTTTTTATGTTTTCAATCTTTTATTGCTTTTTTTGATTTGTCATAAGTTAATGAGCTTAAGCCTAAACCAAGGATTAGTAGACTCATCACATCTTCCCTCTGATTAGGGGTAATGAGAATACCTTAAGTGTGAAGTAAACACCTCACACTCAATCACCATGATGTAGAATTAAGATCATTAACCTACTTGTGATTATTAGATGTTTTTGTTGTTTTTGTTTAGTGTTAAGTAATGATTTTAATCCATAATCAAAGATTTAATGGACCCATTACACCATCCTAATAGAAGGATAATATATGAGAACATTTAAGCTGAGGAAGGCTCCTTAACTTAATCCATGATTAGGGATTAACCTCATGACAAAACAAACCTTTATTAAAGTGGATTTTAGTTAATGGTAAGATTAAGAAGTGATTTTTATGGTTGATAAGACAACTTGAGGGGGACTTGTCCATTAACACTAGGGTTAGTCCTTCTTAACCAATTAAGGAAGAATTAGAACCCTAATGCAAGGCCCAAGTTACAAGCTTGATTTCTTAGTGATTATTAGATGGATTAATTAAAGGATTTAAACACATTAAGGGTTTAACACTTAGGATTAAAGTTATACACTCCATCCTAATAGAAGGATGCATGCATAAGCTTAATCACAAAGCCTTAAAACCTTTAGGATTTAGTCCTGGATTATGAGATGAGAAGAGAAGACTCAATGATGACACAAAGGTAAAATCTAAATGGGGGACTAATCAAACCCTAATTGTTATCATGCTTAGTTGTTCCTAGGGTTAATGAGGCTTGCAAGAAGATCTTCAGAGAAACCACCAGGAAGGAAGCAGATGAAAGGAGGAAGAAGCAGAGAGAAGCAAGACAACTTGCTTCACTTAAGAAGACAAGTTGCTTGAAGGAAGAAAGTGGGGAAGAGCATGAATGAGCAAGCTCACTCTAATACAAAGATAAAATGCAGCAATGATGCATAAGAGAGATGAAAAGAGATTGTGAGAAGTGAAGGCAAATTCACTTCCCAAAACAACTTACCACCTGAAAAGTTAGCAAAAGAAATGAAATACAATGCAAATGAGATGAAATGTCATGATGCAAACCAAAGTCAGAAGCATAAACATGATTTCAATGATTCTAAGAGATGATGCAAACACATGTCAAGAGTTATGGATGATCATACAAGGATAAAGATGGAAGTGAAGCATGTTTTGAACCATGGAAGTTCATGAAAGTTTATGAGATGGAATGAACATATAACATGGCAAATGAATGATGCAATGATCAAACATGATTCTAATATGTCTTAAGATGTCTTATATGTCATGAGGATGCACAAAATGTCATGGTAAGTTCTTAAATGCAAGCAAATGAGAGATGGATGCAAAGGAAGGCACAAATTAGGGTTTACATACAACATGCAATGCAAAAATTCAAAACCAGAAGCAAATGACATGACAAAAAATTGAAAATGGGATCAAAGGAACTCTAACCCTACACAAGTTCACTGCCCAAAGGAGGGGACCTAACTCTTAACCTAGTGCAAGTTATGAATTTCTCAAGTCAATTAGGGTTTTGGGATACCTCACAGTGAAAAATACAAAACAAATTGAAAATGAAATATGAATTCAAACCAATTTTATCCTAGAAACTACATGACATGAGGAATGCAATGCAAAAAGAACCATCATCAAACTTTTCATGGTTAGACAGAATGATTTTTTCAAAGTTTGAACAAAAATATTGCCTTTAAACAAATTTAATTCCAATGAAAATTGCCAAAATGCATCAAGGACCAAAAAGAAATTTGTTTTGAGGGTTTGATAATGTTTCTAAATGTTTTAAAATGCAATGTGAATTTTTTGGTGATTTTTAAATACCTAAATGCATTTTTAATTAATTAATTTTCATTAACTAATTAAAAATAAACGTTTAAATGATTTAAAAATAATTTTTAATGCAAAAAATAAAAATAAAAATATTTTTGGGTTCTGAGAATTAATGAAATGCTTAACAAAAAAAATTCAGAATTTTTAAATGTTTTTTACTATTTTTAATAATTCGTGTAAATAAAATGCAAATAAAATGAAATAAAACTAATTAAAATGGAAAGTATGCAAATCCTAAGGCTGAGGTTTAAACGAATTTGGAGGGAATTGACTGGCGCCAGATCTTGTGGCCCAGATTCAAACTAGCTGGATTTGAATTAAACCTAATTAATTAAATTAATAAATCAGGATTAGGGTTTTAATGGTGAATCTGGTCCATCCATTTGCGCGCAGGTCAACCCAAGTCAACAAGATCTATGGCTCACATTCAAACTGAGCCCTAACCACAATTAATGCACTAATGACTTTCAGGTGGCCGGAAATGACCTCCGGTCATCTTCTCCGGCCACACCTCCCCTGAGATTTTGCTATCTCTCTCCCCAAGCTTCTAAAACCCAATCTCTCTGCCCAGAATCCAACCCCATACATCACTCAACAAGAATCAATCACTAAAATAAATTTATTTCACATATTCAAGCTGAATCGAAACAAATTAGTTTTAGGTCAAAAAATTTCAGAGAGCTCATACATGCTTAATACTTGACTATTTTCAAAACCAAACACATCAGCATTATCAGTGAATCATGGAGAATCAATTAGTAACTTAAAAACATGTTTCTGGAAAAATTGTTCTTGAGCTCACCTGAACTGGAGCTTTGATCTTTGGAACTTTCTGGCTGCTTCTTTGGTCCAAGATGCCTCTAATGAACCCCCTGAGAAGCTTGCAATGCTTGTTTGGAATTTCTTATGGCTGGTTTAAGAGATTGATGAAGTTCTGTTCAGAAGGGGTGGAAAATCGTGTTTCTGCTTGGGGTGGTTTCAGGGTCAAATGAGGATTGGGAAATGATCAGAGGATCATGGTGAGTGGTTTTGTGAAGTTTGTTTTGATGTTTGAGACTTGAGTGCTGAGTTTCGAATGAAAATGCAAAGGGGAGAGTTTTTGGGAACTATCGCAATGTTGTGGCTTCAGGCTCCAAGATTGTATGAAAATGATCCATGAGACATGTATGTGAAGCTGTGATTGGTCAGAGAGTTGTTGCTGGCCTAGCTTGATTGGTATGGCTCAACTTGCATAAAGTCAACTTTTGTGTAAGAGGAGGTATGAGCTGGTTCAGTCATGGTACAAGGGCATGGCTTGGATCAGCATGCTTTAAGGAGGTCCATGGAAGTCACTTTTGGCAGCTGGCACAAATGGATGAGAAGCTTTGATCCATTTTGCAAATTTGAGGAAGTTTGGCCCCTTTTGAAATTTGTGAAGTTCATGGCATGAAACTTGAGAAATTCTTGTGCAATTCTGAGTTTTAGGTCATGACTTATGCTTGTATAATGCTTAGAGGTCACATTGAAGTCACATTTTTCCTTGGTATGAGGTTTTGCAACTTTTCCCTTTAGTGCAAAAGTGAAAATTCAATGATTTTATCCAACTTTGACAAACCATAACTTTTGATCCAAAATGAATTAGAATGAGTTCTTGTACTTTTTGAAAATGGGAGGATCCATTCTACAACTTTCATGACCAAAGTTTTCTCATTTGAAGCATTTTTGAATCAAAAAGAGAAGGTTGAAAAACTTTCCCAAAATGGCAAGTTTTCATTACAAGTCACTTTCCCAAAAAGGCAACTTTGCAAATGACTTGAAATTTTCCAATTTTGTGAACTTCTAACACCTTCTATGATCAAATAAAGATCATATACATTTAAAATGATGGAGAACACCCTTTGGTTGGGTCATTGGGAGCCTCAGATGCTCTGATTTTGCACTGACTTACTCAAGAAGTCACCTTTTGATCAGATGCCTTCCCCATGGAATTTCTTCATGAAAATTGATATGCATGATTCTTATAACATAAAGAGACCGATAGAAACAAGAATGACCAAAAATTTTGGAGTTATGGCCTCTGAAACCAAAACCCTAATTTTAGGTCATCTGTGCAGTTAAGCATGGCTCTGCTTCCATGCCTTCCTCAATTCTTGTGACTTTCTGACTTTCTTGACCTTGGGAGGATATAATATGATGCTTGAACATACATGGACCCCTTTGAAGTGGTTCAAATGGCTCAGGGATGGCTCAGATCACAAACCCTAGATGCTGATGGCTTTGAGTCAATGCAGTGAAGCAAAAATGCAATATGAGATGTTATGATTGAACTTATGCAAATGAAAAGAATCACAAGCCATGGTGTGAATGGGTGAGGGCAAATTTGGGGTGTTTACAGCTGCCCCTATTCAAGCATGAGTTAGCTGTGCAGGATGTAAGCAACGGCTTAACAGGCAAACAAGATAACTTGTGGTTGAATACCAAAGACAGTCCAAAATTTGCACTCACAGAATGAAGAAGAAAAGGGATATAGATTGTAAAGGGGAAGTAAAGTATAATTATAAAGTGCGGGCGATGGAGGAAGACCTTCGAGCAGAGGACGACTGCTGGGGATGGAGCAATGACGGGGACGACCGACATGCTGGGGAAAATGCGGGAAATAAAGCAATGACGGGGACGGCCGACAAGCTGGGATATAAGAGATTATGATGGGGACGGCCATCAGGTAAAACTATAGGACTCTCTGGGGATTATAGGTAAATGGAATAAATGATGAGGTACAGTCATCAAAGGTGAAGGACGATCACCTAGCAGGGGACGGCTGCTTTGTTGGGGATAAGATGAGGGACGGTCATCTATTGGTGAAGGACGATCACCTGGCAAGGTACGGTTGCCAAAAGCATCACGACATAGGACGAATGTCGAATGAAAAGGTCGACGATGGGGACGGCCATCGGATAAGCATGATGAAGGACGATCATCAGGAGGTGAAGGACGATCACCTAGCAGGGTACGGCTGCTCTCAGGGTTTATCATGACATAAGACGAATGTCAGATAACAAGATCAACAATGGGGACGACCATCGGATAGAATGATGAAGGACGATCATCAAGAGGTGAAGGACGATCACCTAGTAGGGGACGGCTGCTAAAAATATCACGACATAGGACGAATGTCGGATAGGAAGGGGTTCTAATGAATAGAGACTCCACTGGGGGTGATAAAGGACGATCATCAAAAAGGTTAAGGACGATCACCTGGCAGGGTACGGCTGCCGGAAATATCATGACATAGGACGAATGTCAGATAGAAAGGAAATAATCATCGGGATTTGCTGGGAATTCTTCTGGGGAATGGTAGACACAGACGAGTGTCTATATTCAAGAAGACATAAGTGTTTTGACACGGTGTATAGATTAAAGATGCGGACGAGCATCCTTAAGACTATGATACGGACGAGTATCAGTAGAAACAAACGCTTGATGCATGTTCAGAGATGATGATACGGACGAGTACCAACTGGTTAACAAAGAACACAGACGAGTGTCGAATCTGAGGGGATTTAAGTGGTATATATAAGATACGGACGAGTATCTGCATGAGTGAGACACAGACGAGTGTTTAACTTGCTAGGGAGAACACGACACGGATGAGTGTCGCAAGAAGTGCATTATAAACAAGTATTTGATTTACAAAGTGTTCAGGTAACTATGTTGGGGAAGGTGACACGGACGGGTGTCAAGGATTTGTATATATGTGTATCTGCGTTAGTGAGTGCAAAGGGGACGCTTTGGCTTTCTACTGGGGATATGACACGGACGGGTGTCAAGAAGTATCTGTACTGTATAAGCATCTGTTTGCTCGGGAAATTTACTAGGGAATGATGACACGGACGAGTGCCAAGAGGAGCAGGTATCTGTATTTGTGAGTGTACAAGTAAATGCTTTGGCTCCCTGGTGGGGAACTGGGAAATATTCTGTATTTTGTTGATGGATTGTCAGCATTTACAAGTGTTTGATTTACACATGGCTTATGTTTATGCAATATGTTTGATTTTTGCCGTAATGCTCCGTATTAGACGGAATGCTACGCTCTGGGGGAAAATATGATGCGAATGCTATGATTATGCAAAGATACCTATCCGGGATTCGGATCTCGTTGCTGAGGAGATCTCTGGCTGATCTGCTTGAAGTGGATATCCCAGCTGGGGATGAGATCATTGGTAAATCTGACATATATGACTCTGCATGGGGAAGTAGGTCATTGATAAACCTATCTTGGTAATGAGAGACCCAGCTGGGTTTGTAGAAGCTTTCGTCACTCTGTTGTGAGATCTTCAGGCGTTTCTCTTCTGGATAGAGACCGAAGCTTTGTGGGGAAATAGTTCCTTGTCTAGCACTTGGCTGGGGAAGAAGAAAGATCACTGAAAGTTTTTCCTAGATATTTCTGTGGGGGATCCTGCTGAGGATGATACTTGACAACTCAGCCGAGGATGTGAACACTTTCAGGTGCTGCTCTTTGAAGGAAATGTTGGAGAAGTGATGCCTGACCATTCTGATGGGGAGAAAGCATCTCTGGTGCTGTTTGGGAAGGTGTGCTGAGGAAACAATGATTTGGCAGTCTACTGGGGAGAAGCTTTCATGCCCCATGTTGCGCTTTGAAAACTTGCAATCCTGTAAAGACAAAGAAACGCACAAGTACTCCGAGGTATCCCTTACTGGATTTCATCATAGGAGTTTAGACACTCCCGGGAGTAAGTATATTTCCTGCAAGCACGTATTTTTAGACGGGAAGCATCTGTATTTATGCAATCAATATCTCAAGGACATCGGACATTTTGCAATTAAAAATAAAATGTACGAGACGAAACATGACTGAAAATCTGATTTTATTAATTCGTGTGCCCTGAATTGGCAAGATACAGTCAAAGAAACGGATCCCCTGAAATAAGGAAATCATTACAAATTGAGAAACAAAAAGGTGCTGGCAATGTTGGCGACGCTTCGAGGAGCTTCCCTTTTGCTATGACTCGTATGACTTTTGACGTTCTTCTCACTTTGCTTTCTGAAGAAGGCTGATTCTGAATGAAGCTCGACCCTTTCGGAGTTTACCATGTTGTGAGTGATACAAACGAATTCAGGATGCAGTTGTTCGCTTATTCCCTTATTTTGCATGGACCGCCCTTTCGGGTTTTCAATCCATCGGGATACCCCTTTTTGCCTGAGTCGTCCAATGCGGCTTTTCAACTCAGCGGGTGTACATTTTTTATTTTAATTTCCCTTATTTTTGCCCGAGTCTTTTATTCTGTTTTTGACTCGCCGGGATGCCCTATTTTTGCCTGGACTTACATTCTGTTTTTATGTCCAGCGGTCATTTTTATGCGAAGTATTTTTTAACTGCATCTGAATTCACAGGGGACAAGAAGTCTTCACCATCCATAGTACTGAGCATCAGTGCTCCACCAGAGAAAACTTTCTTTACTATGAACGGGCCATCGTAGTTTGGAGTCCACTTGCCCCTGTGGTCTGTATGAGGAGGAAGGAGTCTTTTCAGTACAAGATCCCCTACTTGGTACTCTCGAAGCCTGACTTTCTGATCGAAGGCTTTCTTCATTCTTTTCTGGTATAGCTGCCCATGACAAATTGCAGCCAACCTCTTCTCTTCAATCAGATTTAGTTGTTCGTATCGGGATCGGACCCACTCTGCTTCATTCAACTTAACATCCATCAGTACCCGCAGGGAGGGTAACTCGACTTCAACAGGTAGGACTGCCTCCATACCATACACAAGCTGATACGGTGTTGCCCCAGTGGATGTTCTGATTGACGTACGGTACCCATGCAAGGCAAACGGTAGCATTTCATGCCAATCTTTGTAGGTGACCACCATCTTTTGCACAATCTTCTTGATATTCTTGTTAGCTGCCTCAACAGCGCCATTCATCTTTGGCCTGTAAGGAGAAGAATTGTGGTGTTGGATCTTGATGTCCCGGCATAGTTCTGCCATCATTTTATTGTTTAAGTTGGAACCATTATTAGTAATGATTCGCTCAGGAACTCCATACCGACAGATGATGTCTCTCTTCAGAAATCGGGCTACCACTTGCCTGCTAACATTTGCATAAGAAGCTGCTTCGACCCACTTGGTAAAATAGTCAATGGCTACCAAGATGAATCTGTGGCCATTGGAAGCAGTCGGTTCAATTTTTCCAATCATATCAATGCCCCACATAGCAAATGGCCAAGGTGAAGACATCACATCAGAGGATTCGGAGGCACATGCACTTTATCCGCATAGATCTGGCATTTATGGCACTTTCTGGCGTAGGCACAACAGTCTGCGTCCATTGTGATCCAGTAATAGCCCGATCTTAGCAACTTTTTAGCCATTGCATGCCCTCCAGCATGGGTACCAAAGGATCCTTCGTGCACCTCGTGCATCAACAAGTCTGCTTCTGTCCTATCAACACATCTGAGGAGTACCATATCAAAGTTTCTCTTGTACAAGGAACCGTCAGTGTTCAGGAAGAAACTACCAGCTAGCCTTCTTAATGTCTTCTTATCATTGGAAGATGCCCCCGGTGGGTATGTTTGATCCTCCAAGAAGCACTTAATGTCATGGAACCAAGGCTTATCATCCTTAATAGCATCTGCTGAGAACACGTATGCTGGTCTGTCAAGTCTGGATACTGATATCCGAGGCACAAAGTTGGCAACTTGATCTTGGATCATGGATGAAATGGTAGCCAGAGCATCTGCAAATTGATTCTCGTCTCGAGGGATATACTCAAGCTTGACCTTTGTGAAGAAAGTCAACAACCTCCTTGTATAATCCCGTTAAGGTATCAGATAATCCTGGTGGGTGTACCATTTGCCATTGGTTTGATTTATTACCAGAGTTGAATCTCCGAACACAGTCAAAGTCTTGATCCTGAGGTCAATGGCTTCCTCAAGACCCATAATACAAGCTTCGTATTTAGATTCGTTGTTAGTGCAGTTGAAGGTGAGTTTTGCCGAGAAAGGCATGTGAACTCCCTTAGGTGTAATGAGTACTGCACCAACACCACGACCATTCATATTAACAGCCCCGTCAAACATCATAGTCCATCCTTCTTCCGGGTCAGGCCCTTCAGTGTGAACAGGCTCTTCATAATCTTTTGCTTTTATGAACATGATATCTTCATCAGGGAAGTCAAATCTCATAGGCTGGTAATCATCAATGGGTTGCTCAGCAAGATAATCAGACAAAACACTGCCCTTGATGGCTTTCTGAGATGTGTACTGAATGTCGTACTCTGTGAGGATCATCTGCCATCTTGAAACCCGTCCGATAAGTGTTGGCTTCTCAAAAATGTACTTAACTGGGTCCATCTTTGATATCAATAAAGTAGTGTGGGTCAACATATACTGCCTTAGTCGGCGAGCAGCCCACGCTAAAGCACAACAAGTTTTCTCGAGCAGTGAATAACGCTGTTCACAGTCGGTAAACTTTTTGCTTAGATAGTAAATTGTATACTCTTTTCGACCAGACTCGTCATGCTGGCCCAGCACACACCCCATTGACTCTTCTAATACTGTCAAGTACATGATTAGAGGTCTTCATTCAACTGGAGGCATAAGGATTGGAGGCTCTTGTAAGTATTCCTTGATTTTGTCCAAAGCCCTTTGGCAGTCTTCGTTCCACCTGACCGTTTGTTCTTTTCTTAACAGCTTGAACAAAGGCTCACAGGTTGCTGTAAGGTGAGATATGAACAGTGAAATGTAGTTCAATCTACCTAGAAACCCCCGAACTTCTTTTTCTGACTTCGGTGCAGGCATTTCTTGAATGGCTTTAACTTTATCAGGGTCAACTTCAATCCCTTTTTCACTTACAATAAATCCTAGCAGCTTACCAGATTGCACCCCGAATGTGCATTTGTTGGGGTTTAACTTCAGTTGGTACTTCCTTAGACGCTTGAATAACTTCAACAGATTTACCAGGTGGTCTTCTTCCGTGAGGGACTTGGCAATCTTGTCATCCACATAACATTCAATTTCTTTATGGATCATGTCGTGGAATAATGTTACCATAGCCCGTTGATAAGTCGCACCAGCATTCTTCAGTCCGAATGGCATCACCTTATAACAGAACGTGCCCCAGGGTGTGATGAAAGTTGTCTTCTCCATGTCTTCAGGTGACATCTTGATCTGATTATATCCTGAAAATCCATCCATGAAGGAGAATACCGAGAACTGAGCCGTATTATCAACCAATACATCAATGTGAGGTAGAGGGAAGTCATCTTTCGGGCTGGCTCTGTTCAGGTCCCGGTAATCCACACACATCCTCACCTTGCCATCTTTCTTGGGCACAGGTACGATATTAGCAATCCACGGTGGATAGCTAGTTACAGCAAGGAAACCGGCGTCCCACTGTTTTTGTACCTCTTCTTTAATCTTTATTGCCATATCTGGGCGAGTACGGCGCAGTTTCTGTTTTACCGGTGGACAATCTTCTTTCAAAGGCAGCTTGTGCATGACAATATCGGTGTCCAACCCTGGCATATCCTGATAAGACCAAGCGAAAACATCCACATATTCTCGAAGCATATCAATCAGTTGCTCTTTCACTGAATCTTGTAAGCAGGCCCCGATCTTAACCTCTTTCACGTCTTCTTCCGTACCAAGATTAACCGTTTCAATCTCCTCTTGATGAGGAGTGATAACCTTCTCCTCTTGCCTTAACAACCTGGCTAGCTCTTCAGGTAGCTCATAATCTTCTTCAACCCCTTCATCAGCTTGATTGATTGGATTGTCAAAGTCATACGAAGTCATAACAGTGTTGTTGTCGGTGCAATCTGGAGGGCACTTTCTGCAAGGTTTTAGATTGGTTTATTTTAGTGATCAATTTTATTTTATTTAGAAAAAGTGAAATGAAGTTATCATTTTGAAAAACATTGCCATTTTATTTTTGTACAAAAAGAAAAATGAAAAACAGTGAGCGGAAAGGGAAAAGACTCATTTGCAAAAGATGTCCGATATTCATTGATTAATCCATTTGTACAAAATTACAAGATGGCCCGATTACAAAATGAGTCTTGTCATCTTGGGCAAGATGCAAGACTTGATGCATGCTTTAAAATACAGGAAATAATAATTACTCTGCAGGAGTAACCCTTATAATTTCCTGGGAAGACCAGTTAAGGACTTGGCTCCCCGGGATCCTTGGACGTATCCAGCTCTCCAGGTCGCGGTCATTTTCCTCCTTATCTTCCAAATTGTTTACAGCATCCGGGGTGAGCATTCCCCCGCTGACAAAACTGGGCTCTTTTGCAGCCTCTGATTGATCTTGTTGAGTTGGTCTGTAACCCAACCCAAATCTGTCTTCTTTCTTTTCCACGGGCAGCAGCTTGCCCCAGCCTTGGGCAGTACCCTCTTCAACAACCTTCTGGGCTTGCTGATAAGACGTTATGGAGGTTCCCAGTACAGCAGATGCTTCATTAATGTTCAGGGCCTCAAACCCTTGGCTCATAGTTTTATGGATCTCTCCGTCCATTTCTATGTACTTGTATGTAGCCAGATGGCTAACAAAGATGTCTTCTTCCCCACAGATGGTGATGATCTGGCCTTCCCACTCGAATTTCAGCTTCTGGTGAAGGGTAGACGTAACAGCGCCAGCGGCGTGGATCCAAGGTCTACCCAACAAACAGCTGTAGGCCGGCTGAATGTCCATCACATAGAAGGTAATTTTAAAAGTCTGCGGACCAATCATCACAGGCAGATCAATCTCCCCAAGCACTGGTCTTTTAGAGCCGTCAAATGCTCTCACCACCAAATTACTCGGACGCAATGCCAAGCCATCATACTCCAGCTTCACTAAGGCTTTCTTTGGTAGAACATTGAGTGACGACCCAGTGTCTACCAGTACATGAGATAGAAAAGCACCTTTGCATTCCAAGGTGATATGTAAAGCCTTGTTGTGGTTACGTCCCTCTGTTGTTAAGTCAGCATTGGTGAAACCCAGTCCATGACTGGTGTTGACATTTGCCACCACAGTTTCTAGCTGATTAACGGCCATCTCCTCTGGCACGTATGTTGCGTGCAGGACTTTCAATAATGCGTTCCTGTGAGCCTCCGAACACATCAACAGGGATAATATGGAGATTTTTGAGGGAGTTTGGTGAAGCTGATCCACCACCTTGTAATCACTTCTCTTTATGATTCTCATGAACTCGTCTACATCTTGTTCAAAAGATGTCTTCTGAGTTTCTTTGACAGTCGGCTCTTCAGGTACCACGCTCTTTCCTTTTGCTTTGGCAGCAGCTTCTGCTTCAGCATTAGGTCTTTGAGTTTGTGAGGCAAAAAGGCGTCCTCTTCTGGTGAAGCCTCCGCCTCCCCCAACATTGTCAACTTGTGGAGAAGTGGTTGAAGAATCCAGAGTGATTTTCTCCCCATTGCAGTAAAGATCAGAGTCATAATGCCAAGGTATGACATTACTGCTTTCATAAGGAACTGGTCCAGGCACCGTGATGGTGACTGGACTGACTGCCACAGAGGAGGGTACTGTAATGGGGTGCGGATCGTAGTAAATTGTGACTGGTGACCTGGTAAGGGGTGCCACTGTTTGTTGCTGGGAGGAACATTTGATGGATCATAGTAGATGGTGACTGCTGAGACATCTTCATTAATTTCTGTTGGCGTTGTAGAAGATTCTGCTGATAAAATGGATGATGATGTTGTAGAAGAAATGGTTGTTGAAATATGATTTGTTGAAGTGATGGACGGAGCCATTGCTGATGATATTGATGAATCGGTAGGAATGATTGTTGCTGCTGTTGTAGAAGAATCAGGAATTGTTGTCAAAGGAATTGCTGGATTTGTAGGCGTCGTTGTTGAGATCTGAAGGATACCATCCTTGATAAGACCATCTATGCCGCTTCTCAAATTATCACACCCGTTGACTGCAATGTTGCAATACCCACAATCGAGCTCACACCCGGGGAACACCTGGCACTCTAGAAGCTGAGCTTTAATTTCGACCAGAGGTGTTCGAATTTGTGCGACACTGGTGATCAAAGTAGATGGTTTGTCTTCCTTGATGGCATTAATCCTCGGCCCACCATGATTAGGCATAGGATTTCTGTTGACATTCGGAGGAGGTGCGAAGTTGAGGGCCTTAAAATCCACCAGATCCTGTACTTTCATTTGTAAGGCCCTGCATTTTTCCGTATTGTGGCCAGGTGCATTGGAGTGGAAAGCACATATGGCGTTGACATCATAATTCTTTGGGAGATTGGAAGGATCTGGAGGTGCCAATGTCCTTAACTCAACCAAGTTAAGCTTCAGGAGTTGTGGCAATAAGGCAGCATAAGGCATAGGAATAGGGTCAATCACCCTATTTGCCTGTGATGGTCTTTGTTGAAAGGGTCTTTGTTGTTGATTGTTATTGTTGTTGTTGTAGGTTCTCTGTGGTGGATACTGAACTTGCTGCTGATAATGTGGTTGTTGTGGTTGTTGATATGCTGATTGTTGAGGAATCGGAGCTGGAATAGTGACAGCTGCTACTGATCTGTGAACATACTGAGGTCTGCCCCAGCTAGCATGAATGGAATTTGTCTCACCGGTCCTTCGAGGTCCCACAAAAGGCTTCCTGGAATTACTGGACGAACTTGCACCGTTATCGGAAATTTTGCCCATTTTTAATAGACTTTCAATTCTTTCACCGGCTATAACTACGTCAGCAAAACTGGTGGAAGAAAAGGCAGTCAGTCTGTCAATATATGATCCTTGCAAAGTATTCATGAACATGTCGGCCATTTCTCTTTTCGACATGGGTGGCTGGACAGCAGCAACAAGCTGTCTCCACCTTTGGGCATAGTCCCTGAAGCTTTCTCTGGAGGATTGAGACATTCCCATTAGGAGGGTCCTGTTAGGAGCCATATCCAGATTGTATTGATACTGCCTGATGAAAGCTTCAGCTAGGTCCTTCCAACATCTGATAGTAGCTCTGGTCAGGTGTGAATACCACTCTCTTGAAGCTCCAGTCAAACTATCTTCAAAGTAGAACATCCAGAGTTTTTCATCCATGGTATATGCCTTAAGTCTCCCCAGGAAAGACTGCAGGTGAGTTCGTGGACAAGAGGTTCCATTGTATTTTTCAAAACACGGGGGTTTGAATTTGTGGGGAATTCTTACCCCATCCACTAATCCCATATCCATTACATCGAAGCCCAAGGAGTTTTGAGACTCCAAAGATCTCAATTTCTCAGCAATTTCATCAAACCTCCTATCATAGACTTCATCTCTGGCTCCCATGACAGTAAACTGCTCCTCTTGGGGATCTTCTTGCAAGATTCTCCCCCCGATAGTATTTCCTTGCACATTTCCCGGGATGTTGACTTCCGGATCTAGATGAGGTCCAAATACAGGTGGATTAACATGAGGCTGACCTCTCTCATTATGACTAGTTCCTCCAGTTCCAGGATGAGGTTCCTCGGGAGTTTGTCTTTCTACCAATGCCCTTAACCTTTCTTGGCTCTGGGCCAAGCCAGTCATCACAGTCATGAATTAGGCCATTTGGTTTCTCATCTCCACTCTTTCATTAGCCATCTGGGTTCTGACCTCAGTCAGGTCTTGCTGTACTTGCTCCATTAGAATACCCGGAAGGTTGTTGCGAGTAGGATACCGGTGTGCACGGTTGACAGGGAACACTCTTCTGCGAGCAATATTTCCTGAAGTCATAGCAAAGTTAGAAACAAATAATACAAAACCTGCAAAACAAAATAAAAGTTAGTATGCAATGCAGTATGCTTATTTGTTTTCAAAGGTATCCGGCTTGGTTCTTGGTTTTGACCTTTCCAGACCTCGAGGAAGATGCTTTGATTTTGTTGAGAAAAGAAAACCCAAATGGAAACAAACTAAAATATATTACAAATGATGAATAATACATAGTCTGTTTTTACAACATATGTCCCTGAAGGGTCAAAATACAACACAAAAGAAAAGTACATCAAATGAAAACAACAACAATCAAAAAGTCAGACATCTAGTCCAAACTCATCCTCCTTAACCTCCTTCAGAAGCGCCTCAGTCACCGGACCAGCTGGATGCTCTGTAATAGTCCTGATGAGGAGGTTTCTGGTGGCAATGGCAGTGGTCAGCTTTTTGTGCCTGTCTTGGTCCTTTGACCTCTTCAAACCAGCCCTAAGCTTCAACTCTGAAATCTCCTTCTGGGCTGCCAGCAAAGCTTCCTGCTGCTTCTTTTCATTGGCCTCTAACTGCTCAATCTTGGCTTGAGTTCTCTGATCTTCTTGAGTACGGGCTTCAGTGATCCTGACCCACCTAGCCTGACTTTCTTGCAGATAGAGCTCAGTCCTAGCCTTCTGAAGCTTGGCCTCTTTACAGGCATTCTTCAATATTTGTTCCCCAGCTCTTGCTTTTCTGATGTAGTCCTCTGTTTTCTCAATCTTGGCCAAATGCTCCACCCTAAGCTTCTCCAACCTCTCAATGTCCAGAAGACCATCACTCCTTTCCCACAGGGTCTTTTTCAGAGCTTGAGACAGATTCTCATTCCTTTCCTTCAGCTTCTCAAATTCTTCCAGGCTGACAGTTGCTGCCGGCTGTACTGTAGATGGTCCAGGTGTGTCCTCCAAAGTGAAGGGCATCCCAGTAATCTGAGCTCTAGCATGGGACCAGTCATAGTACTGAGCTGAAGCAACATTATTGCACCTCCCAAGAATAGCCATCCCTTTTGTCTGGATGTTGTCCCAAGCCCAGGATGCTTGTCTGACAACAGCTGAATTAGGTTTTACTTCACAATACAGGGTCTCAGCTAAATCTTGCACTCTAGGAGGGTGAACCAAAGCATAGCCCAGTTGCCTCTTAAACAACAAAGGATTGTAGTTGATGCAACCCTTTACTCCTATCAGAGGTACATTTGGGTATTGCCCACAGCTAGTGATAATGTCCTTGCCTTTGGTGCTCTGGGTGCACCATCTGATGTCATCTGAAGTCAAAGCAATGAGCCTCTTGGCCCAATTCTTCTATTGGTGGGGATTCAGGAATGCATCTGACTTAGGCAGGTGTTTGAGCAGCCAGGTGTGAAACAGAGGAGCACAGCATCTCACCAACTTTCCTCTTTGTTTCTCATTCCTCTGATGAATGGAGTAATAGAAATCTCCCAGCAATGTGGGTACTGGGTTCCTCAGAAGGAAAAGATGAATGGCATTCTTGCTGATAAATTTGGGCTCATCTGCAAACAGTATAACCCCATATATGCTGAGGGCTAACAATGCACAGACTGCCCTCCATTCTCCCAAAGAGGCCTTCAGGATGGCCTGAGAAATCAAGAAATCCAAGTGCAAACCAGGGATCCCAGCCTTTGTTGTCATGTTTTGCTCAATCAAAGTAGGCTCCAAGTACAGTGCTTTTGCTACTTCTCCATTGCTGGGAGAAGTCATCTCTGGGTTGAAGGGGACACCACCCCTGACAGGTACTCCAATCAATGATGAAAACTCCTCCAACAGAGGTCCTAGCTGAAAGTCTGGGAATGTGAAGCATCTCAAAGGAGGGTCATAAAACTGTAGGCGGGTGTGGATCATGCTCCTCTGAGAAGGGACCAGGTCCATAACCATATCAAGGATACCTCCATAATGCTCTCTGAATAATAGGATATGGTCAGGGGTGATAAGTGACTGGACCTGCCTGATACCAGTCAACACAGGCTCAAAGAAATGGTAAGATATGTTGCTCTTCCTGGGAGTAGCCCTGGGTGCTGATGAAGAGCTGAAGACAAGTGCTGATGAGGATCAAGACTGATACTGGAGATGAGCCACTGATAGGCTGATGCTGGTGATGATGAGGATAGCTGAAGAAGATGCCTGATGAAGCAGAGATCTATGCAGAAGAAGGGGTCAAAACCAAGCCAGATATAGTGTGGATACCCTGAAAAACAAATAAACAAATGTCAAATGATGCAATGATGATGTATGCAAATGATATGCAAGGGTTTGTGATTAAGCTGGATCTGATTATCTGCCTTGATATAAAGCCCCTGTATGTTCAAGAAGTCCAGATGGAGGTTCAGAAATCCAGTATCCAAGGTGGGGGACTCAAATAAAGAGCCACATGTCCAGGGTTAAATCACAAGAAATGTCCAAAATGAGGTACTCTTAAACCAAATAGTAACAGGGTATGATGTGGCCAATGGTACCTGCAAACCTGTAAACATCCCAACCCCCTCACAGGTGATGTTCTAAAACAAGGATCCTCAGACTTGGATCAGTCATGAGAAGTGTAAACACTTCTAACCCAGAGGTACAATGTTTATAATAACCATAAAAGATCCTCCTCTAATTCACCTCAGTTTCTGAAGGTCATAATAAAGTTCATCCAGACTTAGCAGGCTTCCCAGATAGCCCTAGCACTACAGGAAATCTGTAGCACAGAGTTCTCAAAAGGAAACCCACATCTGAACCGTGTTTCATATTCCCGCACCAGACCGAAATGGAATGGGAAAGAACATGAACCACTCTAGCCTAGGTGTCACTCAGGTCCCAGGTATAGGACCTTAACTCTCAATAGAACCCCACCCACCAAGATAGAAAACCAGATCCAGCAATGATAATGACAGTATGAAATATGTAAAACTGTAAAGCAATAAATAAAGCTGTATAAAAAGCAATAAAGCAAATATATAAACACAACTAGCACATAACACCCCAGTAAACACAAATCAAACAAGCGCTAGGAGGAACCCGCAAAAAGAACCAGAAGCCCTGGTTACAATATAAGGGTCCCCAGCAGAGTCGCCATGTTGTCGCTCCCACCAAATGACACAGGGCCAAGAGAGGTACATACGCGAACGGTCGGCGAAAGGAGAGAGAACACACAAGGGTGAACTCAGAAGACAAGAGTCGCCAGCTAGGAATTTTTATCCCGGAGGAAAGGTAATGCTGCATAAACCTGAGAAAAGATGGATAAGACGGTTGCGAACCAGAGATACTGAGAAAGGGGGTTGGTTACAACCTGGGAAGGTATTAGCACCCAGATTGTCCGCCGTACTCGACGGGATCCACGCTTAAAAGATTTGTGTTTTAAAGGGGTAGTGTCAGTGCAATTTGTGTATCAAAGTTGGAAAGAATGCGAGTGTTAGTGTAAAAGAAAAGTGAAGTGTATAAGAGAAGTGTCAGTGTAAGAACAAGAGTGAAATGCTCAAGACTATGAGGCTAAAAGAATAATGCTGGAAGAGGGGGATATACAGAGACTTTTGTTCGATAACTGTTAAGTTATGCCTACGTATCCTCTCGTGCAATGAGGAAGTCAGAACACCGTAGTTCGACTCAAAGAGACTGAAAGATGAATTGACTTGTGAACTGCTTACTTGTCTATGCTCAAGTGTATGACCTGTCTGGCTCAGGTGCAAACTGTTTTGCATTAAACAGAAGAAGCAAGTTCTCGTTTGTGAGTGAGTGAGATGAGAAAAGAATCCCGAAGGAGACGATTATTGTTTGTTTTTATGTTTTCAATCTTTTATTGCCTTTTTTGATTTGCCATAAGTTAATGAGCTTAAGCCTAAACCAAGGATTAGTAGACTCATCACATCTTCCCTCTGATTAGGGGTAATGAGAATACCTTAAGTGTGAAGTAAACACCTCACACTTAATCACCATGATGTAGGATTAAGATCATTAACCTACTTGTGATTATTAGATGTTTTTGTTGTTTTTATTTAGTGTTAAGTAATGAGTTTAAGCCATAATCAAAGATTTAATGGACCCATTACACCATCCTAATAGAAGGATAATAGATGAGAACATTTAAGCTGAGGAAGGCTCCTTAACTTAATCCATGATTAGGGATTAACCTCATGACAAAACAAACCTTTATTAAAGTGGATTTTAGTTAATGGTAAGATTAAGAAGTGAGTTTTATGGTTGATAAGACAACTTGAGGGGGACTTGTCCATTAACACTAGGGTTAGTCCTTCTTAACTAATTAAGGAAGAATTAGAACCCTAATGCAAGGCCCAAGTTACAAGCTTGATGTCTTAGTGATTATTAGATGGATTAATTAAAGGATTTAAACACATTAAGGGTTTAACACTTAGGATTAAAGTTATACACTTCATCCTAATAGAAGGATGCAGGCATAAGCTTAATCACAAAGCCTTAAAACCTTTAGGGTTTAGTCCTGGATTATGAGATGAGAAGAGAAGACTCAATGATGACACAAAGGTAAAAGCTAAATGGGGGACTAATCAAACCCTAATTGTTATCATGCTTAGTTGTTCCTAGGGTTAATGAGGCTTGCAAGAAGATCTTCAGAGAAACCACCAGGAAGGAAGCAGATGAAAGGAGGAAGAAGCAGAGAGAAGCAAGACAACTTGCTTCACTTAAGAAGACAAGTTGCTTGAAGGAAAAAAGTGGGGAAGAGCATGAATGAGCAAGCTCACTCTAATACAAAGATAAAATGCAGCAATGATTCATAATAGAGATGAAAAGAGATTGTGAGAAGTGAAGGCAAATTCACTTCCCAAAACAACTTACCACCTGAAAAGTTAGCAAAAGAAATGAAATACAATGCAAATGAGATGAAATGTCATGATGCAAACCAAAGTCAGAAGCATAAACATGATTTCAATGATGCTAAGAGATGATGCAAACACATGTCAAGAGTTATGGATGATCATACAAGGATAAAGATGCAAGTGAAGCATGTTTTGAACCATGGAAGTTCATGAAAGTTTATGAGATGGAATGAACATATAACATGGCAAATGAAAGATGCAATGATCAAACATGATTCTAATATGTCTTAAGATGTCTTATATGTCATGAGGATGCACAAAATGTCATGGTAAGTTCTTAAATGCAAGCAAATGAGAGATGGATGCAAAGGAAGGCACAAATTAGGGTTTACATACAACATGCAATGCAAAAATTCAAAACCAGAAGCAAATGACATGACAAAAAATTGAAAATGGGATCAAAGGAATCCTAACCCTACACAAGTTCACTGCCCAAAGGAGGGGACCTAACTCTTAACCTAGTGCAAGTTATGAATTTCTCAAGTCAATTAGGGTTTTGGGATACCTCACAGTGAAAAATACAAAACAAATTGAAAATGAAATATGAATTCAAACCAATTTTATCCTAGAAACTACATGACATGAGGAATGCAAGCAAAACGAACCATCATCAAACATTTCATGGTTAGACATAATGATTTTTTCAAAGTTTGAACAAAAATATTGCCTTTAAACAAATTTAATTCCAATGAAAATTGCCAAAATGCATCAAGGACCAAAAAGAAATTTGTTTTGAGGGTTTGATAATGTTTCTAAATGTTTTATAATGCAATGTGAATTTTTTGGTGATTTTTAAATACCTAAATGCATTTTTAATTAATTAATTTTCATTAACTAATTAAAAATAAACGTTTAAATGATTTAAAAATAATTTTTAATGCAAAAAATAAAAATAAAAATATTTTTGGGTTCTGAGAATTAATGAAATGCTTAACAAAAAAATTTCAGAATTTTTAAATGTTTTTTACTATTTTTAATAATTCGTGTAAATAAAATGCAAATAAAATGAAATAAAACTAATTAAAATGGAAAGTATGCAAATCCTAAGGCTGAGGTTTAAACGAATTTGGAGGGAATTGACTGGCGCCAGATCTTGTGGCCCAGATTCAAACTAGCTAGATTTGAATTAAACCTAATTAATTAAATTAATAAATCAGGATTAGGGTTTTAATGGTGAATCTGGTCCATCCATTTGCGCGCGGGTCAACCCAAGTCAACAAGATCTATGGCTCACATTCAAACTGAGCCCTAACCACAATTAATGCACTAATGACTTTCAGGTGGCCGGAAATGACCTCCGGTCATCTTCTCCGGCCACACCTCCCCTGAGATTTTGCTATCTCTCTCCCCAAGCTTCTAAAACCCAATCTCTCTGCCCAGAATCCAACCCCATACATCACTCAACAAGAATCAATCACTAAAACAAATTTATTTCACATATTCAAGCTGAATCGAAGCAAATTAGTTTTAGGTCAAAAAATTTCAAAGAGCTCATACATGCTTAATACTTGACTATTTTCAAAACCAAACACATCAGCATTATCAGTGAATCATGGAGAATCAATTAGTAACTTAAAAACATGTTTCTGGAAAAATTGTTCTTGAGCTCACCTGAACTGGAGCTTTGATCTTTGGAACTTTCTGGCTGCTTCTTTGGTCCAAGATGCCTCTAATGAACCCCCTGAGAAGCTTGCAATGCTTGTTTGGAATTTCTTATGGCTGGTTTAAGAGATTGATGAAGTTCTGTTCAGAAGGGGTGGAAAATCGTGTTTCTGCTTGGGGTGGTTTCAGGGTCAAATGAGGATTGGGAAATGATCAGAGGATCATGGTGAGTGGTTTTGTGAAGTTTGTTTTGATGTTTGAGACTTGAGTGCTGAGTTTCGAATGAAAATGCAAAGGGGAGAGTTTTTGGGAACTATCGCAATGTTGTGGTTTCAGGCTCCAAGATTGTATGAAAATGATCCATGAGGCATGTATGTGAAGTTGTGATTGGTCAGAGAGTTGTTGCTGGCCTAGCTTGATTGGTATGGCTCAACTTGCATAAAGTCAACTTTTGTGTAAGAGGAGGTATGGGCTGGTTCAATCATGGTACAAGGGCATGGCTTGGATCAACATGCTTCAAGGAGGTCCATGGAAGTCACTTTTGGCAGCTGGCACAAGTGGATGAGAAGCTTTGATCCATTTTGCAAATTTGAGGAAGTTTGGCCCCTTTTGAAATTTGTGAAGTTCATGGCATGAAACTTGAGAAATTCTTGTGCAATTCTGAGTTTTAGGTCATGACTTATGCTTGTATAATGCTTAGAGGTCACATTGAAGTCACATTTTGCCTTGGTATGAGGTTTTGCAACTTTTCCCTTTACTGCAAAAGTGAAAATTCAATGATTTTATCCAACTTTGACAAACCATAACTTTTGATCCAAAATGAATTAGAATGAGTTCTTGTACTTTTTGAAAATGGGAGGATCCATTCTACAACTTTCATGACCAAAGTTTTCTCATTTGAAGCATTTTTGAATCAAAAAGAGAAGGTTGAAAAACTTTCCCAAAATGGCAAGTTTTCATTACAAGTCACTTTCCCAAAAAGGCAACTTTGCAAATTACTTGAAATTTTCCAATTTTGTGAACTTCTAACACCTTCTATGATCAAATAAAGATCATATACATTCAAAATGATGGAGAACACCCTTTGGTTGGGTCATTGGGAGCCTCAGATGCCCTGATTTTGCACTGACTTGCTCAAGAAGTCACCTTTTGATCAGATGCCTTCCCCATGGAGTTTCTTCATGAAAATTGATATGCATGATCCTTATAACATATAGAGACCAATAGAAACAATAATGACCAAAAATTTTGGAGTTATGGCCTCTGAAACCAAAACCCTAATTGTAGGTCATCTGTGCAGTTAAGCCTGGCTCTACTTCCATGTCTTCCTCAATTCTTGTGACTTTCTGACTTTCTTGACCTTGGGAGGATATAATATGATGCTTGAACATACATGGACCCCTTTGAAGTGATTGATGACCTTTGGAGTGGTTCAAATGGCTCAGGGATGGCTCAGATCACAAACCCTAGATGCTGATGGCTTTGAGTCAATGCAGTGAAGCAAAAATGCAATATGAGATGCTATGATTGAACTTATGCAAATGAAAAGAATCACAAGCCATGGTGTGAATGGGTGAGGTAAAATTTGGGGTGTTTACAGTCATCATCCATCTTTGCATCTAAAAATCAGCGAAAGAAAATGTGAATTTGATGCTTTAAATCAAATCCACCCTTTTCCACTACTAATCAAGTGAAAGGGAATGCTGAGGAACGAGGATGGTGTCCTCGACCAAAACCATTATTCAAAGTGAGTCATAACCGTCGGCCTCGAGGATATGCCTAAAACTCACGCAGGAGAGTGAAATTCGTGAATGAAAAACTCTCAACTCATGTCAAGCATGCCATCCTCACTGATTAAAATGCAGAAATCTGATTGAACTACAACAAGAGCCACCACGAAAAACAAAGGAAGCGGTTTTATAAGCTCAACTCATCGCAGCGACGACAGGTAAAAACCAGCATCCAGCAGACGAACATGACAACTCCGTGTCAGAAACCAGCAGCTCCACCGGAGAACACCAATAGTTCCACTAAAATGGTTCTCTAAACCCTTAGGGTAACCCTAACCGCATGCATTTTCACTAAGGGGAGGCGAAAATTTATCCTAAACAAGAAAAGATACAGAAACTTACACGTTTTTGAAGTTGTAAATGTGGTCTGGTAGTTATCCTCGGTAGGGGCAGAGGAGGAGGACGGTTCACAACAGGAGATCAATAACTAGAGCGCGTGATCATTGTCGAGCAGAAAGGTAGTGAACAAAAAAGTATGAAAATGACTTGTTTCGTCCTATTTATGGGCGTCTTTAACACGTGTGCGAGCATGTGCAACCTAGGATCTGCAAATGGCACAACCATGACCTAGGAGCACGCTTAGACTAGTCGTCATTACACATTAAATATGCATGCTTCCCAAGGCACTCGCGTAAGACAACTCTTCTGCATCATTCAGCAGTTGTTCTCCTTGTCTTTCGAGCACGTCATGATGCATAGAATTATCCAAACAAGTCCCTAGTCCGGCAGACGAAGAAATCTTACAGATTACGAAATTCATCCCATAAGTGACGAGTTGCCCTTAAGTCATCACTTCTGCGACCAGAAGGAATGACTTGGGGGATTTTGTTTCGGACTGACCCAATGACTTGGAATGGCCCAATCCATTCCTGCATCCAGGACGACCCAATAACCCAATGTCAAAGGGATCCACTGACTTTCTACCCCTCAGTCGAGGAGGCCTCGCCGACCGGGGTTACTTATGGTCGAACTCCTCAGCTCCTTTCAGACTTCTGCCTGATATCTAGGGGAAGTCATCCAGATTCAGCCAAGGATAGCTCCTGCTCGGTTCGCCCTCTTCCCGGTAGGCACCACATTCGAGCAGGACTGCCCTTCCCAACAACTAGTTTTTGGAAGTTTCCTATTTATGGGGGATCCGCAATCTAGGCCCAAAATAAGGACCAATAGCCAAGCGCTAGGGGCATTATATAAACCTCTCACATGAGAGGGTCAGTTATCCAATATTCACTATAGCAATACACTTTCTCGTACTTTCTCATTCTTCTGCCCCTTTCTTGCTTTGGCATTAGAGTGTCTTGCAGGTACACCCCTCCTCTCCTCGATGACCGAACATCATCAACAACGTCCGCAGACCACACAAGGTTCTGATCACCAGGAACGATCAAGAACTATCTAGGATTTTGTTGTCTTTGAAAGTATGAAAAATACAGAATCTTGCAAGTCTAGGATGAGATATGATAAGAACATAATCTTGTTATAAGTAGAGTCACTAATCTCATTGTTTAGAATTAAATCTTTTGACACTGAAATTATTGACAAGCTCAGAACCATATGGTGTTAGCTATCAGAAAGTGACACATAGCAAATAAAAGTACTATCTTAGTACGGTAGACAGAACTCAAAGACAAATTGAAGACTTCTCATATAAATGTCTTTTAAAACAATTTCCAAGATGATCCTCAATTAAGAAGCAATGGAGTTTCTTAAGATATTACCTTAAGGAACAAACTCCTATTCATCTGAATCCTTTATTAATATTAGCTTCAACAAGATACTTGAATAAAATTTGTCATTAGGTTCTGGTGGTGTTTCTTCTTGCTTTCAGATCTGAAAAATAAGTTTAAATACATGTATTTCAGAAGCTTTTGAACAAATAGGTCGGTAAAATATGTGTACAAAACATTCCTGCATGTAATTCTATTTAAATTAAATAATATTAGTATTTAATTATTTTATTTCCCATTTTTTTATTTATTTGTAAATTTAATTTAAAAAAATTAATACACATTGGCGTCAACCCAATTGGTTCATGTATATAGAAAATTCACACACGAACCAATGGAAATGATGCATCCATATAAGTAATACATATGCGTCAACTTGTTTGCGCCCTTATAGAAAGCCATAACAGGGCGCCAAATGATTTGGCGCATGCTTCTACTGCAATTTATTTTATTTGAAGTATGAGCAAATTGATATATAGTTAGGAAAGATGGTTATTTCAAAAATTAAGTTGAAAAAGTTGATTATTTAAAAAATAAAAACTCTTCTAAACGTCCAACAGAAAGTGTATATGAGATATGACTTATGTTTAATACAAAATATAAAAATAAAATTAAATCATTATAATTTTTAAAAAGCTTAATATCCTTTTTAGTTTCGTATGTTAATCTCAAAATTAATTTTGATTATTTAACTTAAAAAAATATTTATATTAGTCTCTTAACTCTTACCACGACACAAGTTAAAGAGTTAAGAGAATAATTGTAGATTTTTCTTTTTTTTTTAATTAAAGAATTAAAATGAATCCTGATATTAAGATACAAGACTGAAAAAATATTAAATCGTTTAAGAATCAGCCTTATTTATAATTTAGAGTTAATAGGCATTTACACTCCTGTAATGTTAGCGAAATTTGTTTTTCTCCCACCCTGCCTTTTGGCAACTGTTTATTCAAAAAAATCGTTACCAAAACTTGTATTTGGCAACGGTAACCGAAACACGCTCATATTGCAGGGGATGAATGCCTATTAACCCTATAATTTATATCATAAATACAACAACAACAATAATAATAATAATAATAATAATAATAATAATAATAATAATAATAAATTATTATTATTATTATTATTATTATTATTATTATAAACAAAATTATAGCATGAAAACACTAAACCCTGAATAAAATCACATTCTATTTTCATAAATTTGTCCAAAATCTTAGTAAGACAAATTATAAAATTTGAAAATGTCCTTGGATATGTAATTGGTCATTGTTCACCTTGACTTCATTTGTATAAAATGTTGATTAAATAACTAATTATCAATAAGAGCTTCAAATCAATAGCAACTAGTGGCATTAAGATAATCCACACAAAATGTTACATCAATAATTAATTTGCAATGGAAAGGAAAAGTGATTTTCATTGGTTGAAAGAGTCCCAAAGCACAGCCATATCAACATTGCCTCCTGTAAGTATTATTCCTATATGCTTGCTATCCTTCCAAGCAGGATTTTTCTGAAAAGTTTCAGATAGAACAGCAGCAAGACCAATTGCTCCACTTGGTTCTACAACAATCTTTAGAATTTCAAAACATTGTTTCATGGCTTTCACAATTTCAAAGTCTTCCACAACTATTATATCGTCCACTAGATCTCGTATGATAGGCCTGTTCCACATTAACCATAAAACTTTATTTCATTTCATATTGTATATATGATTGTTAAAGATTTTTTTACCATGTGAAATTTCCGAGACATGCTCGAAGTCCGTCTGCTATAGTATTGATCTCAGGCAATGTAATTATCGTCCCAGCTACTTTAGATTGTGCTGCATCATCAGCTCCTTTAGGCTCGGCAGCCAAAATCCGAATAGCCGGGTTGATGGCCTTGGCAGCTAATGCTATTCCTGCTAAACAACCGCCGCCTGCAGTTTTCATTTTGTTGGAAATCTATGAGAGAATACTAAAAGTTATGCAAAATTTATCACATAAACAGGAGAACAAACAAACCACTTATTGGTACTACAAGGGTATCAATTTGAGGGACTTGTTCCAAAAGCTCTAAGAATATGGTACCCTGTCCACTGCAAGAGCAATCAAGCATGTTAAAAACTTTACACTATCTTTAAACTCTTTATAAAAATTCTTCAATTTACCTCAGTATGCGGCCATCATTAGAAGAAGGTATCAAGATAGCACCAGTTTCTTGCTGCACTTTATTTGCGACTTGTTGCCTTGACCATATGTTGGCCTCACAAAAGTTAACCTTACCATCATATCGTTTAACATTCCCAACTTTACAAG
Source organism: Lathyrus aphaca (assembly GCA_963966055.1). Classification (NCBI taxonomy): domain Eukaryota; kingdom Viridiplantae; phylum Streptophyta; class Magnoliopsida; order Fabales; family Fabaceae; genus Lathyrus; species Lathyrus aphaca. Next base: position 7,711,293 of record OZ014521.1, read on the forward strand.
TTGGTGCATTTTCTGGGATAACAATGTATGCAGGGATTCCCCTAAGTTGTGCTGCCAAAGCCAACGCGGCAGCATGATTTCCACTGATTTTCAAGTACAACATCGTAAGAGAAATAAATTTACTGAAATATATTTCAAAAACATTATGTAATTATTGCATAAAACAAACCTGCTGTGAGTTATAACACCTTTAGAAGCTTCTTCATCGGTGAGAGAGAAAACAGCATTGCATGCACCTCTAAATTTAAAAGCTCCACTAATAGCCATAGAATACATAAAACAAATAATTAAAAAAAAAAAGGGAAAAATCCAAATATTTATGTAATTCATTCATCAAAAAGTCATTTCTCACCTCTTTTGAAAATTTTCACACTTAAAATATAGTTGTCTTCCTGATATGTCATTCAGAGAAGTGGAGGAGAGAACTGGAGTTTTACGAACCAATGATTTAATTCTGGCATGTGCTTCTTTTATAGAGAAAATATCAGCAGCATATTTTCCCTTTGTCATTTGGCCCTCCTCTCCCATATTAGTAATGGATCTAGAGAGTAAAAAATAGATATTGAAAATTCAATTATTTATAAAGTATCTAGTGATAAAAAAAAACTAAAAAAAAACTCAATAATCTACATATATTATTGAAAATAAGTGTAATATAGTTGAAATAAAAGAATGCAAATTCCCACCACAAATCTCTTGTGCTAGAGAAATGAAACAGAGAGAAATAAAAGAAGTTTTGTTTTAAATTTGAATGAATGCATCCCTACTTATATGTGAAAAATGTTAGAGAAGATGAATGATTGTTTCCAATACTGACTCTAGAATAAGAGAAAGAAGTAGCAGTATTCAATGGATATGGCAACAAGAATATAGATGTGGAACAAAAGTTTATTAGCAAATTAAATTATTTAATTTTCGTATAAAAATCCAATTTCTTCTTAAAAAAGGTTTTCAAAATAGAAAATGAGATTTAGTAAATATCATAAATTTCTGAAATATACCCTTTAATATTTTAATAGAGTATTATAATGAAAATAATTATTATTATATTGAAATATAAAGTAAGTAAATATTAATTTTAGGGTTAAATATGTTTTTGGTCCCTATAAATATCTCAATTTTTATTTTTAGTCTCTATTAAATTAATAATATATTTTAGTCCTTACAAATTTTGTATGCATACAATTTTAGGCTTTATTGTTTTCTAAAATTTTGAAAACTATTTAATTACCCTTAAAATTTTAAATTTTTGAATAATTTTTTTCATCCATGTTTAGAATACTACAAAATATTTATTTACTAAATTTTAGAATTTTTTAAAATAAGAAGTATTAAATATGAATTTTTTAAATTTCAAAATATAATGATAAAAATAATAAAAATATCGACTTAGAAATCAAATTTTGAGTTCATTTTTTTTTTGAGAAACTTTTTATAACATTATAAAGATATCTGCAAAATAATATTTAAAAATACGTATTGATTTAACAGGAATGACTAAAACTACGTGCATAATAATTTTGTAGGGATTAAAATATATTATTTTTTTAATAAGGACTAAAAATAAAAATTGAGATATTTATATGGACTAAAAATATATTAAACCCTTGATTTTATTTATCATAACTAAAATAAAATAAATAAATTAGCAAGCAAAAATAATGTCATTTGAAACAACAAAAACAAAATTTCAAAATTTCAAAATTTTCTTACTTATCTTTTGTTTTTTTATCTATGTAATATTGAAACAACTATGGTAATTTCAAAAAATTTCTTACTTTTTTTTTTCCAATTTCTATCAATGAAAAATGGTATCAAATTATCCTAATTTTCAAATATTTTTTCTTTTTTGTTTTATTTTCTATCTATGTGAAATTGAAATCAATAAATAATAGTGTTACTTTTTTTTTTCTAAAAATAAAATGAATAAAAATAGCAGATAAATAAAATCTTATATAAACCAACTAAATCAAAATAACTTAAATTCAAAATATTCTAATATATTTTACCCATTTTTTTATCTATGTAAAATTGAATTCATTAAATTATATATTTCAAAAATAAAATGAATAAAGCAACAAAAAAAATTCCTATAAATCAATTAAACCAAACAATGCTAATTTGAATATTTTCTTTCTTATTTTTGAGTTTTTCTAAATGTAAAGTAAGATAATGATGATTTGATTTTTTTCAAAACTAAAATAAATAAATTATTAAGAAAAAAAAATCTTTTGAACCAACTAAAACAAAACATCATAATTTCAAAATTTTATTATTTAAAATTTTCTTTTTTATCTATGCAAAATTGAAACAACTATCGTAATTTCAAATCCATACTTATATCAATGAAAAATTGAAACTAATATATAAAATCTTATATAAAAAAAACAAATAAAGTTAGACAGCAAAAAAATACTATAAATCAATGAAATCATACTATCCTAATTTTCAACTATTCTACTTATTTATTTGGTTTTCCATCTATGCAAAATTGAAATCATAAAAAAAATATTCTTACTCATTTTTTTAAACATAAAATGAATAAAGTTAACAAGTAAATATAATCTTATAAACCAAATAAATCAAAATAACTTATTTTCAAAATTTTCTTATACATTTTACTCATTTTTTATCTATATAATATTGAAGTCATTAAATAATATATTTTAAAAAATAAAAAGATTAATAGTTATTTACCCCTGCAATATAGTCGAGATTTGATTTACCCTCCTTTAAACAACAAAATTTAGGTTGCCCCTGTAAATTTTGGGTACCCCTAAACGTGTAAAAATCAGGGGGTTAAATAAAAAATATATATATATTTTACAGGGGATAATTTTTCTACCTGGGGGACAATGACTTAGAATTTTAAAATTACAGAGGATAATCCAAAATTATTTTTTTAAAGGGGTAAATCAAAACACGCATATATTATAGGGGTAAATAACTACTAATCCAAAATAAAATGAATAAATAAAAAAAATCCTTATAAATCAACTAAACCAAACAATCATAATTTCAATGTTTTCTTCCTTAGCAAAAAAAACAAAAAAAATCTTTTGAACTACTAAATCAAAACATCATAATTGTGGTGTGGATGGGGTGTGTTAAATTTTACTTGCCATTGGATCAAAAATCTTTTTTTTAGTCTCAATATGTGTTCATGTTTGATTTGACAAATTTATGATAATAATGCGAAAATAATTTACGCAAGTCCAAAGAAAGCATCTAATCAAAGACAAAGAGTTAAATAAAAGACAATGGACATGTGATCCAATGAAGGGATCACAAGACCAGGAACCAAAGAATAAAAGAACCTCAATTGGTCGGTTTGGGTCACTAAGGAACTGGTTTGGGTCACTAAGGACTCGGTTCATAAGTTCAGCCCAACAGAAACATTGTTCAATGGTGGGCAAAACCCTAACTGTTACTATGCAATTTTCGGTCAACACAAAACTCTGATCTAGAAATTAGAAAATAGATATTGAATAATAATTATTTGTAATGTGTCTAGTGATAAAAAAAATACAATAATATTCTACGTATATTATTGAGCATAAGTGTAATGTAGTTAAAATAAAAGAATGTTATTTTACTCAGCTACGCAGGTAGACAACAATTGATTCGAAGTGCTATGTTTGCTATTGCCAACTACCGGCGGCTGCAGGTTTTCCCTTTACCAACGAAAGTTATTCAACACATAGAACAAATTTGCAGGGTGTTTTTATGGACTGGAAAATAGGGCATGTCAAAAAAGGCCCTTGTTGCGCGGGACATTGTTTGTAATCCGAGGAAGGCATGTGGTTTGAATATCTCCTTTATGACTTAATGGAATCAAGAAACGATGGGAAATTATTGTGTAATTTACAACAAAAAGTTGATAAACTCTGGGTCAAGTGGATGAACACTTACTATATAAAAAACCAGGATATTACCATCGCTCTTATATCGGCTCAAGCTTCTTGGCTTCTGAAGCAGATACTGAAATGTCGAACTACGGTCATGGCAACTGAGTATTGGACTATAGCAGTACAGGAGCAAAAATATAGCACAAGCATGATGTATAAGGATCTTCGAGGAGAAAAAGAGAACGTCATATGGAGAAATATTTTGATTTCCAACAATGCGAGACCAAGAGCCAAATTCATTATGTGGCTGGCTCTAATGGGGAGATTAAACACCAAAGAGAGGCTACAGAAGTTTGGAATCAATACATGTGGTATGTACATTTTTTGTGATAACCAGGAGACCTTAGCACACATTTTCTTTGAGTGCAGATTTGTTAAAGCAAACTGGGAGAACATGATGCGTTGGATAGGCTTCACCAAACTGGCGAGCACGTGGTCACATGAGTTCCAATGGTTACAAAATGAGGTGAGGAAAAAAGGATGGAAAATAAAACTCCTCAAATTGGTGATGACTGAGTTTGTGTATGAGATTTGGAAACTGAGGAATGAGAAAATTTTCAAACAGGGTGATGTGAATGGAAATGTAAGCGAGAAGGTGAAAGATATTGTTATTATTAGATGTTCTACTCATAACATCCTTAGACTTCATGTTCATAGGGGGCTTGTAACCGTTTTTGGTGAATTATAGTATATAGTTTTCCAACAAAAAAAAGAATGCAAATTCCTACCACTGATCTCTTGCTAGAGAAATAAAACATACAGATATAAACGAAGTTTTGTTTTTAATTAGAAAGAAATTTTGAAAGAAATAAGCCAAATCCCTATGTAAAAAGTGTTAGAGAAGATGAATGAATATTTTCAAAGTTGATTTGATTCTAGAAGAGGAGAAAGAAGTAGCAGGGTTGAATTGATCTTGGCAACTAAAATATAGACCTACATTTTACTAACTCAATTATGATATTATGGGTAGTTTGTTTTAGTTTTAAAAAAAAATCTTTGTATTTTCGAAAATAGATTTTGTAAAACTGTTTTTTAAAATATTACAAGTTTTTTAATATTCATTTTTTTAAAAAAAAAATTGGAAGACTAATTTTGACATCGTAAAACATAAATATACATTATTTAAGATCAAAACATAGTCGAAATCACAATTTTTAAAAAAAGTTGTATATCGAAAATGATTTTTATGAAAATCTATTGAAATAGCTTCGAAATTAAGTGATTTTTTGAAATTTTGATATCCAAATTTTTTCCGATAAAATGATGAAATATCTTAAATTTTTTAGTGTAACGTAAATTATTTTGAAATTTGTAAATATTTTTTTCACAAAATTATGTTACACTAAAAAATTCATTTAAAAAAAATCAAAATAAACAGGCACTATATGTGATTAATGTGTTATTACATATTTTGATAATTAAATTAAAAAATTATTAGGCCTTTTTTAAGTCTAAACTTTGAAAATTTTATCTTATACCCTTATGTTTATCCTTGTACCCCTAGAAATAAATTTTTTGGACAAAATACTCTTATATAAATAGTTTATAATTCAAAAAAATTATTTTTTTCTCCTTATTTTTACATCGCACAGACGGTAACAAATTTTTCGCAGTTCAATTTTTATCCCGGAACACCCAATATCATTACAGTCGGTTCACCTTTATTTCACTCCGGAAAACCACAGTAAGTTACTTCTGATTTTAAACTTTTTATTTTACACATTGAAATTAGCGATGATGCTACTTCTGTTTTATAGTTTTTTTTAGTTAACACACCGGAACTAGCTCTATTGCTACTTTCAGTTTAGAATGATTTGTATTTTCACACCGGAACTATCTCTTGTGCTACTTCCGGTGTGTTTCGTTGACTATTTTTTTTACAGTTTCAATTTCATAAATTTTTATTATTTTATTTTTCAGTGTCTCGCATTAGAGGATGTGACAGATTTGTTCATCGACGATTATCTAATGGAAGGACAGTTATGGCATATTCTTTCAAGCAGGTAGTTTAGGTTGTTGACCCCGTAGCGGCTCATTTTTCACCACATCCACCATTTTTTGGAGGACCGTCTGATACGTCACTTTTGGTGAGGTATCAGAATCATGTCGCTCGTCATCTGTGGGAAGGTGAAGTAAGTCAATCAATGACATTTCTATGGTGAATAAATGTAATTTTAATTTTTAATGTATCATGACATATACTATTTATCATTTTCAGGAGTGACGTACGAAGAAGGAGCTGAAAGTTGTTGCATATACTATCTATCCTTTTCAGGAGTGACGTACGAAGAAGGATCTGAAAGTTGTTGCACATGAAGCAAACTTATTGGATGGGTTCTATAGATGCTCCCACCTAAGATTGAGTCGTGGTTATCTAATTCTGGTATATCCTCTCTGCAGAGAACCAATTTATCGAAGATAGATACTAACCTATTATCTGCCTTTATTGAGAGGTGGCATCCCGAGACATCGTCATTCCATATGTCCTTTGGCGAGATGACTATCACTCTAGATGATGTTTTTTGCCACCTTCGTATACCTATTAGGGGGAGTTATGTAACCTTGTACAAGGGATTACTGATTCAGATGTTGTTGCTCTTGTTATTCGTCTGATGGGCGTTTCACTGGAGGATGCAGTTGAGAAGATCCGTGCTTCCAAAGGCATTTATTATAGAATATACTAGTTGAAGAACCAATTTGTACGTCTGCGAGCTGAGAGCATATTTGATTGTGCAACTAGGGTGTATATGTTGTTGTTACTTTGCTGCACTATTTTTATAGATAAGACCTTTACTCTTGTAGAGTCAAAGTATTTATGGCTCTTCGAGGATTTTGATATATGTGGAAAATACTATTGGGGTGTTAATGCACTTGTCACACTCTATAGGTATCTTGGAGATGTTTCGTTCTATACTTGCAAAAAGCTTGGTGGATATGACTCTCTTCTACAGTTACAAATGTTTTATTTTAATTTAATTTATAATTGTATTATGTAATTTATAATACATTTAATTGATAATATTCATATTGTTTGGCAGTGTTAGATTCATGAGTATTTTCCAACTATTAGGAAGAGAGGATTTTCAAAGCTGGTGTTGGTAGTCCACTTCTGAGGGCGATAAAGTGGTGCTACAAGCAATATACGCAGAAGGTTGATGATATTAGGGTTGTGCTGGATGGATTGACACTTGTTGATGTCATTTGTAGGAAATATTGTTTTAATTGTTATCATCAAAGCAAGATCTCTATCAGTTAAAATTACTTATGGTCATAACTCTTGTTTAGTGAATAATTATTTTAATTTATCTAGTACCCAGTGTAACACCCTTTCTATCCCATCACAAAAATAATACAATTTAATCAGAGTAAACTCATAAAAGGGTATCACATCTTCAAAATCATGCATCTTAAACATCATTTTAAGTCTTGTCCCGTAACACGGGTTGCAAAATCATGAACATCAAATTTATAATTCAACATTTACGCAGCGGAAAATAAAACATCAACTACTCGTCTTTAATTAAAAGAAAAAATCATATTCTAATCCAACACATCATTAATTCATAAATCTTCCAAAACTAACATCAAATCAATTAAACACAATGAACTGAAAGTTCTCAAGCGATCTCATCCCGATGTTACACGACACAGAGAAGGACTTCATGTAACACTCGTTTATTTAATTAATTATTTAATTAAATATAATTGTAGTGTGTTGTGTTGTGTTGCGTTGCTTTAAGTTGATTTCAAAGATATCAGAATATTATGTTGATAATTATAAGTTGGTTTAAGTCGAATTTAATTAATTAAGTCGATATAAGTTGTGGAAGACGGTACGAAATATTCTTCGGGTATTGTTTCGTATGTCGTTAGAATTGTTTAGACCATTTGGTTGATAATAAGAAGTTAATTTGTTAAGTCGGGAGTAAGTAGTTGGTTGTGAATTATTATTCGGTTGATTTTATGTTACAAAGAATTAAGTCATTAAGTCAGAAAGTCGATGAAACAATATTATCAGTGATAATATTGATTATTGGAGCATGTTTGCTAATGGGCTTAGATTGCGTAAGAATTAGAAATTAAGGGGTGTATGACTTAGGCCCATCAGTTGTTATAATTGGATTATTATTATTAATTTAATAAAAAAAAGGAAAAGAAGAATTAGTCAAAAGGAAAATAAGGAATATCAGTAAGAGGAAGAAGTGGAACGTGGAAAAAGGTAGAACGAGGAAAATTGGGAGAAACTGGTTACAAGAAATTGTTATCGGAAAAGCCAAATCGAAAGAGTCGATCGGAGATTCGAGTGGCCATCGATTAAGGTAAGGGTGGGGTTCGATCCTTAAAATCGGGTATGATAATCGGTATTGTGATCGGGTAGTTTTAGGTTGTTGTGTTTTGTTGAGGTTGTTTATGAAAATTTGTTAAATAATTATTTCGATAATTGTTTTATATGAAATTGTTATTCGATTGTTGGTTTTAAGTTGTTTATGAGTTGTTTAGTGTTATGTTGAATTTAATTGTGTTTCTGCGTTGCGTGAAATTCTGGAGAAAAATTGGATTTGAGAATGTTGAGGAAGTGCACAAGTGCATGGGTGGCACAGGCCACCCACCAGTTAATTAGGGGTGGCACATGATAATGCAAAATTATATCGTAATTTCGGTTTGACTTACATGAATTAATAATATGTTTTATTTGATTTTTTATTACTTTATGCATTATAATTACATTATTTATTTATGTTTTTCAGATTAATCGAATCGGCCGGAAAAAGTCGGAAAGCAAAGAAAGATAGAAGAAATATTAAGAGAAATTGAAGAAAGGAAGAAAAAGAAAATAGAAGAAGAAAGAAGAAAAAGGAAAATAAAAAATAAAATAAAATAAAAAAAGGGGTGGGGGGCACCACTCACCACACATGGCGCATACCATGTGGGGGTGGCATCCACCACCCCACTTCCTCTTGGAAAAGTGGTGCAGACCACGGTATGTGAGAGAGAGAGGAGTGGCATAGGCCACTCGGTCTCCACTCCTACTCTCTCTCCGTGCTTTTCTCACGCGTTTTCCCGGTAATCTCATCCCGCATGATCCAGCCCATTGAGATTTTTACGAATCCACTACAACTGTTTGATGGCTATAAATAGAAGTGATTGTTCACAGTTTCAGGGACGGAATTTTTGCTCCAGCTTTAGTTTTGAACAGTCTTACTTTTAGTCTTAGTATTTTGTACACATTTTCAATTCTACAATTGTATTCTGTGTACGCTTTGGGATCTACTACCGGTATTCAGTAATTCCAGTACCAATTTAATTACAGGTTCTTATTTAATTAATTATTTATTTACTGCATTATTATTTAAGCATGTTTGCCATAGTTTATTTATTTTGTCCGTCCTTAATTTATTTAATAATCATGTCCGGCTAATTTAATTATATCAGTATGTAAACAAATCATTGAGAGAAATTTAATTAAATCGATGTTGATTAATTTTACCAATTTATAATTTTAGGCTGAGGTTTCTTAAATTAAATTTAATACTTTTGTTACGAGAGTAAGGAAGTAATTAAGGCTAAATTCAATAGAGCGAGAGTTTGAGAATTTAACCAGATAGCTGAAACAAGGCATTCATTTTAAATGCAGCGAGAGTGCTTTAGGATTAATTGGATCTTATTTGTTTTTAAAAATTATTTCTAAACACTTATGGGCTAGCGAGAGCAGGCATAGGACTTAGGAGTATAGTCTGAATCAATAGAGCGAGAGTTTGAGACGAGGGCTTTTAAATAAATATTGTTCACTGAAAAAGTATTTTGGCTTGTAAACCTTCACCGATTAATAAATTAAATTCCCGACAATTGATAAGTTGTATACTGATATATCGTTATCATTAATATTTATAAGTTTAATTTTAGTTTTAATTTTATTTGTTTTAAACCAAACCATTAGAAATGATTAGCCTTAGATTTACATAGTAACATTAGATAACGTTAGATCGATTTTTAGTCTCTGTGGGATCGATAATCTCTTAAAACTACACGTACGATTGTGCACTTGCAGAGATAATACTTTAGACATATAGTCGAGTAATCAAGTTTTTGGCGTCGATGCCGGGGACTAATTAAGTTGATATCGTAACTCCAGTGTTACGCTGTATAGACTAAGGAAAAACCTTTTACTTTTATTTTTTCCAATTCTTATTCACTGATTGTATGCCAAGTACTCACTCCCAAGGCAAAGACTTACAATCAAAAATCTCTTAATTAGAACGTTTTTTACATTTAAGACGTCGTATAATAGAGTACCAACGAAGGTACAATATTCCTAATCTTCTAGCTCATTCACCCGAACCAGTAGAAGAACCAGTTGGAACATCCGAGATGGCCGCTGAAGAAGAAACTCATCCACTCAAGTATTACGTTATTCCGTCACAAGATGAACCTCATACCAGTATTGTCACACCCACTATCAACTGAAACAATTTCGAGTTGAAACCATCATTAATATCAACTTTGCAACATAACCAATTCTCCGGAAATCTTACCGAAGATCCGAATTTACATCTGTCGATATTCGTGCAATATGCGGATACAATTAAAGCTAATGGTATTACCCAATAAGCTATTAGACTACATCTTTTTCCTTTTTCGCTACGAGACAGGGCAAGAGCTTGTCTCCAATCTCTACACTCGAATTCAGTCACCACATGGAATGAACTGAAGAAAGTCTTCTTAGAAAGATATTTTTCACCTAGCAAAACGGCTATGCTAAGAGCTCAAATCAATGGATTTAAGCAAAAGGAAAACAAATCTCTTTTCGAAGCTTGGGAACGATACAAGGAAATGCTGAGACTTTGTCTACATCATGGTTTAGAAAATTGGATGGTAATCCATACTTTTTATAATGGACTCTTGTATAACACAAGAATGACGATAGATGTTGCCGCAGACGTTTCCTTGATGAACAAAGAGTATAACGATGCTTATGAACTTATCGAGAGTATAGCTCAGAATCATTATCAGTGGGGAAGCGAAAGAACTGCAACAAAGAAACCAATAAAAGGAGGTATGTACTAAGTAATTAGTATGGATCAAGTTAATGCTAAATTTGATGCACTCTCTCAAAAGATTGACAGCCTAGCTATAACACCGACAGCCACCGTGGCTGTCGTAACACCTAACTGTGAGCTATGTGGAGTTCCGGGACATGCTGCTCCCGATTGTCAGCTATTAGCCAGAATCCCCACAGACCAAGTGAATTATGCTCAAGGAAGCCCCTAGTCAAATACATACAACCCCATTTGGAAGAATCATCTGAAAATTTCCTACAAGAATAACAATACTTTGTATGCACCTGGTCAAGCACCAGCTACACCACCAGGATATCAAAAGATCGCCATGACTGCTCCTAATGCCCCTAGGAAATCAAACCTTAAACTAATGATGGAAAATTTCATAGCTACCCAGACTCAAACAAACAAGGATTTCCTAAACCAAAACATACACACTAGTGAGCAAATTAAGCAACTGGCAAACAAAGTTGATGCGTTAGCTACACACAACAAAATGCTTGAAACTAAAATTTCACAAGTAGCTCAACAACAAGCACCTACTACTGCGCCAGCCGGCGTTTTTCCTGGTCAACCACAACCTAATTCGAAAGGACATGCAAATGCAGTAATACTGAGAAGTGGAAAAGAATTAGACGGACCTGATGATCCAAGACTTCAAAATCCAGCTATGTATCAAAAACTGGATAAACCAACTGAAAAAGAAAGTGAACCAGAAGAAAAGGAGGATAATAAGCAAGAAGTCATGAAGAAAGAACAACCATATGTACCTCCACCACCTTATAAACCTCCTATTTGGTATCCTCAAAGACTTATCAATTCAAAGACTGCAGGACAATTTAAGAAATTTGTTGAACTTCTAAAACAATTAAACATAACAATACCATTTACAGAAGCTATCACTCAAATGCTATCATATGCCAAATTCCTTACAGAAATCTTATCCAACAAGAAAAGGATCGAGGATAATGAAACAGTTACATTTATTGTTGAGTGTAGCGCAATAATTCAAAACAATATGCCTCTTAAGCTTAAAGATCCAGGTAGTTTCTCCATACCCTGTGTAATTGGAAAATTCTTCATAGACAAAGCTCTATGTGACTTAGGAGCCAACATTAGTTTTATTCCATTAACAATTTAAAAAAGGCTTGATATGGGAGAATTAAGACCTACAAAAATTTTTGTTCAATTAGCTGGCCACTCTGTTAAATATCCTGTTGGTATACTTGAGAATGTTCCAGCACGGATAGGATAATTCTATATTCCCATTGATTTTATAATCATGGATATTAAAGAAGACTCCACAACCCCTATTATATTAGGAAGACCATTCTTAGCTACCGCTGGAGCCATTATAGATGTGAAGAGAGGCAAGCTAACCTTCGAAGTAGGTGAAGAAAAGGTTGAATTTATTTTAATACACTTTTTATAATCACCAGCTATAGAGGATACATGTTATCTATTAGATGTTATTGACGAATGTGTAAGAGAAATGGAAATAGAACAAACCACATATTCAGATATAATAAAAATTCCAATTCTACACATTTTTGAAGATGACAATTGGTGTGATCCCTACCAAGATGATAACCTGAGCGAATGCTTAGCACTTACACCAGATCATATGTCGTACCCAAAGAAACCAGCTTTATAACTAAAAACATTACTTAAAAACCTTAGATATGAATTTCTAGACGAAGAACTTGAACGACCAGTAATAGTCAACGCAAACTTAGGACGAAACGAAACTAAAAAATTACTTGCTTTTTTAAAGAAATATCCAACTGCGTTAGGCTACAACATTGCTGATCTGAAAGGAATAAGCCATTCCATCTGTATGCATAGAATTATGCTAGAGGAAGACTGTGAGTCTTCTAGAGAACACCAGAGGAGGATCAACCCAATTTTAAGTATTGTAGTAAAGGACGAAATGTGAAAGTTACTTGAAGCCAGAATCATATATCCTATCTCAGATAGCCAATGGGTCAGCCCAGTACATGTAGTACCTAAGAAAGGAGGTGTTACAGTGATTAAGAATGCAAAAGGTGAATCCATAACACAAAGATTTGTTACAGGAAGCAGGATGTGTATTGATTATAAAAAGCTAAATAAAGTCACTCGAAAAGACCATTTCCCATTGCCATTCATTGATCAAATGTTAGAACATTTGGATAAACATTCTTACTTCTGCTATTTAGACGGTTATTCAGGACTCTTTCAAATCCCTATTCACCCTGATGACTAAGAAAAGACTACCTTTACATGTCCTTATGGTACATTTTCCTATCGACGAATGCCATTTGGGCTATGCAATGCTCCCGCAACATTTCAAAGATGCATGATATCAATCTTTGTTGATTTCATAGATGACATTATGGAAGTATTTATGGACGATTTTTCTGTCTCCGGGCAAAGCTTTGAAGGATGTCTATCAAACCTAGAAATGGTACTTGAGAGAGGCGTAAAAGTGAACCTCGTGTTAAACTGGGAGAAGTGGAATTTTATGGTCCAACAAGGAATGGTGCTAGGACACGTTGTTTCAGATAAAGGAATTGAAGTTGATAAAGCAAAAATTGAAATCATAGAAAATCTTCAACCTCCAAAAACTGTACGAGAAATAAGAAGTTTCTTAGGACACGCCGGTTTCTACCGACGATTCATAAAAGATTTCTCGAAAATAATAAAACCTCTTATAGGTTTATTAATGAAAGACGTTGAATTTATCTTTGATGAGAAATGCCAAAAAGCGTTTGAACAACTGAAAACGACTCTCATTTCCGCACCGATTATGCAACCTCCAGATTGGAGATTACCATTTGAAATAATGTGTGATGCGAGTGATTACGCTGTAAGTGCAATTTTAGGACAAAGAAGGGATAAGAAGCTTCATGCAATATATTACACTAGAAGAACCTTAGATCCAGCCAAAATGAACTACACCACAACAAAAAAGGAACTTTTAGTTGTTGTGTTTGCTTTTGATAAATTTCGTTCTTACTTAGTAGGAGCGAAAATAATTATTTACACAGATCATGCAGCTATTAGATACCTACTGACTAAAAAGGATGTCAAGCCTAGACTTTTAAGGTGGATAATAATTTTACAAGAATTTGATTTAGAGATCAAAGATAAGAAAGGCACCAAGAACGTCGTAGCAGACCATTTATGAAGATTAGAAGGTATTAAACCTGAACTAGTGCCTATTAATGATGATTTCCCTTATGAACAGATAATAGCACAGATAAAAAGCGATCTAGCTCGGCTAGATCCAAACAAACCAAAAACCAAAGAAGTCATGGAAGCAATACATTTAGATAAAATACTACCATGGTATGCTGACTTTGTTAACTACCTTGCAGTCGGAGTACTTCCACCCGATCTAACCTACCAACAAAAGAAAAAATTCTTTCATGATTTTAAACATTATTATTGGGATGAACCTCTTATATTCAAGAGAGCTGTCGATGGTATTTTCCATCGATGTGTTCCAGAAGATGAAATCGAAAACGTCATAGCTCAATGTCATTCCGCCCCTTATGGTGGACATGCGAGCACTTCTAAGACCTATACTAAAATCTTACAAGGTGACCTCTACTGGCCTAATCTTTGGAAAGACGTCCATATCGCAGTTAAAAATTGTGACTGGTGTCAATACACTGGGAATATATCTAGACGTGATGAGATGCCACAGAAAGGCATTCTGGAAGTAGAAGTCTTCGACGTTTGGGGTATAGATTTTATGGGACCCTTCCCATCTTTTTTCGGTAACAAATATATACTCGTCGCAGTTGATTACGTTTCAAAATGGATTGAGGTTGTAGCCTCTCCGACAAATGACACACGAGTAGTGATTAAGCTATTTAAGAACATAATCTTTACCATATTTTATGTGCCAAGACTCGTCATAAGTGACGGTGGATCGCACTTTATATCTAAAATATTTGAGAAATTACTCTTGAAGTATGGAGTCAGACACCGAGTTGCAACTCCTTATCATCCACAAAAGAGTGGACAGGTAGAGGTTTCCAACAGAGAAATAAAACAAATACTAGAAAAAACGGTTGTTATCTCTAGGAAAGATTGGTCGTCTAAATTACAAGAAGCTTTATGGGCATATAGAACCGCATTTAAAACACCGATAGGAACTACCCCATTTAAGTTAGTTTATGGAAAATCATGTCACCTGCCAGTTGAGCTTGAACATAAAACCTATTGGGCTATTAAAACCCTTAATCTAGACTACACTGCCGCATGAGAGAAATGTATCTTAGATCTCCATGAATTAGAAGAGCTTAGGTCAGATGCTTACAAGAACACAAAAGTTTATAAAGAAATTACTAAAAATGGCATGATAGGCATATCTCTAAGAAACAGTTCAACGATGGCGATGTTGTGTTCTTATTTAATTTGAGACTAAAGCTTTTTCCAGGTAAACTGCGTTCTAGATGGGTTGGGCCATATATGATTACCAAAGTATTTCCTAGCGGAACTGTTGAAATAAAAGGAAAACCTAGCGAACCATTTATAGTTAACGGATAACGCCTTAAGCACTATCACATGATCAAAAATAGAGATTACTTAGCTAGTCTCCTACTAAATGAGTTGCATGCTCACTTAAATGATTAATCCCTAAAAAGAGTTTAGTCGAGCCCTCGACATTAAACGAAGCGCTGAGTGGGAGGCAACCCACATTTTATTTCCTTTATTTAAATTTTTGCTTATTTTCTATCTTATTTTTGTCTATATTTTAAATTAAATCTCCTTACTATTTTTATATTTATATTTGTACTTTCTATTTTGTATTTTTCTATTTTTTTAATATTACTTTAACACGGTATTATTATTATTTCTTGCTCTCTATTCTGACTAACCTTCTTCGCATTGTTTACTTACTTACAGGCTAACTATTAGCTAGTAACTAACTTTTGATATGGATCTGGTAGACAACGCGAACATTATTTTCAGAGGAAGAGCACAGAGGATGAGATATAAGGATTTATCTCAGAGAGTCATGACTTTGACCATTTATCACGATGAGCCCACCTTGACTAAGTTAGGCATTAAGAATAGTGTCTACTTCCTTTATAGTCAGATGGGGTGGGATGTTGCTCTTATTCGACAAAGGTTTAATTCCTATCGTCAGCTTACGCTTGATTTTTTGAGTTCACTCGTCCACTTACCTAACCATGGCCTAGGAATTCACAAAGGACTGATTACCTTTAGATTATTCAACATTGATTTTAGTTTCACACATAGCCAATTTGCTGAACTTCTAGGTTTTCCTGCTGGCTCTGATGTTTTTACTGCTACTCAGGAGGAGTTACTCATGACCCTTGCTCTGAATGATTTATGGGGTAACATCATAGGGAATGATGATCCTGAAACTTATCATATGTTTTCTGAAAATATCCATAACCCTGCTTTGCGTTACTTCCATAAAATCCTAGCTCATACCCTACTTGGAAAAGAGGAGAATAATACCTTTGTATCACGAGATAAGTTATTTATCCTTTATTGTGCTTCACAAGGCCGACCTGTTAATGGAGTTGTCTTCATGATAGTGAGTTTTGTCCGCCTTATTCAGAACACTCGTATAGCTATACCCATAGGAGACTTGGTGACTATGATAGCAAAAAACAATTGGCCTTAGGTGCCAACTTAACCAAATACACCCCTTAGGTGCGAACCGTCCTATGGATATTGATTTTTGCTTTGACTGTAGAATCATAGGAAACCTCGGACCCGACACCTTTGGTCTCCTCGTTAACAATGAAGTTGTCCATCTTTTCACATTACCTAACCACGAGCGCACCAGTTTACACAATAGAAATAATTGGTTATATGATTTAAGTATACCTATTGCCCCTCCTTCACCTCCAGAGACACCTCAGATTTATGAAATTCATGATCATTGTTTGTCAGATACTGATTCGCACACACCTGAGATACCAGCTGCCCCGCCTGTTGACCACACCGCTACCATCACCACATTAGAAGCAAGACTGCTAACATTGAAACCAGTATTAATGCTTTGCGAATGGATCTTTTCGGTTTTATGGATTTAGTCACTGAGCAGCTGGACCATTTTCATCATCAATTATTTTCTGTCGATCTCACTAATAACAATAACAACCGTGGCTAGAGTTTAGTATTTTTAGTTTTTATTCTGACTCTTATGCTTGGCCAATGAGGACATTGTCCGGTTTAATTATGGGGGAAGGAAATTAATTAGGATTTCTCGTTTCTCTAATTAGGATTTTTCTATTATTTCATACGTTACATTTTTTCCATTATTTATTTCAGTTATTCATTATTTATTTCAGTTATTCATTATTTTGTTTAAATGATATTAGCAATATTTTATTTCATTTTATTTATCTCAGTATTATTTATCTCTAACTATCATATCTAATGTTCCAACATTGCTTTAATGGTGTTTTCAGAAAAATATTAAAAACAAAATGCCAAAACAACTAAATAATAAAAAAAATCACCCCACCTTTGGTGTATGGCCTGCGCCACACATAGAGTGTGGAGGGCATGGCCTGCGCCATGCACCACCCCACCTCTATGGCCTGCGCCATACATGCTTTATGGGGGGAGCCACCAATTTTATTTTTCCTTTTCTCATTTATATATTCACTTTATATACTTTACTGCATTTTATTCTTTTAACATGGATTGCACTTATCCAAACTTCTCACATCACTTACACACACTCTACAAATGTACTTCATGCACCTCAAATTATCATGAAACATGACAATTGTCATGGACAATTCAAAATTCAAATTTACCACCAAAAATAAATACCATTTATTACGAACTACCCCTATTTAATTCTCCACTCCTATAAAAACCCATCTAACTCTACTTATTTCTCACACGCAAAATATTCTTTACTATCATTAATTTTTATAAGTAAGTGTTATAAGGCAAAGGAAAGAAATTATGGAACCATCTCGTATTCGCTTTAGAGACCAAGATCAGACGAAGTTATTCAGAAATATTCTCGAGCGAGATATGGAAGCAATCAGGTATGCCGACACTGTTTGCTTAGAAACATTAAGTTTAACAGATAATGTAGAATTTTTACTCGAGAGAGTTAGCTTGAAAAAAAAATTATTGCATAAAGATCATGTTTACACTCGACTTACTGCGGAATTTTTAAGTTCCTTAACTGTTGATTTTAATGAAAGAATAACTTCCTTAACTGATGAGTTAGCTAATCTTTTAGATTTTCCAGTCGGAGAGGACGTATGCTACAAAATACCTCATGGGGAAGAATGGGTTAAATCGTATAAAATGTTTTGGAAAGGAATAACAGGTACTTTTATGCAGAATATAAAAGGCATCAGAGCCACCCTTATTCACAACCCGACCATTCGTTATTTTCGCCATCTTTTGGCTGCGACTATTTTTGGCCAGTCCAACTCGAGTAAGGTAAACAAGAGAGAATTAATGTATCTTATGACTGTTTTCTCAGGTTCTAAAATAAATCATGTCCCATTTATTTTGCACCATATGGCGAGTGTAACTGTGAACAGAGGTTCAATATCTTTTGGCGGTTTAATCACAACTATAGCTAGAGCCATGGGACTCGAAGCTAAATTCTCGTCGGTAGAACAAAATCCCGTTGAAACAATAGATTTGAATATGGCAAGGAGCATGAAATTGGTGAAACCGTGTAGGAATGGGTTTTATGAGATTTTAATTGATAATAAAGTGCTACCGTGTTTTATTTTATCGAACACGAGTCGCACTGATGTGAAAAATGAGAGGAATTACCTTTACTTTGACATACGCCCCGCGCACATTCCGATGAATGATGTCGCTGGTGGGACAAATAATGAAACTAACCCACCTGCGCAAGACGCGCCTTCTTCTTCTAATTATGTTGCAGGTACTTCTACCCGGCGGGTTCCTAGGAGACCCGAGGAAGAGCCACGCAAAGATATCGAAGCGTTCTTCATGATTTGATGCTTCAAGGCGAAGCAAACGCCTTGAGATACCAAAGGATTCAAACCATAGCAACTCAACAGGCCGTGATGATGCAGCAGCAAAACCAGATGTATGTCCTTTCAAACAGATGATAGAGCTAATCCATGGAATGGTTGGTATGTCCTTTCAAACAGAAGAAGAGGATCCGAAAGTGGGTACTTCAAGAAATGCCAGACGAAGGCGAGGTAGAGGCATTCGTCAGTAGTTGACATTCCAGGTTTTACCTTCCTTTTTCCGTCTTATGTTGACGCATTGGGGACAATGCTCAATTTAAGTGCGGGGAGGAAGTTTTATTGCTATTATTTATTTATCGCCTTTTATTATGTTTTCTAGGTAGATTTATTTTTTTTCTATGCTTTTTATTTTCCCGTTTCAATAAATAAATAAATTCATGTATTGTCGAGCCATTTTACGTAATTTCTGCTTTAATTTAGTTTTACCCAACTTTCTTGAACCATAACAAAAAAAATTGGTTTGAAAAATGACAACATGCTTGAAATAGGCTAAGTTAGAAAGAGTTAAGAAAAGGGTTGATAATATCGGTACCGTTCTTACACATTGAACCCCTTAATTATGCAAATGAATTTGAATACTTATCATGCCAAAACCACCCTCTTTATTAGTTTATACTAGCAGTCAACATCATCCTAAAGCACAACCTAAGTAATAAACCGATGCAAATATGTGTCTGATCTCGAAATAAAATAATTTGAAAAGAAAAAAAAATTGATGTCAAAAGCGAACTAAAGATATGTCTCTTTCTAAGTTAGGTGGTCCTTACCCGACCATTTATCCCAACGGACCAAACTCTTGAAATTCGAAAAATAAAAAGAAAAAAAGAAAAAGAAAGAATTTGCAGAGATATTTGACAAATGAGATCAGCAAACACTAACGAGTTTACTTACCATGGAAGTGCAAGATAACAGGCTTAATGTGATTGCACTAGAATGAAAAAGGGTGTGTGGGTCAAGTTATGATAACATGATTCAGATTTGTTTGTATAAGATAGGAGTTCTCGATTATCTTTCTAGATAGAAGTGTCATTACGGTATCCTTAGTGTTAACATCCAGTACTTATCTTTCTGAGTGATGTTTATGATGCGTATGTCTGATTTAAACTAGCGCTTAAAATGTTTTATTTTTGCTTGAGGACAAGCAAAGGTTTAAGTGTGGGGGAATTTGATAATGCAAAATTATATTGTAATTTTGGTTTGACTTACATGAATTAATAATATGTTTTATTTGATTTTTTATTATTTTATGCATTATAATTACATTATTTATTTATGTTTTTCAGAATAATCGAATCGGTCGGAAAAAGTCGGAAAGCAAAGAAAGATAGAAGAAATATTAAGAGAAGTTGAAGAAAAGAAGAAAAAGAAAATAGAAGAAGAAAAAAGAAAAAGGAAAATGAAAAAATTAAATAAAAAAAGGGTGGGGGGCCACCACTCACCACAAATGGCGCAGGCCATGTGGGGGTGGCGCCCACCACCCCACTTCCTCCTGAAAAAGTGGTGCATGCCACAATATGTGAGAGAGAGAAGTGGCGCAGGCCACTCGGTCTCCACTCCTACTCTCTCCCTCTCTCTCTCTGTCTGTGTGTGTGTGTGTGTGTGCTTTTCTCACGCGTTTTCCCGGTATTCTCGCCCACGCACGATCCAGCTCATTAAGATTTTTATGGATCCACTGCAACCGTTTGATGGCTATAAATAGAAGTGATTGTTCACAGTTTCAGGGACAGAATGTTTGCTTCTGCTTTAGTTTTATTCAGTCTTAGTATTTTGTACGCATTTTCAATTCTGCAATTTTATTCCGTGTACGCTTTGGATCTACTACCAGTACTCAATAATTATAGTATCAATTTAATTACAGGTTCTTATTTAATTGTTTATTTATTTACTGCATTATTATCTAAGCATGTTTTCCATAGTTTATTTATTTTGTTCGTCCTTGATTTATTTAATAACCATGTCTAACTAATTTAATTATATCAGTATGTAAACAAATCATTGAGAGGAATTTAATTAGCCGAACATGGTTATTAAATAAATTAAGGACAAACAAAATAAATAAACTATGGCAAACATGCTTAAATAATAATGTAGTAAATAAATAAACATTTAAATAAGAACTTGTAATTAAATTGGTACTGGAATTACTGAGTACTGGTAGTAGATCCAAAGCGTACACGGAATAAAATTGCAGAATTGAAAATGCGTACAAAATACTAAGACTAAAAATAAGACTGAACAAAACTAAAGTTGGAGAAAAAATTTCGTCCCTGAAACTGTGAACAATCACTTCTATTTATAGCCATCAAACGTTTGCAGTGGATCCGTAAAAATCTCAATGGGCTGGATCATGCGTGGGTGAGAATATCAGGAAAACGCGTGAGAAAAGCACATAGAAAGAGTAGGAGTGGAGACCGAGTGGCCTGCACCACTCCTCTCTCTCTCTCTCTCTCTCACACACACACACACACACACACACATACCGTGGCATGCGCCACTTTTTCAGGAGGAAGTGGGGTTGTAACACCCAAAATATACCCACAATAATAATTATAAAAATCAGAGTAAATTTTTCAATAAAATGTTTGAGTGTCACATTTAAAATAAACATCATAATAAGCTCAATGATAAGTTTTTAATTGAAATCGTTAAACTTGCAGGGGGGAAACAACATAATTAAGATTTTAATCTCGTAAGACGGTACACAAGGTTTTCTTAAATAAAAATAGACAAAAACGAGATCGCCCGACATCCCCAAAGCAACGTATCAGAGCTGACATCCTAAGACATGAAGTACACCGACTTTACAGACCACCACTCGACTTGTCTTGCTCACCTGCACATTACCCACAAAGGGTAACATTAAACAGAAGGGGTGAGATAACTTACATCACAAAGGATAATATAATAAGGATCGAGGAACATCAAACATAAAACATCATCTATCAACAACGATGCCACTTATCTTAAATACAACAATCCAATACATACATATCAACAACATTCTCGCAAAACCAAACATTATGAAATAAGACTTGACTCTATGCATGCGGTACCGACTTCGATCTCTATTTCAAGATCCAGTTCCCGTTGGAACTCTCGACCCCTCTTTCGTGGTCCAATATGACCCTTATTTCATGGTCACACCCTCGGCCCCTATTTCATAACCATGTACGATCCCTATTTCATGACTGAACCAACATCACAACGACGACATACTCCAATGTAGTATGTTAATCATCATGCAACATGTCACTCAACACTAATGACATACATACATTACTATACACAACAACTACATCTCACATCACAACCTCACTAGCTATTATCAACATCATACATGGCTTAGCATATAACAACATCAATCCACTTTATTCTTCACAACGCAACAACAACACATCACATGTGAACATAAGCCATACATAATTATATATCTATTTACATACATATCATCATATCAACAACCAAACTAATAGCCTAATCATCATGTTTAGATTCAAGTTATATTATCGACTCCTTACATTATACGTAAAGTTTCCCTATCATTAACACCGATCATAATACCATTATGGATCATCAAAATCACCAAAATCCACAAAAACAGAGGGCTGACACGGGCTCCCGTGTCACAGGACACGGCCCATGTCATGGACACACGCCCAGGGTTCCCTAAAACCCACTCAAAATCCCCTCACAGTGGTCTGACACGGTCACCCGTGTCAGGCCCGCTGTAACCAAAATGTTGTTTCCCTTTCTCCAGGGAGCTGACACGGCCACTTGTATCCCAGGACACGGCCCGTGTCAGGCTACGACCAAAATCCCTTTTTCTTTCTATCATTTTCTGCTGCGATTTTGTGTTCAAAACCCCCAATTCAGTCATTCAAATGGAAAACTTGCATCAAACTTGTTATATAACATTCATATTTCAACATCTAACTATTATAACCATTCCAATCCTTCGATTTATCTATTCCAATTCATTGCATATGATTATTATCCCATTCTCCAATCTCTACACGACAACCTACCCAAACCCCATTATAAAACCCTTAAAGACGAAAGAGATCCCACCCTTCATTGGAATTGACAAGAATCTTTCTTCAGCGTGGGTTCTCTTTCACGTTCTTTCCTTCACCTTTCTCTTCTCTCAACTTCTCTCGATCGTTCTTTTGTTCTCCTTTTACGATTTCCCTTTTTCTTTCTATTCTTTATTCCCACTTAACCTTCAAGACCCAACCTATTAACTTCCTCCTTTACCCTCACAAATTTCATCAGCTAACCACCTTACCCCTTAACCTCTTATTATTCTAATTATCTGATTTATTAGTAATAATAGCATTATCCATCATAATATAATCCCTCAAATTAATAATAAAATCAATCACATGCTATTCTTTCACACATCAACACTATAATTCAATTAAAATATAATTTGGGGCGTTACAACTCTCCCTCACTACAAAGGTTTTCGTCCTCAAAAACTTACCTCAAGTAAAGCGATTCGGGTTAGACTCCCGCATCTTTCTTTCGAATTCCCAAGTCACGTGCCCACCGGCAGCTCCTCCCCAAACTACCTTCACGAGGGCTATCTATTTTCCTCGCAATTGTTTTACCTCCCGATCCTCAATTCGTTCTGGTAAAGTTTCAACTGTAAGATTATCCCTTACCTCCACCTCATCCATCGGTATCACATGTGACGAATCCGGAACATACTTCCGAAGCTGTGAAACATGAAACACATCATGCAAATTAGACAATCTTGGTGGCAATGCCACCCTGTAAGCAATAGGTCCAACTCTTGTCGAAATTTGGTACGGTCCGATAAACCAGGAGTAAGCTTCCTGGACTTCAAAGATCTTCCTACACCAGTCACTAGAGTAACTCTAAAAAATACATGCTCTACTTCTTGAAATTCAAGGTCTTTCCTTCTCTTATCATGGTAACTCTCTTGCCTACTCTGTGAAGTCTTCATCTTATCCCGAATTAACTTCACCATTTCAGTAGTTTGTTTCACAATCTCAGGTCCAAGCACCACACTCTCTCCTGATTCATGCCAACACAAAGGTGTCCTACATCTTCGACCATACAAAGCTTCAAACGGTGTCATCCCGATACTGGAATGATAACTATTATTATAAGTAAATTCAATTAATGGCAAGTGACTATCCCAAGCACCTCATTGTTCAAGTACACAAACCCTCAACAAGTCCTCCAAGGATTGTATCGTCCTCTCTGTCTGTCCGTCAGTCTGAGGATGATAAACTGAACTCAACTTTAATTTTGAACCTAATGCTTCCTGCAAGCTCTCCCAAAACCTCGAAGTGAACCGTCGATCTCTATCCGATACAATATTCAAAGGTATCCCATGCAACTTCACAATCACACCAACATATATTTCTGCTAGCTTCTATAAGGAATAGGTAATACCAATCGGTATAAAATGCACTGACTTTGTCAACCTGTCAGCAACCACCCAAATAGAATCATGCCATCTTGGAGTAGTAGGCAACCCCGTAACAAAGTCCATTGAAATACTATCCCATTTCCACTCGGGAATATTCAATGGTTGCATTAAACCAGTAGGTTTTTGATGTTCCACTTTCGACTTCTGACAAGTCAAGCACACATACACAAACTGAGCCACATCGCGCTTCATACCAGGCCACCAACATATCTTCTTTAAATCATGTTACATTTTCTTCGCTCCTGGGTGAATGCTCAAACCACTCCGGTGCCCTTCTTCTAGAATCATTCTCTTCATGTCAAGGTCATCAGGGATACAAGTACGATCCCGAAATCTAAGTACTCTTTGTTCATCGACTCAGAACTCGTTATTTCCATCTCGCTCATCACTAGCCATTAGATCTACCAATTTCATATTTTACTTCTGACCCTCTCGGACACGATCAAGAAAATCATTGTTGACCTTCAGCATACTCAACATCACACTATGAGGTGTTTGTTCACAAACCAAACTCATATCTCAGAATTGTTCAATCAAATCCAACTCTCTCGCCATCATAGCTGACATATGCAATGTCTTTCAACTCAAGGAATCAGCTACCACATTAGCCTTGCCTGGGTGGTAATTCAAACTAAAATCGTAATCCTTCAAAAATTCCAACCAGCGTTTATGTCTCATATTCAGCTCTTTTTGATCAAATAAATATTTTAAACTCTTATGATCACTATATACTTCGAATCTCGAACCATACAAATAGTGTCTCCAACTCTTTAACACAAAAATGACGGTTGCCAACTCCAAATCATGCGTAGGATAATTCCGCTCATGAATCCTCAACTGGCGCGAAGCATACGCCACAACCTGATCATTTTGCATCAATACCCCACCTAAGACCATCAAGGAAGCATCACAATAAACTACAAACATTTCATCTACTTTTGGAAAAATCAAAATCGGCGCAGTAGTTAACTTCTTCTTCAGCTCAATAAAACTATTCTCGCATTGAGAATCCCACACAGATGCTTTATTCTTACAAGTCAACTGGGTTAATGGAAGTGCCAATTTCGAAAACCCATCAATAAATCTTCTATAATAACCCGCTAATCCCAGGAAACTTCTAATTTTCGTCACCAACTTCGGAGCCTCCCATTAAAGTACTGCATCTACTTTGGATAGATCCACAACAATCCTTTTTTCCGAAATTACATGACCAAGGAAACTCACCTCTTTCAACCAGAATTCACACTTTGATAATTTAGCATACAATTTCTTCTCTTTCAATACCTGCAACACAATTCGCAAATGTTTCGCTTGCTCTTCTTCTGACTTAGAGTAAATAAGGATGTCATCTATAAAAACAACAACAAAATGGTCCAGATATTCGTGGAAGATCCAATTCATATACTCCATGAATACTCCGGGTGCATTAGTAACTCCAAATGGCATCACTACATATTCATAGTGTCCATACCGAGTCCTAAAGGCAGTTTTCTGGATATCTTCATCTTTCACTCTTATTTGATGGTAACCCGATCTCAAATCGATTTTACTAAATATGCAGGCACCCACCAATTGATCCATCAGATCATCTATCCTTGGAAACGAATACTTATTCTTAATCGTCACCTTATTCAATTTCCAGTAGTCAATGCACAACCTCATACTACCATCATTCTTCTTTACCAATAGTACCGGTGCTCCCCACGGTGATACACTCGGTCGTACAAATTTCTTTTCCAACAGTTCCTCTAATTGTTTCTTCGACTCAGATAATTCAGAAGCCGACAAATGATAAGGTGTCATCTAAATAGGTCTCTTTCTTGGCACAAGATCAATATTGAATTCCACCTCCCTTACTGGCGACACATCCATAACATCATCTGGAAACACTTCCGGAAAATCCCTCACCACTTGCATTTCACTAATCGCTATACTATTCTCCATCAACAACGGAGCAAATAGCACCAGAACTTGCGCCTCATCATCCATAAGTTCTTTTAATCCTCATGCAGACAAATAACCAGCTTCTTCTTCCTCTTCACCAGGAGTAAGAAACCAAACCGACTTACTGAAGCAGTTAATATGAACATGGCTGTACTCCAACCAATTCATACATAAAATCACATAAATTCCCTTCAACTACAAACAAACCAAATCCACACCAAAGTCCTTACCATAAATGGATAGAGGACAGTTCAGGCATACGAGGGAAGTAGTTAACGACCCATCATCAGAAGTCTCAATAACCATCTCTCCATTCATTGGAGAAACAACAAGTTATAGTCGCCTCACACAATAAATTGAAATGAAACAGTGTGTTACACCAATGTCAATCATAGCAATCAAAGGAACATTATTAATATGACAAATACCTCTGATCAAACGGTCTTCGCTGGAAGTTTGTGTCCCTGTCAGAGCGAACACCTTTCCTCCAGTTGCATCTTTCTTGGGCTTCTGACAATGCATACTGATGTGACCTTGCTCTCCAAAGTTGTAGCAAGTAACCACATTCGTCTTGCATTCAGCAATCAAGTGTCCATGCTGACCACACTTGAAACATTTCTTCACGTCGCTCGTGCACTCACTAACATGATGACCCATCTCCCCACATCTATAGCATTTAAGCGAAGCAGGAGCACCTCCCCCACTTGGCCTTTTACTTTCCTTTTGTTTCTGCTTACCTTTATCAGTAGGGGCTGCATAAGGTTTTCCACGATGCATTGGTTGTTTCCCTCTCTTCTCGACTAGACCTCTGAAATGTTCAGATCGAGCCTTGTTGTCTTCCTCGAAGATTCTGCAGCAATCCACTAAATGTGGAAACCTTCGGATCCTTTGATAACCAATTGCCTGTTTAATCTCAGGCCTTAAACCATTCTCAAACTTGACACATTACGAGAACTCAGCAGTCGCCTCACTATAATGAGGATAGAACTTCGCCAGATCAGTAAACTTAGTAGCACACTCTGTCACTGACACGCTGCCTTGCTTCAGCTCTAAAAACTCAATTTCCTTCTTTCCCCGAACATCTTCAAGAAAGTACTTCCTCATAAATTCCCTTTTAAACATAACCCAAGTGACAGCTCCACCAACTGCGTCCAATTGTTGACGAGTGCCAACCCACCAATCGTCGGCCTCAACAACCAGTTTATGTGCACCTAGTCGTACCTTTCTTCCTTCTGAACAGTCCATGACTCTAAAAATTCTTGCAATCTCCTTGAGCCAATCATGTGCTCCATCAGGATCATATTGTCCCTTGAATGTTGGTGGATCATTCTTCCTGAACTCCTCATTTTCACGATCCCCATCAGTCCTTGGATTTTGCACAGCTTGTGCCATCGCTTGCATAGCAGCGGCAAATGCAACATCGTTTCTTCCAACCATTCTAAATCTGTCATACAACAACAATCCAATGATGGTTTATAATTAATAGCAACAACCACAACATTTATACTCACAACGACATCACAACTCATTACTCAACGACTCGACGACTCAACGACTCAACTACTTGGTCGGACGGACCAACCTGCTCTGATACCACTTTATAACACCCAAAATACACCCATGGTAATAATTATAAAAATCAGAGTAAAAATTTCAATAAAATGTTTGAGTGTCACATTTCAACTAAACATCATAATAAACTCAATGATACGTTTTTAATTGAAATCGTTAAACTTGCAGCGGAAAACAACATAATTAAGATTTTAGTCTTGTAAGACGGTACACAAGGTTTTCTTAAATAAAAATAGACGAAAATGAGATCGCCCCGACATCCCCAAAGCGACGTATCAGAGTTGACATCCTAAGACGTGAAGCACGCCGACTTCACAGACCACCACTTGACTCGTCTTGCTTACCTGCACATTACCCACAAAGGGTAACATTAAACAGAAGGGGTGAGACAACTTACATCACAAAGGATAATATAATAAGGATTGAGGAACATCAAACATAAAACATCATCTATCAACAATGATGCCACTTATCTTAAATACAACAATCCAATACATACATATTAACAACATTCTTGCAACACCAAACATTATGCAATAAGACTCGACTCTATGCATGTGGTACCGACTTTGATCTCTATTTCAAGATCCACTTCCCGTCGGATCTCTTGACCCCTCTTTCGTGGTTCAGTATGACCCCTATTTCATGGTCACACCCTCGGCCCCTATTTCATGACCATGTATGATCCCTATTTCATGACCGTACCAACATCACAGCGACAACATACTCCGCCGTAGTATGTTAATCATCATGCAACATGTCACTCAACACTAATGACATACATACATTACTATACACAACAACTACATCTCACATCACAACCTCACTAGCTACTATCAACATCATACATGGCTTAGCATATAACAACATCAATCCACTTTATTCTTCACAACGCAACAACACCACATCACATGTGAACATAAGCCATACACAATTATATATCTATATACATACATATCATCATATCAACACCAAACTAATAGCCTAATCATCATGTTTAAATTCAAGTTATATTATCGACTCCTTACATTATACATAAAGCTTCCCTATCATTAACACCGATCATAATACCATTACGGATCATCAAAATCACCAAAATCCACAAAAATATAGGGCTGACACGAGCTCCCATGTCATAGGACACGACCCGTGTCATGGACACACGCCCAAGGTTCCCTAAAACCCACTTAAAATCCCCCCACAGTGGTCTGACACGGCCGCCCGTGTCGCCTGACACGGCCCGTGTCAGGCCTACTGTAACCAAAATGTGTTTCCCTTTCTCTAGGGAGCTGACACGGCCACCCGTGTCCCAGGACACGGCCACCCGTGTCCCATGACACGACCAAATCCCTTTTTCTTTCTATCATTTTTTGATGCGATTTTGTGTTCAAAACCCCCCAAATTCAGTCATTCAAGTGGAAAACTTGCATCAAACTTGTTATATAACATTCATATTTCAACATCTAACTATCATAACCATTCCAATCCTTTGATTTATCTATTCCAATTCATTTCATATGATTATTATCCCATTCTCCAATCTCTACACGACAACCTACCCAAACCCCATTATAAAACCCTTAAAGATGAAAGAGATCCCACCCTTACCTTGGAATTGACGAGAATCTTTCTTCCTCACGGGTTCTCTTTCACGTTTTTCCTTCACCTTTCTCTTCTCTCAACTTCTCCCGATCGTTCTTTTGTTCTCCTTTTACGATTTCCCTTTTTCTTTCTATTCCTTATTCCCACTTAACCCTCAAGACCCAACCTATTAACTTCCTCCTTTACCCTCACTAATTTCATCAATTGACCACCTTACCCCTTAACCTCTTATTATTCTAATTATCTGATTTATTAGTAATAATAGCATTATCCATCATAATATAATCCCTCAAATTAATAATAAAATCAATCGCATGCTATTCTTTCACACATCAACACTATAATTCAATTAAAATAATTAAAATATAATTTGGGGCGTTACAAGGGTGGTGGGCGCCACCCCCACATGGCATGCGCCATGTGTGGTGAGTGGTGGGCCCCCACCCCTTTTTTATTTTATTTTATTTTTTTTCATTTTCTTCTTTCTTCTTCTATTTTCTTTTTCTTCTTTTCTTCAACTTCTCTTAATATTTCTTCTATCTTTCTTTGCTTTCCAATTTTTTCCGTCCGATTCGATTAATCTGAAAAACATAAATAAATAATGTAATTATAATGTATAAAATAATAAAAAAATCAAATAAAACATATTATTAATTCATGTAAGTCAAACCGAAATTACAATATAATTTCGCATTATCAAATTCCACCACACTTAAACCTTTGCTTGACCTCAAGTAGAAATAAAACATTTTAAGCGCTGGTTTGAATCAGACACACCTATCATAAACATCACTTAGAAACATAAGTACTGGATGTTAACACTAAGGATACCGTAATGACACCTCTATCTAGAAAGATAATCGAGAACTCCTATCTTATACAAACAAATCTGAATCATGCTATCATAACTTGACCCACACACTCTCTTTCATACTAGTATAATCACATTAAGCCTGTTATCCTGCACTTCCATGGTAAGTAATTTCGGTTTGACTTACATGAATTAGTAATATGTTTTATTTGATTTTTTATTATTTTATGCATTATAATTACATTATTTATTTATGTTTTTCAGATTAATCGAATCGGCCGGAAAAAGTCAGAAAGCAAAGAAAAATAGAAGAAATATTAAGAGAAGTTGAAGAAAAGAAGAAAGAGAAAATAGAAGAAGAAAGAAGAAAAAGGAAAATGAAAAAAAAGGCGGGGGGCCATCAATCACCACAGATGGTGCAGGTCATGTGGGGGTTGCGCCCACCACCCCACTTCCTCCTGAAAAAGTGGCGGAGACCACGATATGTGAGAGAGAGAAGAGTAGCGCAGGCCACTCGGTCTCCACTCCTAATATCTCTCTGTGTTTTTCTCACGCGTTTTCCTGCTATTCTCGCCCACGCACGATCCAGCCCATTGAGATTTTTACGGATCCACTGCAACCGTTTGATGACTATAAATAGAAGTGATTGTTCAGAGTTTCAGGGACGAATTTTTGCTCCAGCTTTAGTTTTGTTCAGTCTTATTTTTAGTCTTAGTATTTTTTGTACTCATTTTCAATTCTGCAATTTTATTCTGTGTACGCTTTGGATCTACTACCAGTATTCGGTAATTCCAGTACCAATTTAATTAAAGGTTCTTATTTAATTATTTATTTATTTACTGCATTATTATTTAAGCATGTTTGCCATAGTTTATTTATTTTGTTCATCCTTAATTTATTTAATAACCATGTACGACTAATTTAATTATATCAGTATGTAAACAGATCATTGAGAGGAATTTAATTAAATCGGTGTTGATTAATTTAACCAATTTATAATTTTAGGCTGAGGTTTCTTAAATTAAATTTAATACTTTTGTTACGAGAGTAAGGAAGTAATTAAGGCTAAATTCAATAGAGCGAGAGTTTGAGAATTTAACCGGATAGTTGAAACTAGGCATTCATTTTAAATGCAGTGAGAGCGCTTTAGGATTAATTGGATCTTATTTGTTTTAAAAAATTATTTCTAA
This sequence comes from Lathyrus aphaca, assembly GCA_963966055.1. Taxonomy (NCBI): domain Eukaryota; kingdom Viridiplantae; phylum Streptophyta; class Magnoliopsida; order Fabales; family Fabaceae; genus Lathyrus; species Lathyrus aphaca. The sequence goes on from OZ014521.1 coordinate 7,742,854, forward strand.
ACACTTATGGGCTAGCGAGAGCAGGCATGTGACTTTAGGAGTATAATCTGAATCAATAGAGCGAGAGTTTGAGACAAGGGATTTTAAATAAATATTATTCACTGAAAAAGTATTTTGGCTTGTAAACCTTCACCGATTAATAAATTAAATTCCTGACAATAGATAAGTTGCATACTGATATATCGTTATCATTAATATTTTTATAAGTTTAATTTTAGTTTTAATTTTATTTGTTTTAAACCAAACCATTAGAAATGATTAGCCTTAGATTTTCATAGTAACATTAGATAACGTTAAATCGATTTTTAGTCTCTGTGGGATCGACAATGTTTTAAAACTACACGTATGACTGTGCATTTGCAAAGATAATCCTTTAGACATATAGTCGAGCGATTATGTTTTTGGCGCAGTTGTCGAGGACTAATTAAGTCAATATCGTAACTCCAGTGTTACGCCGTATAGACTAAGGCAAAACCTTTTTCTTTTATTTTTTCCAATTCTTATTCACCGATTGTATGCCAAGTACTCGCTCCCAAGGCAAAGACTTACAACCACAAATATCTGAATTTGAACGTTTTTTACATTTAAGACGCCGTATAATAGAGTACCAACGAAGGTACAATATTCCTGATCTTCTAGATCATTCACCCCAACCAGTAAAAGAACCAGTTGGAACATCTGAGATGGCCGATGAAGAAGAAACTCATCCACTCAAGTATTACGCTATTTCGTCACAAGATGAACCTCATACCAGGATCTTCGCACCCACTATCAACCGAAATGATTTCGAGTAGAAACCATCACTAATATCAGCTATGCAACAGAACCAATTCTCCGGAAATCTTACCGAAGATCCGAATTTACATCTGTCAATATTTGTGCAATATGCAGATACAATTAAAGCTAATGGTGTTACCCAAGAAGCAATTAGACTACATCTTTTTCCTTTTTCGCTACGAGACAGAGCAAGAGCTTGGCTTCAATCTCTACCCTCGAATTCAGTCACCACATATAATGAACTGAAAAAAATATTCTTAGCAAGATATTTTCCACCTAGCAAAACGGTTATGCTAAGAGCTCAAATCAACGGATTTAAGCAAAAGGAAAACGAATCTCTTTTCAAAGCTTGGGAATGATACAAGGATATGCTGAGACTTTTTCCACATCATGGTTTAGTAAATTGGATGGTAATCCATACTTTTTACAATGGACTCTTGTATAAAACAATAATGACGATAGACGCTGCCGCAGGCGGTGCCTTGATAAACAAAGAGTATAACGATGCTTATGAACTTATCGAGAGTATGGCTCAGAATCATTATCAGTGGGGAAGCGAAAGAACCGCAAAATATAAACCAACAAAAGGAGGTATGTATGAAGTAAGTAGTATGGATCAAGTTAATGCTAAATTTAATGCACTCACTTAAAAGATTGACAGCCTAGCAATAACACAGACGGTCACCGTGGCTGCCGTAACACCTAACTGTGAGCTATGTGGAGTTCCGGGACATTCTGCTCCCGATTTTCAGCTATTAGTTAGAATCCCCACAGACCAAGTGAATTATGCTCAAGGAACCCCTACTCAAATACATACAACCCTGGTTGGAAGAATCATCCGAACTTTTCCTACAAGAATAACAATGCTTTGTATCCACTTGGTCAAGCACCAGCTACACCACCAGGATATCAAAAGACCGCCATGACTGCTCCTAATGCCCCTAGGAAATCAAACTTTGAACTAATGATGGAAATTTTCATAGCTACTCAGACTCAAACAAACAAGGATTTCCTAAACCAAAACATACACACTAGTGAGCAAATTAAGCAACTGACAAACAAAGTTGATGCGTTAGTACACACAACATAATGCTTGAAACTAAAATTTCACAAGTAGCTCAACAACGAGCACCTACTGTTGCGCCAGCCGGCGTATTTCCTGGTAAACCACAACCTAATCCGAAAGGACATGCATATGCAGTAATACTGAGAAGTGGAAAAGAATTAGACGGACCTAATGATCCAAAACTTCAAAATCCAGCTATGTATCAAAAACCGGATAAACCAACTGAAAAGGAAAGTGAACCAGAAGTAAAGGAGGATAATAACCAAGAAGTCGTGGAGAAAGAACAACCATATGTACCTCTACCACCTTATAAACCTTTTATCACGTATCCTCAAAGACTTATCAATTCAAAGACTACAGGACAATTTAAGAAATTTGTTGAACTTCTGAAACAATTAAACATAACAATACCATTTATAGAAGTTATCACTCAAATGTCATCATATGCCAAATTCCTTAAAGAAATCTTATCCAACAAGAAAAAGATCGAGGAGAATGAAACGGTTACACTTACTGCTGAGTGTAGCGCAATAATTCAAAACAAAATTCCTCCTAAGCTTAAAGATCCAGGTAGTTTCTCCATACCCTGTGTAATTAGAAAATTCGTCATAGACAAAGCTTTATGCGACTTAGTAGCCAACATTAGTATTATGCCCTTAACACTTTGCAAAAGGCTTGATATGGGAGAATTAAGACCTACAAAAATGTATGTTCAATTAGTTGACCGCTCTATTAAATATCCTGTTGGTATACTTGAGAATGTTCCAGTACGAATAGGACAATTCTATATTCCCACTGATTTTATAATCATGGATATTAAAGAAGACTCAACAACCCCTATTATATTAGGAAGACCATTCTTAGCTACCACTAGAGCCATTATAGATGTGAAGAGAGGCAAGGTAACCTTCGAAGTAGGTGAAGAAAAGGTTGAATTTACTTTAACACAATTCTTACAATCACCAGCTATAGAGGATACATGTTATCTATTAGATGTCATTGACGAATGTGTAAGAGAAATGGAAATGGAACAAACCACATATTCAGCTATAATAAAAATTCCAATTCCACCCATTTTTGAAGATGACAATTGGCGTGATCCCTACCAAGATGATAGCCTGAGAAAATGCTTAACACTTACACCAAATCATATGTCGTTCCCAAAGAAACCAGCTTTAGAACTAAAAACATTACCTAAAAACCTTAGATATGAATTTCTAGATGAAGAACTCACATGACCAGTAATATTCAACGCAGACTTAGGACGAAACAAAACTAAAAAATTACTTGTTGTTTTAAAGAAATATCCAACCGCATTAGGCTACAACATTGTTGATCTGAAAGGAATAAGTCCGTTCATCTGTATGCATAAAATTATGCTAGAGGAAGATTATAAGTCTTCTAGAGAACACCAGAGGAGGATAAACCCAATTTTAAGTATTGTAGTAAAGGACAAAGTGCGAAATTTACTTGAATCCAAAATCATATATCCTATCTCAGATAGCAAATGAATCAGCCCAGTACATGTAGTACCTAAGAAAATAAGTGTTACAGTGATTAAGAACGCAAAAGGTGAATCCATAACACAAAGAGTTGTTACAGGAAGTAGGATGTGTATTGATTATAGAAAGCTAAATAAAGCCACTCGAAAAGACCATTTCCTATTTCCATTCATTGATCAAATGTTAGAATGTTTGGCTAAACATTCTTACTTCTGCTATTTAGACGGTTATTCAGGATTCTTTCAAATCCCTATTCACCCTGATGACCAAGAAAAGACTACCTTTACATGTACTTATGGTACATTTGCCTATCGACGAATGCCATTTGGGCTATGCAATGCTCCCACAGCATTTCAAAGATGCATGATGTCAATCTTCGCTAATTTCATAGATGACATTATGGAAGTATTTATGGACGATTTTTCTGTCTGCGGGAAAAGCTTTGAAGGATGTCTATCAAACCTAGAAATGGTACTCGAGAGATGTGTAAAAGTGATCCTCATGTTAAACTGGGAGAAGTTCCATTTTATGATCCAACAAGGAATCGTGATAGGACACGTTGTTTTAGATAAAGGAATTGAAGTTGATAAAGCAAAAATTGAAATATTAGAAAATCGTCAACCTCCGAAAACTGTACGAGAAATAAGAAGTTTCTTAGGACACGCCGGTTTCTACCGACGATTCATAAAAGATTTCTCGAAAATAACAAAACCTCTTACATGTTTATTAATGAAAGACACTGAATTTATCTTTGATGAGAAATGCCAAAAAGCGTTTGAACAACTGAAAATGGCTCTCATTTCCGCACTTATTATGCAACCTCCAGATTGGAGATTACCATTTGAAATAATGTGCGATGCGAGTGATTACCCCGTGGGCGCAGTTTTAGGACAAAAAAGGGATACGAATCTTCATGCAATATACTACGCTAGTAGAACCTTAGATCCATCCCAAATGAACTACGCCACAACAGAAAAGGAACTTTTAGCTGTTGTGTATTCTCTTGATAAATTCTATTCTTACTTAGTACGAGCGAAAATAATTATTTACACAGATCATGCAGCTATTAAATAACTACTGACTAAAAAAGATGCCAACCATAGACTTTTAAGGGGGATCCTACTTTTACAAGAATTCGATTTAGAGATCAAAGATAAGAAAGGCACCGAGAATGTCGTAGCAGACCATTTATCAAGATTATAAGGTATTAAACCTGAAATAGTGCTTATTAATGATGATTTTCCTTATGAACAACTAATAGCACAGATAAAAAGCGATCTAGCTCGGCTAGATCCAAACAAATGAAAAACCAAAGAAGTCGTGGAAGCAATACATTCAGATAAAATACTACCATGGTACGCTGACTTTGTTAACTACCTTGCAGCCGGAGTAGTTCCACCCGATCTAACCTATCAACAATAGAAAAAAAATTCTTTCATGATCTTAAACATTATTATTGGGATGAACCTATTCTATTCAAGAGAGGCGCCAATGGTATTTTCCGTCGATGTGTTCCAGAAGATGAAATCGAAAACGTCATAGCTCAATGTCATTCTGCCTCTTATGGTGGACATGCGGGCACTTCTAAGACCTTTACTAAAATCTTACAAGTTGGCCTCTTCTGGCATAATCTTTGGAAAGGCGTCCATATCGCAGTTAAAAATTGTGAATGGTGTCAACGCATTGGGAATATATCTAGACGTGATGAAATGCCACAAAAAGGAATTACGGAAGTAGAAGTCTTCGACGTTTGGGGTATAGATTTTATGGGACCCTTCCCATCTTCTTTCGGTAACAAATATATACTTGTCGCAGTTGATTACGTTTCAAAATGGATCGAGGTTGTAGCCTCTCCAACAAATGACACACAAGTAAAGATTAAGCTATTTAAGAACATAATCTTTCCCAGATTCGGTGTGCCGAGATTCGTCATAAGTGACGGTGGATCGCATTTTATCTCTAAAATCTTTGAGAAATTACTCTTAAAGTATGGAGTCAGACACCAAGTCGCAACTCCTTATCATCCATAAACGAGTGGACAAGTAGAGGTTTCCAACAGAGAAATCAAACAAATACTAGAAAAAACTGTTGTTATTTCTAGGAAAGATTGGTCGTCTAAATTACAAGAAGCTTTATGGGCATATAGAACCACATTTAAAACACCGATAGGAACTACCCCATTTAAGTTAGGTTATGGAAAATCATGTCACCTTCCAGTTGAGCTCGAACATAAAACCTATTGGGCTATTAAAACCCTTAATCTAGACTACACTGCCGCATGAGAGAAACAAATCTTAGATCTCCATGAATTAGAAGAGCTTAGGTTAAATGCTTACGAGAGCGCAAAAATTTATAAATAAAGAACTAAAAAATGGCATGATAGGCGTATCCCTAAGAAAGGGTTCAACGAAGGCAATATTGTGCTCTTATTTAATTCGAGACTAAAGCTTTTTCCAGGTAAACTGCGTTCTAGATGGGTCGGGCCATATATGATTACCAAAGTATTTCCTAGCGGGGCTGTTGAAATAAAAGGAAAATATAGCGAACCATTTATAGTTAACAGACAACGTCTTAAGCATTATCTGTTGAACCCCAAAATTTTCCCTCACAAAACAAAACTTTGTGTGCTAAGAGGTTCACAAGGTTCACAAGGTTCACAAGACCTTTCATGAGGTTCACAAGGCTCACAAGACATCTTATGAGGTTCACAAGGTTCACAAGACCTTTCATGAGGTTCACAAGGTTCACAAGACATCTTATGAGGTTCACAAGGTTCACAAAGTTCATCATGGGTCAGAAGATTTGACAATTCCCTCAGACAATGCATCCTCCTAAGCAATGCATCCTAAACTAGGGTTTTGACTTTAATCAGGCTAAATGGACTTCCAAGACTTCAAGTGAGCTTCATAACATCTTATATGTGTTTAAGAACCCCCATGACAAGTTTCAAGACATTCCTCAAAGGTTTGCTCAGTCAAATGATCAGATAAGTCAAAATCAATCAAAGCAGTTAAAAAGTCAAACTGAGGTCAACTGTGGTCAAACCAAAGTCAAACTTCATGATTTTTTGCCAACATCAATTATACGAAGTAAAATTCATCATTTGATCAAGGGTTGATCATGATTCATCAAGGAGATTTTAGATCATCAAGAATCAAGGGTTTCTAAATTAGGGTTTCCTTAGGAAAAGTCAACTGAACTTTGACCAGCCATAACTTTCACATGCTTCATCAAGAATTTTCCATCCAAAGCTCATTTTGAAGGAAATTGAATTCTCTACAACTCTGTGTCTCACAAGCCAAGCCCAAAAATGCTTCATTTGGAAGGTATGAGCTAAGACATTATAGGTCCTTTTGAAAGTCAACAAAAAGTCAACAACTTCAAAAGGGCATAACTTGAGAATGGTAAATGATATGGACATGAAACCAATGGGGTTGGTTAGAGGACTCTTCAAGCTTTCTAAAATGTCCAAGAACACCTTCATAGCATTAAAATTGAAGGATTTGTGCCCTTGCAAAGTTAGGAAATTTTTGGGTGGTTTATGAAGCAAATAGGGCTTTAAAATCAATTTCTTCCAAATGGGCTTGCCATGTGATGATCCAATCCATACAAGTACCTCAAGCACGACCCAAAGCAACAAAGTTCTGATTTTTTATTATTTATTTATTATTTATTTTGATTTTATCCATTAAAAATCAAATTAAATCTAAATAAAATATGAAAACTCAATATTTGAATGTGATTCTTCTTCTCGAAACCATTCACTACATTGCATTATAACATGATATATTGAGAAATCCGAATTGTTTCTTTTCCACTTTCGATTTTTTCTGTTCTTGCATTTTTACATGATATTAATCAAGTTTGACTATTGATTTGTGTTTAGATGAATGCAGTGATGGATTCTGGGCAATTGGATTGATGTTTTAATGGCCAATTCGTGAAACACCATTTTAGGGTTCATACCTCTTGAATTAGGGTTTCATAATCTAATAACTATAAATGAATTTTGAGACCATAAATCAACTCAATGAACTGTTTGGATCATGTTGGTGTAGTTAATTTGATGAAATCGTACTTGTTTGATGAAGTATGGAATTCTCAGGTTCAAGAATGCAGGAAAAATCGCAGGAAATTTCCCAGCAAATTTCGCAGGAAAACCTGCAAAATTCCAAGGTTGAAGATAAAGTCAGCGCGCCAAAAATTGTTTTCAAAATTTGTTATAATATTTTATGTTTTAGTATTAATATTATTTCAACTGAAGTAACTTGGCTCAGTTGGTTGATGCGCGCATGTGTGATACTCAAGGTCCTGGGTTTGATCCCTCCAGGCCCCTTTTTGCTTTGTTATTTTACTTTGTTTTCCAGGATATGTACAAAAACGTTGGACGATGGTTTGTTAGCATCAAACGCGTGCTGGCCCAGTGGAAGGATTGCTGGTCTTGGAGTGTGTATTGTCCAGGGGCTGGGTTCGAATCCCAGCCCAGGTAAGTTTTTTCTTCCTTTTTCTCTATTATTTCTTTTTGTTTGTTTATTATTATTATTATTAATTTTAATTAAACTATAACCCTAATTTAATAAAATTAGTCTTAATAATATTTTCTAAAACCCTAAAATATTTTCATAAAAAACCTAATTTTCTATAAACCCTAATTGTGAATATTAGTTTATTTGTTTATTTTAATTCTTGTTTATATTTTAATTAATAAATAAATCTTAATGTTTTTTTTAATCAAACCCTAATTTTCTTCTATTCAAAATTTAATTCTATTATAATTTTAATTTATTATTTATAAACCTTAATCATGTATATATATTATATAATTTGTTTATAATTTAATTCTTGCATATAAATATGTTTAAAATAATTAAAATTTTGTAAATATAATTATAATTAATCTTATGTTCATAATATGTATATATTCTATAACTTGTTTATAATTTAATTCTTATATGTAAATGATTTTTAATATATGCTTAAAAATAATTCAAATTTGCTAATTTAATTTATTTTCATAATATGTTTATAATTAACCTAATTTCTATAACTTATATATAATTTAAAACTTTATGATAATTAGTATATAATTGTTTATATTTTCTTCTTAATCTTAAAAAATAATTGTTCATATAAAAAATTGAATTTTTAATTATTATGCTAATATTTTTGTTTATATTATTAATTATGTTTATTTTCACATGATATTGTTATTACTAACCCCATTTATATATTGAGATTTATTATTTTTATTGTTACTAACCCAATTATATTATTATTATTATTTTGCTTATTTATTTAATTTGTTAATTATTATTATTTTGTAATTGCTTCCTTTATGTAATATTTTAAATAGTAATATTTATTTTTAAATGCTATGGTTAGTAAAATAGGGAGTGTAAACATGTTTGTATTGTAAAATCAATTTAGATCACTAATTTAAAAGATAAATATTTAAAATTGTACACTCACACACGTAAGTCGATCTTTGATCGCCATCTCACTTCCATAAGGATACCTCTCATGTTGCATATTACAAAAAGGTCAAGTAGGGCGTATAAAGCAAAAGTCCCTCATTTCACATCATCTAGTCCCTTAACAGATAAAAAGATCAAGTCCCTTTCGAATGTTGCCTTCGTAATGATCTTGTCCCTTTCGAATAAAGATGATAAGTCCCTTCGAATTGCTTATACACCCCACAGTTGCCTAAATAACATATGACCCTTCACATGTCCCTCACATCCAAGGTAATAACTACATATTCCTTAATAATAGGGATAGTCTTACCATTTAAAGGATTCAAGAACAGAAAAGACTTAAACTTAGGGTATGTTCCTCTTAGATACTTGCTCACTCTTCAAAAATATTTCAAACACTTCACACATTTTAAACAATTTTCAAAACAAAGGTTTTTTACGCATCCGTACATGGATCATTATAAAACTCTTAAGAAAATTTCTATTCACACACTTCACATTTCAAAAACATTTTAAAGTGAGCTAAGTAACTAAGAGCCCATGGATAACCATGGATGTAAAGGGTGCTAATACCTTCCCTTTACATAACCTACCCCCCGGACCCAAAAATCTTTTAAAAGGTCTTTCCTGTTCTTTTATGCCTTTCCTTTGGATAAAATAAAAGTCGGTGGCGACTCTTGCTATCCGCAACATAACTAAAGTCAGTTCTCCCACCGTGTTACAGAACTGGCGACTCTGCTGGGGAATTAATAAAAGAGGGGTACCCTTAGGAATTAGATCACTTTAAATTGTTTGCCTTGTTTGCTTTATACTTATCTATTGGGTGCTCTTATGTGTGAAAGATCCTAACCCGGATCTAGTGTACCTTAGGTAAATGGCAATAGACCAAGGAAACTGTACGGCGTATACCGATATGGTTGATCTGGTGGCCATAGTTAGTGTGACTTCTTGGTTGATGCTTATGTTCCTTAAGTCAAGTTGAGGATAATATGAGGCTGCCATATGTTGTCAATGCACTAACTAACTTTTAGAACCCTAGTTATCCCATCTTGGCCTTTAGAAAAGTAGTGAGATAGTCGGCTTTGGTGCAGACTGAAGTTGGTTGATACTCGATACTACGCTCATTGAGATCCTAAACTTGGAGGGTTTTGGTTGGCAAGTAAGTTGCCTACTGAACAACCACCCTTGTGAAGGATCAATGATATTGAGATCCCTTAGAACATGGTTACTTTTGTAAGACATGATGAACCAACTAAACTTCAGGGGAGGGTATTTACCTTTGAACCTCATGCAAGCCTTTAAACCTAGGGCTATGGTGTGACTTGTTTGTGTGTGCCACATGTTTGTGATTGAGAATAACATCATAACATCATCATGCATCATAAGCATAGCATTTTCACTAACCATTTCAAGGACCAAAGGATTTATCTTTGTTCTTTGTTGCAGGTCATGGCTTCTGCTCGTAGAAACACCATTAGGATCAACTTTGTGGGCATACCTCCTAAGCTTAAGGAGTTGGTTTCCCAAGTGTCTGAAAACTCCCAGTTCATCAAGAGACATGGTCATCTAATGGATCTAGTCACTTCAGGGTTCAATGAAGACATGATGAGTGTTCTGTTTCAGTTCTTTGATCCTAAGCATCATTGCTTCACATTCCCCGACTATCAGTTAGTTCCTACAATGGAAGAGTTCTCTAAACTTCTGGGTATACCTGTACTTGATCAGAAACCATTCACAGGCTTGGAAAAAGAGCCTAAACCTGAGGTTATTGCTGCAGCTCTACATCTGAAGAAGTCAGACATTGTTCTAGAAACGAGAAGCGGAGTTAAGGGTATTCTTGTTAAGGTGTTGATGGAGAAGGCTCAAGTGTTCTTGAAGGCTATGAGTTATGATGCTTTTGAGGAAATCTTAGACTTATTGATTTATGGCTTGGCATTATTCCCCAATCCAGATCAGTTCATAGACGTACACGCCATCAACATATTTCTGACTCGCAATCCAGTGCCTACATTACTTGGAGATATCTTACATTCTCTTCATACCCGTACTACAAGGGCACGAGGAACTTTGATGTGTTGTATACCTTTGCTATCTAGGTGGTTTATTTCTCACCTTCCTCGATCAGTGATGAAGAATGAACAAGGGTTCAGGTGGTCTAAAAGAATCATGTCACTCTCTCATTCAGATATTCATTGGTGCTCCAAATCTATGGAGAATGTTACTATCATTGATCGTTGTGGGGAATTCCCTAATGTGCCACTTCTAGGCATAAGAGGGGGCATTACTTATAACCCTTCCTTAGCTTTACGACAGTTTGGTTACGCTCGGAGTGATGGTCCACATGACATGTTGATTCAGGGTATTGTGTTTGACTACGACAACGATCTTCAAGGTTACCGTCAGAGATTCATACGAGCATGGGGAAAAGTGAACAAGGTTGATAGCAAGACTCTGGAGCCTAAGTACACCATTCCCATGGAAGCTTACCTCAGATGGGTGCGATCTCGTGCTCAGACTCTCATGATGCCATATCCTGCTATCCTGCCAGTAACCATGGAACCTGTTGCTGAAGGAGATACTTCTTATACCATCCTTCACCCAAACATGCCTACTGACATGGAAGACTTACAGAGATCTTGGATCCAGTTGAAGGAGCAAAGGGATACTTTCGAGGCTCATTACAAAACAAGCCAAGAAAGGATCCTGGAACTAACAAAGCAACTTCACGAGGAGCGGAATCTCAACTCATACCTCAACACAAAGAGGAAACGTCCATGGGAGACTTAAAACCCCATCTCTTGAATTTATTTCATTTTCTGTAAGCCCAAGAGGCAAAACAAATTTATTACTAATAAAAGTTTACCTTCTTGTTTCTTTAAACAAATTTAAATCCTGCGGTCCTTGAAAAAATTGCATACACATTCACATATCATATCATTGCATCACAGGTTTATTGTGTACAGGTATCTTATCTTCTCGCTGTTTATTTCAGCAGAAATGGATCTTGAACAGACAGTCAAAGATCTCCAGGCTCAGAATGCCCGATTCCAAGAGTTGATTCTGAACTTGTCCAAGGGACAAGATGAGTTGAAGACACTGCTGGCTAAGAAGAAGAGTCATGAGGACAACAAGGATGGTCAATTGGAACAATTGCAAGCTGAGATAACAGAAATGAGGATCCAGATGAATGGCCAGGTGGCTCTTATCCAAAGTTTAGCTCAGGGGCAAGAAGAGCTGAGAACCTTTGTCCAAAGACTTCAAAGTAATGGAGTCAGGAATCTAATTGTCAATCAACCTCCGTTAAAACAAGTTGATTTGGTTGAAAGGAAGATAAGGATAAAAGAAGGTAAGAAACCGGTTACCACTGATTGTTCTTCAGTTAAAGAAAAAAGACATGGTAAAGTTAATCCACCTCAGCACAAGGGATGTAGAAGACAGTTTATCAAATTCAGCACTCCAATGTCACAAATTCTGCAATGCTTGTTGGAGATGAAACTAATTTCCTTGAAAAATCCTCCTCAAAATCCTAAAACTTCCTCTCCTCGCTATAATCCCAAGGCAAGGTGTGGGTATCACTCCAACTGTCCTGGACATGATACTAATAGTTGTTGGACATTGAAGAAGAAGATTCAAGATCTAATTGACGAAGGAATCCTAGAGGTTACTCCAGAAGGTCAAGTTAAGTTCTACCATCGTCCATCAAACACCGAAGCTGCAAGACAAGTTGCCCAAGGTAGCAAGAAAGGAAGCCTACCTATTCCTGTTGAGATATGGGGCACCTTGGGACATCCAAGTGGTAAATTTGATTTCACGGTGAAGTATACTGCTCCTCAAAGTTCACAGATTGCAATTGAAGACATTCAGCCAACTGGATGGGACAACATTTGAACTTTCATTTGTAATTTCTTTTATTTTGTTTAAACACTTACTATTATGTTAAACTTTTGTTTTCATTAATGTATTGCATATGTTTGTCTTGAATTAATCCATTCGTTTCACTATATTTTGAACTATGCTTCATATTTCTATTTTGTGATATTTAACTCCTGATAAAGCTATAAGCCTGTAGAGGGAGGATGATGAAAACAATACCATAATCTTATGAAATATGCTTTTGAACAGACTATGCTGACGATGTACAGGAATTGTTTCAATTCCTAAACAGTGAAGATATAAGGAAGTTAATCCCTAGTCAACCCTTTTGAGCCTATGAAGTAGGAGTTTTTATTCTCGCACAAATTGAAACCCTTATTCATAACCTGGGGCAGGGTAGTTACTCAGTTAGCTCAAATATGCCAATTATCGGTGTTGTACACAACTAATGATGGTTCTCTGTAATCATTAAACCTGACACTCAATATCCAGCAAAAGGAAATCTTACTAAGTCAAAACCTATGAAGGAGACTTAGTAAAACATTAAGACATCCCGCTGACTGTAACCTTGAAATAAGCAGTTCAGGCAACAAAAAAAAAGGGATAATAAAGTCAAAAGAAAAAAAAAAGAGGTCACTATGAATCCTCAACGAAGAAAGATAACTAAATGTTCAAATAAATGTTTGGTTTCTGAACCATCATAAATGTCAGTGTTACAATTCCAAACTCCTTTGAGCCTCAATGCATAAGTTAACTGAGCATAGGACTGAAGAACATCATGGAGATGGGTTTGGGTACAAATAAAATTTGAGCCTTTATCCTTTGTTTCTTAAACCGTGAACCAGGCCACGTTACAACTCTTTAAAAAGTCCTAACTGAAGCATGGTTAGTTCGAAAGCGTACTGCTACAAAAAGGTATCCTGACTCCTTTAGGGCTTATTATAAAACTTGAGTTAATATCATAGTTTTCACAAAAATTGTTTTTCTAAAATAACTCTTTTTCAAAACTTCAAGACAGATATAAGCATTGCATTTTTGAATATATTTGTTTGCATATACCTGAGTGTTTGACAAATGGAGAAACTTACAGGATGAATGTTCAATGAACCAAAGTCCTTCCAATAAACAAAGTTGCTTCCTGGATCAAAGCCCATGTATACAAAGGGGCATAGTCATTGTCTCCCAATCAAGGGGGCAGGCCATGATACTTCCTAACTCATTTGGGGCAATCAGGACAGGATTCAATTATTTTTAGGTATCCAAGGGCAGATCTCCTCATCTGTCTAAATTAACGAGGGTAACATTACAAAGTTCATAATGCCAGGGGCATAGTCACTGTTTCCCAATCAAGGGGCATACCAACTTATTGTTCAATTCATTCGGGGCAATCAGGTCCAGATTCAACAATGCTTAATAGCCAGGGGCAGCTCTCTTCATATACTTGAATTTCATGATGTCAGGGGCATATTATTGTGAGGCATTCTGCTCATTTCTCTGGAGGTAACTACATTCAGATACTTCCATTATGGGACAATTCATCCTCAACCAAGGGGAAATGCTTTCTTTTCAAATCTAATACCCGGAGCGTATATGGTCCATCACTATTTGAAGACACATTCCTCTCATTTTATTACCTTGATATTGGATTCTCAGCAGAAGCCATTGTGGAAATTAATTGTCTATGCCAGTAGTATCAGATGGTATCAGTATTATGTCTTCAGATCCAGCTATGAGGATTTCTGGGAAGGTATTCAGGAAAGTTAAGAATCTCAGGAGCTCTAAATCCAATTGGTTATACACTCTCAAAGTTGAGACGATTCTGTTTTCGAGTTCAGCTTTACTTTTCCCTCTTTATTCAGGGTTACTTTTCCCCTTTTACCTAAGCGAAACGTCCATTGGTTGTGTTTGAATGTATGTATGCTTTTGAATATGATTTATGTCTACCAGAAATGCATAAATGCTTAATATGATTGATGTTTACCAAAAATGCATGAAAATGCAGTAATAGTATTTACTAAGGACGAACGAGGGAAGGATTTCAACGAAGCTTCACCGGTTCATCCCTACAAGACAACTACAAATCCTCAGTAGGGCAAATCCATCTTCATAAATACTTCAAGTCACATCTCCCCTGGAATTTATATCCATCTCTTTTATCCTCATACGGATAGTCGGGAATTTACTCTTCCAATAGGAGTACGACAAACGAAGCCGGAAGGTTATGGATACCTTACTATCGAACGAAGACGGGAGGTTATATATACTATATTATCAAACAAGAAGGAAACAAGGTCCTCATATCCTTCAGCAACGAATCGGGATTTATTTTCCCTGGCCAACAGTTGTTATACGAAGATATCCAGACGCTTCAAGCTGCATGATGCATACATACATCATTTACATCATACCATAACATACACATACATAGATACATAATACATTACTTAAGTACATCATATTATACATGCATACATAATGCATAAACTAATATTATCATACAGAATGTTATAATCTTGTTTTTCAGATTAATTCTCCAGCAGGCAAACTTCATCAATAACTTGTGACCTTGGGCCGTTGTTTATCTTCCCAAAGGATACTCCATACCTCAGGACGTTGTTTATCTTCCTGAAAGCTATTATCATTACCTCAGGACGTTGTTTATCCTCCTGAAAGCATATCATAACTTTGGGTCGTTGTTTATCTTCCCAAAGGTTATATCATCATTTCCTCAGGACGTTGTTTATCCTCCTGAAAGCATATCATGACTATTGGGCCGTTGTTTATCCTCCCAAAAGTTACACCTCATGACGTTGTTTATCCTCCTGAAAGCATATCATGACCTTGGGCCGTTGTTTATCTTCCCAAAGGTTACTTCATACCTCAGGACGTTGTTTATCCTCCTGAAAGCTATCTTGACCTTGGCCCGTTGTTTATCTTCCCAAAGGTTACTTAATACCTCAGGACGTTGTTTATCCTCCTGAAAGCATATCAGGACTTTGGGCCGTTGTTTATCTTCCCAAAAGTTATACTCCATACCTCAGGACGTTGTTTATCCTCCTGAAAGCATATCATGACTTTGGGCCGTTGTTTATCTTCCCAAAAGTTATACTTATACCTCAGGACGTTGTTTATCCTCCTGAAAGCTATCATTACCTCAGGACGTTGTTTATCCTCCTGAAAGCTATCTTGACCTTGGGCTGTTGTTTATCTTCCCAAAGGTTACTTAATACCTCAGGACGTTGTTTATCCTCCTGAAAGCATATCATGACTTTGGGCCGTTGTTTATCTTCCCAAAAGTTATACTCCATACCTCAGGACGTTGTTTATGTTGGTGTAAGCCCTAGAGGCCAATACTTTTTGGTACTTGTATCGGATTATTCGTTTAATAATAAAAGGCATTTCTTTATTATGTTTGTCTTTCAGAATAATAAAGTCCCTAGAATAGTTAGTCTGTTTAATGAAATGTTAAGTGTGACTTAATCATGAGATCCCATTAAACATAAAGACATTATTCTTAAAATATCCGTAGTCAAGCTTTATTGCAAAGTGGGATAACATTAAAGCATTGAGACTATTATGAAGATAGACTGATGATCACATCTCATGGATCATGGATAAAGAGTTATCAAGTCTTGACATAGGTATAAATATTAGGAGTAATATTTATACCGGATTGACCCGCTATGAGAATACTACATAGTATGTTATGCAAAGTGTCATAAGTTATTCTCATGGTGATAATGGTGTATTACCACCCTTCGACCTGAAACCACTATGGACCCTAGATGTAGAGTCGGGTGCTTTATTGCTGATCAAACATTATCCGTAACTGGATGATCATAAAGACAGTTGATGGGTACTCCACGAAGCATGCTGAGGGACATGAGTGTCCTAGATGGAATTTGCCAATCCTGCATAACAGGAGAAATGTCTAAGGGCCCAATATTGAACTGGACAAGGATGACACAGTGTATGCCTTGTGTTCAATATAGACATAGGGGCAAAAGGGTAATTGTACAAACATATATTATCACGGAAAAGGTTTTGTCAGATCACATGACATTTTCGTGACTTGGGTAGCAGTGATGTGTTGCTAGATACCGCTCACTGTTTATTATGTTAAATATATAATTTAATATAATTACCAACGTTACGAAATCCTACAGGGTCACACACATAAGGACAGTTTGATGAGAGATAGAGAAATCAAAGGAACACCGTAAGGTACGGTGCACTTAAGTGAAAATAGAAATTCGGATAATATAATAATAATTATTGTTATTATAAAATAATAATAAAATAAATATATTTATTATAATAATAGTTATTATAATAATATATAATATTATTATGGATCATGTGAATTGGGCTTTTAGCCCGCAGCCCACAAGAGAGTCTATAAAAGGAACCCTTGTGATGAAGCTTTCACTTGATGCAATTTCGTTTTTGATTCTCACTCAAATAATTCCGTTCGTAAGCAGCTAGCACTGTGACCGGAAGCTGTTCGTGTGGACTGAGTAGAGGCGTTGCACTTCATCAACGCTTGTGATCGCTGCATCAAAGATCTGAATCGCCACAAAGAGGTAACGATTCTATCACTGACCATGCTCATTCGTAAGGATCACTAAAGGAAAATTTTTGTTTTCCGCTGCGTTTAGATCGCTATTTTCCTTCAGTGGTATCAGAGCCACTTACGAAACCATGGATCTGATAGCTGTTAAATTTCCGTTTTTTTTTCTGTATTTGATTCGATTAAAACACAGAACGAATTTAACAATAAACGATTAATTAAATTTGGCATCTGTTGTGTACGATTTGGATGATTGATGTTGATTATGCTTCAGAAACCGACATTAGTATGGTGAAGTTGTGCGATACATTGATCATCCATAGGTTACACAATTAGATCGATCACTTTTATATAAGATATAAGAAATTCTGATGCAAAGATGGTATATGGGATATACTGTTTTGATTTCATCCATTCAATCACATAAGGATTGTAATTCTTTTGAAAGATCATCATTTTCATTCGCTTCGGAATCCGACGTTAGTATGGTGAAGCAATGACATGTTGATCTATCATATTGAGTTATCAATTGAGTTGTGTTTGACGGCATGAAATTGTTGCATTAGGATTAATGGCAGTACAAGTGTTGTATTGCCGCAGACTTTTCCGGTTGGGGTTGTAAATGCACAAAAGTTGTGCAGGAAACGACGTGAAATACAATGAAGTGTTCATAAAATTTTTCGTCGGGGCGCTGCCCCTAACAACCCCGCAAGGAGGCGCTGCCCCATTGACCCCGTCCGCTGAACGGTCAGCGGAACCACCGTCCGCTGACCGGGCAGCGGAACCCCCGGCTAAGTCTGCAAAGTGTGATCAATCAACCGAAATTTAATTTAGTTTATTTAATTATCGGAATTTTAAACTAATAATAAAAGTGTGTTTATTATTATTTATTTGTGGTGATCAGTTATGGCCTTAGTTTATCCTTTATTATTGTTTTGGGATTTTTAAATACGGCCTGCGTGTCGTGCCTCTCTCTCAATCTCTTTATGTAACTTCTTTTCTCATCTCACTCCCTCGTATGTAAAACGAGTTTTCTTATATGTAATGTAATATTATGTTATGAAGAAAAAAGAAGTATTCAATATTAAAGGAGGATAACCTTGGAGATCATGCTTGGAGAAGCTTAGATCGTTATTAGGTTAGCTTAGGTTCTCTCATTGGCTTGAGAGAACAATTGCGTTAGGGGCCATAATTGTATCTTTTTATATGTATGTTGATGCATGTAATTGTATGTTGATGCATGTGAGAGACGTTTTGCATGTTAAGCCGGTGAGATCAAACTAATAACAAAATCCCTCAAAATTAAATATTAAGTTTATGCTTTCCAATTTTTAGCACTCATCAAGACTAGTATCGAGCATTGTAGGTTTCGCCTACGCGAGGTGCATGTTCTATATTAGTAAGGTGTGATGGGATAATTGTAATATCCAATTGCTAAAACAATGGGTCAAACTTAACTAAACAAATTATAATAAGATTATACATGTTTAGAAGCAAGAATTGGGAATGATTCATGTGATGGATCAGAATAAGGAGTTATTCACCCAATTGAAAATATTCGAGAGTTGTATGAGATACAATTGGAAGGAGTTCCTACTTAAATAACTTAGTTTTGTGTAATCAGCCTAACGCTGACTTAAAACCAAGTGAAACATGGATCTCGACCCACTAGAAAATCTTCCAACGGGATTTTCCGAATCAAATGATGAGGGTCATTTGTTTTGAATAAAATAGTGGGAGCATATTTGATTAAAGGCCTAATTAAATATGTTGTTTTAATGATACTTATATTTTCATATTTCTCTTGTAGATTACCATGACAACAAACACATCGAACAATATTTTGCGATCCATCCTAGATAAGGAAAAATTGTCTGGGACAAATTTCCTGGATTGGCACCGTAATCTGAGGATTGTCCTCAAGCACGATAAGAAGCTGTATGTCTTGGAGACACCAGTTCCTGAGGAGGAACCTCCTAGTTCTGCACCAAAGGCAGAAAGAGATGCTTATAAGAAGCATTTCGATGATGCCAATGAAACCGCTTGCCTCATGCTTGCTACCATGAACTCTGAGTTGCAAAAGCAACACGAGAACATGTCTGCGTTCGATATGATCGGACATCTGAAAATGCTTTATCAAGAGCAAGCAAGAAATGAGAGGTTTCAGGTTTCAAAGTCCCTTTTTAACAGCAAGTTAGCTGAGGGAGCCCCTGTAAGTCCCCATGTACTCAAGATGATTGGGTATGTGGAGAACCTTGACAGATTAGGGTTTCCCCTTGGAAAAGAACTTGCGATTGATCTGATCTTGCAATCGTTGCCAGAGAGCTTCAGTCAGTTTGTCCTGAATTTCAATATGAATGACTTGGACAAAAGTCTTCCAGAACTGCTAGGCATGTTGAGAACTGCTGAGCAGAATATGAAGACAAAAGGGAAATCCATTCTGATGGTCAGTAATGGAAAGAAACAGAACAAGAGGCCCATCAAACAGGGTGGTAGAGGGAAAGGCAAGGAAGTTGCCAAACCCAAACCCACTCCTCCTGTTTTGAAGCCTAGTGGAGGAATAGCAAAGGAGGGCACTTGCTTCCATTGCGGTAAGACCGGACATTGGAAGAGAAATTGCCCAAAGTACCTGGAAGATAAGAAAAATGGAGTAGAGACTTCAAATTCAGGTATTTTTGTTATTGAAATTAATTTATCTACTTCTGCATCATGGGTATTAGATACTGGATGCGGTTCTCACATTTGTACTAATGTGCAGGGGCTAAAAAGGAGTAGAGATTTGGCAAAAGGTGAAGTTGACCTACGAGTTGGCAATGGAGCAAAGGTTGCTGCTTTAGCTATAGGAACTTATGTTTTAACTTTACCTAGTGGTTTAATAATTCAGTTAGAGAACTGTTATTATGTACCTGCAATTAGCAGGAATATTATTTCCGTTTCTTGTTTGGACAAGTTTGGTTTTTCATTCATAATAAAGAACAATTGTTGCTCCATTTATTTGAATGATATATTCTATGCTACTGCAAAAATGAATAATGGACTATATGTCCTTGATCTTGAAATGCCAATTTATAACATTAATACTAAAAGGTTGAAACCTAATGAGTTGAATCCAACTTACCTTTGGCACTGTCGATTAGGCCACATAAATGAGAAACGCATTTCCAAACTCCATAAAGATGGACTCTTGGACTCTTTTGATTATGAATCATATGAGACATGCAGATCTTGTTTAATTGGAAAGATGACAAAGTCCCCATTCACAGGAAAAGGTGAAAGGGCTAATGATCTTTTGGCACTCATACATACTGATGTATGTGGACCACTGAACATACCAGCCAGAGGAGGTTTTCAGTACTTCATCACTTTTACTGATGACTTCAGTAGATACGGATATGTGTATTTAATGAAACACAAATCTGAGTCCTTTGAAAAGTTCAAGGAATTCAAGAATGAAGTGCAAAACCAACTAGGTAAGAATATTAAAGTTCTTCGATCAGATCGAGGCGGTGAATATTTAAGCCTAGAATTTGATGACCATCTAAAAGAGTATGGGATTCTATCCCAACTTACTCCTCCTGGAACACCACAATGGAATGGTGTATCTGAGAGAAGAAATCGAACCTTGTTAGACATGGTCCGATCCATGATGAGTCACGCCGATCTTCCAAACTCCTTTTGGGGACATGCATTATTAACAGCAGCTTACACACTTAACCGTGTTCCATCCAAAAAGGTTGATAAGACACCATATGAGATATGGAGTGGTAAGAAACCACATATGTCTTACATGAAGATTTGGGGTTGCGAAGTTTACGTCAAACGACAAATTTCAACCAAGCTTGAGCCCAAATCTGACAAATGCTTATTTGTGGGATATCCTAAAGAAACAAGAGGATATTACTTCTACAATCCTTCTGAGGGCAAAGTGTTTGTCGCTCGAACTGGAGTCTTTCTAGAAAGGGATTTTATTTCCAAAGGAAACAGTGGGAGGAAAATAGAGCTTGAAGAAATTCAAGAATCACAAAACATTGAAACACCTATGGAGGAACTAGAGCAGGAAACACAAGTAGTTGTGGAAGAGCAACCTGCTCAAGTAGAACAAGACCAGCGTAGGTCAAGCAGGACACGTCACCAACCTGAGAGATATGGATATCTCATAAGTGATCAGGGTGATGTATTACTCATGGATCAAGATGAGCCTGTGACCTACAAAGAGGCCATAACTGGTCCTGAGTCTGAGAAGTGGCTAGAAGCCATGAAATCTGAGATGGATTCCATGTACACAAACCAGGTTTGGACCTTGGTAGAACCTCCTATAGGAGTTAACCCTATAGGATGCAAGTGGGTCTTCAAGAAGAAGACTGACATGGATGGTAAGGTACATACCTATAAAGCAAGACTGGTTGCAAAAGGCTATAAACAAATTCATGGGGTTGACTATGATGAAACCTTTTCACCAGTTGCAATGCTTAAATCTGTTCGGATTTTACTTGCCATCGCTGCATATCATGATTATGAAATATGGCAGATGGATGTCAAAACTGCTTTCCTTAATGGGAATCTTCTTGAGGATGTGTACATGACACAACCTGAAGGATTTGACATACCACAAGATGCCCAAAAGATATGCAAGTTACAGCGATCAATCTATGGATTGAAGCAAGCTTCCAGAAGCTGGAATCTTCGTTTTGATGAAACCGTAAAACAATATGGATTCATCAAAAATGAAGATGAACCTTGTGTCTACAAGAAGGTTAGTGGGAGCATGATCGTGTTTCTGGTATTATATGTAGATGACATATTACTCATTGGAAACGATGTCCCTACCTTGCAACAAGTGAAGACTTGGTTAGGGAATTGTTTTTCTATGAAAGACCTAGGTGAAGCAGCCTATATATTAGGAATTAGGATCTATAGAGATAGATCACAAAAACTGCTTGGCCTAAGTCAGAGTACATACATAGATAAAGTGTTGAGACGCTTTAATATGCATGATTCCAAGAAAGGATTCATACCTATGCAACATGGTCTGTGTTTATCAAAAACACAATCCCCTTCAACTAAGGAAGAAAGGGATCGCATGAATAAGATTCCATATGCATCTGCAATAGGATCTATCATGTATGCCATGTTATGTACTCGACCAGATGTCTCGTATGCATTAAGTGCAACGAGTAGGTACCAATCTGATCCCGGTGATGCTCACTGGGTAGCTGTCAAGAATATCCTTAAGTACTTGAGAAGGACTAAGGATTCATTCTTGATATATGGAGGTCAGGAAGAGCTTGATGTAATTGGTTACACTGATGCTAGCTTCCAGACAGATAAGGATGATTTTAGATCACAATCTGGTTATGTGTTCTGTCTCAATGGTGGCGCTGTGAGCTGGAAAAGTTCAAAGCAGGAAACAGTTGCTGATTCTACAACTGAGGCCGAGTATATTGCTGCCTCAAATGCAGCAAAGGAAGCTGTTTGGATCAAGAAGTTCATTAGTGAACTTGGCATAGTCCCAAGCATTGTGGATCCCATTGGTTTATATTGTGATAACAATGGTGCTATCGCACAAGCTAAGGAGCCTAGATCTCACCAACGATCCAAACACATACTTAGGCGTTATCACCTCATTCGAGAGATAATCGATCGGGGAGATGTGAAGATATGCAGAGTACCTACACTTGACAATATCGCTGACCCATTAACAAAGCCTCTTGCGCAACAGAAGCATGATGGTCATACTAGATCTATGGGTATTAAGGGTATGCCTAATTGGCTCTAGTGCTAGTGGGAGATTGTTGGTGTAAGCCCTAGAGGCCAATACTTTTTGGTACTTGTATCGGATTATTCGTTTAATAATAAAAGGCATTTCTTTATTATGTTTGTCTTTCAGAATAATAAAGTCCCTAGAATAGTTAGTCTGTTTAATGAAATGTTAAGTGTGACTTAATCATGAGATCCCATTAAACATAAAGACATTATTCTTAAAATATCCGTAGTCAAGCTTTATTGCAAAGTGGGATAACATTAAAGCATTGAGACTATTATGAAGATAGACTGATGATCACATCTCATGGATCATGGATAAAGAGTTATCAAGTCTTGACATAGGTATAAATATTAGGAGTAATATTTATACCGGATTGACCCGCTATGAGAATACTACATAGTATGTTATGCAAAGTGTCATAAGTTATTCTCATGGTGATAATGGTGTATTACCACCCTTCGACCTGAAACCACTATGGACCCTAGATGTAGAGTCGGGTGCTTTATTGCTGATCAAACATTATCCGTAACTGGATGATCATAAAGACAGTTGATGGGTACTCCACGAAGCATGCTGAGGGACATGAGTGTCCTAGATGGAATTTGCCAATCCTGCATAACAGGAGAAATGTCTAAGGGCCCAATATTGAACTGGACAAGGATGACACAGTGTATGCCTTGTGTTCAATATAGACATAGGGGCAAAAGGGTAATTGTACAAACATATATTATCACGGAAAAGGTTTTGTCAGATCACATGACATTTTCGTGACTTGGGTAGCAGTGATGTGTTGCTAGATACCGCTCACTGTTTATTATGTTAAATATATAATTTAATATAATTACCAACGTTACGAAATCCTACAGGGTCACACACATAAGGACAGTTTGATGAGAGATAGAGAAATCAAAGGAACACCGTAAGGTACGGTGCACTTAAGTGAAAATAGAAATTCGGATAATATAATAATAATTATTGTTATTATAAAATAATAATAAAATAAATATATTTATTATAATAATAGTTATTATAATAATATATAATATTATTATGGATCATGTGAATTGGGCTTTTAGCCCGCAGCCCACAAGAGAGTCTATAAAAGGAACCCTTGTGATGAAGCTTTCACTTGATGCAATTTCGTTTTTGATTCTCACTCAAATAATTCCGTTCGTAAGCAGCTAGCACTGTGACCGGAAGCTGTTCGTGTGGACTGAGTAGAGGCGTTGCACTTCATCAACGCTTGTGATCGCTGCATCAAAGATCTGAATCGCCACAAAGAGGTAACGATTCTATCACTGACCATGCTCATTCGTAAGGATCACTAAAGGAAAATTTTTGTTTTCCGCTGCGTTTAGATCGCTATTTTCCTTCAGTGGTATCAGAGCCACTTACGAAACCATGGATCTGATAGCTGTTAAATTTCCGTTTTTTTTTCTGTATTTGATTCGATTAAAACACAGAACGAATTTAACAATAAACGATTAATTAAATTTGGCATCTGTTGTGTACGATTTGGATGATTGATGTTGATTATGCTTCAGAAACCGACATAAGTTGTGCTTCAGAAACCAAAAGTTATACTTATACCTCAGGACGTTGTTTATCCTCCTGAAAGCTATCATTATATCTTCATATTTTGGACTGCTTTATCCTCCGAGAGACATATTTGAAGAACTTTTCTCCAAGTGGCATCTTTAAGCCCACTCAAGCATATACAACTAGTCATCAGTATCTCTCTACGCACCGGTGAGTGCAAATTTTTGGGCTTTTGTGTTCAATCCCCTTCAACCTTCCAGGTTATGACTGGCACATATACCAATCTAACCCCTCAGGTTTCAGAAAATTGAACAGGGGCAGCTGTTGCACCCCAAAATTTGCCCTCACAAAACAAAACTTTGTGTGCTAAGAGGTTCACAAGGTTCACAAGACCTTTAATGAGGTTCACAAGGCTCACAAGACATCTTATGAGGTTCACAAGGTTCACAATACCTTTCATGAGGTTCACAAGGTTCACAAGACATCTTATGAGGTTCACAAGGTTCACAAAGTTCATCATGGGTCAGAAGATTTGACAATTCCCTCAGACAATGCATCCTCCTAAGCAATGCATCCTAAACTAGGGTTTTGACTTTAATCAGGCTAAATGGACTTCCAAGACTTCAAGTGAGCTTCATAACATCTTATATGTGTTTAAGAACCCCCATGACAAGTTTCAAGACATTCCTCAAAGGTTTGCTCAGTCAAATGATCAGATAAGTCAAAATCAATCAAAGCAGTTAAAAAGTCAAACTGAGGTCAACTGTGGTCAAACCAAAGTCAAACTTCATGATTTTTTGCCAACATCAATTATATGAAGTAAAATTCATCATTTGATCAAGGGTTGATCATGATTCATCAAGGAGATTTTAGATCATCAAGAATCAAGGGTTTCTAAATTAGGGTTTCCTTAGGAAAAGTCAACTGAACTTTGACCAGCCATAACTTTCACATGCTTCATCAAGAATTTTCCATCCAAAGCTCATTTTGAAGGAAATTGAATTCTCTACAACTCTGTGTCTCACAAGCCAAGCCCAAAAATGCTTCATTTGGAAGGTATGAGCTAAGACATTATAGGTCCTTTTGAAAGTCAACAAAAAGTCAACAACTTCAAAAGGGCATAACTTGAGAATGGTAAATGATATGGACATGAAACCAATGGGGTTGGTTAGAGGACTCTTCAAGCTTTCTAAAATGTCCAAGAACACCTTCATAGCATTAAAATTGAAGGATTTGTGCCCTTGCAAAGTTAAGAAATTTTTGGGTGGTTTATGAAGCAAATAGGGCTTTAAAATCAATTTCTTCCAAATGGGCTTGCCATGTGATGATCCAATCCATACAAGTACCTCAAGCACGACCCAAAGCAACAAAGTTCTGATTTTTTATTATTTATTTATTATTTATTTTGATTTTATCCATTAAAAATCAAATTAAATCTAAATAAAATATGAAAACTCAATATTTGAATGTGATTCTTCTTCTAGAAAGTTTTAATAACCATTCAAAGCTGATTGATATAATCCAATTTCGTGCTAGCTTGTTTTGGCAATGTTAGATAAGATATTTTTCAATATTTGGAAGGAGATTTCTTCATCATCAAGGTACTCAAAAAGCCCATAGAACCCACAAGTATTTTGACCTAATTTGATTCATTATATATACACAAACATAACACAATGCAGGGGGACGAATTTTCTGCCTCAAAGTGTAAGTTTCAAACTTCAAAAATCCTTCAAAAAGTGAATTTTTGGTTTCTACCTTAGAGGAGGTTTCAAGGTATTTTGAGAACATCACAAGCTTCCCTGGACATCCTTGAATCGAAACCATTCACTACATTGCATTATAACATGATATATTGAGAAATCCGAAATGTTTCTTTTCCACTTTCGATTTTTTCTGTTCTTGCATTTTTACATGATATTAATCAAGTTTGACTATTGATTTGTGTTTAGATGAATGCAGTGATGGATTCTGGGCAATTGGATTGATGTTTTAATGGCCAATTCGTGAAACACCATTTTAGGGTTCATACCTCTTGAATTAGGGTTTCATAATCTAATAACTATAAATGAATTTTGAGACCATAAATCAACTCAATGAACTGTTTGGATCATGTTGGTGTAGTTAATTTGATGAAATCGTACTTGTTTGATGAAGTATGGAATTCGCAGGTTCAAGAATGCAGGAAAAATCGCAGGAAATTTCCCAGCAAATTTCGCAGGAAAACCTGCAAAATTCCAAGGTTGAAGATGAAGTCAGCGCGCCAAAAATTGTTTTCAAAATTTGTTATAATATTTTATGTTTTAGTATTAATATTATTTCAACTAAAGTAACTTGGCTCAGTTGGTTGATGCGCGCATGTGTGATACTCAAGGTCCTGGGTTCGATCCCTCCAGGCCCCTTTTTGCTTTGTTATTTTACTTTGTTTTTCAGGATATGTACAAAAATGTTGGACGATGGTTTGTTAGCACCAGACGCGCGCTGGCCCAGTGGAAGGATTGCTGGTCTTGGAGTGTGTATTGTCCAGGGGCTGGGTTCGAATCCCAGCCCAGGTAAGTTTTTTCTTCCTTTTTCTCTATTATTTCTTTTTGTTTGTTTATTATTATTATTATTATTAATTTTAATTAAACTATAACCCTAATTTAATAAAATTAGTCTTAATAATATTTTCTAAAACCCTAAAATATTTTCATAAAAAATCTAATTTTCTATAAACCCTAATTGTGAATATTAGTTTATTTGTTTATTTTAATTCTTGTTTATATTTTAATTAATAAATAAATCTTAATGTTTTTTTTAATCAAACCCTAATTTTCTTCTATTCAAAATTTAATTCTATTATAATTTTAATTTATTATTTATAAACCTTAATCATGTATATATATTATATAATTTGTTTATAATTTAATTCTTGCATATAAATATGTTTAAAATAATTAAAATTTTGTAAATATAATTATAATTAATCTTATGTTCATAATATGTATATATTCTATAACTTGTTTATAATTTAATTCTTATATGTAAATGATTTTTAATATATGCTTAAAAATAATTCAAATTTGCTAATTTAATTTATTTTCATAATATGTTTATAATTAACCTAATTTCTATAACTTATATATAATTTAAAACTTTATGATAATTAGTATATAATTGTTTATATTTTCTTCTTAATCTTAAAAAATAATTGTTCATATAAAAAATTGAATTTTTAATTATTATGCTAATATTTTTGTTTATATTATTAATTATGTTTATTTTCACATGATATTGTTATTACTAACCCCATTTATATATTGAGATTTATTATTTTTATTGTTACTAACCCAATTATATTATTATTATTATTTTGCTTATTTATTTAATTTGTTAATTATTATTATTTTGTAATTGCTTCCTTTATGTAATATTTTAAATAGTAATATTTATTTTTAAATGCTATGGTTAGTAAAATAGGGAGTGTAAACATGTTTGTATTGTAAAATCAATTTAGATCACTAATTTAAAAGATAAATATTTAAAATTGTACACTCACACACGTAAGTCGATCTTTGATCGCCATCTCACTTCCATAAGGATACCTCTCATGTTGCATATTACAAAAAGGTCAAGTAGGGTGTATAAAGCAAAAGTCCCTCATTTCACATCATCTAGTCCCTTAACAGATAAAAAGATCAAGTCCCTTTCGAATGTTGCCTTCGTAATGATCTTGTCCCTTTCGAATAAAGATGATAAGTCCCTTCGAATTGCTTATACACCCCACAATTGCCTAAATAACATATGACCCTTCACATGTCCCTCACATCCAAGGTAATGACTACATATTCCTTAATAATAGGGATAGTCTTACCATTTAAAGGATTCAAGAACAGAAAAGACTTAAACTTAGGGTAGGTTCCTCTTAGATACTTGCTCACTCTTCAAAAACATTTCAAACACTTCACACATTATAAACAATTTTCAAAACAAAGGTTTTTTACGCATCCGTACATGGATCACTATAAAACTCTTAAGAAAATTTCTATTCACACACTTCACATTTCAAAAACATTTTAAAGTGAGCTAAGTAACTAAGAGCCCATGGATAACCATGGATGTAAAGGGTGTTAATACCTTCCCTTTACATAACCTACCCCCCGGACCCAAAAATCTTTTAAAAGGTCTTTCCTGTTCTTTTATGCCTTTCCTTTGGATAAAATAAAAGTCGGTGGCGACTCTTGCTATCCGCAACATAACTAAAGTCAGTTCTCCCACCGTGTTACACTATCACATGATCGTAAACAGAGATTACTTAGCTAGTCTCCTACTAAATGAGTTGCCCGCTCACTTAAATGATTAATCCCTAAAAAGAGTTTAGTCGAGCCTTTGACATTAAACGAAGCGCTGAGTGAGAGGCAACCCACATTTTATTTCCTTTATTTAAATTTTTTCTTATTTTATATCTTATTTTTGTCTGAAATTCCATATATATGAAGTACAACAGCTTTCCCAAGTTCGACATTTCAAATTCCTTCTTCATCAGCTCTTTGAACTTCGACAACTTCTCCAAGTTATTTCCAATTACTGATAAGTCGTCGACATATAAATAAATGCTCGTTATATCTCGTGCCACAACATGAACGTATACACCTAACCTAAATTTGCATTTGATAAATCCCAAGTCGACCAAGTATGAGTCAATATTCTTGTTCCATGCCCTAGGTGCCTGCTTGAGACCATATAACGCTTTATAAAACTTGTATACTTTCCTTGCTTCCTCCTAAATCACAAACCTATGAGGTTATGTGATATATATATATATATATATATATATATATATATATATATTCATCTAGAGGACCATCAAAAATGTTGATTTCACATCTAAGTGAAATGTTGACCAGCCTTGATTGCAAGTCAAGGCGACTACTAGTCGAGCAATCTCCAATCACTACGCCAAAAAGGACTTTTACTAGCGCATCTTAGGCAGCGCTTTTATGCAAAAGCGCTGCTATAAGTTAAATAAAAAATAAAACACGGAAATTGTATACGAAAAATAGTAAAAGCGTTGCTAAAAGGCCTACCTTAGACAACGTTTTTTGAAAAGCGCTGGTAAAGGACCACATTAGCCAGCGCTTATGGAAACCGATGCTAAGGGCCTATATTAGACAACTCTTTTCTAAAAAGCGCTGTCTAGAGTCATATAAATTTTAAAAATAATAATCTCAAAAGCGCTGCTAAAGGCCCATATTAGCCAACGCTAGTCAAAAGCGCTGCTAAAAGGCATATATTAGCCAACGCTTTTCTCAAAAGCGTTGTCTAAGGTCTTATTAATTAAAATAAAAAATTGGATAGTATCAGTATTCTATTTTTCATCTCTCTATTATTTCCCTCTCTGCTGCAAATAGCGAATAAACGAACAACTCTCGCCATCGTCTTCCACCGTCTCGGTTACAGTCTCGCAGTCGTCCTTCCTCCATTGTCCTCCACCATCCTTCACCGTACTCCACTGTTTCGGTAAGATTTCTTCTTTTTCTGTTAGGGTTAACGTAAGATTTCTTATTTCTGTTCGCAAAGCAGGTCGAGATTCATCCGCGGTGACTTTGCTTCGAACTCTTGAAAACGGTGGTTTCAAGATTGATGTTTATGCTTATACTTGTTTGATAACTGCATATGCGAGTAAAAGTAGATACAATTATGTTGTTTTTGTGTACAATAAGATGCAAGGAGATAGTTGTAGACCTACTCTCATTACTTATACTTGTTGATGTTGTTTCATTTTCATTACTATTGCATTGCCTTAAGCATAATAAATTGTTTCACTACTGTGTTTTTGGGCTGAGATGTATTTGGCCATGGTTTTCGTGAACTAACATGTTCATCCCTCTGCACTAAGAGTGGATCGTTACTTGCTCCTGTGCACTTTTGTTTTTTATTCATTCTTTTTATTTATGCTGGAATGGATTAATGTGTTTCTATAGTCTTATAATATTGTAAATAATTGGGTTACTACTATTTTTTAGTTAACAGATGTGCTATGTTTACACCCAAAATAGTTAATTGTGAATATGATGTAAATATCTCGGTTAATGTTACTTTATGGCAAATGTTACATATAATACTCTTTTAACTTTGTAATTTCCTTAAGGTCACTTGAATATATCTAGAATCATATTAATGATTTAGCATGTGCATGGCCATATATTGTTTACACTGACATGTTTGTTATCTGCTTTTGTTATTTAACAAATGAGCCTTGCTATTTATCTATGTTTGAATAACTTTAAATGGTTTTGGTTTTTAAGGTATATATAGAAAGTTTCATATTTTAAATTACATGTTCTGTTTCTTAAGTTGGTTTCCATGATCAATATGCATATGGTAATTCACTAGTTAGCTATATGCTAATCCACAAATTTTATAAACAACTATGCCTTGATTAACCCAAAAAAAAATCAAGATATAGAATGGGGTATAAGTACTAAGTGTTTTGTTGTTATCTTATGGATATTAATATTTTGGTTTTATGCTATTAAATTTAAAAGTATACAATTATAAACACTTCAATTTTGGAATTCTTCAATGGCGTATGCCTGCTTTAATCTCTCTTATGTTACTAACATCTTCATGGTTTTAGTTTTGAAGTTGATATTGATTGCTTTCAAATGTGATTGTTCTTTTTAGATTGTTGTTTGAGGAGAATTTCTTTTGAACCAAGTGCTACTACGAGAAAGATATTTTATTCTTGCAGTCAAATCTTCATATGGTAGACGATACGTGAAATAAAAGTTTGTATTAATCTTCTTTCTGTGATGCGAAAGTGTTTTTCTTAGGAAAATCTTCTTTTATGTTCTTTTGAAATAATTGCGTGAATAATTATAATAGTGTTTTTGTTTGAGGAGAATTTCAGAGTAGTAGACTCATGCTTTATGAAGAAAACGTCTAATGACTAATCTCGTCTTATTTCTTGCTATTGACCCATCAACATTGTGCTTCAAATTGAACACCCACTTCACTTTGATAACTTTTGTATGTGTTGACAATTCAACTAACTTCCATGTGTTTATTATTTTGATTGCTTGTAACTCTTCGACCATAGATGAATTCTATTATTTATCGTTTAAGGCTTTGCTATAGTTGATTGGTTCAACACCTGCAAGTAAGGCAAAATGAACTAATTCTGCATCTGGTGTGACTTCATCATCACCAATCACTTCATAGTCTTGAAGTCTTGTTGGGCGAGCTCTAGTTGTTTAAGGTTTTTGACTAGTACTAGCTACACCATCTTTAACTTTGAATGTGTCGTACATGTCAGCAACGCTTTGAATTTGATTATAACTTTACTTAAATAGTTTTGGGTCATCATGAGGAGCATTCACCTTGGATCAAGTGTAACACACAAGTCAGAGAGACATCATATATTCATCCAAAACCTTAATGTGATAGACGCATATGTCCCCTATCTTATAAATTGTTCAACCTCCATTTTTCTAAACAATGTGAGACTTCTAACTAATTTTTGTACATAACAAATATTACATATAAGATTATTTTTAACGTCTCTTAAAATTGTCTTAATTTTTTTTATATTTATATTTAATTTACATTTTTAATAATAATAATAATAATAATAATAATAATAATTATTATTATTATTATTATATCCTTTACCCTCCTTTACTTGAAAATAATATAAATATACTAGTTTATTATATGTTGATGGTTTTCTAATGGGGATATGCAACTAGGATATGGAGAACAAATCTCCTTAGTTTCTAATGGAAATTTTTTTGTCTAATAATTTTAATATATGCAAATGTATATAAGCTGAATTAAAAGGGACAAAATAAAAAACATTTTGGCTGAACCATAAAAAATAAAATAAAAATTATCTGTAAAGGGTATTTTGGGAAGTTAAACACTGGGGTATAGAAGTAAAATGTGGGTATGAATATAATGGGCTGATTTTGTAAATTTGGGTTTCTTATTTTCCGAATGCTCCATAATCCGCTCGCAACATTTCTTCTCTCGCTCGCAACTCAGCGCTGTGCCTCGTCTTCTCTCTCGTCGCTCTTCAACTCAGGTAATCATCGATGCTCTGATTTTTTTCTCATGCGGTTTTTCATTGTTGATGGTGCTGAGTTAGGGTTTTATGAGTTCATAATTTTTATAGTTTGTATCGAACTTTACGTAATTTTTACTGTGGTGTATGATGAAGCTTTATACATATTTTTCCTGGCTTTAGTTGATTCTTATCTTGTTAGTCCATACAACGAATTGTTATCTGTATACGCTAATTAATTGTTGAAGTTTTTCAATTCTTCTTTTATTTGAATTGATTTTTTTTTCTTTATTCATGTTGGATTTCTTAGTAGTTAGGGTTATATATTCTTGGTCAAATATGAATGTTTCTCTATTTTAAGGAATGTATTTATTCCATCTGAAAGGTCGGCGTAGAGATTAGACTTTTAGTTCCATCTCTTAATCTGGTGTTTCGTATAGATTTCCATTGGGTTACTAGCCTTGTTTTCATTTGAGGGGGTTTGCAAATGATGGATCATTGAAGTTTCAAACACGAATATAGAAATCAGTAGGTCAGTACGACGATTAGATTTTTAGTTTCATTTCTTGATCCGATGTTTACTATAAATTTCCTTTGGGATACTAATGTTTTCATTTGATGGGGTATGGAGTGTTGGGCTTCAATGGAAAATATAGAAATCAGTGATTAGTTGAAATTTGTATAAGTAGGAATAGTGAGCGGTGAGTTATTGGTGAAAGGGTGAGTATCTTATTACAAGAGGTTTAGCTTAAATCCTCTGTGATTTCATATTCCTAGAGAGTTTAAAGGCTGTGACTTAAGAACATCTGGTGTTTATGTAAGACAAAAATGTTTGTATTACTTTGAAAGTTTTAAGGGTTTATATAATGTATATGTTACCAAGGTTAAGGAATGGAACTAATGAATGTAACTAGGCCAGTCAAACAAAACTCAACTCTGTTTTGTGGTTTATATTTTTTTTCTTAGGGTTCTCTTACACAATTTGGTAGTTTTATTATTGTAAAATATGGATTTTATAATGATGTTACGTAAATTATGCAATTTAGTGATTGTTGGAACTAAATCAGAAACCTCGAACTTACATATTGAAATTTTTTATTCCCATTTCGTAAATTTATCAAATCCAAACAGTTATTGGTAGGAGAAAAGTAGAAAATCTCAAAATTAAGTTAAATCCCGTAATCTGCTACACACACTAAAAAACCTAAACTCAATTGAAGCAAAGCATTCAGATATCTACACTACGTGTCTGGTCTTAAATTCAAATACACTTGGGCTTTTTGGCCTAGACCCATGTAGGCTAATGTTGAATGGGGTGGGCAAGTCCATTCCCATCTGAAATACTCATAATCCCCATTCTTCACAATCACAGACAGCAGGTTCCATATATATATTTTTATCTGAAGAGAAAAAGAGAGAGATGTCGGGTATGGGAGATGGATACGTGGGCACTGCCCAAGATGCAGTTCGGATCCGACGGCTAGAGAAACAAAGAGAAGCTGAACGTCGGAAAATTCAAGAGCTGAAAACCAAGTCTGCCACCTCCAATGGCCAACCCGGTCTCCTCCAATTTGGCTCCAGCACTTCTGAGGTTTCATACCACTTTCTTTTACTTTTTCTTCTTTCAATTTTCTTTATTACAATCACTAACTAACTAACCCCCCTTTTGATTTCACCATTTCAGATTCTTGAAACTGCTTTTAAGAAAGAAACTGTTGGTCTTGTCACCCGTGAACAGTATGTTGAGAAGGTATCTAAATATTATTATTATCCTTACCCCGTTCAATTCATTCATATGTCCATACTAATGTGAGTTTTGAATTTGAATATGTAGAGGGTTAACATTCAAAGTAAAATAGAGGAGGAAGAGAAGGAG
This sequence comes from Lathyrus aphaca, assembly GCA_963966055.1. Lineage (NCBI taxonomy): Eukaryota > Viridiplantae > Streptophyta > Magnoliopsida > Fabales > Fabaceae > Lathyrus > Lathyrus aphaca. The sequence goes on from OZ014521.1 coordinate 7,777,339, forward strand.
AAGCTTCAGAAGCAACTACAAGAGGAGGAGGAGCTTCAATTACAAAAACGCAAAAAGAGGAAGATCAAGGGAAATTCGAGACTATCATTTTCCGAAGATATTATTGACAATGATGCTCAGGAAGAGGAGGAGCCACATCAAAGTAGTAATATAGAAACAAATGGAGGAGTACGGTGTGGTAAGCTTGGTAAAGACCCCACCGTCGAAACTAGCTTTCTACCTGACAGGTGCGCCACCCTCTCTTCTATCTTCAATTCCCATTGTTCCTTTATTTGTTGCTTTGTTTGTTTCTCTAACGTTTGGGCATAGGAGTGCTGAGCATTTTGTTCAGTGAGCGAGAGGCTGAGGAGCAAGCTGAACGTGAAAGGCTGCGCAAACAGTGGCTCCGTGAGCAGGACCAAATTCGAAGTAAGTCTGCATACTGTTGTTTTATTATAATGTAGTTCTAAATTAAAAAAAAAAAAAAAAAAGGATAAATGGTTGAAAAGTATAGCTTGTGGAATATACTTGCTTAGGAAAGAAAATAAGTGTAATTGCTTATTTTCTTCTACGTGCTTAATTGCCTCTTAACTCTTGTTTATTCATGAATATATTGTTCCTGGGTACAGACGAGCCTCTTCAAATCACATACAGTTATTGGGATGGAACTGGCCATAGGCGTGTCATCCAGGTAAGTGAAGGCCATGTGCTTCGACTTACTTTTTAAGTCCTAAGCAAGTATCTATTGCAGATTTGCTATATGATATTACATCCCGGTGTATATATCATTTTGTAATTCAGGTACGCAAGGGTGACACCATCGGAGAGTTTCTTCGAGCAATTCAACAGCAACTTGCACCTGAATTCCGAGAGATTCGAACAACCTCGGTTGAAAATCTGCTTTATGTGAAAGAAGACCTTATCATTCCTCATGTACGAAGACCAAATTTGTTTATAATTTTAGCAAATCTACGTACATCTTTGTGTGCGGGCACACCCAATTTTTAATTCAATCATATGTTTTTTCTTACTTCTTTCCATGCATGTGCAGCAACACAGCTTCTATGAACTAATTGTGAACAAAGCGAGGGGCAAAAGTGGACCGGTGTGTTTCTTTTATTCTTTATTCTTGAATTGGTTGTGTTTATTTTATTTCCAAAGTTACGCATTCAAAATTTTCTACAAATAATACATTCATATAAGCATTCTATTCCTATTGAGAACACATAACTTCCTCACACAGTCACACCCTAATTAACATGTTTGTTTTTGGCTATGCTACAAAAAAAAACTAGTTCTCCCCCTTTAAATGGTTTTTAAATTGACAAAAGAGAATAGTTGAATTTTTTATTATATTATGTTTTTGCTGTTTGAGCTAATTTTTAATATGGCGTTAGAGCCGGTTTAAGGACTGCAATGTGGACATTTGACTCAGGCCCAAACTAGGCGTGAGAGTGAATGTTGAATATGAGTATCTGTTGGAGTTTGTTTGAAGTCCCACATTGCTTATAGATTTTTGGGTTGTTGTTCATATAAATATACGAGGGCAACCTCACCCTTTGAGCTAGCTTTTGAGGGATGAGATTTAGGCATATTTAACATGGTATCAAGAGTCTCGTTTAAGATTCAGTGGGTCACTTGCTATCAGGTTTCCACTATGACGCCCCGCCCCAATTTATTTCCATGTTCCAGATGTCCTGGGCGCGAGCACGTGTGTTAGGAGTCACACATCAATAATATATGGCATGAACATGTGCTTATAAGTTTGCCCAATCTTCACCCTAAAAGTCGGTTTTGTATGGTTGACTTAGGCCTAAACCACAATTCTTAACATCTTTTTACATTGCGTACAATTCAAAAGTTGGTTTTGTATGGTTGAGTTAGGTTTAAACCACAATTCTTAACATCTTTGTACATTGCGTGTTTAGATGACAAATGATTGAAGGAACAAGAGAGTTGTGACGAATCATATATAATTTAGTAGAAGGTGCGATGCAGAGATTAGTTTATAAGCTAAGTTTTTCTTCTTCTAAAGGTATAGGATTCTATGTAATAGGGAGGAACAATTGATAAGTCATTGCAGTAATGAATTAATTTTTCATGGTTGACATGAGAAAATTCATCCTACGCATGTAGAAGTGTCTTTAGCACACTAGTTGTGTTGAATGCTAACTTGTAGTTTTACTTTTGGTCTGTAATCTATATGGCTTTGATTTTGCTAGCGTTGTTTATATAGCTGCTGTTAAAACATTGCATTCCTTCTCCACTGCAGACAAAAATGTCATTCACATGATGTGATTAACTTGGAAGTGTTTGCTGATAATCCTCTAATGATTTGCAGTGAATTAACCTTATTAAATTTCATATATCTATACAGCTTTTTCATTTTGATGTGCATGAGGATGTGCGTACAATTGCCGATGCCACTATAGAGAAGGACGAGGTACATTTTCTACCCAGTCATTGCAATTACTTATTTGAATTTCAAGTTTACAAGATAATGAAAACTAGACAGACACGTGTTTGTCCCTGTCCCTGTGTGCTCTAGTAAACTTGTTTTCTATCTTTTTGCTTTTAGTCATCCTAATCAGTTATTTGCATCTCAATCAACAGTCCCATGCTGGAAAAGTTGTAGAAAGGCACTGGTATGAGAAGAACAAGCATATATTTCCCGCTTCAAGATGGGAGGTACCTTGTTTCTCTCTTCAATATACTCAGATTAGACTGTTTGTTCATGTCGTAGGCTCGTAGCAGCTTATGATTCAGTTTACAATTGTTTTAACCGTCTATTGCAGATATATGATCCAACAAAGAAGTGGGAACGTTACACCATCCATGGGGATTAAACTTTTGCTTCCAAATAACTATATTTGGTTTTACTGCTTCTGAGTTTTAATCTTTGGTTGGGCTGATTACGCCTCAAATCTCACCATGATAGTGCTGGTTCAATTAGTCAGATTTATAGCAATTCCAGTCTTTTAATCTTTATTACTATAATTTATCGTAGAAACTTGGACAATTAGTCAGATTTTTTGTTTTTTACATTACGTTGGAAATCTGACAGACCGGGCATCTAAAATATGCAGACTTTTTTTTGATGTAATGTAAGGTTTAATGGATGCTTTTTTGGCTTTAGACTTTTTCTTATTTTCTGTATATTACAAAGAGTGGCAAAACCTTTTATATTTGTGTTGGCAATGGACGGATAAACAAAAAGTATAGTTGTGTTGTTGGTTGTGTCCTCCCCATACATTTTTTTGTGTGTGTTGGCATCAAGAACTTGGATTTGATTGGTAAACGAATTCCCGTTTAAGGAACGAAAGTTCGGGAAATACCTTGTATAATGGAATGATTGGATTTTTAAAGAATTAGATTTGAAAAAAAATTTACAAGAAAAATGATAATTAAAAAATATTAATAATTATTTTATTAGAAGGATGTGCTTATTTTTAAGGGAAATTGCATTGACCTTTTCTAAAGTCTATTTAAATGAAAATGCGTTTATCTATTTTACTTCCAAAAAAAGAAGTTGCTAGACATTTTTTCTGTCTCACTTATGCCTTTGTTATTGAACAAAAAGACAATAATAGTGCAAACTATAACTGCAAATTAATAATTTTTTATAATAAAATTAGTTAAGACGCTTATCATTTTTTTTATTAAGCAAAAATTTAGGAGAATTGAGTTTGTAGATTAAGTTTCGACCATGTATAATAATAATTACAAATTAGTAATAAAAAGTAATAAGAATTGAATCTATCAATTTTTTATTGACTATTTTTTTTTTAAAAGTAGTTTAATGATTGAAATTCACTTTAAAAATAAACAAATAAAAATGGTAAAATAAATGGTATCGGATAGGACTTCAATGATAATAAATATGAGATGTTCCTTTTAAATATATGAGAGATGGGTATATTCAAAGAAACATCAAAGATTAATGTGATTTCTCCTTATACTTATTTATTGTTACTGTATTATTTTAATCATAGAACGTGATTATTTATTAATAATAATAATAATAATAATAATAATAATAATAATAATAAAAATAACAATATAAAAATATAGTATTTCAATGGAGACGGACTTTTTGTATTACAAAAAGGGAAGATAAATGGGCTTGTACTAAAGCCCAATGGGCTTGTACTAAAGCCCAATGAATGTAACCCAGAGGCCCAGTGTTACGGCATCAGTATTACAAAACCCTAATTATACAAAACGAAACGAAAAACCTAACGAGTTTTGTTCTCCGAGTTGAAAACCCAGAAGCGGCCGAAGCAGCAGAACCAGCGCAACAATGGTGAGTTTCTTTTCTTCTCCATCTTAAACACTGATTGAAGAGTAACAACGATTTCCGATTGAGATGAATTTGAATCTGGTTTCGATTTTCAATTTTTGCAGGCGGACGTTGAAGTCGATGCAGCAGCCGCAGCAGGGATTCCAAAGAAGAGAACGTTTAAGAAGTTCAGTTTCAGAGGTGTCGATTTGGATGCACTTCTCGACATGTCCACCGATGAGCTCGTCAAGCTCTTCAGTGCACGCGCTCGTAGAAGGTTCCAGAGAGGTCTCACCAGAAAGCCCATGGCTCTCATCAAAAAGCTTCGCAAAGCGGTACAATTAGATTTTCTTAATTTTCTTAATTTTCAACTAGATTCGATAACTCAGCATTATGCTAAGTCAATTAGTAACTTTCATTTTCATAATCTAATTTTTTTAATAGATTGTTGGTTTTGATGGATGTTTGACTGAATTTTTGGGATTGAGTAGTTTAATTAATGTATGTTCTTTAGTTTTAGGGATTCATTTGTCATTTTGTACTAGGTCAATTAGTCCCTTAACTTTTCAAAGTTGCAATTTAGTCCTTTAAATGCATAGGAGGTTATTCAAGTTAATATGCAATTCTTTTTTTTTTATAGGATGTTGATTTTGATTGATGTTTACTGAATATACTTTGATTTAGTGATTGTTTTTATTAATGTTATTCAATTTAGGGTTTTGGTTGTTATTTTGTGATTTTAGGTACTAATTTGTTTTTTTTAGATGTGAGCTGGCATGGTTGCTTAGTATTTTTAGGTCTGAAATGCTAATTCATATTGTTGTTCCTTGATTTGTGAATTGATTTTAGAAAGGGGGTCATTAATGTTCTTAAATTTAGGGATTCATTTGTTATTTTCTTAAATTTAGGGATTCATTTGTTATAGTGATATTGGGTACTAATTTGTTTCTTTTTAGGATATTAGCCGACATAGTAGTTCATTAAAATTTTTGGGGCTGAAATACTGATTCATATTGTTGTTCCTTGATGTGTATTGAATGTAGAAAAGGGAGGCACCACCTGGTGAGAAGCCAGAGCCTGTAAGGACCCATCTTCGTAACATGATTATTGTACCTGAGATGATCGGAAGCATTATTGGAGTGTACAATGGAAAGACATTTAACCAGGTTGAAATCAAACCCGAGATGATTGGGCATTACCTTGCTGAGTTCTCAATTTCATACAAGCCTGTTAAGCATGGTAGACCTGGTATTGGTGCTACTCACTCCTCCAGGTTCATTCCTCTCAAGTGAATTATTCTTTTTGGGAGGATACACTTGTACTTTGGCAGTTTATTTTGAAGAAAGAAACTTGAGATGATTTTGTTTCTTATGTTTAGTGCATTTTATTTTAAGTGCTTGTTAGTATAAACAATGTTTTGATAATGACTTAATTATTGAGTTTCAGCATTCAGGCTTATGTTTTGTTTGTTGTCTTAAGTTGTTCTTTTGCAATGTTTTATGCAATGATACTGAAATACTTGTTTTAAGTTAACATTTTGAAATTTTGATACTAGCTTTCATTTGTTTTGGTATTAGAATTTGCCAATGGCTCTCATTTATTAAGTATTAACGCCTTCTGATGTTTGGATTGGTTACTGTTATAATTGAATAATTCTGAGGTATTTATCGAATTCAAATAAGTCAAATGATTTTACTAACCTTTGGCAATGTTGACCCGAGCTCATTATTCTGCACAACAATATTGCATTGTTTCTTGGTAGGAAACTTATAATGGTTTCTTTGTTACATTCTTTGAGCTTTTTTTCGAAGTATTATAGTTTGTCTACATGTTCATTTTTTTCCCAATCAACATTACTCTGAATGTTCGTTTCAAGTTTTACTGAATGCAACCGAATTCAGCACTCAATTGAAACTAATTTTTTTTTTTGTAAGATTATTGTTCCAATTTATTTAATCTCAACAAAGAATCTAGAGACCAATTTATGATGAAGACACAAGTTTGATGTGATTTTAACTGTTTTGGAGCTAAATATAATATTTTTAGATATTAGATAGGTTTTCAAGATACACAACTGATTTTAATAGTCATTTGGTTTTTTAATTATTTATCATTTTAAAATATCATTGCATGTTAACTTATGTAATTACTTTACTAACTAGTATTAATAAGATTATTTTTTGTAAAGACAGTTTTGATGTGATTTTAACAGAGTTTTGGAGCTAAATATTTGATTTTTAGATTATAGATAGGTTTCATTCAAGATACACAACTGAGTATAATAGTCATTTGATTTTTTAATTATTTATCATTTTAAAATATCACTGCGAGTTAACTTATGTAATTACTATACTAACTAATATTAATAAGATTATTTTTTGTAAATAATACTCATTGTATCTTTAAAATCAACACAACTAATTTTAATTAATTTTAAGAGTTGCACCCTTTTGGTATGGTAGAAATAGAAAAAAGACAGTTCGTAGATAAACCTTGTTTGGTAATGAAGAGAAAAAAAAATTATCCAACACTTATACCCACACCCCTTTAATTTTGTGAATATTCTAAATTTACTCCTTTTTTTATTTATTTTTTTAAAATATTTTTTGTGTTAATTGTGTAGCCAAAAAAACTAACCAGATAATTTAGATAATTTAGGGTGTGTTTGGTTCAAATGACAGGGAGGAAAGGGAAGAGAATTTAGGGTGTGTTTGGTCAAATGAGGGGAGTGGAGGGAAGAGATTTTAATGGAGTGGAGGGAACGAAAGGGAGGTGAGAGATTTTTTTATTATATATAAGTGATTCAAAATATGGGTGTTCATTGGTTCGGGCAAATCCGAATCAAATCGGAATTCAAACCAAACCAATGTGTTTGGATTGGGCATTATTCCAGTTCGGGCAAAAGCCGAACCAAACCAATTAAAATCGATGTTAATTGGTTCGGGCAACGGATTTCTAATTTTCTACCCGTAAATTCAAACAAATAACAATCAACATAATTAATTCGTATGATAAATTTTTAATTTTAATTGAGTTATTACTTATTTATTTGAATGAAGAGAATAATTGTTAGAAATTATTAAGTAAAAACCATAATGAAAGAAATAAAGAGACATAGTCTCTAGTCATTTCCAATGAAAAACGAAACAACATTTTTTAAATTATCAAAAACATATCAACCAATGATGAACTATAGAGAAATGAAACATTAAAAGCCACAATCATTATAAATCAAACTCACAAATTGTAAACTACAAGTATCTATAAACCACAAACTTCTTTCCAAATCGCAAAACTTCACAAATTGCAAACTACAAGGTATCTGTAAACCACAAGCTTCTTCCCAAATCGCAAAACTTCAAATCACAAGTATCTACAAACTACAAACCTTCAATTTTATGTTATGGAATGAAGTATGAATATGCAATAAAATTGTTTTAAGTTACTAAATATTTAAGTGAAATACAACAATTATATGACTATGGTGGTCATAACATATTTAAAAATATGTGTGTCATGTGTTCAATATTTATTTTTCTTATTTTAGCGTGTAAACAAATAATTTAAAAAATATATTTTTGTATATTTATTTTTAATATATCCAATCAATCCAATCCAAACCAATCAATTATTTTTCAGATTTGTTTGTTTTGGACTTTATTGTAAAAATAAAGAAATTCAATCCAAACTAATCTAGAAGGCTTTACCTTACACCCCTACACTTAATCCCATACCCCCACATCTAATTTTTTTTGACCAAATTGCCCTTGTATAAATAGTTAAAAAATCAAATTTACTTTCCATTTTTACCATTCGTCTAAAGTTACAGAGAGAAAAAAAATTTCGATTTTCAGAAGTGTTTACCGGAAGACTATAAGTAAGTCTTCCAGTTTGATAATTTGTTTACCGGAAGAGTTTTTGAAAGTCTTCCGGTACCGGAAGACTTTATGAAAGTCTTCCGGTATGATGGGTTGGTTTTAAAATGACTACCGAAAGACTTTGATGAAGTCTTCCGGAATGATGCGTTTTTACAAAGTGTTCCGAAAGAGTTTCATAAAGTCTTCCGGAATGGTTTTTTCAAAAAGTGTGTACCGGAACACTTGAAGAAAGTCTTCCGGAAATTTATTTATTTTTAATTTATTTTTAATTTATTTTTAATTACATAATTGTTTTATTGTTTTTTTTTTCCAGTGGTGCGTTCACAAGGCAGAGATGGGAGGATACCAGTTCGATCGATGGGACGAGGCGATACGAGTAGGACACACGCAGACGTTGTTGGTACATCTGCAACTGCAGCAGACCCTGTGGGGTATCCTGGAGGTCCGTACGATACCAGTATTTTGGTTTCGTACGAGCATCATGTGGCCAGACGTGTATGGTTTGGTGAGGTAAGGAAATTATAATTATTTAGTTTTGAATAAAAACCGAAATTATTAGTAGCTATTGTATAATTTGTTTAATTTTATTTGATTTCAGGAGAGAGGGGCAAAGAAGGAATTAAAGGTGGCAGGACATGGGTTGAAGTTGACCCAAATGGTTCCACAACAGCTTCCACCGGAGATTGATGCTATCATATCTAGGTCCGGTTTAGCTTCCTTACAGAGATCAAGTTTGAAGAAGATCGATGCAAACTTGGTTTCTGCATTTGTGGAGAGGTGGCATCTAGAGACATCTTCATTTCACCTGCCGTTCGGTGAAATGACGATTACTCTAGATGATGTGGCATGTCTGCTTCATTTACCTATCAGGGGGTATTCTGGAACCCTCAAGCCATCAGTGGGTCGTTGACTACCTTGGAGTGTCATCGAGAGTGACACTATTCCAGGTTCGTGAGTGCAGAGGTTCGTACTTCAAGATAGAGTGGTTATATGATCGATTCGTAGAGCATCGAGCAGCTTCATCATGGGCATATGCGACCAGATGTTATTTGATGATGTTAGTGTGTTGCACGATCTTTGCGGATAAGTCGTTTACACTTGTGGAGGCACGATACTTGGCATTATTTAGGGACCTGAATGAGTTGTCCAACTATAGTTGGGCAACAGCTGCATTGGTTCCATTGTATAGGTTTCTTGGAGATGCGTCCATGTTTAGTTGCAAACAGCTTGGTGGTTATCCGACTCTCTTACAGGTATATATTTAAATTCAGTTTATTGATATTTTTTTTAGTCTAATGTTAATTTTATTATGTTAAAGTTATATATTTAAATTCAGTTTATTGATTTTCTTTTAAGTCTAATGTTAATTTTATTATGTTCATTATGTTATATTTAATTATTATGTTATTGTTTTTTTAACAGTGCTGGATTCATGAGTATTTTCCTACACTTGGGAAAAAAAGAGAGAATTGGATACCTGCTCAGAACTGTGGTCTCCCGCGAGCGATGAGATGGACATACAAACAAGGGGCGTTAAAGGTGGATGAGTTGCGACCTATTATGGATGAGCTGACACCGACCGATGTCATATGGAGGCCGTTCGAGGATCATAGAGTTCATCGTCTTTTTGATGAGATTTCTCTATATAGGGGTTGTTTGAGGTGGGGAGATACTATTGTTCCATACATGCCTGACAGGTGTCTTCGACAGTTTGGATACCATCAGTACATTCCACCTGCACCTATTGATCCTAGGATGGCTGGTGATATTGATGTTGAGTGGATTAGTTACATCCATAGCGTTGGCCAGGTGATTCGTTCGGCTGCACTGGCGACTACCCCATTTGAGGTAGAGGATGGATACCTTGAGTGGTATTATCGTGTTTCGCATCCTCGATTGGTACCTCCTACCCATGATGAGCCGCCAGTTGCATCTATTCCTGATTACGATGCGGGACCATCTGATCCTGCATGGGGTTGTGTGTCTACCTTGATTCATCGCTACCTTCAGCAGAATGCAGCTGAAGAGGATGATCCACATTTTGCTGATCTGTTTGCAGCTTTACGTATTGCTCGTTCACAGTGATGTATAGTTATGTTTATGTCATATTTTATTGATATTTTTTAGACTTTGTTTCTTAATATATTGACATTTGAACTTATATGTACGATCATATTTATGTTATATGTTATTTATAGTTTTTCGACTAAAAAATTGAAATTAAAATTTAATTCATGAATGTGAAATTAAAAATGAATAACATAGTGAAATTAAAATATATAATATAATTCATGAAAAAAAATGAATAAGATAGTTTATAATTCATAATGTGTTTGTAATATAGGCGTAAGTTGTTGCCAATGTTGTAGACGTGCAGCAAACCTACCATCCACAATGTTGCTGCTGGATAACGAAAGTTCTTCCAATCTGTTGTCACTGGTGGCAATGGAAATCCTTCTTTCATGTTAACCTATATTCAAAATTAAACAATACATTATTTAACATTACTCAAAGCATTTACTAATAATATCAAATTATAACAATGTTTACCTGAATCCAATGATTTGATTTTACAAATCCAATGCAATAAAATGAGACATTCGGTGAGAATGTAGTTGTCATAGGGAAGAAAGTCAAACATTCGACTCCTAAACAGACAAGTACCACGTTATACCGATTCACAATCACGTAACCCATATCTGGTAGAGTCAACCATTTATTTATTGGTTGAGAACCACTTCCCTCTATCTTCAAAGAATCTCTCACTTCAGCTAACCGATCAGCAAATAAATTGGCATATAAAGCTGATCTTTCATTATGTATAATTTCCAATTCTAAGTCCCGACGAACCATTGGCCAACCATCTTCAGCATAACCCCGCAATGAAGCAATCACTCTAAATCCACAATTACCATCTGACAATACGTTGACAACGTCATCAATAAATGACCTAATATGATAAGGAAATTGAAGGATGAACCGTTTAGATGATTGTGAAGTTTGTGATAATTTTAACTTCTTTTTCACAGGTTGTGATGGTTGAGATGGTTGAGATTTCTTTTTTGAATTTTGTGATGGTTGAGATAGTCGTTGTGAAGATTGTGATGCTTGATCAACATATTCATGATACGAAGGATCCCTGTAAACATCATACCCTTCAGGTTTTTTGTCTTTTTTCTTGACTCCACCTTTTGTCTTTATTTTTTCAGGTGGTGCTAACAAAGAAGTCGTTGTGGGAAATGCAAGTTCATAAACCCTACTATGTAATGCCCTTCTTCCAACAACATCTTGTGACCTATACCTTTTCCATAACTTATCCATTGCAGATTTCATACCCACATCTGATTCCTCATCTAAGTCTTCTTCCAACTTAATTTTCATACTTAGTTTCCTCCAATGTACATGCACAGCCTCAATTGGTATTGTAATACCACTAATTCTATACCCTGCCAACTCACACGCGCAAGGTAATCCATAGGTTGTTCTAAGAGTACATCAACATTTGTCCTTGTTAGTTCCAATATAATCAATTCTAGTTAACTCTTCAGCAACGCGCCTCAATGCAGCTCGCGACACTGAAGTACGTAAATATGTGTAAAATGGACTTGAATAGACATGTGCAACTTCATACACACTCTTTTGAAAAGAAGCTCGAATGTTGCTAATTTGTATCTTTAAGTTGTCATTCATGGCCTCCCAACATTTGACCATGTCACCTATAGTGTTTCCCAACATCTGCTTTAACTTCCAATGAGCAGACGCAACCCTATAATAATACATATTTAAACTAAGTAAGAAAAATACAAAATTCACAAAAAGTATATTTTGGGATCTAAATTAAAACATACCGATTAGTCGTCGTGTTACCCATATGTAGGACTCGATTAATCCATGCGCAAACAAACCTTTATCTATGTGGTGTCAACCATGTGTCGTTCACGTACTCAAAAAATTTAGGACAATCAACACACTCTTGCTTAAGTTCTTTTAAATGTTGAGCATATTAAACCTCATCACTAGCCCATACAACATCCGTCCATAATTTGCCAATTGACTCCTGCATATCAGTAGCCACTAATAGTTTCCTTTTTGCACCAACATTTTTGTTAATGTGAAACTGACATAGCAAATTATTTGTCCGTGGAAACACAGTCTCAATGGCTTTCATCAAAGCAAGATCTCTATCTGTCATCATCACTTGTGGAAATAAATCTTTCTTCACAAACAATTGTTTAAGCTTATCTAACACCCAACAAAAAGTCTCAGTCTGCTCAGACTCAATATACGCAAATGCGACAGCAAAAGTCAACTCGGTTGATGTCATGCCAACAATTTCAAACAAAGGTTGCATGTATTTGTTTGTCTTATAAGTGCTATCCATAACTAACACAATAGGAAACATATTCAATAACTTAACTGAATCTGGATGTGCCCAAAATATATCTTTAATAACTTCAGAGTCATCTCTTTTTCTACTCCAATAAACATAACTTGCAGACTCGATAAGCTTAAACAAATGTTGTATCTCACTTCTAGGACCTCTTATCTCTTTTTCCATCATACTCTTCTGCTTGTATATTTGCGTGATCCGAGTGACACAATCTGGATCTCGCTCGTACAAGGAATGCAATATATTTCTAGGTGCAACCTTTCTCTTTGTTAAATCAGCAACATGTTGCTTCTGATCCGCTGTCAACCTACCAACAAATGAGTGACCTTCTAATCTATCAGGTAAATCATGGTTATGAACACCACATTTTACATCAATCTTCCATCCAGATCCATCTTTTGTCGGAGTTGACCTGATCTTAAATGGACATCCGCATTTTTTGGTCGCACTTTCTATTCCACTACGAATATCCTTGTATTTCCCACCTTTATCGCAACCAAATATTATTTTGTTACTTCTTCCTCTCTTGCCTGTTTGTGTATCTGAACGAGTGATGATGACCGTCACTTTATTTCGTAATCTGGTGTCTTTAACCCATCTTATCACCTCATCTCGTGTACCAAATATCTCTGACGTTGTAAATACATCTGATGTATTCACACATATCGGTTCTTTTTCGTATAAAGGTACTGCACCTATAAAATAAAAATATTTTTTTAAAAAAAGAATTAAAAGAATTAAAAAAAAATTACAAACCGGAAGACTTTATGTAAGTCTTCCGGTATTGTATTTCTTACAATACCGGAACACTTACATAAAGTCTTCCGGTACACATATTCAGAGATACCGGAAGACTTAATAAAAGTCTTCCGTTTCGGAACACTTTTATTAAGTCTTCCGGTGAGCAAACATTACAATACCGGAAGACTTACACAAAGTCTTCCGGTATGTTAATTAACGTACCGGAACTCATCTTAAAAGTCTTCCGGAACGTGTTTTTTGGGACCAATTTTTACTATAATCTGACGGTCTGACACAAATGGTAAAAAAAATAAAAATAAAATAATAATATAATAAAATATAATAAGGTTAAAATGGGCATTTTGAAAAAATTGTAGGGGTAAAGGTATGGATGTAGGGGTATATGGTAAAGCCTTCACCAATCTATTTATTTTTCATTGGTTCGGGTATCGGATTCTCTCGAAACTGAATCAAACCGGCCCGCAAACACCCGTAATTCAAATGGGGAAGGGGAGGGGAGGAAGAGGAAGAGAGAAATTTTAATTAAAAATATATTTGATTCACGAGGGAAAAGACAAAGATTTTATTAATATTTATATTTGTATCCTCATGATATAACTAATATAATATTTAGAGTTGAAAATTTCATAAATAATATTTTGACAATAAAATTTGTAATATTAAGTAATTAAAAACATTATAGTTTATCACATAATGTTAAAAAATTGAATATGATTCGTACTATAAATAAACTTAAAAGTAAAAATTATAAAAGAAAAAAATCAGTGATTATAATTTATACTAAGTAAAAAAATGAATATAAAATAACTTACTGGTGAATAATTATTTTAAGTCTTTGGAAGCAATAAAGAAAAATCAAATAAATATTAGAGAAACAAGAACACAAAAAGTGTGATTTTGAGGGATTTTGCTTTCTCTCTTCCCTTACTCTCCCCTCTTAAAAATTGAACCAAACACATTTCATTAAAAATATTTCTTCCTTTCCCCTTCTCCCTCCATCTACCTCAAATCAAACACACCCTTAAGGTAAAGAAATTCGGAGTGTATTTTAATCAAATAAAAAAATGTAAACAATTGAAATCCGGTTGTTGATTTATCAAATTGGATGTTTTGTATGTTAGTTATCTGGTTCACAGAATACTTCCAGACAAGATTGAGATACGTTTTTCGGTTTGTGATTTTTTAAGTTCTGGATAACTTGCATTGAAGAGTTACGTTTTTATTTTTTTAATAATCAGATTTCTTGTCACTAAGAGATCCGGAACAAGTTTTTATTTATTTATTAATTTGTCACACTTATGTTAGCAGACATGTACATTCCTTTAATGATATGCAATAAAAACAAACATGTATAAATACGTCTGAGATATTCTTGACTATAGAAAAATTTACTACACGAGAAGATGTGACTAGGTGGATTATGGAGGTTGAAATCTAAAATATAGTTAATGTTATAATAACTCGTTCGGACACCATAACTAGCAAGAGATGGAGAAGTGACAAAGTTATATTTGGTTGTGGTAGAGGTGGAAAATACAAAGAATGAGATAGTGAAACACAAAGTGCTACCAAGAAATGTGGTTGTCCGTTCAAAATTAGGTCAACACCGTCAAACGATGCTTTTGGTTAGAATATTGACGTAAAATATGGACTTTACAACCATGGTTTATCAGATAGATTTGAAGGTCATGCATTTGTAAGTCGGCTTAATATTGGTGAACAACAACATATTGTTGATTTGACAAAATGTCATGTTCCACCAAGACACATATTATAGTCATCGCAAGAACGAGACCCGAAGAATGTAACTTGAATCACCCAAATATATAAACATAAGAGTAAGATTCAGAAAAACATCAGGGATCCTAGAACGGATATGCAACATTTGTTTTGGTTGATCGAGGAATATGATTATGTTTATTGGAGTATGAAACAAGATGAGTTAGAAGTTGTGAGAGATATCTACTATAATCGGTTTTCGCCGACACTTTGAGGTTCTTATATTTTCCAATTAATCTATTTCCTTTCAATTCTGTTCTTGATATGTTGTTTGCTTAATTAGATTTATCTAAGGTTAGATTGATTTATAGTTTTCTTGATAGCTTTATTCTTTTCTTTTTTGTTGTGTTTGTTGATTTTCAGGGTTGCAATACCGGTTGCAGTATAGTGATAAGTTTTCCAACCTTTCAGGTAAGTTGGAAGCTACTATTTCGATTTGCTCCTAATTTTTTTCTAGAAAATTAGAAATAAATTGAAGAACAATACTCTTTTAGAATAAAATTCTAAAAGATTTCGATCCTCAAAATCGCAAATTTTGCGTTTTTCTATTTTATTTGATTTATTTTCTCTTTTCATTTTTTCAAAAAAATATGAAATTTTTTGTACGAGCTTTATTTGATTTAATTAGATTTTTAGCGTTGTTTTTATATTTTTTAGATTTTATTTTAATCGCTTTTCTATTTTTCCATTCTTTTTAAATCTGCAGTGATTTTATTTGATTATGTGTTGAAATTTATAATCATATCATGGCTGATCAAAGAACTCTGAGAGAACTGGTTGCACTTGTGAATTATAATTCTTTATGTATTGAATATCCTGATGTTGTTGATGCACCTTTCGAATTGAAATTTGATTTAACACACTTGTTGCCAAGTTTTAATGGTTTTGCAGGTGAGGATCCGAATAAGCATCTAAAGGAATTTCAAGTTGGGTGCTATGCACCTTCAGAACTTTCACTAGAGGACCTTGTCAAGCAAATGACTGCAAATAATCTCTAGTTTCAGCAACAAACAGATTATAGTCTTCAGGTTTTGCAAACACAACTTGACCAACTTACCACTTCGATGAATGTCATGCAGCAAGCTCAAGGATCAAACCAACAGCCTTTGGAAGAACATTATATTTTTCAAATAGAGTTGCCTTTTGAAACTGTTGATGATACTTGTATTAATTTGTTTGCAGCTGATTTTCCATCATTGTCTGATTTTGATGATGTTTACTCTTGTGATGTTTGTACTGACACTAAATTTTTTTATGTTTGTGCTGAAATTGAGGTTGCCTTGCAAGTTGATATTCTTACTGCATATGAGGTTGAAAATGAAGTTGTTCATGTAAATGAAGCTCTCGACACCCCGACTTTCCGGAACACACCATCCATCGAGAAATCACCCTCTTTAGAGCTGAATCATCTTCCTAATAATTTATTTGAATTTGTGCAGGAAGAGAAATCATTACATGAACATAAGAAGGGAATTTGATGGACTTTGGTTGACACTTGTGATATTAGTCCATCCATGAGTATGCATAGGATCTCAATTGAAAATAGAACAAAAGTAGTGAAGCAGCCCCTTAATCCTTTGATTCTTAAAGTTGTAGAAAATGATATCACTATCACGTGCACATTCAACACTTTTACTTATCGAAGATTCTTCTTTGATCCTAGAATAAAAGGAAAAGACACTAATAAAAACTTTAAGATTAATGGATACTACTTAAAGCTACTCTACGAGATCCCCACTTTAGAAGAAGAGACTATAAAAGAACTCTCTTTAGGAAATGTTGCTTATTTGATCACTTATCCACCTTGACTACTCGGGTGTGTTCTTTCCTTTCTCTCCCTCTTATTTTATATTTATGTCCTTTCATTGAGGACAATGCTTGTTTTAAGTGTGGGGGAGAGAATAATTTATTTTCTTTGTTTTTGTTTCGTTTTTGTTTGTTTTGTTTTGTTTTGTTTTGTTTTGTTTTAGAAACACTGGATATTTTCCCCCCGAAAGTTTTAGGCTATAGATTGTTTTGAGGTTAGTTTTGGAGACTTGGAAAAACTTCACAAGATCGGTTTCGTTTTAACACCTTAAGTCTCCTGAATATGGAAATCATTTTGAATACTTTTTATGCCATAGCCTTGAGTTCTCCTCCTTTAATAGCTCTTAAGTAGTTTATCAAGCAGTCAGCATCATCTAAAAATCATACACTAAGTAATTGAGTTGATGCAAATAAGTGAATGATCCCGTTCTCAATAAGAAATCTAAATAGGAATCCGCCTTTTAAGTTAGGTGACCCTCATCCGATCATTTAGCCTAACGGATGCGAAACCTTCAAAAAAATGTTGTTGCTCAAGTAACTTTAAAATATTGACAAGATATGGATCATAGTCACTAACAGACTTATTTACCATGTATATGAATAGATAACGAGCTTAATATGATTGCGCTAGAATGAAAGAGAGAAAAAAAGGAGGATGAGTAAGTTAAGATTATGCATAATAACATGATTCAAAATGGTTTGTATATGATGGAGGCTTATGACCGCACAATTGCGGATTTGTGTTCTTACGATATCCTTAGTGTGCAAGATTAGTACCTATCGATGCTTTCTTAATCGAAGAAGAGTTTGTAGCCTAGAATGAGTATCTGAATGATGTTGTGTTTCTTGAGTCTTGAGTTTATTTTTGCTCGGAGTGCAAAAATTCAAGTGTGGGGGAATTTAATCAGTGCATTTTAATGCACATTCTACCATGTTTGCACTTAAGCATTTCTTTGGTTTTCTTTGTTTGTTTTTATATTTTAATTTGTTTTTCTATTTTATTTTATTTTTGGCTTAATTTGATTTTCGTACTTAATTTTCAGCTTTAACAGCGTTTACGGAAATGATCATAACCGGAGTTCCAGGAATCTGATTGAGGCGTTCTACCAGTCGACGGAAAGCTAAGAGAGAGAGAGATACAACTTTCGTGTTGGAGCCGAAGTCAGATTCAGAGTCATATTTTCTAGAATTTCGTTTGAAGCTGTTGCATTAGTTTTATTTAGTTTCAGGTCATTTAGAATTGGGCCTGGGTTATGTATTTGACCGAGTTGGGTTGTAAACGTTTTTTTTTTGTTTTGCCATATAACCCAGCAGCCGCAACTGTTCACAATACACTTTTTACGATTTTATTTTCTTACTTTCGAAGAGACGAATTATGGAGAACTAATTTCAAGGATTAATCTACTGCAATCGGTTTTCGCCGACACTTTGAGGTTTTTATATTTTCCAATTAATCTATTTCCTTTCAATTATGTTCTTGATATGTTGTTTGCTTAATTCGATTTATCTAAGGTTAGATTGATTTATTTCGATGATTGTATGTTCCTATACTTTAATCGCGTTTGCTTAATTCGCGTATGATTATCGTGTTTGCTTAATTCACGATTGATATATTTCATCTGTTTGCTTAATTCGGAAATTAGGAATATTTATCATATAATATCACTTATGCTTGTTTGATTGTTATTATAATAGAAAAGGGAATAGAGTCCGCTTAGGAATTGGGAATTATTTGGGAATTATTTGGGTCGATGATAAGTTGGGAAATCAAAACAGCAGATTAACCGTTTCAACTTATTTTGATAATCACTTAATTTAATCAGTTTTTATAATTCGACCTTAAAATCAACCCCCCATTAATTGTTACTATCATTAGTTAATAAGATCAAGAATCCTTTTGAGACGATTCGAGTCATTGTCGCTATACTACATTTTCAAAAATTACTCGTTTTTGATCTGTGCGCGACACGCAAATCACTTTGTTTGCGGCATTACAGGTTGACAGTAAACATGTGAGTGTCGAATTACCTATTGTCAGTGAATTTCTTGATGTGTTTCTAGATGACATTAGTGATTTGCCACTAGAGTGTAAAGTAGAGTTTACAATGGATTTGCTACTAGGTACTAGTCCAGTATCGATGACTCCATATCAGATGTCAGCTTCAGAATTGAGTGAGTTGAAGAAACAACTTAAAGACCTCCTTGAGAAGAAATATGTTTGTCTAAGTGTTTCTCTGTAGGGTGCTCTAGTGTTATTGGTTAATAAAAAGGATGATAGCATGATGTTGTGTGTCGACTATCGACAATCGAATAAGGTGAATATTAAGAATAAATATCCACTTCTGAGGATTGATCATTTGATGGATCAGTTGGTTGAAGCTTGTGTGTTTAGTAAGATTGATTTGAGGTCAGGTTATCATCAGATTCAAGTAAAGGCATATGATATTCCGAAGACATCTTTCATAACTAGGTATGGTCACTATGAATATAATGTGATGCCTTTTGGTGTATCCAATGCACCTGGTGAGTTCATGGAATATATGAATCAAACCTTTCATGAGTATTTGGATAAGTTCGTGGTGGTTTTTATTGATGAAATCCTAATTTATTCAAATTCAGAAGAAGAACATGATGGGTATCTGAGGAATGTATTGCAAGTGTTGAGAGAGAAGAAGTTATATGCTAAGTTGTCGAAGTGCGAATTCTGGTTGAAGGAAGTAAGTTTCCTTAGACGCGTGATTTCTAGTGGTGGAATTTTAGTGGATCCTTCAAAGATTGATGCCATATTAAAGTGGGATACTCCGAAGTCTGCTACGAAGATCAAAGGTTTTCTTGGTTTGGCCGATTATTACCGAAAGTTTATAGAAGGTTTTTCTAAGTTGCCATTGCCTCTGACTCAGTTGACTCGAAAGGGTCAGGCTTATGTGTGGGATGTTGCGTGCGAGAAGAGTTTGTTGAGTTAAAGAAGAGATTGTCGACTGCTCCAGTATTGATTTGTCTAATCATAACGAATCTTTTGTGGTATACTGTGATTCTTCGAAGATGGGTCTTAGTGGCGTGTTGTTTCAAAATGGTCAAGTAGTTGCCTATGCTTCTAGACAGTTGTGTGTTCATGAGAGGAACTATCCTACCAATGACTGAGAACTAGAAGCCGTGGTTTTTGTGCCAAAGATTTGGATACACTATCTGTTTGGATCGAGATTTGAGGTGTTCATCAATCATAAGAGTTTGAAATACTTGTTTGATCAGAAAGAACTAAACACGAGGCATAGAAGATGGTTAGAGATATTGAAAGACTTTGATTTTTATTTGAGTTACCACCCTGGTAAGGCTAACGTGGTTGCATATGCTTTGAGTAGGAAGACTTTGCATATGTCGATGATGATAGGTGAAGAACTTGAGATGATTGAGCAGCTCGGAGACACAAGTTTGTTCTGTAAGACTACTTCTGAGAGTGTGAAACCTGGTATCTTGAAATTGACTAATGGTATTATGGAAGAGATTCGTTTAGAACAGCAATCAGATTTTAAGTTGGTTGATCAAATGACTTTGATTAACCAAGGTAACAGAGGAGAGTTTCAAATAAATAAGAATGGTATAATGAGGTTTCGAGTATCGTGTCAGATAGAGATCCACGGTTTACATCGAGATTTTGGAAGAGTATACATGATGCTTTGGGAACCAAGTTGAGGATGAGTTATGCTTATCATCCGCAGACGTGCGGTCAAACAGAACAGACTATCCAATCTTTAGAGGACTTGTTGAGGGCTTGTGTGTTGGATCATGGAGGACCGTGGGATAGTCATTTGTCATTGATTGAGTTTACTTATAAAAATAGTTTCCATGCGAGCATTGGTATGGCTCCATATGAAACATTGTATGGAAGACGGTGTAGGACTCCATTGTGTTGGTATGAATCAGGTGAGAGTGTTGTACTTGGACCTGAGATTGTGCAAGAAACGACTGAGAAGATTAAGATGATTCAGGAAAGAGTGAAGACTTCACAAAGTCGTCAGAAGAGTTATCATGACAAGAGGAGGAAGACACTTGAATTTCAAGAGGGAGATCATGTGTTCTTGAGGGTCACTCCAGTGACTGGTGTTGGGAAAACTTTGAAGTCTAGAAAGATGACTCCGCATTTCATTTGACTGTATCAGATTTTACAAATGGTCAGAGAGGTGGCATATCGGATTGCATTACCACCGTCACTTGCGAATTTACATGATGTGTTTCATGTGTCACAGTTGAGGAAGTAAATTTCAGATCTGTCGCATGTGATTCAGATGGATGATGTTCAGGTAAGGGATAATTTAACTGTGGAAGTTTCGCCGGTAGGGATAGATGGTAGAGAGATGAATCAATTAAGAGGTAAAGAGATTTCCTTAGTGAAGGTATTGTAGGGTGGACCAGCTGGTGATAGTTGGAATTGGGAACGTGAAAATCAGATGAAGGAATCGTATACGGCGCTGTTTGCTTCAGGCACATTTTCGAGGACAAAAATTCTTAAGTGGGGGAAAGTTGTAACACCTCAAAGTTAATTTGATCTAATTGTTGTGTTTGTTGTGAATTTTGATGAATTGTTGATGATTTGATGTTTTGTGGAGGCATGAGTGTGACTTAATATTTTGATAATATTAAGATATTAAGTATAATGGGTTTATTTAATTAAATTGGGAGAAATTAATTTAAATAAGAGGAGTTAGAGGACAAGGATATTATGTTCTTTTAGTAAAGGTTAAGTGAGAGTAAAAGAGGAAAAAACTAAAGAGGTCCTAAGGGTAAGATTGAGTATTGACTTAGAGGGTAAAATTTGGATTGTACGATCATTTTGGAATGATCATACTTTTGCAGAATGGCTGTGAATCGTGCTCTTGCAGATGCGGTAGCTGCACTTGCTCAGGCTACGACACAGAACAATGTTCCTGATGAGTTTCATGCCTTGGGGGTATTCCATGTTTCATAGCTTCGAAAGTATGTTTTGGATCCGTCTCATGTGATACTGATGGATGAAATTGAGGTAAGAGATAATCTTACGGTTGAAGCATTACCAGAACGTATCGATGATCGCGAAGTAAAGCAGTTGAGAGACAAAGAAATTGTTCTCGTGAATCTAGTATGAAGAGGTGTTGTCGGTGGAAACATGACTTGGGAATTGGAGAGTAAGATGCAAGAATCGTATCCAAGTCTATTCTCATTAGGTAAATTTCGAGGACGAAAATATTATAAGTGGGGAAGAGTTGTAATGCCCCGATTCAATCGTTAATTATTTATTTGATTAATTGGAAGTTGTTGTCTGTTGTGTGAATAATAGAGATTTATATGTGTTGTTGTGTCGTATTGGTGGTTGCATATCCTTAGTGAAGGGTAATGACATTGTGATGTAGGTTGGTGTGTTGAGTAAAAAGAATTATATTATTTTAATTTAATATAAGTTTAATGATTATATTAAGTGGAAAGGACATTATGGTGATTAGATAAGAGGTTGGTGGGAGCAAGATGGAGATTCCAATATTAAGGTTCTAAGAGTTATGTTGAGAATTTTGAGAAGGAGAATAATTCAGTTCGTAAAACTGATCGTGGAATTGAGAAGAGCGTGAACAGAAGAAATAAAGAAGGAAGCTAGGACAAGAGTTAGAGGAAAATAATTTCGTCAAGAGAGAAATCGTCTGTCGAATCAAGGTAAGGGTGAGTTTTCTTTCATCTTATAAGGGTAAAATAATATGGGTATTGTGTAGAGAATCATTAGGTTGCAATCCATGGGGATTGGGGAAAAGTTTGATGAAGATGTATGATAAAATGATTAGGTTATCTTTTAATTAGTATAATTAAATTATATTTTAATTAGTATAATTAAATTAGTTCTTTTTTATTTAGGTTTATTTTTATTTTATGTTTAATTTTAATTCGGCTACTTTATTTAGTTTATGATAATTAGCTAATCTTAATTTTTTATATATTTATAATTAATCTAGTTTAGATAGTTTGATTAGATTTAAGTTTAATTTGTTCTTTAATGATCTTTTCTTGTCCCAAGTCATACTGCACATAGTACCAACAAAAACCATACTATCGACTAGCTTATACACTATCAGCTAAAACCCCTGCACCAGCCTGCATCCCTTACTCTACAAGCTTGCTCAAAGAATACCATCCTACAGACAACCCACCACAAGCCAAAACAATGATAAATTATTTTTCTCATTTAGCAAAGCAAAAACCTGGCAACAAAAGGCTTTTCTGCTACACTCTCAAACAAGCTTTCATGCCAAGACAATCCAAAAATACCAGCTGTAAAACCTACACTAGAAAAAGACATAACATAAAGAGGACAAACATGTGTGTACAGAAAAAAAAAGAGTTTACTTTGAAATAAAAAAGCAGAGAGTTCGTATGGGGAGGAGGAGAAAAAACAAAAAACCTCAAGAGTTTTCATAACACAAACCTTCAGTTACCAAATTCATCACCCTCCAACTACATTCTAACCACAACAACCCAAAATTCACCTGCAAAACCAATAATCTCTTTCCAACCACACACATACTCCATTTTTTGGCTTGCTTCCAAGAGATCATATTCTTTCATCTTCAAATATCCTGTCTACAATTTTCAAACCATACCTTAACCTTACAATCCCTAAGAGTTCCAACAACATATACCATCACCATTAACACACAATCACATTGTTGTGGACAACAACAACCACTCCACTATCTTAGTCATCACTATATCCACCACTATTACATATTCCGTTGAGTTTCTCGATGTGAAGAAGAAAAAGAGATACTGAGAAAAACAGAGCCGTAAGATGCGTGAAAGAGAGACACACCACCACGAAAAATCAAAATCCTGAAGGTGAAAGAATTATACACGAAGGAGCGTGAGCTAGAGATATAGAGTACATCGACAGAGAAAAAGAAACAAAACAGAAACGTCACGAAAGTGATTCTCCACCGAGAATAGTGATTTCACCCGAGTTCGTTGATTCCGCCGGGAAATCTCCTCCGGTTAGGTATGCCATGCTCATTTGATTTTCTCTTATTGCTCCGTCGTGTTTGATTATCCTATTCTGGGTTCGTTTTGCTTCGATTTTGTTTTTTCGTTAGAAAGAGAGTGACAGGGAGATAACACAGAGAGAGTGGCGAGAGAAAACGAGTCGAGGAAGAGGGATGATGGTGATATATATATATATATATATATATATCAATTTTTTTGTTTTATATACACGTTGTTTTCGGATACATGTTATATCTTTACACAAACAAAAAAGGTAGTAATGTAGTATATGTTATATCTTTACACAAACAAAAAAGGTAGTAGTAATGTAGTATTAACCGCAAATCATAAAAAATAGAATGTATTAATATCTAGAAAAATCCAAAAAATATCAAAAGTATTTTATTTAATTTTATTCAACTTTTATATTTAATGTTAATTAATCCTATTAAATATTTAAATTTAATTTAATTGATTATTTTTATTATTTATCCTAAAAATCCAAAAATATTTTCTTTTACTTTTATTAAACTTTTCATTTTCATTTTTTATTTTATTTTAATACGTAGGTTAAATTAATTTCTATTTGTTAATTTTTCTTTAAATACATCTATAAAAAAGCAAAAATATATTTTCTTAATTTTTATGATAAATTTTGTTTAATCTTAGTATTTCTTTTTAGGTTCTAGTTCGTTTTTTAATTTATTTATATCTTTCTTGGTTAATTCTATCAATTTTTGTTTAATCTAAAAATCGAAAAAACGTGTTACTTTCTTAAAATGTGTTTACTTTATAAAAAGCCACAAAAAAATATTAACACTTATCTTCTTTCCTTAATTTTAAATATTATTATAAGAAAATAAAAAAAATTAATACATTTATTATCTTTCCTAATTTTTAGATATTATTAGAAAAATCCCAAAAATATTTTATATCTTGATTATTATGTATTTTCTTTGCTAGTTTAGTTAGTTTATTAATTTAGTGATAGATATTAAAAAATACCAAAACATCTTTTTTATTTACTTTAATTTTGTTATTTTATTTCTCTTTGTTAATTCATTAATTAAAAAACCCTAAAATATATTTATAGTCATTTTCGTTTTAGATAGTTGTTAGGTAGTTTAAGATAGATCTTTCTAAGTGTGTTCCATTAGTGTGAGATAGTGAATTTAGGTTTATCTCTTAGTGTGACTTTTTAATTTAATCTTTCGATATCTTGGTTGTATGCACGCTTGTTTGTATTTATTTTATTTCGCATCATGACCATATACTTGTTAAGATAAAATTGAAATCGCACACCTTTGAGACTTTGATTTTTTAAGATAATAATCCTTGGTCCAACTCCGAGTTGAGTTCACATACACTTCACTCACACACGTAAGTCGGTCGTTCTACGATCGCCATCGGCACAGTCTTTACACTTTACAGCTTTCCAACTTAAGCAAATTGATGCATCGCGTTTGTCTTCCACCCCCGCATTCTCGATCCATATATCGAGTCATAACCTAGTTACTAAGCCTTTTATCTTATACACTTCCATGCACTTTATTTATTTTTACCATGTTTATTTCATCTGCAAGTAGCAACCTTTGCCTAGTCTTAGGAGCTTGCACCTTTCCCTAGGTATAACCAACCCCCGAACCTTAGATTCTCCACAATTTGGATTTTTTTACGATCTTTTTCCCTTTCCTTTTGGATTAAATTAAAGTCGGTGGTGAACATTAATATATTGCGATTCAAGCTCATTCAATAGCTTGGTATCCGATTCTCACCGCGACATATGTATTGGAAGACTACGTGCTTGTTTTGTAGTATGTTAGAAGTAATTATGTAAAAACATGAGTTAACATGTATATGTGTGTTGTTGTCATTGTTATTTGTTGTTGTTGATGTTGTTGCATGGTGTTGTTGATGTTGTTATCTGTTGTTGTTGATGTTGTTGCATAAGGTCATTGTTGTTGTCGATATTGCATATTGTCATTGATGGTGCATGACATATGCATAGTTTTGGGATGGTGTACCAAGGTAGGGTAACAATGTCCATCCAAATTCCACGAGGGAATCTTTGTTGGTGCGGTCATGAAATAGGGATCGTACGTGACCATGAAACAAGGGTCGTGAGTGTGATCATGAAATATGGATCATATGGACCATGAAATAGGGGTCGAGAGTTCTGACGAGAAATGGATCATGAAACAAAGATCGTTAAATGGTACCACATGCATTGAGTCTGGTGGAGTCGCGTTTGCATGAAGTAGTTAATGGTTTTGCGTGATGTTGATATGTGTGTTAGCGTGAATATTTATTCTGTTGATTGATTGAAGTGGTGAATACTTGATGATGTTTATCTCTTATTTGTGTTATTTTTCTCTTTTATTGGTGTAAGTATCTCACCCCTTATGTTTGAATGTTACCTCTACGTGGGTAACGTGCAGGTGATCAGGAGTAGTAAAGTCCGTTGTTAGTAAAGTCGGTTCACTTCACATTAGAAGAGTCGACTCTGATACGTAACTTTGGGGAGTTGGGAACAATGTTCAAATTTTTATGTTTTAAGTCAAAATATTAAGTATTGTTGAAATATTATGTTTATTTTCTTTAAAACATTCTGATACATGAATAATTTCTTTTGTTACGTATCGTTTGAGCTAGATTTTGAAAGTAATGTAACATTTGAATTCCGATTTCAATTTGGTTACTCTGATTTTTAATTAAAATTTTACGGGGAAATACTTGGGTGTTACAACTTGTAAGGAGTTTCTTATATAGATGATTGGGGGGTAGTATGATGTACCCAAAGTACTCCAATAAACTCTTATACACAATTTTCGTTCACTCGATCAAAACATTTTCTTAAATCATTTAGAATGATCTTATTTGCCAACTTTACTTGACTATTGATGTGTGGATGTTTCACAGAGGTGAATTTTAGCTTGATACCAAATTCGCTACAAAATTGTTGCAGTATTTGACTTGTGAACTGAGTGTCATTATTTGTGGTGATGGAATATGGAAGTCCATGTCGACATATTAATTTTTTATAATAATATATCCTTATATTCTATAATAATGATGGAAAGAGTTTCAACCTCCATTTATTTATAAAAATAATCTATAGTAATAGCTATGAATTTGAGTTGACCTAGGGCAGAAGGAAATGTTTTCCTGAGATCTATTATTCAAGTATTAGAAACCCATAACGTTAATACTTAAAGTAGCATGTCTAGTGTTTTATGTGATTGATTATAGAATCTTTGACATTTGTCGCACTTTTGCATTGTCTCGACACATTCATCTCACATTGTTGACCAATATTACCAAATCTCACCATCTTTGATTGTAAGATCATATTTCCTCATTGATTTGCCCATACAACTTCATGGATATTCTTAATTATATATTCAACTTCTTTTTATTCTAAACATAAAAATTAAGGAATGGAGAAACCTCTCATGCATACTACATATGCCACTGTTTTTTTTTAGTTCTTTTAAATACTTTTTGAGCTTCTTTTTCATTTAGAAGTGTTTCACTTATGAGATAATATTTAATATCATTTGCCCATGTTAAGCTAGTGACAATAATATTATTCTCCCATGACTTAATTTATTATTAGTTAAGAATAATTATTAAACAAGAGATGTGATACTTCCGTCTTCCAAGTCAATTGTAAGATTTCTGTCAAAGCCTCATATTCTACTTGGTTCTCACTACTTTTGAAATTTAATTCGAGTACCTCTTAAATATCTCCCACCCACTTTGATTAACATTGGATGTTACATCTACAAATAAAGTCCAAAGGTAAATACCATATGGGCATGTCATCTTTATTATGAAGTCTTTTGAAATTTGTGATTTGATTGTTTTTATTGGTTCATTTATTTTTGCAACTCTAAAGTTGAATTTTACATGCCATCTTAGTTCCAAATAATTCAGGATTTAACATAACATTCTTGAAGGAGAATCCATTCTTAAATACAATATTTGCGTGCACAAGGGCTTTTCGAGATAATTCTTTGCTTTAGGAATCATATTTGAGCATGTTGTTACCACTATTCTCAATGAATGAGCTATCACAATGTATATGATTTCTTATATGATGTTCCTTATTCATGATAGATAATTTGAATGTCTCAATCTCTCATGTATGTCTCCTTGATGATGACGAGCTTTAACTTTTAGGCCCTCCATTTTAAATGTTTGAATTCTCATTTTAGAAACTTGTTTTTTCTTTCTGGGATGACTTTAGGAGAACATGACTTCTAATGATCACAGTCCCTAGACACCGTTCCTGGAAAGACACGAGTAAATTTTATTGAGCCTCATAGTAAGCGCCGATTTTCTTGTATGAACACACATGGTTGATTACTAGAGTACTGCGATTTCCACTTATTTTCCTTGCATGCGGCTACTCTAAATGCAAGTGTGTGCGATGGTACCCATAAAGAAATTTTGATTCCAAAAAATGAAGACATGCTGCAAACATGTTATAGTGAAGTGTAAAGTGAATAACCATACATAAGGGATGGACGCCTTATTTAAAATGCACCAGAGCTCCTGATTGTTTCCTTTTCTTCTTATTCAACAAATGAATTCATATCAAAATAGAGATTACACGTCAGCATCTATGATAACTAAGTTCAACGTATTTTTTTTCCATTAGTCAAATAAATTCTCTAATAAGTGTAAGATGAACATTGTCCGACCTTATATATGATAACTAAAATCAACATATTTTTTCATTAATAAAATAAATTCTCTAATAAGTGCAGGATGGACGTTGTTCGACCTTATATAAACTTTTGTTTTTCTAATATATTTATCTTTGAAGGAGTCAAAAGACATAGTTACAATGTCATGTCATCCGATTATGCTAATGTTTTTTATATTAGATTTTTCTTGATGGCCTAGGCAATTGGATTTATTCCTTCTTTACTCTTGATATTTATCTCTTAAAAAAGACGCTTATCTTTCCCCGTCCATTTTTTTCTTCTTATGTAACACTTTACCCTATAACAAATTTAGTATGCATTTATCTTTTACACTTTACAACCAATTTAATATGAATTAAAAGCTATAATTACGCAAACCTTTTGCTAAATTTGGCTATTCTTTTCTCTCCATATTTAATTCTATTCAGTAATGACACTTAAATGTGATTTGATTGGGTCATTAACTATTTTTGACATCATCATGACATATTTATTAATCTCAAAAAGAAATAAAAAGAAAGTATTATTAGTTGTTTAATTAATAACTTAACCCATTTGGTAAGTTAAACACTAAACAGAAAAACTTTGACTTAAGCCACACTCTTTTATTATTACAATACGATAACACTTTCCTCTTTCTCTCTACCTCACTGTGTTTCTCTCTCTAGAATTCCAAAACCCTAGCTCCTCCGATTCACCATCAGAATGGGTTCAGAAGGATCCAGCGTCGTTGGTAATTCTCGAACACATCTTCACTTGAATTTTCATTTTCTATTATCTATTGTTCTTCGTCTTTCTACTGGTTCTGATTGTTGTTTTTTTTGGTTTGGTTTTTTCTCTCTGGCTGCTTGTGTATAGGTTCTTATGTGATTCTCTGATTGTTTTTGAATTGTGCTGGTCATGTAATCTAGGGTTTCTAACTTTGGTTTCTTTGTGTTGAAATTGGTTAAAGGTTCATGAATTTGAACCCGATGCTGATGCAAATTCATTTCATTTGGAGCTATGATTTGATGGAATAATATTTATCTGAGCTATTTCTGTAATAAATGTAACAGGGAAAGGAGGTAAACTAGGAATTGAAAGTGTTTGTGATATAAACTTTGAATTTTCTCTTTATATATGCCCAATGAAAAAAAAAAAGTGTCCATGTCGGTAACACCAACATTTGTGATTATGTTTAATCTATTCATTTTCTCAAATTATACTGGTGTCAACGTGTTACTGTTGTGTTTTCCGTGTGTCCGTGTTTCATACTTGATAGTGTAATACATACCTTTCAATTCTTTCGTTGTTTTGTTTGCCGAGATTCTAAATTCTATGCATCTCTTCTCGCCCAATTAATTTCATGTAGAAGCTCCGAGTGGCATGGTCTTGTGCGGTATATGTATATTTAAGTTGTTCAGTCCTTCAGCTGTGTCACTGATTTTCTGATGGTTCCTTAGCATTATATACTTGAATGAACTCATTTTGTGTGCAAGTTTAGGACACTGTTTGAATGCTTAAAGGTTGAAAGGAGTGGGATGAGAAAGTGGAGGGTCAAGTTTTTATTTAGTGTACTTCTATCTGTCATTGTTTTTTGTTAAAAAGATTTTTTTTATTTAATTGCAAACTCTTATCCATTACCCTGGGAGTGTGGTGACAACCGATAAGCACCTCTGAAGCATGGGACTTCAAAATTCACGTTGTATTCTATTTAGTCAATCCGCAATTTCGGTGGTGTGTGGCATAGTTGAGATTCAGCTCTAGGAAAAACTCCGTGGTAGAGCAGATCTGTTTTGCAGCTGTAGCACTGTGGGCCGCGGCAAAATTGCAAGCACGACAGAGAAGACAAGCGGAAAAGCCAAAAGTTTCCTCATTTTTATTGTGATTAGACAAAAATGTCCTTGATTTTTAGTCTTTACAAACTGACTAGGGTGTTTGACTTCTGCTACCACCCTTCTTTACTCTTCTCTGAGTGACTCTGGTGGGCCTGGTGCTGACTTTCTTCCATATTCCCTGTGCCACCATATAACGTCTTCTCCCCTGTTATTCTTGCTCCTTGATTTTGGTGCAGTAGCCTTCCAACTGCACAGTCTATCATTGGCTACATAGGTTATACCTGTTTTTGGTATTCGCGGGTTATTGCTGAGTACATACCAAAATTAATATTTAAATAAAAAACTGAGTTCTCTATTTGGGTACATTTGGGTATACCCGGTATCCACAGTCTGATAAAAATAGATTTGTCTTTTACAACCTAAGATGCAGTATTATGTTTTCTCATTGATTTTTGAATGATGCTGATAATTTTGTTTATTCTTTCCCTATTTTCTACTACTAAATAAAAAACCTTTCCTCGATTGTGGTTATATTTTCTTATTTGTTTTTGAGTGGGGTGATTTTTCTTATTAATTCTAGTGAAATTAATGGCCGTTATACAACCTTTTCCAAGGGGAATCTAACTCAATACCTTGCGATTGTATAGAAATCTTTTTTTATATCTTCTAACTTTCCTTTTTTTTTTTTTATATATATTTATTTCCAAATTATCTTTTAATCTATAACGTAGTAAATTAGATATTTTTATGTTATTTGTGATTTATATCTTTTATACAATTAAGTCATATTTATTTAAAATTACGTGATCAGATATCTACACAAGATTTTTTTTATGCAACTTAATATTTGCAATGTGATTTTAATATTTTCTCTTTTCTTAATATTTATTTGAGATTATTTATTCCATTTGTAGATTTGTAATTTGGACTTGTTTTGTTAAATATTCTGTCTATCAATGCAGTTCCTAGGAATTTCAGATTATTGGAAGAGCTTGAGCGAGGCGAGAAGGGAATTGGAGATGGGACTGTTAGTTATGGAATGGATGATGCTGATGATATATTTATGCAGTCATGGACTGGTACTATTATTGGCCCCCCTGGTGTAAGTTGTTATATTCTTTGCACTCTGTTTAATGCACTGAAAACTTTTTTCCAAGTTTGCAGATTTTTCTTCTTCTAAGATTTGTATGGTTATACAACTGACTATTTCGGTCCACAATACACATCACCCTTGCCAAGTTGTCCTTGCAAAATTATTTTTTGCATGTTTAATTTATCTTGAAACAAGTTTATATTTTAATCAGAATGAAGGGTGCATGGTCTGTTGGTAGGGGGGTTTGAGATATTGCACTGAAAACTAATGGAACATATAGTGCTCTTTTGAAGTAAACCATGACATGATGCCTAGTAATTTGGAGCTAACATGATTGAAAATATATATGCTATTGCTTTCTTCCTGAAAACTTATATTCTATTTACTTTTTCCTAGATTCTTATTTTCCTCAAGTACTTTTATCAACACTAGTTTTTTCCCCAATTAAAGCCATGCTCATAATTCATGTGCCACTCTCCAGTTGTTAGGTGAAATTAGTATCAAATTAAACATCATTTTGACTTGTTGAGTTTAACTTTCTATTCTGTTCTTTTACCAGACTGTTCATGAAGGTCGTATCTACCAATTGAAATTGTTCTGTGGCAAGGATTATCCAGACAATCCACCATCTGTTAGATTTCAGACAAGGATTAACATGACTTGCGTTAATCAAGAATCTGGAGCGGTAGTTAAATTTCTTACTATTTTACTAACTTATACTGCCGTGATTGAATATGCTCTGATAAATATCTAAATTGCCAGGTTGAGCCTAATTTGTTTCCCATGCTTTCTAATTGGAAAAGAGAGACTACAATGGAAGATATTTTACTGCGATTGAAGAAAGAAATGATGTCTCCACAAAATCGGAAGCTAGCTCAGCCCCCTGAAGGTGCGTAACTCTTATTTCTGACTGTTACTACTTGCAAGCCTTTTTATAGCCTCTATCTCCATTATAGCAATTTCTATAGGCACAAGTTTGGTTAACTTAGTTTTCTTCCTTTAGTATAGACTGTATGGTTAATTTGGCAGTTGAATACAACAAGAATTGTTTCTTTTGTTGTTGTCCAAACTTGTAAACACTGATTGTCTAATAGGGTTTGAACTGTGTTATTCAAAAAATGAGATTAATTTATAAAAACTTTAATTGGAAGAGTCGATTGAGAATTCAGTCAAAATAGGGAAACCATCATTTTTTCGAATAACACAATTCAAACCCTATTAGACAATAGTGTGCCAACATATCATTGAAAGGAAGTCACTACTCGAAATTGCATTGGCTGGATCAATTTAATCTGCTCTTTTTTAGCCTGTGTTAATTAGATTATAAGTTATGGTGACATAACTAGTTTGCGTTTTACATATAAATCTTGTTATATGAGAAAGCTGAATGAATGATCATATATGACTTTTAGGCAATGAAGATGGAAGGATTGACCAAAAGGGGCTGGTGCTGAGATGTTGTATTGTGTAATTCAGGTGAGAATCCGAGTAAAATAATGTAAATAATTATATTGAATAGATAATCCAGGTTTGTGGGTTAATGCATTTATAAATGTAAGTATTGACCATTGCGAATGTAACCTGGAAAAATCAATGAGTGACTATGCTATCCTTTGAATTTTTATTGTGAATTGCGTTGAAACTACTCTTTATGCGGAGTGGCAAACCTTTTATCCCTGCATTTTTTTATGTATTCATCTGAGTAGCTGTCTTCAGTAAGCATCCTTTCAGCCTGAAATTATTGTTTATCCTACTTTGTATCTAAAATTCCAACCGTGATTTTACGGCATCAAAGCAATGTTTGAGTTTGAATCTGTTTAATTAGAACTAAATTGTTGTTATTTTTGTCAATTTTAATCTCTTACCAAAATGAGTAGTGATAAAAGTATTAATTAAATTGTTATTTTTGTCAATTTTAATTCATTAATTTGTGTGCAAAAATCTTAATGGTTAAATTGAATCGGAGGGAGTAGCTTCTAATGGGAATGATTAGGGGGGGTTCAAAACCAAATCAATCCAATAAAAAACCGTAAACCAAATCAAATCGAAACCGTTTGGTTCGGATTTGTTTGGACTATCTTTAACAAAACCGCACGGGTTGGTTTGGTTTGCGGTTTGTATTTTGCAAACCGAACTAAACCAAATCGAACCGCATTATGTTACAATCCAAACTTCACTTATCTCATATTTAAGTTCAAACACAAATCCATTGTGCCTTAACTTTACAATTACAATTATATATTGTGCCTTAACTTTACAATTATAATATATTTTCTAATAGTATTGTGAATTATTCTCATCTTCTTAGACATATATGTCTCATCTCTTTTACACTAATCTCTTATATTACATGTTCTTTCTTTTTTATGTTCTCATTTTAACATTAATATTTTATCTTCTTATTACATTGTTATTGCACCTTTTTTTTTAATCTAATTTAATGTCACACTTTTTATTTTTCATCTTCTCTAATCTCATTCTTCTCTATTTTTTTCCTTCTATTTTATTATAATACTTTTGATATTATTTTATGTGACTATTTTTCCACTTTTGTTTAAATTGATTTTTTTATATGAGAACATTTTGTCTAAATATGATGACTTTGGTTGTTTTTTGTAATGTATGAATGACTAAACACAAAGTTACGTTGTTCTCTATATAAGTATACATGACTCAATAAAAATATTGTAAAAATCCGAACCAATTCAACCAATTCAAATCATATTGGTTTGATTTCGTTTGATTCAGATTTTTTTAAAAAGTCAACCGAACCAAATTGAACCGCATGTTTTTTTTTCTCTTGCGGTTCAGATTATTTTTAGCGTCAAAATCGTCCAAACCGCACTGCGAACACCCCGGGAATGATTGATACAATGTTTTGTAATATAATGAGGCATAATTTGCCTTATAAATTTTTTGATGGTCAATATATCGTTAATGTAAAAATTAACATGATATTACATACACATTTCTCATTTTAAAAAAATAATTTTCTATAACATCGTCTTGTCCAATTGCTTTTCCAACATTAACTGGTCAAATTTATTGAATCACAATTAATCAGTTGATAAGTCTTTTGTATGCTTGATTCATCTTTTATTCAATTGATTAGAATATGTTGAAAGTGTAATTCATTATGTCATATTTGATTTAGATTTGATTTAAATTTGATTTTAGATCTAGATTTGATTTAGTTCTAAAATAAATATATTGAGCTTTTATAGTTTTGGGCTTTGACTTGGGGTGTAAGCAAATCTAATTCTATTAATATAAAATATCTTTCTTGTAATCATATATCACAATACATTGTAATTCACAGTTCTGCAGGTTGCAGAGTGAATCAATAGAAGAAATCCCACAGTTTGTGTAGCAAAAACTCTCTCCAAATTCTCTTAGAACCCTAATTCATTTATACATTTCTTCTTTGTTAATTGTTCCACAAGAACCTTTCTTGTTCATAAAGAAATGTTCGGAATTCTCATATGTTTTGAGTTAATTCCAACATCTGGTATCTAGAGCTCTGGTTTAAACGATCCGTGGAAAGTAAAAGTGATGACGATGAATCATCTGAATGGGCATTTTTCAGCAAACCTTTCAATTCTCAAGAAAGATAATTATGAGAATTGATGCAAGTAGATTAAAGTTGTTTTTTGTTATCAAGATTTATGGGATCTTGTGAAGGAAGGAGTAACAACGCTTGCAAAGAACGCAATGGAAGCGGAGAAGACTGCACACAAAGAATTGAAGAAGAAAGATTATAAAGCTCTCTTTATAATCCATCAATGTGTTAATCCAGATAACTTTGAAAATGTTAGTGATGTAGAGTCTGCAAAAGAAGCATGAGAGATTCTTGAAAAATCGTTTGGAGGTGCAGAGAAGGTGAAAGACAATAAAAGCATATCAGATTTCTTCCGAAGAGTTACGAAACCTGTGAATCAAATCAAAGTATGTGGAGAAGTGCTGACGACGAAAGTAGTTGTATCAAAGATTTTGAGATCGTTGACTCCAAAGTTCGATCATGTAGTAGTAGCCATAAAAGAGTTGAAATAATTGTCGAAGGTGACTAAAGAAAAGCTTCAAGGGACACTTGAATCTCATGAACAAAGAATGATTGAAAGAGTAGCAGACAAATCGAAGAGTAATGTGGCTCTGCAGGCTCAATCAGCAATAAATAAGAAAGACAAAGGAAAAACGTTCGACAACAAAGACAGAGGAGGCTACAACAATTCGCCTAGTCAAAGTCAGCAAGAAGGAGGCTGGTCGAATCATAGAAAACCCCAGAACTAAGGCAACCAAAGAGGTGGTGCTGCAGGTAGAGGAAGAGGCGGTAGTCGAAAGCCATACATAAGTCATATTCAGTGTTTCAACTGTCAGAAATATGATCACTATTTAAGTGGTTGTCCAGAAAAGAAAAAGAATCAAGATTCTGATGCTAAGTTGGCAAAGCATGAAGAAGAAGAAATGTTGCTGATGGTCACAACAAGAGACGAAAAGAGATTCCAGGACCAATGGTACTTGGACTCAGGATGCTCATCACACATGACTGGTAGGAAAGATTGGTTTGTCAACTTGAATCCCTCAATAAAGAACACAATGAAATTCGCAAATGACAATACTCTAGCAGCTGAAAAGGTATTGGTGATGTTCTGATTAAGAGGAAGGATGACAAGAGGTCAGTAATTTCCAATGTTTTGTACATACCAGGCATGAAAAGCAATTTGCTCAGTATATGGTAGTTGGTCGAAAAGAACTACAAGGTGTTGGTCGAAGACAAGGTGATGAGAGTTGTCGACACAGGTGGTAGGTTGATCTTGAAGGCTCCAATGTCTCAGAATAGAACCTTCAAGATCGAACTAAATGTGATGGAACATAGGTACCTTGTAAGTGCAGCTAGCAAAGATGAATTGTTATGACACTATAGACTTGGTCATCTCAATTTTAAAGACATCAGAGATTTGAAGAGAAGAAATATGGTTTCCGGATTGCCAGAAATTGACATTCCAAATGAAGTGTGTGAAGAATGTGTTCAATCAAAACAACACAAGAATAACTTCAACAAGGATGCAAGAAGCAGGTCGGAGATAATTCTTGAAGTCATATACTCTGATGTATATGGTCATATTCAGGTGGATTCGATTGGAGGTAACATATACTTTGTCAGTTTTATAGATGATTTCAGTTGAAAAATGTGGACTTACCTGATCAAGGAGAAAAGTGAAGTGATCGAGGTATTTGCCAAGTTTAAATCTATGGTCGAAAGATAAAATGGTCGAAAGCTCAAGATTTTGAGGATTAAATTGTGGTGGATAATATGTGTCGAAAGATTTCGATGCATTATGTGTGAAAGAATGAACTGTACATGAGGTGGTGTCACTCTACACTCCACAACATAATGGAATTGCAAAAAGGAAGAATCAAACCATCATGAACATGGTAAGAAATATGTTGAATGATAAGCATCAATCCAAAGAACTATGTAGAGAAGCTGTGTCGAATGCAACATATATTTTGAACAGGTGTCCGACGAAGAAGTTAAAAGAAGTTACACCAGAAGAGTGTTGGTCTAGTGTCAAGCCTAGCTTGAGTCATTTGAAGGTGTTTGGATCTATAACCCATAGACATGTGTGAAATCAGTTGAGAAGAAAGTTTGATGACACGTCTAGTCAAATGATTATGATAGGATATCATTCGACTGAAGGTTACAAATTGTTCGACCCTGTGAACAAGCAAGTAGTGATCAACACAGACGTGATCATAGATGAGCTTAAAGATTGAGATTGAACTGAAAATGTCAAGAAAGATTCAGTTGGAATCTTAGGTGAAGAACCAACTAGTGAAGTCGAAAGAGATGTTCGACAAGAAGATGTTAGAGGTGAAGTAGGCACAAACATGCCTCAACAAATAAGACACATGCCTGCAAGGTTGCAAGAATGTGTGATTACATAAGATGATGTGGTTGATGAAGAAGATGAGCTGGTACATTATGCTTTCTATGCAGTTGTCGAATCTGTCAATTCAGCTGAGACATTGAATGATTCGAAGTGGGTTAAAGCAATGAATGAGGAGATGAAGTCCATCGAAGTCAACAACACTTGGTCACTTGTCAAATTGCCTCAAGGCAAGAAGACAACAAATGTGAAATGGGTATACAAGGTGTAGCTGAATCCCATAGGGGAAATGACTTGACACAAGGCGAGACTTGTGGCAAAAGAATTTCTTCAGAAGAAAGGAATTGACTTCGATGAAGTATTTGCCTCTGTTGCTAGGATCAAAACAATCAGGTTGGTTGTTGGTCAAGCGAACATGAACAATTGACACACATGTCTGATGGATGTGAAATGTGCATTATTCAATGATCCCTTAGACGAAGAATTTTATGTGGCACAACCAATTGGATTTGTGAAACAAGGCGAAAAGAAAAAGGTGTACAGGCTACATAAAGCCATGTATGGACTTAAACAAGCTCCAAGAGCTTGGAACAAGAAGATATATGACTTTATAAGGGACAAAAAATTTGTCAAGTGCACAACTGAACATGGAGTATATGTAAGAAGAAGCAATGTCAAATTGATTATACTATGTCTTTATGTCGATGATCTGTTAATAACAGGAAGTTGCAAGAAGGAGATCAAAGATTTCAAATGTGACCTGAGCGAGGAGTTTGAAATGTCAGACTTGGGAAATCTCTCATATTTCCTTGGCATAGAATTCTACAAGAATGGTAGATGTTTGATGATGCACCAAAGAAGATATGCAGACGAAATACTGAAGAGATTCGAGATGCAAGATTGCAACCCAACTTCGACTCCAGTTGAGCCCAGATTGCAATTGTCGAAAGATTCAAATGAAGATGATGTCGACCCAACCCAATAAAGAAGACTTATTGGGTCACTAAGATACCTTTGTCACACAATGTCTGACTTAACATACAATGTTGGTATGGTGAGTAGATTCATGCAGAAGTCAAAGGTATCACACCTAGTAGCGGCGAAAAGGATACTAAGGTATTTGAAAGGAACTTTCGACTAAGGCATTTTGTTTCCTACAGTTGATGAAGGAAAAAAAATGCAAGATAGAGGGATACACCGACTCGGGTTGGTGCAGTGATGCTGAGGATCGAAAATCCATAATTGGATATGTGTTTATGCTAGGTGGTGCACCAATTGCTTGGAGTTCGAGAAAGTAACCAGTAGTGGCATGTCGTCATGCGAAGCAGAGTACATAGCTACTTCTCTTTGTGCATGTCAAGCAACATGGATGGTGAATCTGGTCGAAAAGATTACAACGAAGAATCATGAAGCAATTACCATGAAGATCGACAGCATGTCAGTTATCAATCTAGCGAAGAATCCAATAGCGCATGGTCGAAGCAAGCACATCGAAAATAGGTTTCATTATCTTCGAGAGCATATAGCAGAAGGGAAGATGAACTTGGAATATTGTAGAACTGATAATCAGATTGCAGATATCATGACGAAGGGAGTGCAAGTCGAGGTGTTCAAGAATCTAAGGTCTATGATGAATGTAGATAGCTTAGACACAATGAATTAGGTGGTGTGTTGAAAATGTAATTCATTATGTCATATTTGATTTAGATTAGATTTATATTTGGTTTTATATCTAGATTTGATTTAGTTCCAAAATAGATATTTTGGGCTTTTATAGTTTGGGGGCTTTGCCTTGAGATGCAAGCAAACCTAATTCTATAAATAGGGAGTATCCCTATTGTAATCCTATATCACAACACATTGTAATTCACATTTCTGCATGTTGCAGAGTGAATCAATAGAAGAAATTCCACAGTTTGTGGGTAGCAAAAACTTTCTCTCCAAATTCTCTTAGAAATTTAATTATTTTCTACTTCATATTTCTTCTTCTTCTTTGTTAATTGTTCTGCAATAATTTTTCTTGTTTATAAAGAAAGAGTCGGAATTCTCATAGATTTTGAATTAATTTCAACCAATTAAACTGTTGACATTGACTATTTTTCTTATTAAGCCTATGCTAAAAACGGGACTATTATTTAGTTGTGGATTCATATACAAAGTAGACCAAGTTAAGACGAAGTTATAAAGTTTTATTTAAATCACTCGGTTGTTAGATTAATTAAATAATTAATCAATTATGGATTGACATAATTAATTATTAGTTAGTTATATTATGGTCTATTGTTATTAAACACTAAAGAGATTAGTTGTTTGGTTGAGTTTTATGCTTGAATGGACCGTGATGGGTTTGACCATTCAGTTAAGCCCAATGAGAGGTCTCTGCCCTCAGCCGTTTAACTATTTAAGTGTCTCCCCGATAGACAATTAACATATTCTGGAAACCCTAAACGGTAATGAGAGTAATAATTCTCTCATATTCACTATCTCTTATGGTAATATCTTATGTCCAATAAAGT
Source organism: Lathyrus aphaca (assembly GCA_963966055.1). NCBI lineage: Eukaryota > Viridiplantae > Streptophyta > Magnoliopsida > Fabales > Fabaceae > Lathyrus > Lathyrus aphaca. The sequence continues at coordinate 7,817,231 of OZ014521.1, forward strand.
ACACCATTCTTATTATTTTTAATCATTCTTTAATATAATAATATGTTATAATTTGTATCTATCGATTCAATTAAATTCATTATCGGTCACGTTCTCTATCACCTTAATTTTTACAGGAAAAGTTTTCACGCTATACAACTGAATTCAGGGTATAACTATAGTCTATACTAGTACGAATGAATGTTAGGTTCCTATCTGCCAATGTTCTTTACTTTTTTATTTTATAAGAGAGTGGATGTTGACCACATTACTATCATTGAAACTGTGACATTAACGTTAATTTTATTCTTTTCTCTATCGTAACCACTTTGTTTATTATGCCCCATGTGTAGGAAAATGATTAATATCACCTTTTGACTTCACTCATCAAATCTATCTTGCAACCTCGTAGACTTCAATTAGTAAGGTCCACTCACATATCCAACAAGACCATTTGAATTTGGTGGTCACGTTGCCGTTGATAGGCCACAAGTGCAAAGTTTTATCGGTTTAGCATAAGAGATTGTCGAATTCCACAACAAAGGAATTACTCAGATATTTGAAAATAAACAACAAAACATATAATGAAATTCAGCAAAGAAAAAGAATCTGGAAAATACGTAAAAATGTAAACTTGCATAAATTAATCGCTCGGAATGAAGACTTTTGATTCGGTACAAGAATGGAATGGAAAGAGCAACGCATTAATTGAAATGCAACAAGAACAAAATTGAAAATAACTATTAAAATAAATGCCCAAAGTGCAGAAAAATAAAGTTGTATAAACACCCAAATGTGAGATCTTTATGCTTTGAAATAAGTAAATATAGTGCTAAAATAAATCTTGGATCCTTAAAATCAAGAGTTATAGACCTCTTTCTAGGAAAATATTCGCTCAAAACGTGCAAAAATATTGGAGAAAGTGTTGTAAATGCTCCAACAAAATGCTAGAACATGAGTTATTATTTTCCTTCAGGGCGTTATGACAGACGTTACTAGATGATCTGTCTGTCATAACATATGAAAGGAGAATTTAGGATGTGGGCTATGATGGGCGTCAGCAAGGTTGACGACCTGCTCTTTATGGTGGTTGGACAAGCACACCTTGCTTTTTTCTTTGCATTGACTTGACTGTGTCCGTCGTGTCAGTATGAACTTAGCATTTTTTTTCGTCGTTTTTGCCTTCCAAAAGTTACTAATTGATGACTACTTGAAATACAATGGAACGGTACCACCATAAAAAAGAAAAAGCAATATAAATGACACTAAAACATGTAACAATTGAGCTAAATAAATAGCGTGTTATCATCCATCGCCCGACAATGGATTCAATTATCGACCGATAATGGATTCAATTGTCATCCAATTTTAACGTTATCTAATTATGATGTAACTGATAACTAAATAATGAAGGATTTAAATTAATTGAATAAATAGAAATTATAGCATATTGTTATATTAAGTAATAATTAATAATAATAAGAATGACGTACCTAGTCAGATTTGAGAAAATGTCGTCGAGAAGAGTGAATATGAGAGGATTGCTACTCTCATTATTTTCTAGGGTTTCTATAGGATGTTAATATTTTAATGGGAGAATGAAAAAATGCTTAAATAACTAAACGATTGAGAGAAAATACCTCTCATCGAGCTTAACTGAATGATCCAACCCATCACAGTGCATTCAGACACAAAGCACCAGTGCTTTATAAATTGGATCAAACCAACTGGTCGAATCAGGAGAGTCTCCGGTCTGGTATGATTGTTAGATCTGGTATGTTATTGAACCAACAATAATCAGTAAAACCCAGCCAAAATCAGTAAAAACCAACGAATCGACGATTTTGGAAAATCGGCGGGTTAAATGCATGTTCTCTCTCTCTCTCTCTCTCTCTCTCTCTCTCTCTCTCTCTCTCTCTCTCTCTCTCTCACACACACACACACACATACACACACAAAACGACCCTATTTTGATAATTTTTTTTTTATATAAAATCAAAATATAAGTAAATTTTGTTTAAAACTTATTTGGAACAACTTTCAGAATAAAATTTATTAGTAATTGCAGTTATTTTGTTATTAAGTTTATGATGCAATTAAACTTTATTCAAAATTTATTTGAATTTTTATTTTGTACTATTTTGTTATGTGTGATAATTATTATGTTTAGAATTCGAATCTATAGAATGAACTTTTGAAATTATGATATTTTAAAATTTTATAGAAGTCATGATTTTATTTTAGAGATAAAATCATCAAGTTCGCCAATTTAATAACTATATAATTTTTTTATAGAGACTGTTTTATTCAACCAAGTTATCTGATTTAATATGGTTTTGTAATGCGATTCGATCAGTAATCTATTGGTTTGACCAATGAACCATTGATCCACTATCCACATCGGTTTGATGATCGGTCCGTATTTTAAAACACTGTAAAACTCAATCAAATAATTCATCTATAATTAGTATTCAATAAGGATTCATCATAATATAATTTATTAATAACTAATTATGTCGATGCATATTTGATTAATTAAATAATTAATCTAACAATCTTTCATTTGGATGATAATAATTAATTATTAAAATATTAATTTAGTATTAAATACATTGCTTATATAATGAAATATTAATTTTATTTGTAATGCAAAACTATTAAGACAAGTGGTTGTATAGTATATCATGAATATAATTTTACAAACTCAACCATATATTTTGCACGTAAATAGGATATATCATCATTTAGATGATTTCACATAAATGAATATGAAGGTTGCATAAAAGGTTAACCATCATTTTGTCAGTGGGTGAGACACTTTTAGTGAGAAGAGGAAAAAAGAGAGAGTAAAGAACAATGGTGATAATGCACTTCTAAGAACCATGACACACATGTGTTTGCCACTAGGCGGCCGACCAATTTGCACCGAATTTAAACTTGGGTGACCCATTATTTTTTTGGTATTCAAAATGGTGAAAATTATTCAATATTAAGTAATTTAATTACTAATGTTCTATATATTAATTAATATTTTTCTAGCTAAACACTATTTGGAGAAATCTGTCTGAAGTTAGTTAGGTGAGATTACAATCGTCCCATTTGTTAGGGGATATTAGTTGTTGTCCTCTCCCTTGTTGGAGAAGTTTTATTTTATACTCGTCCACTCATCAATGGATCTTAAAAGGATGTCCCTTCATATCCCATGTTTAAAGCAACCTTAGGTAACAACCACCGTCTTGCCTAAGTAACGTTTACTCCCTTAATTTCCGTAACTCCCATGCAACCATGGAAATGTTTCGTAATTGTCATATATGATTGTTCATGTTACTTCTTGGTACCCTTTCCGAGATCGGACCCAACTTGCTCACCTTCCATAGTCATTATGTAACTGGATCCGACTTGCTCATGCGACCCTCTTCAAGTTCTGACTTACATAGGGTTGTGTCATTGCCGAAGCGATTTAGCGGCAAAAAATAAAAGTTTTTGGAAGTATTTATTTGGGAAATTATCGTGTCCACAAAGATTAGTGTTATTGAATTGTCGTTCGACAATTTAAAGGTTAATGAGTTTGGGTTAAAATGAGTTTAAATTAAATGCGGAAATTAAAAGTAAACGTATAAAATAATTCATTCTTCAGAAAGGATAGATCTCGAGTTTTCATTTCACCTACCCTATCAAATGCTTAAACTTACTACCCAGTTGTACTCAACCAAAGCTACTCATCAACATCATCACGTATCACTCACACATGAGTTATTTCTAACACAAAGCGAGATATCAATCGTATTACTCGCGTTGACGATCTCTCAGCACAACACAAACAACACAGAGACATTAAGAGTTGATACCCACATGAATATTAAGCCTAAATCTATCTCTAGAGTCTATGCCCAATAGATCTTCATCCTAAATCCGGATTCGAACTGTCCATCTCTGCAACAACCCAAACCCAAATAAAGCAAACAATCATCAATATTAATTTGTAAAGAAAGATTCATACAACACCATGAGTAATAAATATACATATAATTAAGTTAAAGTTACAACCAAACACCAACAAATAGAGATTACAAATAGAAGAGAAGAAGAACAAAATTTTTCTTTGTTTGTCAACACCGATCGACGAGAGATTCGACTCCGAATCATCCGATTGCATGCTCCATTGTTGTTTTCTAAGCTAATCCTATGAAGAAAATAAGTTTGATGGAGTGGGAGCAAAAAACACCCAAACCATAACCTAAAAAAATGTGTTTTTTTACCCCTTTTAATGTGTTTATGCCCATAAAAATCCACCTTGTGAAGTTCCGGTTCGCCCGACGTATGAAGGCTGAATTTCTACTGCAAAAACAATGCTTTTTATGCGTCTGATTCGCCTTAGCTTCGCCCAACGAGCTCGGGATGAAGCTGACAGTAAATTGAAATTTCTAGCACTATTTCAACCATAACTTTTGAACCGTAACTCCGTTTTACGCGCGTTCGGAAGCTTTGGAAAACTTATTCAATGCTCTATAAGAAAATGAAAACATATTGTTGCTTGTATGCCTACAAAAATGAGATAAAACTATTAAACTCAATGACATTTACACGAAAATACTAGTATGCACTAAATATACACTTTTACAAACAAAATAAGGTTTTATTCAAAGAATTCAATACAAATGAAACGATAAATGCCGTAGAAATACTACTCAAAACACGAAATTTAGGCACTTATCAAACTCTCCCAACTTGCATAATTTTTTGTCCTCAAACAAAGGTCTCCAACCAAAAGAAACAAAAGGTAATAATAAGAAAATCACGAACCAACAGGTTTTGAAAACGGAAAATAAATGTATGGTTTAAAACAAAAACGGTACATACAAGGGAACATACTCACCACTAAACTAAAACGACAACATAACCACAAAACAAATACTATATACAAAAATCATATAAAACATTCTAAAACAACACGAGTTCAATCATGAATCACACCTAGCAAAAATTCATCAGTGGATGAAAAACACACAAAATGAGGAATTTGACGACACTCACACAACAATCTTGCAAACAAAGAATAAATTATGCATCCATCCAAATACTCATATTGAAAACATAAAAGCAAGAATCACAAAGTCTTTTCAAGGTTGTAATGTGGCTTGGTTAACAAACAAGGTGTAATTGCTAAAGCTAATCGAAACAAAGACTTGTCTAAACCTAAGGGAGTGATAAACTCACAAAAGTTCAAACACAAAATTTCAATCAAACTTCTTCTTTCATCCCAAGTGTTACTCTAAACACACCTTACTTATTAGCACAATTATTTGATATATATTTTTTTATTTTTCTTTTTCAAAACTAGTCTCTTTTCTTTTTATTCTTTTCTCTTTTTTCTTTCTTTTCTTTTTTCTCTTTATTTTTCTTTTCTTATTCACAACCGCATAACAACCAACAACATAAGTGAACAAACATTGTTCTTTTCGACTTGAATTCAACCAACATCAATGTGTGAATACTTCCTACTTTCTAAGATAAGGTAAAAATTCAAAAAATAACACATGGTTGAGGGTTCAAGAAAACAAATAATCAACATCCATTTAAAAAGGTGAACTAATACTCATAGACAAACATCAAGTTCAAAAAAACATGGGCATTGACAAAAAGACTCAAAAGGGGTTAACAAAAGTTCACACACTCACAAGGTGAATTGACTATTTGGTTAGGTAGTCGTGATCAATAATCAAACAAAATGCATTGATCATTTTCATGCTTTCATACAATCTACACAAACAAAAGATTAAACATAATGAAATCCAGTTAAAACAAGAATTGTGGCCTCCAGCATATATGAACAATGAAAAACTTCCTCACATTTGGGGTAGGAACTAAAGTGATTCAATTCATGAACAAGTAATACAAAAGAATAAATGACATGGAATTTGTAAAAAGCCTAAGTTTCATGTACATCTAATAGTCTAGAAAGCGATAAACACATACCTTGGAAATGTATCAAACTTTAAACAACTTCATTACCATGCATTCACAAGTTGAAACGATCAAACTTGGAAAAATCACCTCAAATTTCCTCAAGCTACTCAAAACAAGCTCTTGGACAAACACAAAAATTAACATATTAAAACAACTACTATGAACATGTTTGTTTTACATCGTTAGCTTGACGCTTGTTATTTATGCACATTATCCAAGTTCCCTCTTTACACAGTTAGTTCCACTGACAGCGACACCTAACCAAACACTTAGCAAACGTCAAGAGAAACAAACATATACACTAAATTTACAAGTTTTGAAAAACATGAACAAATAAATGCACAAGTATACAAAATAAGCATAAAACAAGAATATTTACAATATGAACATTATGTGAAAAACTCAAAAACAAAGAAACTATCGCAATGTGATCCAATAAGAACACCAATCCCCAACAACGACGCTATTTTGCTGAAGCAGCATAGTGGCAAGCAACAAAAGTTTTTGGAAGTATTTATCCGGGAAATTATCGTGTCCAAGAGATTAGTGTTATTGAACTTTCGTTCGACAATTTAAATGTTAATGAGTTTGGATTACAATGGGTTTAAATTAAATGCGGAAATTAAAAGTAAATGTATAAAAGAATTCATTCTTTGAAAAGGATAAAATTCTCGAGTTTGAATTTCATCTACCCTATCAAATACTTAAACTTACTACCAGTTGTACTAAACCAAATCTACTCGTCAACATCATCACGTATCACTCACACAGGTTATTTCTAACACAAAACGAGATATCAACCGTATTACTCGCGTCGACGATCTCTCAACACAACACGAACAACACAGAGGCATTAAGAGTCATTACCCACATGAATATTTAGCTTAAATCTATCTCTAGAGTCTATGCCCAATAAATGTTCATCCTAAATCCGGATTCAAATCATCCATCTCTGCAACAACCCAAACCCTAATAAAGCAAGCAATCATCAACATTAATTTGTAAAGAAAGCTTCATACAACACCATGAGTAATAAGGGTTATTACCTATTTTCCCACGCCATATAAGCGATTTTTAAAAAACCTCCTCCAAAAAAAAATTGCAAATATTTCTCTAACATTTGAAGATTCTCTCAGTTTTGACCCTTCAAAATTGTTTGTTGTAAAATTAACCTTGCCATATAAAAATTATGTTTGTTTGGACCCTGTAAAATAGTTTTTTTGGTAAAATTATTCTTGTAAAAACTAACTCTGTATTAAAATGACAAGGTTAAATTTACAAAATAAATAGTTTTACAGGGTCTAAAATAACATAATCTTCGTATAACAAGGTTAGTTTTACAACAATTTTGCAGGATTTAAATTGAGAGAATCTTCAAATGTTATGGAATTTTTTGCAACTTTTTTTTCGCAGGGTTTTTTCAAAAAGCGCTTATATGACAGGGGAAATATGTATTAAACCGAGTAATAAATATACACATAATTAACGTAAAGTTAGATACAAACACCAACAAATATTGATTACAAAGAGAAGAGGATAAGAGCAACCAAATATTTCTTAGTTTGTCAACACTAATCAATGAGAGATTCGACTCTAGGTCATCCAACATGCAAGATCCATTGTTGTTTTCTAAGCTAATCCTATGAAGAAATGAAGTTTGATGGAATGAGAGAAAAGAATACCCAAACCATATCTAAAAAAAAATATGTTTTTACCCCTTTTAATATGTTTCTGCCCAGAAAATTCGCCCGGTGAAGTCCCGGTTCGCCCGGCGAATGAAGACATTTGCTACTGGAAAAATAGTGTATTTTACGTGTCTGGTTCGCCCCAGCTTCGCACGGCGAGCTGAAAGTAAATTGAAATTTCCTGCACTGTTTCAACCATAACTTTGAACCGTAACTCTGTTTTACGTGCGGTCGGAAGTGTTGAAAAGCTTATTCAATGTTCTACAAGACAATGAAAAATATCATTGTTAGTATACCTACAAAAATGAGAGAAAAACTATTAAACTCAATGACATTTACATGAAAATATTAGTATACACTAAATATACACTTTTACAAACAAAGTGAGATTTTATTCAAAAAATTCAATAAAAATGAATCGATAAGTGCCACAAAACTACTACTCAAAATACGACATTTTGGCACTTATCATTTATCCGAGTTGCCTACCCTTTAAACTCGGTCCACAAAGGCTCGACCTTTAGGAATTCCATGATGTACAAAAATTAATTAGTTAATTATTGGTGTGTTGTCCCTTAATGATAACCCTAAAGTTTGATATTAATTTTCTAAGATTGCATTGCCTTCCACTTCTTGTTGACCAAGTTTCATAACGTCTAATTTTGGACCGAATCTACTCCACTCCCCACGTTTTTTCCCACTCGAGTCAAAATTTTGCCTATAAATAGAAGCCTTTTCATCTCATTCTCTTCACTCCACCATATTTCCGTATCATGAAATATTTCTCCTCTCTCACAACTTAGTGTCATCTATAATTTTCTTTTCTTCTTTTATTTTCGAGTGACATCTTCGTGCTATCTACAACTGATATAACAACTATATACTAAGAGTGATATTTATATCATATTTGATTGATCACTGTATCATCATAATGTATAATTTTAGACCAATTATCTACCATACACGTGATAATCGTTCAATATAGATCGTGATTGATTGTCTACTTTGCACAGTTTTAGACATTAGTGTAAAAGATCTTAAAGAGAGCATCTTAATCCCATTCAATAATTTCTTTAATGATAATTTTTCAAAACCATAGAACAACACATAGCAAACCTCTTGACTGAAAAACGTCCTAATCCTAGAAATGATAATGTTTGGTGTGCTAATACTAGATAGAACACATAAAATAATTAAAGCTAGAGATCAAATGACAGTTTCACGTGGATGTTGATACTCTATATTTAATGCTATCTATCGAGCCACAAGTAGTATGGGTTTTCAATTATTTGTCTATGTTCTCCCATTTCTATAGTTTGTGTCTATAATAATAAATAATTTACAACAAATGAGGTTGGCCCCCTGGATAATCAACGCCAAATTCGTATTTTATTATGTAAAGGTAATGCTATGAATGGGATGGGATCATCTTTCTCATGAATATACCTTATCTAACCAAGCAAAATGAAGTTGGCTTTTTGGTCGGAAGTTGAGGCAGAAAACTTATGTAGATTGTAGTGACATGTTTTTGTCGTGGCACATCAAAACCCAAAGGCAAAATTCCTCATAACTCCTATATAATTAAATACTAATAGTATATACAAAACTCGAGGATGAAAACTTGACATATTCGAGTGTGCCTATTTAGAAGAATCAAATTTTGTCATGTCAATAATTTTAATGTTGAGTCGGTCTATATATGATAAAATCTCAATAAAATTCTTTTTAGTAGATAGTTAGATTGATCTTAGATAATATCAGGGTTCAAGCTCAAATTCCGTAAATATCATTGTTTCAATTGAATATGCGAAAATGAATAATATAATCGGTCACCGTATTTATCACTTTTAGAGTCTAATACCATTTTTTTTTTAATTTTATAAATATTATATGAAACAAACAATGATTCGTTATTGAATGTGAATTGTGAAGTGACCTTCCTTCCTTGTTTGTAATGCTCTTTTACTTTTCTTTTTCTTTTGATGGAACGTTCATTGCTTACTACACCCCAACATGGTACTGTGCACACCAACCAATGGCATGTGTTTGTGATAGAGAAAGATACTTAAACAATACTACATTCAATGATAATGTTTTGAAGAGTGAAATTAATAGTGAATAATTGAAAAACAAATATTTGATATTAGATATGTATTTAATGTGCCATGTTTCATCAAAGAACTATCTTGTATAAAGATTGTGTTTAGACGGGTTTGAAGGGATCATGTTCTTCTTGTGCTCAATTATGAGAGTTTGTTTGATACGATCATACAAAACACATCAATCAACTTCATTTCATTTCATTTAACCACTAGCTCTTGTATGGACTTAAATATGAAACAAATTTCTTTCTTTCTTTTTATTGGGATTATATGTTTTAATTTAGAATCACTTTTATTGACTTAAATTCACTATTTGGAAGCTCATCCTCTATGATTTCCTTTGATTCGAAGCTCTCAATCAAGATATAAGAAACTAATTTTCTACTTTGAAATCAACGGGTGGAAGATGTTATTCTTACACGTAAACTAAACAAATTTGTGATCAAGTCTGCCTTATTCATATGACTTCTCTTATCAATCTATGAATATGCACTACCAAGGATTCTCATATGCAAGCAATCCTTTTAGGTTTTTAGAAAAAGTCCATAAACACTTAAATGCATTTATGAAAACTCGTATTCGTCAATTGCATCAAAACTACGACGAAATTAAATCGCTCAATAATTGAGTATGTTCTTTGAATAAAAGAAATCGCTGATTCCTACTCTCCATTGGTGATCTTATCACTTAGAAAGACCAAATTAATGATATTCTTGAGGGAATTGAAGAGGAATATAGTAATTTGTTATACAAATTTATGAACGCACCCAGTCTACTACATTATATGATGTTGAGGTGTTCCTCTATGTGCAAGAAGTTCAACTTAAAAAATTTAGGTAAGAACTTTTGGTGTCCAATGTTTCTCTACAAATCTTGATCATCATGAATTAGTCTTTGTTGTGAATCAGATACCATAAAAACAAAGTATAATAGGTTTCTTTATGATCAAAAAACCCACAAGAGTCAGAGTTTAGGGTAACCAAGGATAACAACAAGGATTGATTATAAACTTCTACTTTTTCCTTTCTCTTGAAACAAAATTACTAGTATACAAGAATAACAAATAATCTCTCTCACTTTTGAATTAAGGTTTTATCTTCCTATTTTCCCTTATGCAAAAGATGATATACTAGTATGTTATTTATAAGAAAACTAACACACTAACCTAATGATTTTTTTTATAACAATTACTCATTACAAGCTAACTTAGGGTACGAGCTAACTTAAACAATTGGATCTATAACACAAGACCCAATTAAACATACATACTAGAACCGACTTCGACTACAATATGTATAACTTCTGCACTAGCATGTGAACAATCTTCGACTTCATGTTAAACCTCTCTCGTATCAGAGTTCGATCCAATATTCCACAAACCTCCATTTTTGACCAAACTCTATACCAACAAGAAAACAAAACTAACTTTCTTCATGCAACTTTATTAACTGCATATAGTGGAAAAAATTGAAACTGGACAACGTCTTGGTGATCATATCAACAACATTATGACCTGTCGAAACCTTCAGCAGTTGGACTTCTCCACGCTTGATTACCCTTTGACAAAATGCAGCCTCACATCAATGTGTTTGGTTTGCTCATGATAAGCTGAATTCTTTGACAAGTGTATTGCACTATGTTTATCACATTTAACAGTGATAACTTGACCTTGAAGTTTCAGCTCCTTTGCAAAACCTTCAAGCCATAATGCTTCATTCACATCCACCTGATCCAGTTCAAGGTCGAATTGTGCCACCATGGCAAACAACATTCGAATGAATATGTGCTTCACAACAGGAGAGAACACATCATTGAAGTCGACACCTTCTTTCTGAGTGAAACCCCTTGCAACCAAACTTGTCTTGTATCTTTTCTACGTCACTCCTTCGATTCTTTCCTTAACTTTAAAAATCCATTTACAATTGACTAACCTAGCTCCAACAGGTTTCTTGATCAGTTCCCAAGTATTGTTATCATGAAGAGATTTCATCTTATTGTCCATGATATTCAATCATTCAGTCTTATTTCGACTCCTCATAACTTCCTTATAGTCTCTAGGTTCTTCGTCTAGAATGTCACTTGCAGAGATTAAGGCATAAGCTATAAGATTTGTATAACCAAGTCTCTGAGGTGGCTTGATGACTTTTCTCGACCTGTCTGTTACCAACAGGTAGTCATTATCAGTATCTTCATTTTCAACAGCAGCTCCAGCTTCTTCATCGACTTCATATGGGTCATGTAATTCAACAACACTATGCTCCACCTCAACGGGAATTTCTCCCTGTTCCAACTCTTCGGCAACATCATCAGGTTTGTTGAAAGCCATCTCAGCTTCATGGAAAATTGCATCTCGACTGGTGATACACCTCCTGTGACCTGACTCTAGGCACCATAGACTATAAGCTTTGACTCCTTCAGGGTATCCCATAAACATGCATTTTAGAGCTCTAGGTTTGACCTTGTCTTACCTAATGTGAGCATAGGCCACACAACCAAATACTCTCTGTTTGTCGAGATTTGGTGGATGTCCCGACCAAACTTCTTCAGGTGTCTTCATATCTAACACAGTCGAAGGACATCTGTTTATCAGATATGTTGTTGTCGAAACAACCTTAGCCGAAAACACATTCTTCAATCCAACACTAACCAACATGCATCTAACCCTTTCTAGGATTGTTCGACTGAATCTCTCATCTAGACCATTTTGCTGAGGAGTATCTTTTATAGTCTTATGCCTTAAAATCCCAAACTCGACACAGTAATTATCGAAATCTTCATTGCAGAATTCAAGACCATTATCGGTTCTCAACCTCTTGACCTTTCTGCCAGTTTGAGTTTCGACTAAAACCTTCCAAATCTTGAAATTCTCAAAAATTTCATCCTGAGTCTTTTGAATGAATACCCATAAATTTATGGAATAGTCATCAACTATGGATATAAAACATCTTGCACTTGAATGTGAAGGATTCCTTGTAGGCCCCCAAAGATCATCATGGATGTAATCAAGAGATCCATGTATTCTTTGTTTACATTTGTTAAACTTTAACCTACAATATTTACCGGATACACAAGGATTACAAAACTCCAACTTTTTGACTTTGTCACTATCATACCCCAAATTTGTCCTACCTTTATTTTCTGTTTACCAATATATTCCAAAAAATCCTAAAACGCGCACTATTGCAAAAATCTGAAAATATGTATTATTTTATTTTTCTAACTGATATTTGAAAAATCCAAGAAATGCATTTATTTCTTTTTAAACTAAATTTTTATTTTATTAGGTTATTTATTTCATTATCAAAAATAAAAAAAAATCCATTTTTACAATTCCTCTTTTATTTTTTATTCACGATCACATTATTATATTTTCCCATCGTTTTTATCTTTTTCTTATTATTAATCTTTTATTTCTATTATTATTTCTTATATTTTTTATTACTATTTCTATTATCTTATTATTATTACTACTAACTTATTATTATTATCATACTTATTGTTATAGAGATCAACAATTCTACAAATAGTCCATTTAATCATTTTCCTATACAAAATCAAAATTTCATTTTCATTATCCCATCTTTATTTTTATTTTTGTTATTATTATTTTTCACCTTTACTACTACTATTATTTCTTATTTTTATTATTATTACTATTATTATTTTTATTATTATCATTATTGTTAGTATTATTTTTTTTTATTATAACTATTTTTATATTATGTTTATGTTTATTATTATTTTTCTGTTATTGATACAGGTCACACATAAGGTCACTCCCAACACAATACAAATTCCTTCCACTAACCAATATGCCAAATAATCCACGCATACACCCAATTCGAAAAACCATGGCCCACCACTGATATTCCAAATCGCAAAACGCAACTCGCTCAACTGCAACATGACCCTGCTGCAAACAATTCCGTTATTCCAAAAAGCAATACGCTCATCAATTTGTACGACTCCAAGAAAACGCATAACAAATTCCATCACAACTCAAACACCTCTCTCTATATAATAGTGCTCAAATATCATAATGAGGGGACCGAAAAAACAAGACACAGCTAAAAGAAACAAACTCTGCAAATCACACGCCAAACTCGCACCACCGCCACCCCTCCGGAACTGAATCGGGAAATGCACAAACCATGCTCACCTTCGAAATCTGCAAACCAAATAGCAACCGAAAAGCCTTCGAAAAACCACAATAAACCGAAAAACAAACAATCCTCCGTTGATTCACTCGCCAACAACCACTGAAACATTTAAACCTTGAACCATAAACACCAACCTTTCAAATCCTCATTCTACAGCAACCCATCCTCACCTTCTCTTTCCAAAATTAAAACTAGATCCAAAACAGAGATACATACAAATAAACAACCTTTAGTATACCTCCCTAAATACCACCAAACTCGCAAACAAAACCAGCAAAAAGCACAAAAAAAAGATGAAGTTGATGAATCATAAATTGCGGCGAGTTTGAGCAAGCAAAGACCGAATCCGAGAATGGTTGTGAGCGAGAAATAAACAAAACCGCTTCGTTCACCACCACTTACCGTCACAAACCAAAATCCAAAACCATCACCGATCCAACATTAAACCGAACACAAAACACCCAGTGAGATTCGACGAACCTGTTTTCAGGACACCGCTGTGTCGCCACCTTCACGAACTCCGAAACCAAGCGACTGCCGCAGACGAGAGAGATCCGGTGATGTTCGACCCAAAACCGCGACCAAAATCCACCTTAAACCATCTGAATCAATCTCGAACCAACCAAACCGAACATAATATGAGTTGGCCGAATGACTTGATTTCTAGCGCCGATTCCATTTGAACAGAGGGTAGGTTTCGTTTTGTTTTGATTCGATGCGTGTTTGTGGAGGAGGAGTACGTTCCTCTGTTTCTGCTGATGTTGTTTTGATAAATGCCTTTTATTTGTTTTAAAAACCCTTTTTTAATTTAATTTAATTTTCTGTTTTTTAAAGAGATCCAGGGTTATTTTTGTGGTCGAAATGGGCTTGGGCCCATCTGTTTTTCTCTCTACACACTGCATTCACAGCGACACCCCCTCTCTTTTTATTCATTTTATTTTTGTTATAGAATTCTGTTGGGCGTTAAGTCCATCTATTTCTCACTTTACACCACAGCATGCTGCGGCTTCCCTTCCCCTTTATTTTTTTTATTATTTTATTATTTCGTTTTTATTTTGTTCATATTTTAAATAGTTTATTTTTTATTTTTAATATGTGCTATTAATTTCATATTATTAGGAGCCAATAATATAATAAAAGGCCGGATTTTTTCTATTTCGTTAAATCGGAAATCCGGTCAATATGAGGCTTATGTACTTAGTTTTTTTTATTTTTATTTTTAGCGATTCCGTTTATTTTATTCTTTTTTTATTTTTATTTTTAGCGATTCCGTTTATTTTATTCTTATTATTCCGTTTACATTAATTCAATTTACTTAATTATTTATGTATTTTATTTCAATTAATTTAATTCATTTAATTTAATCGTTTATTTATTTACTATTTTTTTTTGGTCGATGAACATTAAATTAATTTTGTGATTCGTCGCGAGCCGACTCGACATCTCGATTAATGATGAGACCATCCGATTTAAATTCAATTCATTTATTTATTTTCGTATTTCAAAAATATTGTTCAACTCCTCATAGAACGATTTTAACATTAAATCAGTTCTAAGGCAGTTAACGAACCACATCTCGACGCGTCCGAAAAGGTCCAACGTCTCCGAATAGTTGTCTTCGAATAAAAAGGCCGAACGCCTCCGAATAGTTGTCTTCGAATAAAAAGGCTGAACGCCTCTGAACAGTTCGAAAACACTGCACACACGCTTCCTCTTGGGCAAACTACAATGATACCCTTTATTTCCCGCAATCCCTTGTAATTTATTTTGTATCCCTCCCCCATTTTATGTACGCATTTTATTTTCCGCATTTTATCGATCGTTATTTCGTTCGCGAATCCTTGGTCCAACGCCAAGTGGTTGCACTCTCACATACTCGCACTTTACTTTTCAGTTATCGTTTCGTTTATTAGGATCCACTTCACCTTGCGAGCCGAGCGCATTGTGCCTCGCTAACAAACCACAAAATAAACCTCCATTTGCATTCACCCATAAACCTAAAAAACCCAAAATGTTTCGATTAGATCCAAACCCTTGATCCAACATCAAGCGGTCGTAGGTTAATAAAACACATTAATAATACGAGAAGAAATTGTACGCCACGAGCCTTAAGCGGTAGAAAAGAGGAAACGAGCTCTCGTTACTCGCTCCGATTATTTCGACGCAAGAAGCTCGTCTTGTTGGACAGAATAAACTATCCATAGTCTTTAGTGCAATTCGACTCCTAAACCCTTTCATCGAAGAAAGGTAAAAAAATCAACAACCATCAATCGTAGTAGGCCAAACTACGAGGCTCTGACTTTCCCATTGCACGCGGGAGTATGTAGGCACAAGGATCTCAATCCTTACCGAGCACCTAGGATCAATCTAACTTATAATGTAAACTCATTTCCCTCTAGCAAGTAACTCATTAAGCATAGACATCCTTTCGCGCGTGACAACTTAGATGGTTCCCATCGAGTACGATGGATGTAGGGGGTGCTAATACCTTCCCCCTGCATAACCGACTTCCGAACCCAGACAATGGTTGCGAGACCTTTATCTTCATCCTCCATTTCGACGGGTTTTATTTATATCTTCCCTTTCCCTCTTCGGGAATAAATTAGAATTAGGTGGCAACTCTCATGTCTGCCCAGCGTGTGGCTCTTCTCTTTTAGATCGCGTAAGGTCGTATTTTTCGGGGTGCGACAGCTGGCGGCTCTGTTGGGGAATGGTTCACCCCTATGCGAGTCAAGCCTAGTCTAGGTTTCCATGCTTGTTTGGATGTTTGCTTTTTTGTCTTACTTGTTTATTTTTATCGCTTTCTTTATCGCATTCCATATTATATATCTTGTGGCTCCTTGGTACTATAATTTGGATCGATGCTTTGATCGCAAAAGAACTTGAGGGAAAGGCTCTATATTCGGGCTTACGAGTACAAACATAAGTTTGCGAAGTTGTGTAGTATGGGCTCCCGAGGGAACCACTCTCGTGGGTTGTCGATACGAAAACCTCACTTGGAGTAGATTCTGATGAGAATACTGACGACCGTCAAACTCTTGGCATGTGTGCTCAGTTGTTTTCATTAGGGTCATCGACTCTGAGGACCTTTAGAACCATTATAGTTAAAACATCGATTGATGGTCACGTAGTATTGGCTCCCGAGAAATTTGCTCTCGTGGGTTGTCAATACGAAGACCTCACTCAGAATAGATTTTCTCAATGGAGTTGATCGACTGTCAAGAGCTGACATGTGCATCAAAAATTTGAGCAAAGTCCATAACTCTGAGGCCTTTGTTTAAACCTCATGTCGATGATCGCGTAGTATGGGCTCCCGAGAAAATTTGCTCTCGTGGGTTGTCGATACGAAGATCTCACCCAAAATAGATTCATATGGGGGAGTTAATCAACTGTCATGCTTATAGCGTGTGTGATGAACAACCATATGAATTGACAACTTTGGGGTCCCTAAAACCTTAGAGTCTACCCAGTGAGTTCTTGATCAGAGTATCCTCCATCTGTACCTTGGGCTTATGAGACCATGATCTTGTGATCCTGGATTCTGACATTGAATATCATCTTATTTGCATTATTTGTTCATCTTGCATTTCATTCCAAATTCAAAAACTCATTTCATGTTCCTCCATCTTTAGTAAATCAAGCTGGTTTCCCGACGCCCGTATCGTGCTAGACGCCCGTACCTAACTCGAGCCAACACTAGAGGACTAATGGACGTGATTCAAGAAGAGCAAGCGTCTATGAGGGAAGAGATTGACTCAGTCAAGAACAAGATTGACCAGATTTATGAGACCATACAAGATTTGGCTAGGACGGAAGAACGTCGCGAAGCTGATGCCACGATGAACAACGCTCTAGTGCAAGGATCTACCTCGCGTACAATGCCTTCAGTTCCAGTTCTGAATCCTTTGGTCTATGGTTTGCCTCCAGGCTTCACTCCTGTTGTTGAAGAAGCCACATCTCAACCAATACTTACCTCTGGTGTTACTGTTGGTGCTATTCCTCAAGCTCAACCTATTCTAACTCAAGTCCAGTTTCCTCATGCTGAAGAGGATCATCAAGTTGAGTATGAGATGCATACTGCTGTTCCAATCACCAATCCTCATGATGTTCAAGAATCCAAAGCTATGAAGATGTGTCGCGAGTTAGATGAAAAACTCTGAATCATGGAAGGACACAATTCAACCTCTCTCAATGCCTCAGACATGTGCCTAGTTTCGGATGTTGTGATCCCTGCTAAGTTCAAACTGCCAGAATTCGAAAAATACAAAGGCCTAAGTTGTCCTGAACTCCATTTGAGGATGTATTGCAGAAAAATGGCCGCTCATGCCAAAGATGATAAACTCATGATCCATTGCTTCCAAGACAGTCTGTCTAGAGCGTCTCTAGAATGGTACATGCCACTTGAGCGCAACAATGTTCGTACTTGGCTTGATCTATCTTATGCATTCAAAAAGCAATACAAGTACAACACCGACTTAGCTCCGAACCGTACTCAACTTTAGAGTATGACTCAAAAGGAGAACGAGTCCTTCAAAGAGTACACACAACGCTGGAGAGAACTAGCCGCCATAGTGCATCCTCCATTGGTTGATCGTGAATTGATCGATATCTTCATGGGCACCTTACAAGGGCAATACTACGAGAAGCTGATTAGCAGCGTATCTTCAGGTTTCTCAGACATGGTGATTGTTGGAGAAAGAATCGAAGAAGGTCTGAAAAATGGAAAAATCCAAGGAGGTTCTAGTAGCCAAGCCAATGTCAAGAAGCCTTTCAACGGGTACAAAAAGGGCGAAACAAATGTCATTTCTACTGCAAGTGGGAAACCTCAATAGAGTGCACTTACTTCACTACCCTACTATCAATATCCATATGTTGCTGCTGCGCAATATGCTCCTGTGCCATATCAACCATTTCCTCCAATGCCTTATCATCCAGATATTCAAGCTCCATTTCCACCTCAGATGGCTTATCAACCACGTTCATATCCTCTAATTATTGATGCGCAATATGCACCCAATCCATACCAACAACCGGCTTATCCACAACAGCCTGGTCAACAACAACAACGCGCTCCTCAACAACATCCACCATATCAACAAAGAAGGCCTGAAAGAAATTTTGATCCACTACCTATGTCATATGGAGAAATCTTTAATGGGCTGATGGCAAATGGATCTCTTACTTTGAGGGATATGCCACCACAAACTGGTACCGCCCGAGATTATGATGCCAATGCTCGATGTGAGTATCACAAGGGTGCTCCAGGTCACACAATTTAAAACTGCAGAGTATTCAAGCACAAAGTTCAAGACTTAATCGACTCTAAGGATCTCACCTTCACCCAGAAGAATATGAATGTCCAGAACAATCCAATGCCGCCGCACGGTGCCAACAAGTGAAAGCTTTTGAAGGGGTTGTTGAAGATCGAGCTGAATGGTCTCCAACTCTGAGCAAGTCAAATCAAGAGAAGTTCAATTCCTCAAATCAAGGCAGTCGTCGCCATCTATCATTTTCGCATTCTTGTTATTTTGTATTGATTGTTAAGTACTAGTTGCTTTGAACATTATTGTTGTACCTGGTTTTGTTAATATTATGTTTATGCACTTTTTGAATCAGTCTATTTGCATTCGCTCATTATTTATCATTTATCGCAAAAATCACAAAAAATATTCCCTCACTTCACTTTAGCAAATATTTGAGGGAGGATGATGAAAACAAAATACCCATAACTGTTGCAGTATGCTTTTAGATAAAACCTCGTCAATGATGTACAAGCATTTTTATTCAAATCCCCAAACACTGGAGAAATAAGGAGTTAATCCCTAGTCAACCACTTCGAGCCTAGAAGTAGGAGTTTCTTTCGGATACAACCCTTACATCTAACCCGGGACAGGGTAGTTGTTCAGTTAACTTGACTACACTTTCAAATTGCAAGATGAGACATCCCGTCGGAGGACCATCAAAAAATGACTTGGCAGTCACAATATTCAACACAATACAAAAAAAATAGAAAAGAAAACTGCTAAGTTGAGCACCCGAAGGGAGAATTAGACGAAAAAAAGAAGAACAAATCAAAAGAGGAGTTCAAATCCTCAGTAAAAACAAAACAAATATCAGTGACCACCAAATCAAGAATCAAATGGTCACCAACAAAATAAGATGACTGCCATTTTCAAGCAAACTTTGAAGTTTCATCTTCACTCTTGCAACATCGAAAACAGATGCATATGTAGAGTTAACTGAACGTAGGACTAGAGAACATTACGAAGAAGGGGTGGGTACAAATCAAATTTTGAGCCTTATATCCTTTGTTTCTCTAACCATTAACCAGAACATGTTACAACCCTCGAAAGACCTAATTGAGGCATGGTTTATTATGAAAGCATGCTACCAACAAGGTTGCGTAAATTGACTCCTATATATTTGCTAATCTTCAATATCGATTGCACATTATTCTTGTTGCATCTTTCACGCACTTTCTAAATCAAGCACCTCGTTTGGGCTAACGGTTCATTCGTCACACTTTCACAACATTCAAATAAAACGACTTTTCAAAACTTACAGGAACGTTGCATTAACACTACCGTTTGTGTATGAACAATTTACTTGCAAATCAGTGATTGACATCAGTGCAATCCCAACAAGGGGCAATCAAAAGAGGAATTTGAATCAATACTTCTTCGAAATCAGCTCAGTCAGGGGCAAAATCATTCTTAACAGCTCAATCAGGGGAAAGATCACCTTCAAAGGCTCAATCAGGGGCAGACACCTACCAAATCCAAAAACTGGGGCAGAGATCATGTCATGGTCACTCTCAAAGTTTCCCCACCAGAATTCTTTCCAATACCCTACAGACAGGGGCAAGCAAACAAGGAGAAAATCTTCCTATCTCTTCTCCCTAGCTAAACAAGTAGATTTTGTTGGACGTTGGAAATCATTCAAAGCAAATCAGTTCTCATGTGTCAATCAATTCGTTTTGCTCATCAGCAAATGACCAAAACTTGGAGCATACATGTCACACCCCAAATTTTACCCCGAACATTTTGCACCATGCATTCATCTCATCCTTTACAGGTTGGGTGCGTTTCGGAGTCGCAACAATTTTAGAAAATTTGGGCCTCTTTGAATCGTACGACTGGGGCTCCCACTTTTGGATTCATGCTTTCAATTGATTTATAAGTTTTTTATTCCTAAATTTCATTTTAATCGCTATTCCTAATTATTTTAAGATTTAAATTTAATTTCCAATTTCTATTTCTTTTTTTTTATATTTTTCTATGTTTAACTCCAATTTCCATTTCCAATCCCATTTCCAATTTCTATTTCCAATTTCTTTTTGTAGTTTTCTTCCAAACTTCTATTATAAGTTTTCAATTTTAATTTCAAATTTCTATTTTTAAATCTAATTTCAAATCCCCTTTTTGGGTTTATTTCTAAGTTTCATGATCTAAATTTACCTCTATATTTTCATGCTCCAAATCTCCTCCCAAGAGTCTCAATCCATTTCAATTACAATTTCTTTTTTTAATTTCTACCTCAAAAATTCCAAAGACGAATTCATGGTTTTTTTAATATGGTTACCATAATGAAAACACAGATTTTTTTTTATTTTTTTTTATTCAAGGGAAAATTGTTTGGAGGGTTTATATTTTAGATTTTTAAGGGAGGTAGCCATTTTTGTCATGTTCATATTCATCTTATAGTATTTTGTGACAGTAGTGTAAAAAGTGGTGTTACAATCATGAAAGAAATTAAGAAATAAGATACAAATGTTCAAGTTTTGATCTCAAATGGATTCCAAGGCTGGCTTGTGACTCAATACTATCAATGCCCAAGTAATTTAAAATTCAGATTCGACACTTTTTTTTAAAGTACAATAGAAAATCCTGAAGAAACCAAAGAGAATTCAAATATTCCCAAGTAATTTCCAGCATTACAAAGATTCAAGTTTGATTTCATATCAACTTGATACAATTTCTCATGCTAGTCCTAAACTAAGTCTCATGCTAAAGCTCTGTTTTGCGCACCAAATCTCGTGCCAATTCTCAAGTTTGAACCCAAATTACCAATCTCCTTTGTTTCAATATTCAAACCAAATGCCACAGTCAAGCTTGTAAGAGTATTATTCTACAAAAAAAAAGGAGAAAAACAAAATCATATCAAAGGTACCACTAGTTGTGCACATCCATTATCACAAAGTAAAGAAAACAGAATTTCGTAGTGTACAAGCAAAGAGCTGGTGAATTCGTTTGAGTTCATACCAGACAACTTTTGAATGTGACAGCAGGCCTACTGTGTTTTCAGACCCTCCCTGCACCATAGCCTGCACAAAAAATTTCCCAAAATTATGAATATTTGTCTGTTACTATCCATGTACCTGAAAGCCTACACAAAAACAAGGTATTTCAGAATGGTGAAGTCTTAATCAATTATCTGAGCCGCATCATAACGTTTCGGGACTCTAACAAGTCAAAAAGACTTTTGCAAACACTAGAATCAACCCTGCAAGCCTGCCACCCAAAAAGCCACAACCTGCTTATGCAAATATGGATAAACACTCTGCTCCATAAGCAAACCAGACCTGAAAAGTTGAAAGTGACTCAATATTAGCATCAAACAAAAACAGGATATCGCAAAACTTCTCTAACAAGCTTTCAAGACATTTCATTTTTTTCAAAAAAAACCCTAATCTTGCCATATAAAAAGGGGAGCATTTCACAGATGAAAGGGGGGGGGGGGGGAGTTTTTCAGAAAAAACATAGCAGCCACGAAACCAAGAAAAAGCTTCATATCCAAACTTCCTAAACACCGAAACTACACCAAAACTACAAAAACGCTTAAAATCGTACACAAAAACTCCAGCCAATCCTGTCACAAAAATAGCAGCCACAAAAAGCCTGAGATCCAAAAACTTACCTTGCATCAGCCTCAAGTTTTTCTCCACAAAACCGAATCCTTGTTCGAAGGCAACTCCCCTTCTTCTTTCCTCTCCTTTGCCGCCCTCACGAAACAACATAAACCGCATAAACCTTCTTTTGTTCTTCTGCAAACAACATCCATCCTTACACCATTACCGCAACCGGAACAATCAACCACGACCTCCGAAACCACCTGTTTACAACAATAAATACAAACCCAACACATGAAAGAACCCTATTAACAAGGACCCCAGCCATTCGAAAAAAAATGAAACAACAGAAAAACAAAACCAAAGAACATCACCTGTAGTTTGTTTCAAAGAACAAGGCCCCTCCAACGCTATCACCGGAGCCCATTACCTTTTCCGCAAGGCCACCATCACCCTGTCTCAGACCTGGAAAAAAAAACATCAACAAACATAAGGAAAAACACAGATTCATTAAGCCATCCACTGCTACTACTAACATACCTTCATCAACAACACAGAACCACCGCCTTTACTATCTTTCACCTTCCGTCTTAAGCTCGAACCAAACACAAGACATAATTGCGTTTCAAAATCGCAGAAGCTACAAAATGCCTTCATAATATCCACACAAGCTGAGACAAAACCCCTTTGACGCACCCGCCACTCAAACCTTCACCGGAAAAGCCCAGGAACTATTCATCCGCCGCGAGTCCATCTTTCCCTTCTGGTTTAAGCCGGTTCAACGGATGTTACAACACGCGAAAAAAGAAAGGAGAGAAGTCGAGTTACCTGAGAAATTAATCTCAGAAGCTTGTTGAAGAAGACCTTCAAGAGGTAATCTCTTTGAACTTTGCTTATCTGCTAGTCCATACACTCTTGCGAAATTCTTGTTTGGTGATGATTGATTGCTTGATTCTTGTTCTTTGTTGTATGATTTATGTTTATTTGTAACTTAGGGTTTTATTTAGGAATAGGTTCGGTTTGAATAATTGTTTATGTTTCTGGGTAAACCTGAGGTCGGATTTGGATTGTAGAGATGAAAACAAGTGGGGCCATGTTGGTCGTTTCGGAAATTAGGGTTCCCGTGAGAGACTCAGAGAGACATGAGATTTTGAGAGGCTTTGAGTGAGGGACATCGAAGAGAGAGAGGAAGAGAAATGTTTTTGTGGGAGAGTGAAGTTGGTGAGAAAGAAGAGAGGACATTATTGTTTCCGTTTTCACCCTTCCCTAGTTTGGTGTTGAAGTGATAAGCATGAGGATTGTCCAACCGGTGACACGTGTGTCCCCTGCGACACTTGTCACCGGTCAAGCCTGGTAATGTCTGCATTGGTTCCATGTGTGTGTTCTTAGACTATCTTCATGTGTCCTCTACTTTTGACCATCAGATGGACCAATCTAACCCTTCAACCTCATCATATGACTCAGATCTTTCCTGTAAGTCAACGGAGTTGACTAAGGACTATCCCATGAACCCCATGTGCGAGTGGGCTTACCCAGTCTGTGGGCCTAGCGAATTTCTAAACACCCCCCTCTGTTTTACTTGTTTTTTTAGCCCATTTCGGTTTTATTATTTTTATTGTGTTTTTTTTATATCTTCTTATTTTTACTAATTTATTATTTTATTAGATATTCTAAACTACAAAAAATAACAATAATATTTTATGTTAATTAATTTTTTTAATTTGGTTAATCGTTTAGTTATTTTTATTTTATGTGTCTATTTAATTTAGCTAGTTAATTAATTACCTCAGGATCTATTTTACTTGTATGGTGTATGCTTATATTTCTCGCCCATTATTTAATCGTATGATGATGATGTATGACTTGTTCGAACTTGAAATTTTATTTTCGCATAATGATCATAATTTGTCAAATAAAAATGAATGTGATCACTAAGACTAAATTTTCCAATGTAATTTATTTGCTTGGTCCAACGCCAAGTAATCTCTTAATCCATACGACTACACTTCGCACACACGTAAGTCGGTCACCAAATGACCGCCATCTGCACGACTTTATTGCGTATCTTAATTTATTTTAGCGAGGAATAGAACTCCGGAGTCTAGCACTCCGCACTTTCTAAAACGAACTGCAACTGGGCTAGCCCCACGCGTAATGTTCGTTTACTCCTTTGTTTTAAAACATCCATTCTAAAAAAAAACATCTAAAAACGAATATTCAAATCATTTATCAAAATAACATACGAAAACAGAATTCCGGAGTCTAGCATTCCGCACGTTCTGGGTTGGACCGCAACTGGGCTAGCCCCACGCGATGGTTCAATCACCATTTGTATATCAAAATATTCAAATCATTTATCAAAATAACGTACGAAAACAGAATTCCAGAGTCTAGCATTCCGCACGTTCTGGATTGGACCGCAACTGGGCTGGCCCCACGCGAGGGTTCAATCATCATTCGTATACCAAAATATTTAAACTATTTTTAAATTAATTATCAAAAGACAGAACTCCGGAGTCTAGCATTCCGCACGTTCTGGATTGGACCGCAACTGGGCTAGCCCCACGCGATGTGTTCATTCGTCCTTTCCTTTAAAACATCTTAACCAAATTCAAACACCTTTTCTCTAAAACGAACATTGTTTAAATCATTCTATCTCTCGAACAAGCTAGCGCTTCAGCCTCCACCGCGAGTATAAGCCAATGCTTAACAGTAGAATGCATTTCAAAAAATCGTTCAATTAAAAAATTGCAAACCGTAGTCGCACGAACTACGAAGCTCTGACTTTCCCATTGCACAAGGGAATACGTAGGCACGGGGATTTTTATCCTTCGCGAGCACCCTAATAAAAAATTTAACTATTTCTCTGTTTAAAACTTAATCTTTTTTCCGTCTTAATAATAATAATTTAAAACTTTAGATCAAGCATAATAACAAACATTAAGAAGACAAAAACTTAAGATCAAACATTTAATCGCATAATTAGCTAAGAGGTTCCCGTTGAATACAACGGATTTGAGGGGTGCTAATACCTTCCCCTTGCGTAACCGACTCCCGAACTTAGAATTTGGTTTCGTTGACCATTTCTTATCCTTCCTTTAGGTTGTATCTATATCTCCATTTTCTCTCGTAGAATAAATGGAATTAGGTGGCGGCTCTGTTGTTTTGTTTTAGGATCGTATTTTTTCGAGGTACGACAGTTGGCGACTCTGCTGGGGACTAGCTCCATGCTAGAGAGAGTCGAGCCTAACTTAGCTTTGTGTGTTTATTTGTTTGATCTTATCTCTTCTTGTCATCTCTATGTTTATTATTTATGTTTGTTTATTTGTTCTTTTATCACTTTCCTTTTATTTCCTCATTATATTATTTGTCTGTGGGATCTCGGGGTCACATTGCAAGTAAATTTGAGTTGTGGAAAAAGCGGAGGGAACAACTAATTTTAGAATTGGATGTTATTAGTGTTAGTCTCCAAGGACTTGCTCCTTGCACGCCTAGCATGAAAGCTCCCCCAGATAGTTAGACTTTTCGTAGATCTTGTCTTAACGCAGCTAGCCTGTCGCGTGACCTGATTCACGAAAGGGCTGTGATTCTGGGACCCCCTAGAACCTATTTCAATATTGGTAGTTGTGTAATGTTAGGCTCC
The DNA here is from genome assembly GCA_963966055.1 of Lathyrus aphaca. Taxonomy (NCBI): domain Eukaryota; kingdom Viridiplantae; phylum Streptophyta; class Magnoliopsida; order Fabales; family Fabaceae; genus Lathyrus; species Lathyrus aphaca. The sequence continues at coordinate 7,843,615 of OZ014521.1, forward strand.
AAGGACTCGCTCCTTGCACGCCTAGCATGAGAACTCCACTCAAGGTAGACCTTATCGTTATTATCGTCACAATGCAGCTAGCCTGCGGCGGGACGATAATACGATAAACGTCCGTGACCTTGGGTTTCCCTAAACCATCACCGTAGAAGCCATCCCGTGAGTGGGATTTATGGGTACAGACTATAGAACCAATCTCTTACATCCCACCTGTTAAGAAGGTTCCGAATTTACCTGTGACACCTTGCACCCTGCATTCCTGCATCTTTGCATCTCAGCATCATATGCATCATTTCAGTAGGGTCTTCAAGGAACAAAAAGACGTCTATTGCAAACATCGCAAGTTTAACCATAGACAAACTTCAACTTATAATCCCTTTTGGGAAAAGTTTTTATAAATGGATGTTTGCATTTGCTTTTTGAGTTCCTTGAAGCTGTCCTTGCTTTTCATCCATTCGCATACCATTGCATCTACATTGCATATCATTTACTTCCTGCAGAGTAAGCTCATTCTATCCTTTGTCTTGGGTCAGTAGTTTGATTCCCGGAACGTGTTCAGAACTAAGAATTATGTCTCAAGAAACAGTGGATGAACTGAGAAGAAGTCAGGAATTGTTGAAAGAAGAGGTTATTTCCTTGAAGAAACAGATGGAATGGGTCTTAGAAACCTTACAAGCTCTGTTGAAGAAGTAGGGTCGCCATGTGCCCATTGTCACAGCAGAGGGAGCTAACGTCCTACCTCTATTTGATGCTGCCTTGAATCAAGATTGTTTCCCTGTGGCAACTCCTCAGCTGCCAACCCATGGATCTCCCCTACTAAGCCGAAGTCAACCTCTGATTTTCAGATCAGTGCCTCAATACCCTCTGGCAGTTTCTTCTCAAGGTCAGAAAAAGAAGCGAAAGCGAAGCAAGGGGCAGTGTCAGAACAAAGGGAGTGAAGCTCACTATGAACCCATTCCAGTGCCACTCAGCAAACTCTACCCGTTACTTATCCAGAATTCATTGATGACTCCTTACGCACTTGTGCCATCGCCAAATACATGGTATAACCCTGATACAAATACGGTGTGTGAATTCCATAAAGGGGTGGTAGGACATGATTTGAATACTTGCCCTGAATTTAAAGTCTGGGTACAAAGGTTGATCCATAGCAAAAGGTTAATTCTTGAATAGGACCATCCAGAGGTTGAATGTAGATACCGCACTGGAGCCTTGGGGCACCCTATCGAAGAATGCCAGAGTTTTGAGTTACAAAGTGTTATTAAGTCGCTAATCCCCCAAGAAGGAGAGCCGATTTCAGACAATTTGATTGTTGAGCTAGGAGATAAGAAGGGAAAGAGACCTATGAAGGTTCTTAAAATTTTGTACCATAAAGAACAGGTCATGTGCCTAACTGATGGAGCATCTTTGCCTTCTCACAAGAGTGTCAGGACGCCATCTGGAAATTTCAATGTCGCCACTCCTGCTGGCGGAAGCAAAGGAGAAGTAGGGGGTGAATCGAAGGAGATGACATCCACCATCGAGTGTGAAGAACTCAAAAGTCATCACAATAAGCGACTAGCAATACCTAGTGTGCCAGTAGTGCCAGCTTGTCAGAGATTGAGAGCTCAGGATTCTTGCCCGGAGGGTGCCTCAAATCAGAATAGAGGACAAGGGAGAAGGCCTCCAACCCCTCAAATCCCTATGACCTACACAGAATTATATCCTTCATTGTTGAAGAAAGGATTGGTTGTTCCAAATCCTTTTGGTCCCTTACCGGATCCACTCCCATCAAACTACAATCCAAATGTCCGTTGTCTATTCCATGATGGTGCTTCAGGGCACGATTTGGAAGGCTGTTATGCTTTAAAACGCGTTTTGAAATATTTAATTGAGAAGGACATTCTTTCGTTTGAAGACACTACTCCGATTATCAGGGACAACTCTCGTCCAAGTCAGCAAGCCCAGAGTCAAGGATATCTGAATCAGCGTCAGAGTCCACATAAGCCTCGCAACAATTTGGAAAGAAGGAATGCTCCTCTTCACCCAGTACCTTTATCATACACTCAACTTCTGCAACCTTTGATTCAACACTCATTGATGGTTCCCAAATCTCTCAAGCCATGGACAGAGCCATACCCGCCTGAGTATAATCCACATGAGCAATGTGGATATCATGCTGGATCATTGGGACATTCAACTGAAGACTGCAGAGCTTTTCAAGCCAAGGTACAACATTTGATCGACAAGAAATACATATCTTTTTCAGAAGGAAGCCTTTTGGTGCATGTCAACCTCTCTCCTGGGTGACTTTTTGGTACATCTCTTGAAGACAGTGAATCAAGACTTTTTTTTCAATTCCCTAAAGCTGGCAATCCCCTGTTTGTTTCAGCATTGTTGTATTTTCTTTGCATGTTGATTTTGTATTTGCTTGTTAGCATTGTTTGTTTTGAATTGGCAAGATTAATGAAATGTTTATGCATATTTTGAATCAATCCATTCGTATTCACTCGTTTTCTTTCATTGTTACAAAAAGCAAAAATATATTTCTATCTTTTGTTTATCAAACTTTTGCTTTAGCAAAGATTGGAGGGAGGATGATGAAAACCAGATACTTGAATTATCCATTTGTATGCTCTCAATTAAAACCTTGCCAATGATGTACAGGCATTGTTTCAAATTCCCAAACACCGGTGAAATAAGGAAGATAATCCTCGCTAACCCCTTTGAGCCTAGAAGTAGGAGTTTTCTTTTTCAAAAATGCAAAAACCCTTAATTTCAAACCTGGGGCAGGGTAGTTGGTTCAGTTAATCTGTTTTGCGTCCAATCTTCAAAAGATTCAATCCATTATTCAAGAAGGATCAGCGACGTACTTTCATTCACTGCCGAAGAAGTCGTGAAGAGCCAAAAGTTTGTAGCATGTATTCTCTATCATCCAATAAGATGGCAGTCATAACTGTTCAACAAAGGAATGACGTAAGGAAAAAGAAATACAAAGAAAAAGTCCACTAAGTCAAAAACAGAAAAAGACGGCTTATGCGAAAGTTAATGAAGTCATCAAATCCAGCAAAGCAAGATAAAGCAAGGTGGCTGCCATCACTTTCAAATCCTGATCCTTATCACGCATTTGTCAAAAGTGTTTTGAGATATGAATGCGTATGTCAAATTAACTGAACATAGGATTGGAGTTTATCACGAAGATGGGATGGGTACAAATAAATTTTGAGCCTTTTATCTTTCGTTTCATAAACCGTGAACCAAGCCACGTTACAACCCTTAAAAGACCTAATTGAGGCAGGGTTTATTTCGAGAGCATACTACAACAAGGTTGTGTTAACCTGACTCCTAACGATCTTTGCTAATCATTTGTACTGATCACTTGATCTACCATTCCATAAAATGGCTAGATCCACTTTTTATTTTAAGTCAACTCCATTGTATCACTGTCATACCAATAAGTTGCGATTTCAAAACTTGCATAAATGTTGGATTAAAATTGCCAATTTTTAAATAAATAATGTTTTGTTGGCAAGTCAATTCAGCGTCAACGGAATCCCGACGAACGCAACCAGTTAGGGAATTCGATTGAGTAAGAGAAGCCCAGCCAGGGGAACCACTTCAAGAATAAGTCGATCAGAATTAATCTCTTCAAGAGTCAGCACCTCAGAGGTTGAACCTTTCCTCAGGACTCTTATTTGAGCAAGTTATCAGAAAGAATTCAAGAGTTCAATGGCTAGCCAGACCAGAAGTCTCTTATCCCAGGGATCAGATAACCAGGGGCAAATTTCTGATGTTCGAGCGCCGGGGCAACCATTTCAAAGGCCATGTCATGGCAGGCTGGTCTAAACTTTTTGAGAAGAGGAAAATTTCAAAACCATTGATTCCGGGGCAAGAGGAATCACACAGGGGCAAATCTTCTCTGTGCCTTCAAGCTGTTCAAGCAGGCCTCATGCGAAAAAATTTCAAGTTCAAGACGTATGTCGGGAATCATGTCGTCATCTTTGTCTAAAGAGTGTTCTGTAGAAAGAACTATTTCATCCAATACCCATCCAGGGGCATATTTGGAAATCGTATGAGTCAGTGTGTCTTTCTCATGTGCTGGTCATGTCGCTTCGCTCTTAGCGTTAAGCCCTGCTACTGTCTTACTCATCAGGCATCTGCTCACGGTAGAAAAGAGTCATACCTTGCAAAACAAGCCTCTTCCAACATATAATCTATTGTCATTTTGCAAGAATCTCTGAAGTCCAATTGTCATTGGCGCAAATCTGTTAAGCTGGTTGTGAAACCCTTTGCTTGCAGACTAAGTCCATTTAATTTGGCACATATTCGTGTTTTCCTGAGTGGTTCCTGAAGGTCTTCTCTTGATTTTTCGTTTAAGGAATTTCTAGAGGTTGGATATCCTGTTGAAAAATCCAATTTTCTTGTCTTCATTCTCAATACCAGCCGGTCTCTTGGAGTCGTTGACTATTTGAGTACGCTGTTTTCTACCCCTGATATCAGTTGGTCGCACAGAGCCACTGCCCGAACGTTGTGTTCGTTTTCTTTATTCTCGGTATCAACAGTTACACTTGAACCTGTTGATTTATCACTTTGAATTATTTGTCTGTCTCTTTATTTCCTGACCACCGCGTCGTTGTCTGTTATTTTATTTCCTGACCACCGCGTCGTTGCCTGTTATTTTATTTCCGGACCACCGTGTCTTTGTCTGTTATTTTATTTCCGGACCACCGTGTCTTTGTCTGTTATTTTATTTCCAGACCACCGTGTCTTTGTCTGTTATTTTATTTCCAGACCACCGTGTCTTTGTCTGTTATTTTATTTCCAGACCACCGTGTCTTTGTCTGTTATTTTATTTCCAGACCACCGTGTCTTTGTCTGTTATTTCCAGACTACCGCGTCTTTGTCTGTTATTTTATTTCCTGACCACCGCGTCGTTGCCTGTTATTTTATTTCCTGACCACCGCGTCGTTGCCTGTTATTTTATTTCCTGACCACCGTGTCTTTGTCTGTTATTTTATTTCCAGACCACCGCGTCTTTGTCTGTTATTTTATTTCCGAACCACCGTGTCTTTGTCTGTTATTTTATTTCCAGACCACCATGTCTTTGTCTGTTATTTTATTTCCAGACCACCGTGTCTTTGTCTGTCATTTCTATTTCTAGACCACCGCGTCAATGTCTGTTATTTTATTTCCTGACCACCGCGTCAATGTCTGTTATTTTATTTCCAGACCACCGCGTCAATGTCTGTTATTTTATTTCCTAACCACCGTGTCGACGTCTGTCTTTTATTTCCGGACCACCGCGTCAACACCTGTCTTTTATTTTCCTGACCACCGTGTCGAAGTTTGTCTTTAATCTTATATTTGGTTTTCCGTCTTATGTCATTCCTTAGTGCCAGCAGTTACACTTGAACCTGCTGATTTATCACTTTGAATACATCCCGTTTTCGTCTTGTCATACCCAGCATATTGTTATCCCCAGTGAGTCTTCACCCTCATTTGCATTTCTGTGAATCACCGTTGCATTTGTCTGCATCATACCATATCCAGCATATTCATCATTAAAAAATCAGCATGTTAGGCCATTGTATCTCGCATATCATATCCCCAACCCGATGAGAGTCCCTCATGAGTTCATAGCATACCATTGCATTTAGGGGTAAAATTTTCGATTATTTCTATATTTAAATACCTTTCACCCCGATTTTATGAGGATTAACATCACTCATTTTATCTGGTAAAGTTATTTAAATAGGGGCAACTGTCACACCCCAAATTTTATCCCTAACATTTTGCACCATGCATTCATCTCATCCTTTACAGGTTGGGTGCGTTTCGGAGTCGCAACAATTTTAGAAAATTTGGGCCTCTTCGAATCGTACGACTAGGGCTCCCACTTTTGGATTCATGCTTTCAATTGATTTATAAGTTTTTTATTCCTAAATTTCATTTTAATCGCTATTCCTAATTATTTTAAGATTTAAATTTAATTTCCAATTTCTATTTCTTTTTTTTTATATTTTTCTATGTTTAACTCCAATTTCCATTTCCAATCCCATTTCCAATTTCTATTTCCAATTTCTTTTTGTAGTTTTCTTCCAAACTTCTATTATAAGTTTTCAATTTTAATTTCAAATTTCTATTTTTAAATCTAATTTCAAATCCCCTTTTTGGGTTTATTTCTAAGTTTCATGATCTAAATTTACCTCTATATTTTCATGCTCCAAATCTCCTCCCAAGAGTCTCAATCCATTTCAATTACAATTTCTTTTTTTTAATTTCTACCTCAAAAATTCCAAAGACAAATTCATGGTTTTTTTAATATGGTTACCATAATGAAAACGCAGATTTTTTTTATTTTATTTTATTCAAGGGAAAATTGCTTGGAGGGTTTATATTTTAGATTTTTAAGGGAGGTAGCCATTTTTGTCATGTTCATATTCATCTTATAGTATTTTGTGACAGTAGTGTAAAAAGTGGTGTTACAATCATGAAAGAAATTAAGAAATAAGATACAAATGTTCAAGTTTTGATCTCAAATGGATTCCAAGGCTGGCTTGTGACTCAATACTATCAATGCCCAAGTAATTTAAAATTCAGATTCGGCACTTTTTTTTTAAAGTACAATAGAAAATCCTGAAGAAACCAAAGAGAATTCAAATATTCCCAAGTAATTTCCAGCATTACAAAGATTCAAGTTTGATTTCATATCAACTTGATACAATTTCTCATGCTAGTCCTAAACTAAGTCTCATGCTAAAGCTCTGTTTTGCGCACCAAATCTCGTGCCAATTCTCAAGTTTGAACCCAAATTACCAATCTCCTTTGTTTCAATATTCAAACCAAATGCCACAGTCAAGCTTGTAAGAGTATTATTCTACAAAAAAAAAAGGAGAAAAAAAAATCATATCAAAGGTACCACTAGTTGTGCACATCCATTATCACAAAGTAAAGAAAACAGAATTTCGAAGTGTACAAGCAAAGAGCTGGTGAATTCGTTTGAGTTCATACCAGACAACTTTTGAATGTGACAGCAGGCTGTTGCACCCCAAAATTTGCCCTCACAATACAAGACCCTGTATTCTAAGAAGGTTCACAAGGTTCACAAGTTTCCCAACACTTACAAGGCCTTTCATGAGGTTCATGAAGTCTACAAGTTACTTTATGAAGGTTCACAAGGTTTACAAGTCCCACAATGCTTTCAAGACCTTTCATGAGGTTCATGAAGTCTACAAGTCACTTCTTGAAGGTTCACAAGGTTCACAAGTTTCTCAACATTTACAAGACCTTTCATGAGATTCATGAAGTCCACAAGTTACTTCTTGAAGGTTCACAAGGTTCACAAGATTCACAATGATTACAAAGCTTTCCTGAGGTTTATGAGGTCTACAAAGCCACTTCATGAGGTTCACAAGGTTCACAAGCTTCACAATACCTCCCATGAGTATCACAAGACACTTTATGAAGATTCACAAGGTTCACAAAGTTCACAATTGGTCAGAAAAGTTGACAATTCCCTCAAACAATGCACCTCCTAAGCAGTGCATCCAAAACTAGGGTTTTGACTTTAATCAGGCTAAATGGATTTCCAATACCTCAAGTGAGTTTCATAACATCTCATGTGTGTGTAAGAACCCCCATGACAAGTTTCAAGACTTTTCTCAAAAGTTTGCTCAGTCAGATGATCAGATAAGTCAAAATCAGTCAATGCAGTTAAAAAGTCAAACTGAGGTCAACTGTGGTCAAACCAAAGTCAAACTTCATGATTTTTTGCCAACATCAAGTATATGAAGTAAAATTCATCATTTGATCAAGGGTTGATCATGATTCATCAAGGAGATTCCAGATCATCAATAATCAGGAGTTTCTAAATTAGGGTTTCCTCAGTAAAAGTCAACTAAACTTTGACCAGCCATAACTTTCACATACTTCATCACCAAGTTTCCATCCAAAGCTCATTTTGAAGGAAATTGAATTCTCTACAACTTTGATGTTGCAAGTTAAGCTCAAAAATGCTTCATTTGGAAGATGTGATCTAAAACATTATAGGTCATTTCAAAAGTCAACAAAAAGTCAACAACTTCAAAAGGGCATAACTTGAGATTGGTAAAGGATATGGACCTGAAACCAATGGGGTTGTTTCGAGGACTCTTCAAGCTTTCCAAAAAGTCCAAGAACACCCTCATACCTTTAAAATTGAGGGAGATGTGCCCTTGCAAAGTTGGGAAATTTTGAGATGGTTTATGTTGAAAATGGAGGCCTAAAAGTAATTCTTTCCAAATGGGCTTGCTAAGTTGTGATCCAATCCACCTCATATCATTATGCACGACCCAATTGACCAAAATTCAGCATTTTTATTATTTTATTTTTATTTATTATTGATTTAATTCATAAAAATCATTTTAAATAAATATAAAATATGAAAATCTATTTTTGGAGGAAGATAATGCTTCTAGAAATTCTTAATTGGTGATTGAAGTTGAAAGAGAAAGAAATCATGTGATTTATCCAAAGATAGTAAGCCTTCATGATCAAATATTTGAACTTTAAACTATGATCTTTTTCAATCTTTTTGGATCCAAATCTCCACACAACTAGTCCATATTTCTGACCTAATTCACTCACATATAAGTATCAAACACAACCCTAGCCTAAGGAGACGAATTCCAGCAGCCAAAGGTAAGCTCCATTGTTCAAAAAATTCAAGCAAAAGTCATATTCGGATTCTTCAATCCAGGGCACTAGAAGGTAAAATAAGGACATGGCTAGCTTCCCTGGACATCACTGATTGTAAAGCATCAATCATATGCATCAATATCATCTCATATTGGCCAACCCGAATCAAACTTTGTCTTGAATATTTTTTTTTCGATTCTAATGATTCACTGCATATTACTGATTTTTGCTTATGTAATCTTGTTTGTTGATGATCATAGATGGAATCTGGACAATTTGGTGAAGTTCCATAGCCTGAAACACGATCCACCATTTTTAGGGTTTATGACTCCAATTAGGGTTCTTCAATCCAGCCCATATAAATGAATTCTAAGGACGTGGGGTGATTGGAAAACTCATTAGAAACTTAATGGACTGATTAATTTTGTGAAACCGAACTGTTTTGCCATTGTTTGATTTTTGTAGGTTTTGCTGGAAATTCATTTTCGCAGGAAAACTCATAGATAAATTCGCAGCTAAAATTGTAGGTCTCAGGGAAGAAGAAGATCAGTTCCCGCGCGTATTCAAATTCAAATTATTTGTATAATATTTTATTGACTGTTTGCTGTTTATTATCACAACAACTGAGTTGTCCCAGTGGTTGAAGGCATGGTCTTAGGCGTGTGAAGCAAAAGGGCAGGGGTTCGATCCCTGGCTTTTGTTCATTTTATTTCTATTTTTCAGGATAAAAGGAGATTGAATATATTATAGCTTCTTGCCATTCAATAATCAGATGGGCTCTTCCAGCCGGGTGGTAACGCGCGCATACTCGTATACATAAGGTCCTGGGTTCAATGCTCCCCCAGGCCTTTTGTTTTTCATTTATTTTGCTGATTATTGGTTTGAAAGAACAAAATTATTTGGAGGCAATTCTTCTTGCACCAACCAGCGCCTGGCCCAGTGGTAGAGCATAGATGTTGTGAGCAAAGCCTCCTGGGTTCAAATCCCAGCCAGGTTTGTTTTGCTATTTTATTTTATTTTATTTTTGTGTAATTAGTTTAGGTTTTACTAATAATTGTATAATAAAATAATTCTATAAAATAATAGTTCCTAATAAAAAAAATCATATGTTCTTAATTTAAAAATTATTCCTTTTATTATATTAGTAAAAATAATTTTGTATCTAAACAAATCCTAATTTTCACAAACCTTAAAAATATTTTCTAAATAAAACTTAATTCTATTTTCCAAAATGATTTTTATTTTCTAATTCTTATCATAATTATCATATATATAATTTTTTTTTAAAATATAATTATAAACTCTTTTCTTCATATAATATGTAAATATATTTTACACTATGTTTATAATTTAAATCATTTCTTTTTAATAATTGAATCAATAAAAATTAAATCTTGTAAATATACTTATAACTTATTTTTCTCTTTATATAATATGTGAATACCTTTTATAACTTTTTTTAGAAATAATTAAATTTTGTAGTTATAATATATTTAAAAATAACTTAATAACTTGTAAATAAAAATAATTGTTTGTTCATATTTCTTTCTAAATATAATTGTTTATATTAAAAATTGTTAATCTCTTATTCTTATAATATTTTGGTTAATTTTATTTATTATTGTTATTACTAACCATATTATTTATTTTTGCTTTATTAATTTTATATATTATTATTATTTCACTAATTTTTATTATTTACTAACCTCTCTTATTTTATTAATTACTAACTTTATGCTTATTATTTAATATTATTATTTATCACTAACCCCAATTTTATTTACTTGTTCACTATTTTTGCTTATTATATTTATTTTACTATATATTTATATTTTTGCTATTTTATTTTGCTTATAATTATGTAACTGCTTCCTTGGTGTAATTTTGTAAATATTTTAAATATTTAATTGTTGCTATGGTTAGTAATTAGGGAGTGCAAAACATGTATTCAATTTAAAAATTAACTTAGATCACTTTAATCATAAGATAATTAAATTAAACACCTCACACACGTAAGTCGATTTTAATCGCCGTCTCACTTTCTAAGGTTATCCCTCAAGTTGCCTAAATCATAAGGTCAAGTGGGGTGTATAAAGCAAGTCCCTTTAAAAAGAAAAATCATCAAGTCCCTCGTGGTTGCCTTTACGAATCGAGTCCCTTCGAATAATGATGATAGTCCCTCTTATATGCTTAATACACCCCACAGTTGCCTTCATAAAACAGAATGTCCCTCACATGTCCCTTACATCCAAGGTAATGACTACCTACTCCTTAATAGTAGGGATAGTCTTACCAATGAAAGGATAAAGAACAAGAAAGACTTTAAACTTTAGGGTAGGTTCCTCTTATGTACTTGCTCACTTCAAAAACTTTTCAAACTCTTCACAATTTCAAACAAATTTTCAAAAACAAGTTTTTACACATCCGTACATGGATTATTATTAATTATTCTGAAAATTTTCTTATTCACACACTACACTTTCAAAAACAATTCAAAAGTGAGCTAAGTAACTAAGAGCCCATGGATAACCATGGATGTAAGGGGTGCTAACACCTTCCCTTTACATAACCTACCCCCCGGACCCAAAAATATCTCTTAAGGTCTTTCCTGTTCTTTTATACCCTTTCCTTTTGGATAAAATAAAAGTCGGTGGCGACTCTTGCTATCCGCAACATAACTTAAAGTCAGTTCTCCCACCGTGTTACACAGGCCTGCTGTGTTTTCAGACCCTCCCTGCACCATAGCCTGCACAAAAAATTTCCCAAAATTATGAATATTAGCCTGTTACTATCCATGTACCTGAAAGCCTACACAAAAACAAGGTATTTCAGAATGGTGAAGTCTTAATCAATTATCTGAGCCGCATCATAACGTTTTGGGACTCCAACAAGTCAAAAAGACTTTTGCAAACACTAGAATCAACCCTGCAAGCCTGCCACCCAAAAAGCCACAACCTGCTTATGCAAATATGGATAAACACTCTGCTCCATAAGCAAACCAGACCTGAAAAGTTGAAAGTGACTCAATATTAGCATCAAACAAAAACTGGATATCGCAAAACTTCTCTAACAAGCTTTCAAGACATTTCATTTTTTTCAAAAAAAACCCTAATCTTGCCATATAAAAAGGGGAGCATTTCACAGATGAAAAGGGGGGGAGAGTTTTTCAGAAAAAACTTAGCAGACACAAAACCAAGAAAAAGCTTCATATCCAAACTTCCTAAACACCGAAACTACACCAAAACTACAAAAACGCTTAAAATCGTACACAAAAACTCCAGCCAATCCTGTCACAAAAATAGCAGCCACAAAAAGCCTGAGATCCAAAAACTTACCCTGCATCAGCCTCAAGTTTTTCTCCACAAAACCGAATCCTTGTTCGAAGGCAACTCGCCTTCTTCTTTCCTCTCCTTTGCCGCCCTCACGAAACAACATAAAACGCATAAACCTTCTTTTGTTCTTCTGCAAACAACATCCATCCTTACACCATTACCGCAACCGGAACAATCAACCACCACCTCCGAAACCACCTGTTTACAACAATAAATACAAACCCAACACATGAAAGAACCCTATTAACAAGGACCCCAGCCATTCGAAAAAAAACGAAACAACAGAAAAACAAAACCAAAGAACATCACCTGCAGTTTGTTTCAAAGAACAAGGCCCCTCCAACGCTATCACCGGAGCCCATTACCTTTTCCGCAAGGCCACCATCACCCTGTCTCAGACCTGGAAAAAAAAAACATCAACAAACATAAGGAAAAACACAGATTCATTAAGCCATCCACTGCTACTACTAACATACCTTCATCAACAACACAGAACCACCGCCTTTACCACCTTTCACCTTCCGTCTTAAGCTCGAACCAAACACATGACATAATTGCGTTTCAAAATCGCAGAAGCTACAAAATGCCTTCATAATATCCACACAAGCTGAGACAAAACCCCTTTGACGCACCCGCCACTCAAACCTTCACCGGAAAAGCCCAGGAACTATTCATCCGCCGCGAGTCCATCTTTCCCTTCTGGTTTAAGCCGGTTCAACGGATGTTACAACACGCGAAAAAAGAAAGGAGAAAAGTCGAGTTACCTGAGAAATTAATCTCAGAAGCTTGTTGAAGAAGACCTTCAAGAGGTAATCTCTTTGAACTTTGCTTATCTGCTAGTCCATACACTCTTGCGAAATTCTTGTTTGGTGATGATTGATTGCTTGATTCTTGTTCTTTGTTGTATATTTATGTTTATTTGTTACTTAGGGTTTTATTTAGGAATAGGTTCGGTTTGAATAATTGTTTAAGTTTCTGGGTAAATCTGAGGTCGGATTTGGATTGTAGAGATGAAAACAAGGGGGGCCATGTTGGTCGTTTCGGAAATTAGGGTTCCCGTGAGAGACTCAGAGAGACATGAGATTTTGAGAGGCTTTGAGTGAGGGACATCGAAGAGAGAGAGGAAGAGAAATGTTTTTGTGGGAGAGTGAAGTTGGTGAGAAAGAAGAGAGGACATTATTGTTTCCGTTTTCACCCTTTGGTGTTGAAGTGATAAGCCTGAGGATTGTCCAACCGGTGACACGTGTGTCCCCTGCGACACTTGTCACCGGTCAAGCCTGGTAATGTCTGCATTGGTTCCATGTGTGTGTTCTTAGACTATCTTCATGTGTCCTCTACTTTTGACCATCAGATGGACCAATCTAACCCTTCAACCTCATCATATGACTCAGATCTTTCCTGTAAGTCAACGGAGTTGACTAAGGACTATCCCATGAACCCCATGTGCGAGTGGGCTTACCCAGTCTGTGGGCCTAGCGAATTTCTAAACACCCCCTCTGTTTTACTTGTTTTTTTAGCCCATTTCGGTTTTATTTCTTTTATTGTGTTTCTTTTTTTTTATATCTTCTTATTTTTACTAATTTATTATTTTATTAGATATTCTAAACTACAAAAAATAACAATAATATTTTATGTTAATTAATTTTTTTAATTTGGTTAATCGTTTAGTTATTTTTATTTTATGTGTCTATTTAATTTAGCTAGTTAATTAATTACCTCAGGATCGATTTTACTTGTATGGCGTATGCTTATATTTCTCGCCCATTATTTAATCGTATGATGATGATGTATGACTTGTTCGAACTTGAAATTTTATTTTCGCATAATGATCATAATTTGTCAAATAAAAATGAATGTGATCACTAAGACTAAATTTTCCAATGTAATTTATTTGCTTGGTCCAACGTCAAGTAATCTCTTAATCCATATGACTACACTTCGCACACACGTAAGTCGGTCACCAAATGACCGCCATCTGCACGACTTTATCGCGTATCTTAATTTATTTTAGCGAGGAATAGAACTCCGGAGTCTAGCACTCCGCACGTTCTAAAACGAACTGCAACTGGGCTAGCCCCACGCGTAATGTTCGTTTACTCCTTTGTTTTAAAACATCCATTCTAAAAAAAACATCTAAAAACGAATATTCAAATCATTTATCAAAATAACGTACGAAAACAGAATTCCGGAGTCTAGAATTCCGCACGTTCTGGGTTGGACCGCAATTGGGCTAGCCCCACGCGATGGTTCAATCACCATTCGTATATCAAAATATTCAAATCATTTATCAAAATAACGTACGAAAACAGAATTCTGGAGTCTAGCATTCCGCACGTTCTGGATTGGACCGCAACTGGGCTAGCCCCACGCGAGGGTTCAATCATCATTCGTATACCAAAATATTTAAACTATTTTCAAATTAATTATCGAAAGACAGAACTCCGGAGTCTAGCATTCCGCACGTTCTGGATTGGACCGCAACTGGGCTAGCCCCACGCGATGTGTTCATTCGTCCTTTCGTTTAAAACATCTTAACCAAATTCAAACACCTTTTCTCTAAAACGAACATTGTTTAAATCATTCTATCTCTCGAACAAGCTAGCGCTTCAGCCTCCACCGCGAGTATAAGCCAATGCTTAACAGTAGAATGCATTTCAAACAATCGTTCAATTAAAAAATTGCAAACCGTAGTCGCACGAACTACGAAGCTCTGACTTTCCCATTGCACAAGGGAATACGTAGGCACGGGGATTTTTATCCTTCGCGAGCACCCTAATAAAAAATTTAACTATTTCTCTGTTTAAAACTTAATCTTTTTTCCGTCTTAATAATAATAATTTAAAACTTTAGAGCAAGCATAATAACAAACATTAAGAAGACAAAAACTTAAGATCAAACATTTAATCGCATAATTAGCTAAGAGGTTCCCGTTGAATACAACGGATGTGAGGGGTGCTAATACCTTCCCCTTGCGTAACCGACTCCCGAACTTAGAATTTGGTTTCGTTGACCATTTCTTATCCTTCCTTTAGGTTGTATCTATATCTCCCTTTTCTCTCATAGAATAAATAGAATTAGGTGGCGGCTCTATTGTTTTGTTTTAGGATCGTATTTTTTCGAGGTACGACAATACAGATCGATCTTTTGACCATACAATTGTTGAAGATCGAGTGTCGGGGAATCAAACCCTCCACCCACCCAAAGTCCAATCGTTATTGGCAACTACCAGACAAAAAGTCCACCAAG
Organism: Lathyrus aphaca; assembly: GCA_963966055.1. Taxonomy (NCBI): domain Eukaryota; kingdom Viridiplantae; phylum Streptophyta; class Magnoliopsida; order Fabales; family Fabaceae; genus Lathyrus; species Lathyrus aphaca. The sequence continues at coordinate 7,858,845 of OZ014521.1, forward strand.
CTGGCACCTTTCATTTTCCGATCACCTCATATGCATCATTTACATCCATCATTTACAGCATGTGCATCATATGCATACCTAAATAAATCAACTTTTCTTACTCCCAACGTTTTAACTTTCAGCAATGCATAAACACTTGCATCGTATCTCCATCATTATGGAATACCATTTCAAAACTAAACAAACATAGTTGCATAATTCAGGATTCAGGGTCGATCGAAGATTCCAAATATTCTCCTAGGTGTTATTCAGTGGACGTCCCCGTTGGATATTTCTCTTCCAGATTATGTATTTTTTCTGTTACTCAGCATCGACCTGGCATCGAGTGTTAGGGTCGCATTATCATCCTTGCGGTGGTAAGCGATTTTTTAATATTTTTCTGTTACTCAGCATCGACCTAGCATCGAGTGTTGGGGTCACATTATCATCCTTGCGGTGGTAAGCGGTTTTTTTCTGTTACTCAGCATCGACCTAGCATCGAATGCTGGGGTCGCATTATCATCCTTGCGGTGGTAAGCGATTATTTAATTTTCTGTTACCCAGCATCGACCTAGCATCGAATGCTGGGGTCGCATTATCATCCTTGCGGTGGTAATCTATTATTTAATTTTCTGTTACAACCTAGCATCGAGTGCTGGGGTCGCATTATCATCCTTACGGTGATAAGTGATTTGTTTAAATTTCTGTCAGTCGGCATCCTCTTGGTGTCGGGGTCACATTATCATCCTTGCGGTGATAAGTGATTTGTTTATATTTCTGTCACTCGGCATCCTCTTGGTGTCGGGGTCGCATTATTATCCTTGCGGTGGTAAGCGATTATTTATTTTTTCTGTTACTCAGCATCGACCTAGCATCGAGTGCTGGGGTCGCATTATCATCCTTGCGGTGGTAATCAATTTATTAAATTTTTCTATTACTCAGCATCGACCTAGCATCGAGTGATGGGGTCGCATTATCATCCTTGCGGTGATAAGCGATTTGTTTAATTTTCTGTCACTCGACATCCTTTTGGTGTAGAGGTTGCATTATCATCCTTGCGGTGATAAGCGATTATTTAATTTTCTATCAATCTTTTTCTGTTTCGTATCACCTTTATTTTCCAATTTTAATCATCGATTTACTGCACAATTTCTTTCTTTTTCGGACAAATTCGGAGTCTGTTAGTATCTAATTGTCTTATACCTTGAAAGTATGAATGCATGCCAATTCATCTTACTCGGTCTAAGACAATTCGATAGGGGCAACTGTCATACCCCAAATTTGTCCTACCTTTATTTTTTGTTTACCAATATATTCCAAAAATCCTAAAACGCGCACTATTGCAAAAATCCGAAAATATGTATTATTTTATTTTTCTAACTGATATTTGAAAAATCCAAGGAATGCATTTATTTCTTTTTTTAAACTAAATTTTTATTTTATTAGGTTATTTATTTCATTATCAAAAATAAAAAAATCCATTTTTACAATTCCTCTTTTATTTTTTATCCACGATCACATTATTATTTTTTCATCGTTTTTATCTTTTTCTTATTATTAATCTTTTATTTCTATTATTATTTCTTATATTTTTTATTACTATTTCTATTATCTTATTATTATTACTACTAACTTATTATTATTGTCATACTTATTGTTATAGAGATCAACAATTCTACAAATAGTCCATTTAATCATTTTCCTATACAAAATCAAAATTTCATTTTCATTATCCCATCTTTATTTTTATTTTTGTTATTATTAATTTTCACCTTTACTACTACTATTATTTCTTATTTTTATTATTATTATTTTTATTATTATCATTATTGTTAGTATTAATTTTTTTTATTATAACTATTTTTATATTATGTTTATGTTTATTATTATTTTTCTGTTATTGATACAGGTCACACATAAGGTCACTCCCAACACAACACAAATTCCTTCCACTAACCAATATGCCAAATAATCCACGCATACACCCAATTCGAAAAACCATGGCCCACCCCTGATATTCCAAATCGCAAAACGCAACACGCTCAACTGCAACATGACCTTGCTGCAAACAATTTCGTTATTCCAAAACGCAATACGCTCATCAATTTGTACGACTCCACGAAAACGCATAACAAATTCCATCACAGCTCAAACACCTCTATATATATAATAGTGCTCAAATATCATAATGAGGGGACCGAAAAAACAAGACACGGCTAAAAGAAACAAACTCTGCAAATCACACGCCAAACTCGCACCACCGCCACCCCTCCGGAACTGAATCCGGAAACGCACAAACCATGCTCACCTTCGAAATCTGCAAACCAAATAGCAATAAAAAAGCCTTCGAAAAACCACAATAAACCGAAAAACAAACAATCCTCCGTTGATTCACTCGCCAACAACCACTGAAACATTTAAACCTTGAACCATAAACACCAACCTTTCAAATCCTCATTCTACAGCAACCTATCCTCACCTTCTCTTTCTAAACTTAAAACTAGATCCAAAACAGAGATACAGACAAATAAACAACCTTTAGTATACCTCCCTAAATACCACTCGCAAACAAAACCAACAAAAAGCACAAAAAAAAAGATGAAGTTGATGAATCATAAATTGCGGCGAGTTTGAGCAAGCAACGACCGAATCCGAGAATGGTTGTGAGCGAGAAACAAACAGAACCGCTTCGTTCACCACCACTTACCGTCACAAACCAAAATCCAAAACCATCGCCGATCCAACATTAAACCGAACACAAAACGCCCAGTGAGATTCGACGAACTTGTTTTTAGGACACCGCTATGTCGCCACCTTCACGAACTCCAAAACCAAGCGACCGCCGCAGACGAGAGAGATCCGGTGAGGTTCGACCCAAAACCGCGACCAAAAACCAACTTAAACCATCTAAATCAATCTCGAACCAACCAAACTGAACATAATATGAGTTGGCCGAATGACTTGATTTCTAGCGCCGATTCCATTTGAACAGAGGGTAGGTTTCGTTTTGTTTTGATTCAATGCGTGTTTGTGGAGGAGGAGTACGTTCCTCTGTTTCTGCTGATGTTGTTTTGATAAATGCCTTTTATTTTTTTTCAAAACCTTTTTTAATTTAATTTAATTTTCTGTTTTTTAAAGAGATCCAGGGTTATTGTTGTGGTCGAAATGGGCTTGGGCCCATCTGTTTTTCTCTCTACACACTGCATTCACGGCGACACCCCCTCTCTTTTAATTCATTTTATTTTTGTTTTAGAATTCTGTTGGACGTTAAGTCCATCTATTTCTCACTTTACACCACAGCATGCTGCGGCTTCCCTTCCCCCTTTATTTTTTTTATTATTATTTTATTTCGTTTTTATTTTGTTCATATTTTAAATAGTTTATTTTTTATTTTTAATATGTGCTATTAATTTCATATTATTAGGGGCCAATGATATAATAAAAGGCCAGATTTTTTCTATTTCGTTAAATCGGAAATCCGGTCAATATGAGGCCTATGTACTTAGTTTTTTTATTTTTATTTTTATCGATTCCGTTTATTTTATTCTTATTATTCCGTTTACATTAATTCAATTTACTTAATTATTTATATATTTTATTTCAATTAATTTAATTCATTTAATTTAATCGTTTATTTATTTACTATTTTTTTTATGGTCGATGAACATTAAATTAATTTTGAGATTTGTCGCAAGCCGACTCGACATCTCGATTAATGATGAGACCATCCGATTTAAATTCAATTCATTTATTTATTTCCGCGTTTCAAAAATATTGTTCAACTCCTCATAGAATGATTTTAACATTAAATCGGTTCTAAGGCAGTTAACGAACCACATCTCGACGCGTCCGAAAAGGTCTAACGTCTCCGAATAGTTGTCTTCGAATAAAAAGGCCGAACGCCTCCGAACAGTTTGAAAACACTGCACACACGCTTCCGCTTGGGCAAACTACAATGATACCCTTTATTTCCCGCAATCCCTTGTAATTTATTTTGTATCCCTCCCCCATTTTATGTACGCATTTTATTTTCCGTATTTTATCGATCGTTATTTCGTTCGCGAACCCTTGGTCCAACGTCAAGTGGTTGCACTCTCACACACTCGCACTTTACTTTTCAGTTATCGTTTCGTTTATTAGGATCCACTTCACCTTGCGAGCCGAGCGCATTGTGCCTCGCTAACAAACCACAAAATACACCTCCATTTGCATTCACCCATAAACCTAAAAAAAACCAAAATGTTTCGATTAGATCCAAACCCTTGATCCAACATCAAACGGTCGTAGGTTAATAAAACACATTAATAATACGAGAAGAAATTGTACGCCACGAGCCTTAAGCGGTAGAAAGGAGGATAACGAGCTCTCGTTACTCGCTCCGATTATTTCGACGCAAGACGCTCGTCTTGTTGGATGGAATAAACTATCCATAGTCTTTAGTGCAATTCGACTCCTAAACCCTTTCATAGAAGAAACGTAATAAAATCAACAACCATCAACCGTAGTAGGCCGAACTACGAGGCTCTGACTTTCCCATTGCACGCGGGAGTACGTAGGCACAAGGATCTCAATCCTTGTCGAGCACCTAGGATCAATCTAACTTATAATGTAAACTCATTTCCCTCTAGCAAGCAACTCATTAAGCATAGACATCCTTTTGCGCGTGACAACTTAGACGGTTCCCATCGAGTACGATGGATGTAGGGGGTGCTAATACCTCCCCCCTGCATAACCGACTTCCGAACCCAGGCAATGGTTGCGAGACCTTTGTCTTCATCCTCCTTTTCGAAGGATTTTATCTATATCTTCCCTTTCCCTCTTCGGGAATAAATTATAATTAGGTGGCGACTCTCATGTCTGCCCAGCGTGCGGCTCTTCTCTTTTAGATCGCGTAAGGTCGTATTTTTCGGGGTGCGACAGTCACCACCTAGCAGGTTCTGTTTTCCCAGTTTAACCTGGCCTCTTTCGCCGATATGGCCCAATCACATGTACCATAATTTTGTCTTCGACACAGATTTCGTGGATATTACATTTGTCAAACCACTTACAACCTAAGCCTCTAAGTTATACAATCCTTGTTTCTTCACGCCTCTCAAGACTTCCTTCGACCGCTTCATGACTCTTAGAATACTTTTGTCTCCTTGAAAAACATATCCATTCTTGTCGAATTCACCAAGAGAAATTAAATTTCTCTTCAAGTCAGGTACATACCTAACATCAGTTAATAACCTTATTGACTCATCATGGAGCTTAAATCTCATAGATCTGATACCTGCAATTTTACAAGCTTTGTTGTTTCCCTGAAACACCGTTCCACCATCTTGGTCACATAGTTCCTCGAACAAATCTTTGTTTGGAGTCATGTTCCAAGTGCATCCTGAATCCATAATCCACTCTTTTCTTTAGTCTCCGCTTGAAACCACAAGAACATCAGACACCCATTATCCTTACCTCCATGATCTTTGAGGCGTTCAGGGCACACCTTTCGAATGTGACCCCCATTCTTACAATGATAACATAAAACACCAGGTGCTTTACCACTATAAGAATTTTGCTGACTTTTACCCTTCTTCTTGTCGAACTTACCATCCTTTCATAAGAATTTCTCCTTAACAACCAAACCTTCATCAACCGTCAAAGGTTTATGCTCCTTTTGTTCGTTCAAATGCTTAGAGTACAAGGAAAATTAAACATCTTCAAAGGTCATGGACTCTCTTCCATACAAGAGGGTTTCTTTGAAGTGAGCAAGTGTTCTGGGCAAAGCACATAAAATCACAGTGCTTGATCTTCATTAGCGATATTCACATCAATATTTTCAAGATCAAGAATCAGCTTGTTGAACATATCCAACTGCTAAGCCAATGTAACACCCAAATCACCCCACAGAAAAATTAATAAAATCAGAGTAAAATTTTCAAATTTTATTTGAGTGTCACAATCAACTTCATAAACGACTCACTGATACATTTTCAAAAACATTTGTTCAACATGCAACGAAAATAAAAAAATTTAAACCAACATGACTTAACTCCAATTACAAAAAGTGTTTTCAAAAGAAATAACAAATAAAAGCAATGTCGACCCAACTCCCAAAGCGACGTATCAGATCCGACACCCTAAGGACGCGAAGTACACCGACTTCATTGACCACCACTCGACTTATCCTGCTCACCTACACGTTATCAACATGAGGGTAACATTCAAACAGAAGGGATGAAATACTTACATGATAAAGATAATATAATGAGAATTAAGCAAGTATCAGAAAACTACACCGCTTCTCAACAACGACTATTCAACAACATCTCATACAACAACAACACATAAACCATAACATCATACACAACAACCACAACAATCATGCAATGAGACTCAACTTGACTATATGCATGCGGTACCATAGTCCGACCTCTATTTCAAGATCCAGTTCCCGTCGGAACTCTCGACCCCTCTTTCATGGTCCAGTAAGATCCCTATTTCATGATCATACCATCGGCCCCTATTTCATGACCACGTACGATCCCTATTTCATGACCGCACCAACATCACAACAACGACATACCCCACCGTGGTATGTTAAACAACTATGTAACATGTCATGCAACATCAATGTCATACATGCATACTCACCATAACTACAACATCCAACAACAATAATGCAACCACATATCGCAACATCGATCAATATACTACTAATTACCATCATCACGATTATCATGCATTTCATAACATATAATCATATCATTCAACTCATATCATAACAACGCAACACAACATATATCATAACATATCATATACTCATATATCATTATTAAGCGTGTGAAGCACAACATCACAACGACAACAACCACAACAAATACATCAATCATGTTTGAATTCAGATCACACTAATTATCCCTATGATTAAGTGTATAGCTCATCTTTCACTACTTCCAACTACACCCAATCAGTTCTTAGTCATTACTAAGCATCAAATAATTTTTCAGTAATTTTTCGGATTTAAAAAAAATACTTTTCACGCTCCAGGGCTCTCTAAGTGAGGGTCATAGCTCGCTAACCGCCGAACTCCCTGACTCCGCTCGCTAAGCGAGCTCTACGATTTCACAAATCGTCCAACCGTTCTCTACTCTCAAAACATGCTACAAAAACAGTTTCCCAAAACACCGAAACCAACCATAATTCTTAGCAATTACTAATTATATTGTCTAATTCATGTAATAATCAACAAACACCAACAAACAACTCTTAATTCAACGAAATTCTTCATCCATTCATCACAATCTCAATCCCTAATTCTCAACCTACCAAAAACCTGCTACAAAACAGTTTCCCAAAACACCGAAACCTACCAGAATTCTTAGCAATTACTAATTATATTGTCTAATTCATGTAATAATCAACCAACAACAACAACAAACAACTCTTAATTTAACGAAATTCTTCAACCATTCATCACAATCTCAATCCCTAATTCTCAACCTACCCAATTCCCATTATAAAACCCTTAAGATGGAAGAATCTCACCCTTACCTTAGGTTTCGTTGAGAAATTCTTCTCCTTCGCGAACTCTTCTTCCCGATTAAGCCTTCTCCTCTTCTTCTCCTTTTCACACCTTTCACGATCGCTTTTTGGTTTCTCTAACACGATTATGTTTTCCCCTTTTCCCTATTTCCAACATAACCCCTAAGACCCAACTTATAATCTTCCCCTTTTACCCTTATTACTTTCGCCAATTGACCACCTTGTATGTATCTCTTATTTATTCCATTTATTTTATTTATCAACTAACAATACAATTATCCACCAAATATAGTTTAAAATCACAATCATATTCGATAATATATATTATTCTTCACACACCACAACACACATTCTCAATAAAATATTTAAATAAATTTGGGGCATTACAGCCAACACTTTGTCTTCGCTCATCTTGAATGAATACAAAGCTTGTTTCAGGTAGAGTCGATTCACCAGCGATTTAGTCATGTACAAACCTTAAAGTTTCAACCATAACCCTGACATCGTCGTCTCCTTTGATACCTGTCGGAGAACCTTATCACCAAGACTCAACAATATTGCGTTTTGTACTTTCTCAATCATGGTCGTCTTTTCAGTTGCCATTAACACAACATTCATGGCCGTCTCTCCCTTCAACGCTACCAAACAACCTTGCTGAACAAGTAGGACTTTCATCTTCAAGCGCCACAAACCGAAGTCGTTCACACCGGTGAACTTTTTAATCTTATACTTTGTTGAAGGCATCTTTTCCATGCTCACCGCACCAATTTGTTGTGAATCAAATACCATAGAAACAAAGTATAATAAGTTTCTTTATGATCAAGAAATCCACAAGGGTTAGGGTTTAAGGTAACCAAGAATAACAACAAGGATTGATTATAAACTGTTATTCTTTCCTTTCTCTTGAAACAAGATTACAAGTATACAAAAATAACAAATAACTTCTCACACTTTTGAATTAGGGTTTTAGCTTTCTATTTTCCCTTATACAAAATATGAGAGACTAGTATGTTATTTATAAGAAAACTAACACACTAATCTAATGAGCTTTTTAACAATTACTCATTACAAGCTAACTTAGGCTACAAGTTAACTTAAACAATTGGCTCCATAACACACGACCTAAGAAGACATATATACTAGAACTGATTTCGACTACAATATGTATAACTTCTGCACTTGCATGTGAACCAGCTTCAACTTCATGCTAAATCTCTCTTGTATCAGAGTTCGATCCAATTTTTCAAAATCTTAAATCAGAATAGTTATGTCTTTCGTGATCGTGAGTGAAATCATTGTGTCTAGGATTTAAGGGAAGCTCTTATGGCTTAAGGCCAACTTGTCAACATGAGCATTTGTTCTTATGGGACTATGATTTATTATCGAGTCTTTTGTGTTTTATGATTAACTAAAACTAAATAATTTTGATTGGTTTGAATATTTTATATATTTTAAGTTTTAATAAAAATTATTCATAAGATTATGATTTTCTAAGTAACACTGACCCTGTAAATCGTTTTTTATACTCAATTATGAGAATTTTAGCATTTACAAAATTTTAAATAGATAAATGTAGTTATATCTCCTTTTAGAGCATATAATTGTATTTTAGCCAATAGAACCACCTATTTTCATGGTTGCTTCAGTGACAAGACCCATTAAACAAAACATGACTATCTTGGTTAAACAAAAACTATTTTCACGTGTTGGTTTAATTGTCTGAATTTTTATATCAAAAATCAATATTCACCTTTTAATCCATGACTGATATCTGATGTTGACTCTACTTTTGTATAAAGCTTAAATTCTCACAATAGGGTTTGAAACTAAGAGTTACACGGGGTATGTCTTTTAGACAACCCTCATAATCCTAAGACTATAGGAAACCTATTCATTCATGCTAATGATACAAATAGACATAATAACAATCTTGAATACGGTGGTTCTCATCACTCTACCTTTATTGACTCTTTCCTACATAATAAAATTTTATGTTTAGGAAATGAAATGCCCAAGTAGGTAATGGTTAAGGCCTAATCATTAAGTCCATTGGTTCCTCTCGATTTAGATTTAAGTTTTCACCCAAATCTAAGTTACTTCTCAAGATAATTCTTCATCTTCCCTTAATAAAAAAATATGTTATCTATATCTCTCTTTGCCAAAGATAATATGATTATCTTTGGATTCTATGCTAACAAGTTTTTTTTGGTCAAACCTTAAGTTTTTAGGAAGGTTGTGCTTAAAAGATTCCTCAATGTTAATGGTGTTGATTGTTTCCTACATTTTTAAATGGAGACTTCAAGTTCTTATGATATATGTTTACTTGTTTCTAGTAATTCTTTCTATTGATTACACTTCTATTTTTTTTTGTTGCTAAATACACATCTTATGATGATATTTCCTTATGGCACTAGAAATTAGGTCATGAAAGCACAAATGGTGTTAAAATTGTACTTAGTTTGTGTAACAACAAAATTTCGAATAAAATCACAACTCAAATTAGTGGCTCATGTTATTTAGGCGAGTCTTATTGCATGCCCATTTCTCCTTAAATATATCATAAATATATCAAGCATACTTTGATTCAGTACACACCAATTTTTAGGGTAATGCTCCATTTCCTTTTAGTTATTATTATTGTTCTGTTGTGAAACCAGAACTGGTGTGTTTAATGGTGAGGGATCATGAATAGATGATTCTAATCTCTAATACGGTGATGCAGGATGGACATGCAAGGTTAGCACTTAAAAGCTTAAATAAATTCATAATTCAAAATGAGTGTACTGGAAATAGAGATTAGAAAAGTGTACCTTGAATATCACATGTGCATATTTTTATATGATTAGTTGTTTGGTTTAGAATTTCATTGCGTTGGGCCTTTGGCCGATCAAGAATAGTTGCCCCTAAGGCTTGTTGGGTGAAGATTAGCCAGAGAAGTCTTCGAAGTCGCGACCAGGCTCTAGGAATGGTGTTCTCTCTTGGATAGAAGTGAGAAAGCCTTGGATCAGTTGCAAAAAGGAGTGGGGAGCATGTGCATTAAATGATTTCCCATCATTCTCATGTTTCACTGATTTTCCTATATGTGGCGTGAGGCAATCAAATTAGGGTATGTCAGTTTCTCTTATCATACTCGAGTGCACTTGAGTTTATTTACATTCCCCAGGAGAAATCTATATGTCGATCTTGCAATTTCCCACTCCAGCTGATCTGGCTTGTTGATTTCTGTAACCTTTGAGAGTTAATTTCTATTTTTGAGCGCATTTCCTTATTCATCTCTAGGAGTATTTCCCATAGTGATTGATATCCCTAAATAAAGCTTTCATTCTTCCACTTGACCTTTGCCTTTTACGTTAGATCTACTTGTATCAAGTACCCTTTTACCTTAAGCTTTTCCATATCTTCAACATTTTCTTTATTAAAGCCAATATGAGTGATACCCCATAGGTGACAACAAACAATTTTAACCATTTATTTAGATCAATTTATATATGTTTCAATGTGAATTTTGTCACTTTTACTTTGTTATGCTAGTTTTATGTTCTGTATTTTAGGTACTCCACCGTAAATTTAGCTTGATTTATACATATTGGTAATGTTGTGTGGAAGTCTATAAACAAGGTGGGAGTTCTTCTAATTTTTCAATAGACCAATACTTAAGATTCCAATAGGATCAAGTAAAGATCATTACATAACAAATACTTTGGAATAGGTTGTTGGGGATGGAAGATTCAAGGCGATTTTGCGTGAAGATTTCACAAAGAGTTCAGTTCGTACACTATCTACAAGACAACAATCCATATTAAAGATCTTTATATATACAACATTAATTTAGATAATGTGACTGTACTAAACTAGTGTAGTTTTGTCGCAAATTTTATTGGAAGGCCAACAAATTTTCAATGGGCAATCATTGGAGACAAGAGTAGGCGCAAAGCAAGGAAGAACACACAAAACTAATCTAAATCTCGATGTACCTCTCTCTCTCTCTCTCTCTCTCTCTCTCTCTCTCTCTCTCTCTTCCTCTATCTCCCCCCCCCCCCTCTCCGTTTTTTATTTCATAGACATTGCATGTTAGGTTGCTTTATTGCTTTCTAGAACTGCTGCCATTTGAATTTCTTCTTGTAGCGATTTATTCGTAAGGAGTATGTTTTGTTAGAGTTGGAACATTGATTTTCTATTGTTGAAAATTAAGCCAAAAATTGTGATTGTAGACACCACATAGTTTTGGTACTATAAAATCACAATTCTCGTATAATTTTGTCAATTATTCAATACAACTCATTATATTGTATATTTTGTTGAATTTGTATTTAAATCTTGATTGTGTTGTGAATTATTATAGTCATTACGTGCAAATTCTAATCTATAAGCATAATCACTCTATTCGCTAAAAGTTGTTTCCACAATGCAAAATCATTTTTGTTTTAAAACTATGATAAAAAAATTCATACTATTTTCAATGAAATTTTAATTCGGATGTCTATTAACCCCTTAGACCGTTGAATACTCCATATTTTCGGCCAACAATTGGCATCAAAGTTTGTCTTTTGATTAGGTCTAAGAGACTCAAAAGTTTGAGAATATGGGTGACGAGGATCCCAAGGGATCGTCAATAGAGCACCACTTTTTAAAGGAAAAAATTATGTTTATTGGAAGGAAAACACGTAAATACACATAAAAATTATGCTTATTCCTAAAAACAAAGACGATAATTTTGTTAAACTCCAAAAACATTGGACCGATGATGAAACAAAATAGGCATCATATGATTTGAAGGTGGGGAATATACCTATCTATGTGTTAAGTGCTAAAGTACATTACTATATCTCACTTCATAAGAATGCACAAACAATGTGGGATTCTCTTCAAGTCCTTTACGAGGGAATTGAATATTTTAAGGACTCTAAAATCAATAGATTGACATCAGAGTATTAACATTTCTATTTGGAACTCGGTAAATCCCAGGAATTCATGCACACTCATTTTATCCATTTAATCAACGAGTTAGACAACTTGGGAAAGTCATTTTTAAAGAAGATTTTGCTAACAAAATGTTAAGATCTATGTACAGGGAATGGAGATCGAAGGTTACATCCATCAAAGAATAAAATGATCTTAGTAATTTTGATATCATAAAATTGTTTAGAAAGCTGGCCAAACTTGAGAATGAACTGAAATGGTTCGCTACAAGCAAAGTAAGCTCGAAAAAAAGAGAAGGTAGAAGAAGAAAATCAAGATCTTTCCTTGAAAGCTTCGTCGTCAATGACAAATAAAGCCAAGGACGAAATTGATAATTGTGACAAATAATCTTCTAAAGATTAAGAGATTAGGTTATTTGTCAAGTGCTACAATCAATATACGAGGAAACATAAGCTCAAACATTCCGAAAATATCTGATTAATTTTGAGAAGTCTCATCGGCACAAGAAGGAACATAAGAAAAAGAAAGAAGATGTCACATTCTTTGAATTCATAAATTTGGGTCATTACTGAATGACATGTCCGAGTCTCAACAAACATCATAGTAAAATGGATAAAGAATTATACAAGACGAAGGGAAAATATACCAAAGGTGATCGAGCCTATATCACTTGCAAGAAAGAAGATGTGAGTTCCTATTCATCTTCCAATTCAAAATCACATGATGAATGTGTCAACCTCTACTTAATGGCACACTGGAAAAGTGAAGACTCAGAGGTATATAGTTTTGACCCAAAAGTTAAACCTTCTTATAAATAGTTATCAAAAGCCTTTAGTGAAATGCATGCAGACGCATTAAGTGTTTTTAGGAAAATATTTCTACATAGAAAACTAATTTCAAAACTTGAAAAATAGATAAATGATCTTAATAGTGTTTTATATTACTTAAAGGAATATTATGCATCTCTTGTTGATGAGAATTTTAATACTTTTAATTCTTTAGCTGAAAAGGTAGTAAAATTGGATAGTGTTACTTGTCCAATTTTAAAACTTGAAAAATAAAATTTCAAGGACAATTAACATAAGATATTTCTATATCTAATACTAGTTATACTTCTTCTAATTAAAGAGGATTAGTTTTGAAAAAAATCCTTGCTCTGCTAGAAGAAATAGAAAGAATATTTCATCTAAAGCAACATGTCATTATTGTGGTGGCAAAGGTTACATTAGGCCTTTTTTCACATTAGGAATGTCAAATTTCCTAATCGTACCATAGATTGTATAACTAATTGTTCTTTAACTAACCCTCTAAGACCCACTAGTTGGTACCTAAATTACTTATTTGAATGTCTATAGGAACATCTTGTCTCAATAAAAAGGTTATGGTTCCTATATAACAAATGCTTAAGACACATGGTGGGAGATGCTTTAATGCTTATCAAATTCAAACACAAAGAAAGAGATAACGTCCCGTATGGAGACAATATAAGAGGTAAAAATACTAGGAGAAAGTTTTGTAGGAAATCCCTCCATAATTACCTTTGAAGGTGTTTTATTGATTAAAGGGTTTAAACACTTTACTTGGTGTTAGTCAATTATATGACAAGCGGTAATCTACTATTTTTGATACATTGAGTGGTATAATTTAGCATAAGGCAAGTAAAAAATTTATGTTTATGGGTTCCAAGGTTGATAATATATATTTGCTTGACTTAGATGATGTGTCAATGTACATTACTACATTTTAGTCACTAAGAATGAAAATTCTTGGTTATGTCATAAACATTTATGACGTGTACATTTTGACATAATAAATAAGATAACATCTAAGAGTATAGTTTTTATTCTATCAAAAATAATTTTTTATAAAGATAAACTATGTGATGCTTGCCAAATGGGAAAATAAATAATAGTGTCTTTTAAATCGAAAAAGGTTGTTTCAACTTTAAAATCTCTCGAGCTTCTCCATTTATACTTGTTTGGCCCTTAGAAGACAATAAGTTTAGGAGTTAACTATCACATATTTGTAATTATGAACGATTATTCGAGATTCACTTATACATTATTCTTAGCCCATAAGGAAGAAACCTTTAAAGTTTTCGTTAATTTTTCTAAGCTTGTAAAAAATATTTATAATTTGAAAATTATCACACTCTGTAGTGATCATGATGGTGAGTTTGTAAACCATCAACCTACAAAAATTTGTAACGAAAAGGAGGTTACTCATAACTTGTCATGTCTGAGACTTCTAAAAAAAATGGCATTGTTGAGCGTAAAACCCGTATTTTAGAAGAATTTTCTCGAAAAATGATAAGCGAAATGAGTTTCCCTAAATAGTTTTGGGCGGATGCAATTAATACCACATGCCATGTCTTAAATAGTGCGGTCATTCGACCTATTCTAGAGATGACACCCTACAAGTTACTCAAAGGCAAGAAACCTAACATTTCCTATTTTCGCATTTTCGGCTTTAAATTTTTTATTTTATATATTGGAAATGATAATCTTGCTAAGTTTGATGCTAAGTTTGATGAAGTTGTATTTCTAGGGTACTCATATTCAAGGAAAACATATAGAGTTTACAATCATAGAACATATTCCGTTAAAGAGTCAGCTCATATGGCTTTTCTGAATTCTCACCCCAACAGACAAGGAAAGGTAGTTTTTCTGATGTTTCTGGTGTGATAACGGAAAACATGATCAATAATGGGAATTTTCCAATGATTCTTCTGATTCTCAAGAAAGATAACTATGAGAATTTGTGCAAGCAGATGAAGGTTGTTTTTTGTTATCAAGATTTATGGGATCTTGTGAAGGAAGGAGTAACAACGCTTGCAGAGAATGCAACAGAAGAGGAAAAGGTTGCGTACAAAGAATTGAAGAAGAAAGATTATAAAGCTCTCTTTATAATCCACAATGTCTTGATTCGGATAACTTTGAAAAAGTTAGGGATGTTGATTCCTCAAAAGAAGCATGGGAGATTATTGAGAAGTCTTTTGGAGGCGCGGAGAAGGTGAAAGAGGTGAGTTTACAAACTCACAAAAGGGCTTTGAATTGCTTCAGATGGAAGACAATGAAAGCATTACATATTTCTTCACAAGAGTTACAAAACTTGTGAATCAAATCAAAGTATGTGGAGAAGTGCTGACGGCGAAAGCAGTAGTTTCAAAGATTTTGAGATCGTTGGCTCCAAAGTTTGACCATGTGGTAGTAGCCATAGAAGAATCGAAAGATTTGTCGAAGGTGACTAAAGAAGAACTTCAAGGTACACTTGAATCTCATGAACAAAGAATTGCTGAAAGAGCATCAGGCAAGTCGAAGAGTGATGTCGCTTTGCATGCGCAATCAGCAAGAGATAGGAAAGGCAAAGAAAAGGTGTTCGACAACAAAAGAAGAGGTGGCTACTACAATTCGACTAGTCAAAATCAGCAAGAAGCAAACTAGTCAACTAAGAGAAAATCCTGGAACCAAGGCAACCAAAGAGGTGGTGCTATAGGTAGAGGAAGGGGTGATGGTCGAAAGTCAGACAAGAGTCACATTCAGTGTTTCAATTATCAGAAGTATGGTCCCTATTTTAGTGGTTGTCCAGAAAAACAAAAGAATCAAGATTCTGATGCTAAACTGACCAAACATGAAGAAGAAGAGATGTTGCTGATGGTCACAACAAGAGATGAAGAAAGATTCACAGATCAATGATACTTGGACTCAGGATGCTCATCACACATGACTGGTAGGAAATATTGGTTTGTCAACATGAAACCCTAAATGAAGAACACGGTGAAATTCGCAAATGACAATACTCTAGCAGCTGGAGGTATTAGTGATGTTTTGATTAAGAGGAAGGATGGCAAGAGGTCAGTAATTTCCAACGTTTTGTACATATCACACATGAAGAGCAATTTTCTCAGTATAAGGCAGTTGGTCGAAAAGAACTATAAGGTGTTAGTCGAAGACAAGGTGATGAGAGTCGTCGACGCAGGTGGTAGGTTGATCTTGAAGGCTCCAATGTCTCAGAATAGAACCTTCAAGATCGAACTAAATGTGATGAAGCATAAGTGCCTTGCAAGTGCAACTAGCAAAGATGAATGGTTATGGCATTATAGACTTGGTCATCTAAATTTCAAAGACATCAGATTTGAAGAGAAGAAATATGGTTTCAGGATTACCCGAAATTGACATCCCAAACGAAGTGTGTGAAGAATGTGTTCAGTCAAAACAACACAAGAATATCTTCATCAAGGATGCAGGAAGCATGTCAAAAGCAATTCTTAAAGTCATATACTCTGATGTATGTGGTCCTATCCAGGTGGATTCGATTGGAGGTAATAGATACTTTGTCACTTTCATAGATGATTTCAGTCAAAAATTGTGGACTTACTTGATCAAGAAGAAAAGTGAAGTGATCGATGTATTTTCCAAGTTTAAATCTATGTTTAAAAGACAAAGTGGTCGAAAGCTCAAGACTTTGAGGACTGATGGTGGTGGCGAGTATGTGTCGAACGATTTTGATGCATTATGCGTAAAAGAAGGGATTGTGCATGAGGTGGTGCCACCCTACACTCCACAGCAGAATGGAATTGCAGAAAGGAAGAATCGAACCATCACGGACATGGTAAGAGTATATTAAATGGCAAGCAACTACCCAAAGAACTATGGGGACAAGTTGTGTCGACTGCAACATATATTTTAAACAGTTGTCCGACAAAAAAGCTAGAAGGAGTTACGCCAAAAGAGTGTTGGTCTGGTGTCAAGCCTAGCTTGAGTCATCTGAAGGTATTTGGATCTATAGCACATAGGCATGTGCCAGATTATTTGAGAAGGAAGCTTGATGACAAGTCTAGTCAAATGATTCTGATAGGATATTATACTACTGGAGGTTACAAGTTGTTCAACCCAGTAAACAAGCAGGTTGTGATCAACATGGGTGTGATCATAGATGAGATTAAAGAATGGGATTGGACTTAAAATGTCAAGAAAGATTCAGTTGAAATCTTATGTGCAGAACCAGCTAGTGAAGTCGAAAGAGATATTTGACGAGAAGATGTTATAGGTGAAGCAAGACCAATCAGACCTCAAAGAACAAGACACATGTTTGTAAGGTTGCAAGAATGTGTGATTACATCAGATGAAGTGGTCGATGAAGAAGGTGAGCTGGTACATTATGCTTTCTATGAAGATGTCGAACCTGTCAATGCAGCTGAGGCATTGAAAGATTCGAAGTGGGTGAAAGAAATGAATGAGGAGATAAAGTCAATCAAAGTCAACAACACTTGGTCACTTGTCGAATTTCCTCAAGGAAAGAAGGCAATTGATGTGAAATGGGTATACAAGGTGAAGTTGAATCCCGAAGGGGAAGTGACTCGACACAAGGCAAGACTTGTGGTGAAAGGTTTTCTTTATAAGGAAGGAATCGACTTCGACGAAGTATTTTCTCATGTTGCTAGGATCGAAACAATCAGGTTGGTTGTTGGTCTAACATACATGAGCAACTGGCAGATGTGTCAGATGGATGTGAAGTGTGCATTCCTAAATGGTCCATTAGACGAAGAATTTTATGTTGCACAACCAGTTGGGTTTGTGAAACAAGGCAAAGAGAGAAAGGTGTACAGGCTGTATAAAGCCCTGTATGGACTAAAGCAAGCTCCAAGAGCTTGGAATAAGAAGATATACAACTTTCTAAGGGAGAAGGAATTTGTGAAGTGCACAACTGAGAATGGAGTATATGTAAGAAGAAGAAATGGCGAATTGGTTATACTATGTCTTTATATTGATGACCTATTGATTACAGGAAGTGGCAAGAAGGAGATCGAAGATTTCAAACGTGACCTGAGTGAGGAGTTTGAAATGTCAGACTTGGGAAATCTCTCATATTTCCTTGGCATCAAATTCTATAAGAGTGGTAGAGGTTTGATGATGCATCAAAGAAGATATGCAGGCGAAATACTCAAGAGATTTGAAATGCAAGATTGCAACCCAACTTCGACTCCAGCTGAGCCCAGATTGCAACTGTCGAAGGATTCAGAAGAAGATGATGTCGACCCAACCCAATACAGAAGACTTATTGGGTCACTCTGATACCTTTGTCACATAAGGCATGTCTTAGCATACAGTGTTGGTATGGTGAGTAGATTCATGCAGAAGCCAAAGTTATCACACCTAGCATCGGCGAAGAGGATACTAAGGTATTTGAAAGGAACTCTCGACTATGGCATTTTGTTTCCAGTAGCTGATAAAGGAAAAGAATGCAAGTTAGTGGGATACACAAATTCCAATTGGTGTAGTGATGTTCAGGATTGAAAATCCACAGTTGGATATGTGTTTATGTTAGGTGGTGCACCAGTTGCTTGGAGTTCGAGAAAGGAGCCAGTAGTGACATTATCATCATGCGAAGCAAAGTATATAGATGTTTCTCTTTGTGCATGTCAAGCAACATGGATGGTTAATCTGGTTGAATAG
Source organism: Lathyrus aphaca (assembly GCA_963966055.1). Lineage (NCBI taxonomy): Eukaryota > Viridiplantae > Streptophyta > Magnoliopsida > Fabales > Fabaceae > Lathyrus > Lathyrus aphaca. The sequence goes on from OZ014521.1 coordinate 7,877,720, forward strand.
ATTACAGCAAAGAGTCATGGAGAAATCACCATGAAGATCAACAGTATGTCAGCTATCAATTTGGCGAAGAATCTGATAACACATGGTCGAAGAAAACACATCGAAATGAGGTTCCATTATCTTCGAGAGCAGGTAGTAGATGGGAATATGAATATGGAACACTGCAGAACTGAGAATCAGATTGCAGATATCATGATGAAAGGAGTGCAGGTCGAAGTATTCAAGAAGCTAAGGTCTATGATGAACGTAGATAGCTTATACATAATGAATTAAATGGTGTGTTAAATTGTAATTCCGTGTGTTGAAGCAGGTTGCTCGACACAAGGAAAGATTTGATTTGATCTAGATTAGATTTAATTCAAAATAGATATTTTGGGCTTTTATAGTTTTGGGCTTTGTCTTGAGATGCAAGAAAACATAATTCTATAAATAGGGAGTTTCCCTCATTGTAAAATAACACAACTTTATTTCACTCACAGTTTTGCAGTTGCAGAGTGAGTAGTAATAAGAGAAAGAAAGTCCCACAGTTTGTGTGCAACAACGTTCATCTTTTCAATTTTCTCAAGAACCCTAATTTTCTTCTCTATATTTCTTCCTTTATTTTAACGTTTCTACTGCGTGATAGCTACGGAATTCTCATAGGTTTTGGGAGAATTCCAACAAATCGTTTAAAGATATGTAATCATTAATGATTTGCATTTTTGTTATTGCCATGTAGAAGACGTTTCATATTATAAACTGAGCTGCAATATTGAACTACAAAATACCTTTGTTTCTATTCAGTATAAAGTAGGCTTTAATTCTTTTGCATTATTGTTTTGTTAAAACTTCTAGAGAGGGAGAAGGTTGTGAGATTTTGAATGTTTTTAATATCATAAAGATTAAAGAATCATCATCAAATCAAATAACATACATCTGGTAAATCATTATTGTCTGACTGAAATGTTTTGAATTAATAAAACTTGTGTAGACACAAATTATATCTCAAGCAGTGCCTGATTTGAGATTAATAACACTGTTTTGAAGCAAAAGATAAGAACTTGTTGAAATTCATCAAATGTAATATAACCACTTTCATCCTTGTCAAAATATCATAATGTTGTGTAACGAGATTCTCCTTGTGCTCTAGTTTATTTATTGAGATGAACACATCCTTTTCCATATCTATCATTAATCAACCTCCTATAGTTATCAAGAACTGAAGTGCTATAGTTATCAACAACCACATCCATTACATCATCACAATTGAGGTATTATAGTTATCAAAAACCACATCCATTTCATCATCACCACCCTTCTGAAGCATTTTATCATACACTTCAAGTGCAATATCAACTTTCTCATTTTCCACCAAACAATTAAGTAATGGAATATGTAGCAAAAACACTTGGAAAATAATTATGCAATTCATGAACCGTATGAAACAACTGAAGTGCTATATTAACAAACACATGTTCCGCATACACACAAATAACATTGTTTAATACTTCAAAGGTAAGTTTCAAGTTTTGAGTTTACATATTCTCCAACACCAATTTCATCTGCGAGAATACTCTATACTTGGTCATGGGCTTGAGAAGAGACAAATAAGCAACTTCGTTAAGAGGAGAAGAAAAGGGTATAGTGGAAGCCCATTCAAAGAAATTTAAACCAAGTTCAGGGTCATGAATTCGATCAAATAACGAAATGGGCAACATCATAAACAATGACTTCAGTTTCAGCAAAGCGTGATTCAAGAGAGAACTCATGATTTAGGGAGGACTTTTGTTTCAATTTGAAGAAGAGGAATTTGTGACCTAGTTTTTGGAATTAGGAATGAAAAGCATGACCTAAATTTATAACAAACATAACACAGTGAAGAAGGAGATGCTGACTGTATATTTCACAATGTCACCTTAGAATACACATCATCATTTTTAACACCATTAGCATCTATTTGACGGTTTGGACAAACTCTGGCCATTTTAAAAACGCACGAGACCAATTTGAAACTTTTAAAAGAAAGAGAATCAAATTAGACTCTGGCATATAGTTAAAAGACTAAAAAGAATATTAAACCTTTATATTAATATTAAATTCTATATGTCAAAGTTTAGTACATATTTTGTACTTCCTTGTGCATTTTATATTAGAGTCATATATATGGTAAGTACTATTTTTCATGAAATAATTCTATTTGAAAATATGTATATCTCCGAGTTTAATTTCAATTACTTCTATTTTTTTAATGTAAAGCACATAAATTAAGATGAATTTCAGGATGCTAATCGCTTGTCAAATGAAGGTGACATGTTGTTCCCTTCTATTTTTCTTTTTCTCACATTCTCTTTCATGGTAGGACACTCTTTTTATATTACTTTTTTGTGGTACTAAAATAATGCAGAAAACAAAATTCCTTTCTACATTCTTCTTTTTAATATTTCATTCATCTTAAAAAATAATATTCAACAGATTAACAATCACCATTGAAAGTTTATCAATTAAGAAACAAAAACATTATCAACACTCTTTAAAAGAAAAAGAGAGAAACAATAGAACTATAAATTTTGTTTATATTATTATCAAATTATAATGAGAGATGCTAAACCCTCGGGACATTAGTTAATAAATTAGAATAAAAAATTAAATATTATTTAATTGATTAAAAGATATATATATATATATATATATATATATATATATATATATATATATATATATATATATATATATATATATATATATATATATATATATATATATATATATATATATATATATATATATGCATTGAATGAACTGAACAAAATATATTTTTTTTATAAATAATATAATATGTATAAAGAAGTATTTTACATATTTTGTCATTTCTTTATGAGTTTTATTTATCGGAGTCATATACATGATAACTGGTAAGTACTATCTTCCATGAAATAATTCAATTTGAAAATGGATTTAAAGATATGAATTGTAATATAAGATAATTCTACATATATAATCAATTAAAATGTTACAATTATTATGTAGTATCAATTTTTCTAAAATTAAAAATATTTTATTATGATATATAATTGTAATTTTTCAAGAATATAAACTCAATGCATTTACTTTATTTCCTTTGAAAATATGTATGTATGAGTATTGTCGGACACTAATATTTGACACTAAATATTTATATCAATAATGTTTATTTTATTTATTGTATTTATATGGCAAATATATTTTTTTTCAATTTTTTATAAAATATTAATTTAAAAAAAAATATTTAAAAATTCATTAACTAAATTATGAATTGTACTAATTAATTTTTTATACATTATTAATCAAAATTGATTGAATACGTAAGATTATATTTTATGTTAGAACATTCAATAATTAAGTTATAAACTATATTTCCAACTTTTCACGTTCAATTATCTAATTTGTTTTTACTATTTGATATTACTTCTTGATGTCAGGATATATGTATTAACCAAACCATATATTGTATTAATCAAATTTATATAATTAATCAAAATTGTTTTAAGAAAAGAAAATAATATAAAAAATCAAAATTAAAAAAGTATTATATTTATGAATAATAAATACGGTGTAAAATTAAATGTCAAAATAGCTTTACTCAATATTTATATCTCCAATTTTAATTTCAACAATTATTTTTTTTAAAAGTTGTAAAGCACATAAATTAAGATAAATTTTAGGATGTTAATCAGTTGTCAAATGAAGGTGACTTGTTGTTCTGTTCTACTGTTTCTTTTTCTCTCATACCCTTTGATGTAGGACATCCCTTTTATAAATTGTGGATCTAAAAATACATAGAAAAAATGCCTTTCTACATATTTCATTCATTTAAAAAAAAAAATTCCATAAATTAACAAAGACCATTGAAAATTTATCAATTATGCCTTTTTCTTTTATTATTATTTTGGAAATAAACCAATAATATTCAAGAAGAGAAGACAAATAGTTGAATAATCGTTTGATGTTAAAGATGATAATGAATAGAGTGAAATTTTAATAATGTCAGAAAAAAATATAGTTTTTATTTATTTTTATATTTAACATCAATGCAACATATAATATTAAAAATAAATTCCAAAAAATAATTAAAAAAATAAATCATATGCTTGAACATCAAGAAAATGAAATTTAATTTCAGTATCATTATCGGTGTCTTAAAACCTGAATCGGACCGGTCGGGCCGGTCGAATCGGAAACCGGCCAAATAACCGATCTGGTTCGATTGTTGGATCGCTTATGCCATTGAATCAGTGAGAATCGGTAAAATCCGGTATAAATCAAGAAAACCGGAAATATTGACGGTTTTCATAAATCGACGGTTTAATTGCAATTTTTTTTAATTTTTTAAATATTATTTTAATTATAAAATTAAAATAAAAAATGAAATAAAAATTAAAAAAAAATAAAATATAAAATGAAATAAAAATTAAAATTAAAATTAAAAATTAAAAAATTAAACATAGTAATAATATCATTGACGAGGAAATTGTTGCAGATGCGGTTGATTTTACTGAAGATTATATTAATATTAAAGACTGAGATCCCAACATTGAAACAATTTTCCCTCCTTTAAACTAAATTTGATACATATTTGAGTTATTTTATTATAAACTATTTAATTAAATTATGTTGCAATTAGACTTTGTAATTTTATATTATTTTATTATGTGTAATATTTTTGTTTAAAATTTGAATTTAGATTATAAACTTGTGAATTTATGATATGATATTTTAAAAAAATTTAAGTGTTAGTTATATTTTGTAGAGACTGAATCATCCAGTTCGACCAGTTTTATACCTATAAAGGTTTTTTTTATAAAGACCGATCTATTTAACCGAATTATCCGATTTAATCTGGTTTGGTCATACGGTTCGACCAGTGACTCAGTGATTCAACCGATAAACCAGTGACTCAGTACCTTCACCGGTTTGATGACCGATCCATTTTTTAAAACACTGATCATTATTCTTACACGTGAATTTGGAAAGAAAAATCACTATAAATATTTGGTCCACTAAATTGATTAATTCGATTCATGTCAATTATGATATCAAGTGTTTATAGACTTGTTCCGAACGAATTGATCATTTTTGTCGAATTTAATATCAATCACCAAAATTAACTAACAATTGATTAAATTTATCATTTTAATTAGTAGTTAATTATTCTTTGTCATTGGTAGGAGTTTATAGCTAATTTAATACTATTTCTTTATTATTCAACTTGTGAGTGTAGAGCTAAGAAGGTTGTGAGACTAGCGTGTAGTAAGGGTGAAGAAATGTCTTTGTCCAAGTCTACTCACTCTACCCATTGTAATATAGTGCTTGTAGCTTTTTTGTATCAATTTCTGATGCTAAAGTTTCATCATGCTTTTCCTCTACTTTTTATGCATTTTTTTTAATTTTAAAAGGTAGATGTGGAAGTACAATTTTTTTTTGTTTTTTAATTTCCGATTTAAAAATTGACTAATTAAAACTAAATATGTTGATGAAAGAATAGAAATGCTTTTATTAATCTGAAATGGATAGCAGAAGAAGACATGTATACCTCAAATAAAGCAGATTTGGCCCATGAGACACGGAGTATGAGTTGCCAGCTAGCAATTTTTTATTTTAAATAGTTTTTGCAATAAGAAAAACTAATTGGTGCAACCAATTCTCATTAAGCAAAGTTAGCAAACATCTTTAATAGGATATAAAGATTAGTGCAACTTATATATAGCAAAGAAAGTTGGTTAGTAACTAACTTAACCAACAAACTAACAAACTAATCAACTTCTAATAAATATAAGCAAGAGAAAGAAAAAGCAAAAATAACTTACAACACAAGTAACTGTAATATTTAATATTCCCCCTCAAATTAGACTATGCAAATTAAATAGACCTAACTTGGACATATTGATAATGAAAGGGCCTTGGTGCATTGGCTTGGTAAAGGCATCTGTAAACTGATTTGAGCTTGAAACAAGAAGAAGTGTGATGGACTCGTTTTGAATCTTTTCACGAATCACATGATAATCAATCTCGATATGTTTGCTTCTCTCGTAGAATGTAGGATTATGTGTTAGGTAAATGGCTTATTTGCTATCTAAATAAATGGAAGATGGCATAGGTAAGGTGATGCAGAAGTCAAAGATAAAGGGATATAGCCATTGCAGTTCACAAGTTAATGATGATAGAGCCTGATATCCTGCCTCAGTGGAGGACCTGTAAACAATTTGTTGCTTCTTGGATTTCCATGAAATGAGAGAAGTGCCAAGAAACACATAGTAGCCAATGATGGATTTTCTGGAATCTGAACATCTTGCCTAATCAGAGTCAGCAAAACCATGAAGTTTGAGTGAATAGGAACTAGAGAAGAAAATGCCTTTGCCTTAGGAAGATTTGAGATATTTGAGTATGTTGATGGGTGCATTGAAATGAGGAGTGAAATGATTGGAGATAAATTGACTTTGGTGTTGAACATAGAAGGCTATGTAAGGTCTGGTATGAGTGAGATATAAAAGTCTACCAATGAGTCTTCTATAGGTAGTACGATCTATTAAGGGAGTAACTTCAATTTTAAAGAGTTTTGTATTTGGATTTTGGGGAATAGAAGATCGCTTGACACCTAAGCTACCAGTTTCCTCAAGAAGTTCAAGGGTGTATTTTATTTTGATTGGCTACAATGCCTTCATCTGATCTGGCAATCTCAAGGCCAAGAAAGAATCGAAGTTTACCAAGATTTTTTATGCAAAAGAATTTGTCAAGAAATGTCTTGACCTGAAAGATCTGCTCAAGAGAATTCCCTGTGAGGACTACGTCATCAACATAGACCAAAATAGCAGTGAAAGAAGATGTTGCAGACTTGGTGTAAAGAAAATAGTCAACTCGAGATTGTGTGTAACCCAATGTAAGAAGTGTATTAGTGAGCTTAGAATACCACTATCTGCTATCTTTTTTCAAACCATAAAGGGATTTGTGAAGTTTTCAGGCCTGATTGGGAGAAGATTGAGACGCATGATGACTGATGCGTGTTTTTCGCAAGTGTACGAATCACGTCAAAGTAATATAAAAGATTATCGAATCCACAGAGACCAAGTGTCAATCTATCAAACCTGTTGTTATGGTGTGTATCTAAGGCAACTATTTTTAAGGGTTTTAATAAGGGTGCAATGGTAAATAAAATTATAATTTTAAATAATAAATAAAGACAGGCTCGAATGTAATTCACGTAATCAATGATAATCCAGTACTTGTTAGTGGAACTACTTATGGGCAGTGTTTTCTTCTTTGAAAAGAACTAATTTAACAGGAACTGTCGCTTTCGCGTATTCAGAACCGAGTTGTACTCTCTAATCAACCCCTCCTATTGTCACGGATAAAAAGGTGCGTACTGCGTTAGAGTAGTAAACCTATTTTTAAGAAATATAGTATCTTAACTAAGTTGAAAAGTATTTTAACCTGGACTTCTTAGCAAAAAGAGGTTCTTGCGAACCAGAGTTTAAACTTCCTAACGCGTCCGAAAATCGTTTTAAAATCTCTTTTCTTTTTAATCTAAAATCTCCTAATGAACTATACAAAGCGCTTTTGGCTGTTTTTGAAATAGTTAAAAACAATTATTTGAATTGAAAGATAAAATAGCCCTTAGGTGTTTCCACGAACAATTATACTGATTACTGGTTTAATTACGATCCTTACATTCTAACCTTTATGGAATTAGTTAGACATGATAAAGTAAATATTCTTTTTATAGTTTTTCATAAAAGTAATTTAAAGCGAGTGCAGGAAAGTAAACGAAGTAAAGTGCGAGTGCAGGAAATAAACAACGTAAATGTGCGAGTGCAGGAAATAAACAACGTAAATGTGCGAGTGCGGGAAATAAACAAAATAAAAGCGAGGCAGAAATAAATAAAAGTAAAGTACGAACTTGAATTAAAATGGCGGCAGGATTAACTTCCTCCAGAGTGCTCCAAAACTCGAACCACAGACAGATTACAGACTCGATCACTCGATTGCAGAGGCACCCCGATGTGGAATGGCAACTGCTTTATAACTGATATATGCCTAGAGAATTCTAATTCTGGATGAAGAAAAACGAAAATCTAAGGTCCTATTTATAGTAAAAACTGAAAGCATGAAATGACCGGGACGCCCCTCCACTAAAAAGTGGAGGTTATTGATTTTGGCCTTGTGGCGCCCGCCACAGGCCTATGGCGCCCGCCATGGTCCCTACAGGGGATGATGGAGTGGGGAACGTGGGTCCTGGAGGTTGAGGAGTGGTCTTGAGACGTGGCCACGTCATGGCTAACCCCATGGCGCCCGCCACGGTGGGTGCCGTAAGTGTAAAATGCTGAATTTCTAGGTTTTCGTCCGTTTTCACTCCTTTTTCGCTCCTTTTCCCGATTCCAGCTCCGATTATTATAAAAACCTGAAAACATAAGAAAACAAAGCAATAACAAAGCAAAACAACAATAAAAGCTAAGAATGCATGCGAAATCGGAGTCAGAAATACGGTGAATTTTAGTGTGATCAAATTCTCCCACACTTAAACCTTTGCTTGTCCTCAAGCAAACATTAAAGCTTAAGAAAATATGGTGTCGACACGTGTCTTTGGGCTAAAGGGATTCTAAGTTCAAGTCAGGATGCAGTGACAGATACTAACTAAGTGAACCAAGGGTACCATAGTAACACAAACACAAACTTCAATCCTATATTAACCACTCCATATCATCCCACGATACCTAGGCCTATCTTCTCATCTTTTTGTGTCCTTTTCATTCAGGCGCAATCACATTAAGCCCGTTATCCGTACATGCTTCATAGTAGAGTGACCGGTTAGTGATTCTGATCCATAACATAAGGTTTCTGGCACATAAGCATGTGTAAACCTGTTTTTATTTCGCCTAAATGTAGCTGCGGGGGATCGGATCGTAATCCGCCCTACCAAGTTCAGTGCCAGATACCTCTGAACCAACTAACAATAGGTGACTTGCAATTTTTCTCTTTTTGTGGCAAAAAAATTTTTTCTTCTCTTTTTTCGGTTTAAATGACTTTGTGAGGGTCACCTATACCAGAGTTTGCCTTTTTTTCTTTTTTTTCTTTTTTTTTATTAGCACTGGATCATTCACTTATATTCATCGACCCCCTACGTAGAGCATGCTTAAGCCGGAGCTGACTGCTAAGATAAACTACTTAGGACAATTTTTTAAAATGATAGTAAAGGCCAAGGTGGTGGGGTTTAGGAGTGATTCCTATATTCAAGAGGTTTATGGTGCTAAAATGGTTCTGATGTTTCAAAAAGTTGACCTAAGTCACCACATCCTAATCTAAACCTGTCTCAAAGCCCAAAAAACATGTGAAACAACATTGTTTTCTTTTAAAAAATTTTTTGGTAAGGCTAAGGAAATGGGAAAAATGAAGATGAACTAAAAATACACTATACTGGTGACTCGTCAGACTCATGCATTATCTAGGAAAAATAAATTACTGAAAGGGGAAATAACTGAAAGGAAATAATTAACTAAAAAGGAAATAACGGAAAGCAATAAAATCCCCTCCCACACTTAAATCGAACATTGTCCCCAATGTTTCGAAATAAGATAAGGGGGGTAACCTGAAAAAGACTACTGAGGAGGGGCACTGGTGCCTTCGCCGTCCTGATGTGATGGTCTGGAACGACGGGATCTACTACGATGCTGGTCCCTCCGGTCGAGTCGTGTTGATAAAGTAGCCTGAGCACTCCGGACCTCTCGAAGGTTACCCAAGATGGAACCCTGAGTAGCCTCTACAAGCTGGTAGTGTCGGCTGTTGAACTCTCTCTGACGGTTCTGCTCTAATGAGATATCGTTCAAGGTACGGCAAACGTTGCTATAAGCACGATCCGAAACCAATCGCGATTGTTGCATGAAGCTCATGTTGTCCGTCAGCTGCTGTGAAATAGTAGAGAGAAGGCCATCACGCCTTTCTTCTCTAGCTGTCATATCACGCCACATCTCCTCGGTGACAAAGAATCCAGGAGCAGTACCTGCAACAGGGTTAGAGGAAGATGGTGCAGTGTGTGACTGTGAAGGACGATGGGGGGACATGTGAGGGATGGGAGACTGCTCTCTCCGATCATACTCATCATCAGTGTCATGTGCCTCCCCATCGGGAATATTAGGAGGAAGTGGACCCAAAACACGTGGAGCATTAAGATCATAGGTCCAGTTCCTTTCATCACGTACATCAGTACGTCTACTGCATGGTAAAGCAACAGATGGGATAGCTACCCCATGAACCATCAACTCATAACCACCTTCTCTCCTCGTTCGGCACAATTTCATGTCCTTCAGAAATTTTAAATTAATTGTGCGAGGAGGTAGTGGTTCAAGTGTAGCTATCTCATTGTTCAGGCCAAGAGCCCGAGCAATAGACGTAACAAGTCCTCCAAATACAATCGGTCATGTTTTATTAGTAAATAAAGTCATATGGGCAAGCATAAACGGGACCGGATTGATGTGGGTTCTAGTGAGGCATCCTTGCAAAAATAGGAGTTCACGAGCATTTACCTTGTTTGGACTTTCCCGGCCAAAAATAGTACATGCCAAAAGAAGTCTAAAAGCTCTTATGGCCGGGTTGTGAATGGTCGACGCAAGTATCCCTTCAAAAGAATTAATTGAAGTACTTGAAAGCCTTAGCCAGAAGGTAAATACCTCGGCCGACCATTCAGCATCCAAAGGTGCCTCACAGATCGAACCTTCCCTATGAGGGATTCCTAACAAACCTGCTAGATCGTCGGTACTGAATTCATACTCAATTCCGAACAGTCTAAAAATAACAGTACCAATAGTGCTAGCAGTGTTAGGACTGACAGTGTATATCAAAGAACTCAAAAACTCAGTTGTCAGTCGCTCATAGGTAGGTTCCTGATTGATGAAGATATTATGCAAGCCTAGAAATTCTAATAAATTAAAAACACTATGATAAATACCCAAAGCATACAGACAGTTATCGTCGACGTACCTAGTCGAGAGAATTTCTCGACTTTGAAGCCTCTGAATAATTTTCCGTTGCCTTTCGCCCGGTCTTCCATCACGAAGAAGAAATCCGTTGAACTCCATTGTTGAATGCTCCTTAGGTAGTGAAAATGGTAGAAAAAGTGGGTTATGAGGGAATGATAAAGTTTTGATTTTTTTGTTTTTGATGGATGAAAATGGAAATGGATGTTGGATATGTTTTATGGATGGTGGGTATTTTGAAAATGAGGGAGCTTTAATGGGGTTCAAGGAGGATTTGGAAGGTTGGAAAAATGGGTTTTGGGTGAAGAAAGGGATGAAAATGGTGGAAATGGGGATTGAATCCCGTATTTGTTGATGGTACGGTGTGGCGCCCGCCACAGGGCCTATGGCGCCCGCCACAAGGCCAATTCCTGGGCCTTGTGGTTTTGGATCCTCCTTTGGGCCTTCCTTGCACCTTGGTCTTCGGGGGGTCTGGATAGCGTTTTCTTCTTCTTTTCAAGGCTTGAGGCTTGCATATTTTTTTTGTGAAGACAAAAATGAAATTATTTTTGTCTTATATTTTTTTCTTTGCACGACAAAAAATAAAAATGATTAAAGAAACAAAAGAAAAAGAAAAAAGTTAACATTAGTGCATAATATGTATATATATAAGGAATTCAAAGTGCATGAAAATATAAAAGCTGCAGTAAAGTGAAATATGTCTGGAAATGCGATAAATAAAATACTAGGGTAATGCTGTCAGGGTAGAATGAGTCATGTGGTAGGCGTCTTTTCCTGGCTTGATCCACGAATCTCAGCTATCTCCCTCCGAAGCTCTTCAATCGCCTGATGTAGAGCATCGGCCTCTGAGGCATGAGTGAGATCAGAAACCTGCATCTGTAACTCTAAGTCTGCCACTTCCTGCTTGAGCAGGGCAGTCTCCTTGCGGAGCTCATAAATCTGTGTTTGTAGGTCAGGTGGCTGCAGAGACATATTGTTAGACATAACAGTGATTTGGGGAGTAAGAGGTGTAGGAGTGTACTCAGCGGCGGGAGGCGATTTCGGCTCTTCGACAGTCTCTCCATAACCCTCTAGAGCATAACTCCAATTTTCAGGATCATGGACACTGGTCATTAGCTGATCTGGTAATGTAAAGTAGTGTATCGCTTCGCCGTCGATCAGCAATCTAAACATGTTGGGCTCAAAAGAAGCCCTCCTCATCAGTCCTCTATCAAGACAAAAATCAATATCCAGGGTGGTGTAGCAGCAGAAGGTCCTGAGGTGCAATAACTTGCGAGACAAACCCAATGCAGTAGCTATCTGTGTAACAATCCCACCGACATGGATGATGCCTACGGATGATCTGGCAACACTAGCCAAGCCTTTTAACAGAAAGTTGCCACAAGCAACAGGGCGAGACTGAGTCGCACAAAACAGTAGGAAAATCTCCTCTTCACTTAGCAGTGTCTCTGTATCTGGAAAACCTAGGAAAGAATGTGCTAGAATCATCTGGAAGTACCTCAATGCAGGGTTGTGGATTACCTGAGAAAACTGGGTAGAAGGATCTTGGCTCCCTCCGCCGGATATTTTAGTCCAAAACTTTTCCACTTCTCTGCTCATAAAATACCCCATCGGTGTATCTGGAATAGCATCAGGAGTAGTCTGGAAACCTAGCAAATCACCAAACTCTCTGTGAGAGAATGAGTAGTCAATCCCGAACAACCTGAAAACAGCGAGTCCATCGGGTCCAGCCCAAGGGTCATAATGAAACGAGCTGAGGAACTCAAGAGTCAAGTTCCTATAAGTGTTGTTCCTGTAGTCAAACTGTTCCCACTGGAGTTGATGGCATAAAAATCTGACGCTTGGCTCTATCCCCAAGGCATCCATGCAGTCATGGTCAGGGTACCTGGTAGGAGCCATAGGGCGTCTCATGTGGACATAGTAACGCTCTCTCTGTGCATCATCTCTAAAGGCCACGTGCATGTCATCAGGGTTCTGCATTCTGTACAAGGTTAGCAAACAAGTCCTGAAAGCACATAAAACATTCAATCGTTAGCCCTGACATAATAATAATAATATAAACAAAATAAAGTAAAAGTAAAAAATAAAAAGTACAAAAATAAGAAAAACCATGGGTTGCCTCCCATGCAGCGCTTGTTTAACGTCATTAGCTCGACGACCGATAATTAAACATCATTGGAAGGATATGGTGGATCACTCAGAGTATGGCAGGTGTATGTTGTTGGAATGTCACCTCCTTCGTAGGGCTTCAACCTCTGTCCATTGACGATGAATGGTTTACATGTCGGGTTCTTGATTTCAATAGCACCGGATCTCAGGATCTTAGATACTTCGAAAGGGCCAGTCCATCTCGAACGGAGTTTACCTGGAAATAGTCGTAACCTAGAATCGAACAGGAGAACAGGATCGCCTATCTTGAAGTCTCTTCTTATGATTCTTTTGTCATGCCAAGCTTTTGTTCTTTCTTTGTATATAATGGCATTTTCGTAGGCAGATTGTCTGAGCCCTTCTAATTTGTGGATATCAAGGATACGTTTCTCACCAGCTGTCAAGTAATCCAAATTCAAAGTTTTGATGGCCCAATAGGCCTTATGCTCCAACTCAAAAGGTAAGTGACATGATTTTCCATAGACCAGTTGATAAGGGGTTGTTCCTATAGGAGTTTTGAAAGCGGTTCTATAGGCCCATAATGCTTCTTGAAGTTTCTGTGACCAATCCTTTCTAGATATAGAGACAGTCTTCTCGAGGATTTGTTTTATCTCCCTATTAGATACTTCCACTTGTCCATTGGTCTGTGGGTGGTATGGTGTTGCTACTCTATGCTTAACTCCATACTTGCTTAAAAGTTTATCAAATATTCTCGATATGAAGTGTGATCCTCCATCACTTATGACTAAACGGGGGGTTCCAAACCTGGGAAATATATAATTTTTGAATAATTTGATGACCACTCTGGTGTCATTTGTGGGTGTGGCGATAGCTTCAATCCATTTAGACACGTAGTCAACTGCTACTAAGATGTACTGATTTCCAAAAGATGGTGGGAACGGTCCCATAAAGTCTATACCCCATACGTCGAAGAGTTCTACTTCTTGGATATTTCTTAACGGCATTTCATTACGTCTTGAAATATTTCCTGTGCGTTGGCATCTATCACACTTGACAATGAAAGCATGGACATCACGCCACATAGTAGGCCAGAATAGGCCAGCTTGAAGAATCTTGGCGTAGGTCTTAGATGTGCTTGCATGTCCACCATAGGGTGCAGAGTGACAATGCTCAATTATATTATTTACCTCTTCTTCTGGAACACAACGGCGGAAAATGCCATCTTTACCTCTCTTGAAAAGAAACGGTTCGTCCCAATAGAAGTTTCTCACATCACTATAGAACTTCTTCTTCCGGTGGTAGTTTAGATCAGGGGGTATGATGTCAGCGGCTAGGTAATTAACAAAGTCTGCATACCAAGGTACATCACTTATGGCTAAGGATTTTTGAAAATACTCATGAGGGTCTGGGTTATCATCTTCAATGGTTTCTAGTTGGGCTATCAGTCTATCATAGGCAAAATCGTCATTTATGGGAACTGGATCAGGTTTCAGGTATTCTAGCCTAGATAGGTGATCAGCTACCACATTATCAGTGCCTTTCTTATCACGGATATCCAAATCAAACTCTTGCAGTAATAGAATCCATCGAAGTAACCTAGGCTTGGCATCCTTTTTGCTTAGTAAGTAACGAATGGCAGCATGGTCGGTGTAAACTATAATCTTGGCTCCTACTAGATAAGATCTAAATTTGTCTATTGCAAAAACTACAACTAGGAGCTCTTTTTCGGTTGTTGCGTAATTGAGCTGTGCAGCGTCTAGGGTTCTACTGGCATAATAAATGACATGTAACTTCTTATCTTTTCTTTGACCTAGAACGGCTCCAACAGCATAATCACTGGCGTCACACATTATCTCAAACGGTTCTGACCAATCAGGGGGTTTCATTATAGGTGCTGAAATCAGAGCTTGCTTCAGAAGATTAAATGCTTCAGTACATTTTTCATCGAAGATAAATTCAGCATCTTTCATCAAAAGACCAGTTAAGGGTTTTGTTATTTTGGAGAAATCCTTGATAAAACGTCGGTAAAATCCGGCATGTCCAAGAAAACTTCTTATCTCCCTGATAGTCTTCGGCGGTTTTAGATTCTCTATGACTTCTATTTTTGCTTTATCTACCTCTATACCTTTTTCGGAAACTATATGTCCTAAAACAATCCCTTCGGTGACCATGAAATGACATTTTTCCCAATTTAGCACAAGGTTTACCTCCACGCATCTCTCCAGGATTTTCTCAAGGTTGACAAGACAATTTTTGAAATCTGACCCACAAACTGAGAAATCGTCCATAAATACTTCCATAATTCCATCTAAATAATCAGCAAAGATAGACATCATGCAGCGTTGGAAAGTTGCAGGAGCATTACAAAGTCCAAAAGGCATTCTTCTATAGGCAAAAGTTCCAACTGGGCATGTAAAGGTAGTTTTTTCTTGATCTTCGGGGTGAATAGGTATTTGGAAGAATCCGGAATATCCATCTAAGTAACAAAAGTAAGAGTGTCTGGCTAGGCGCTCCAACATTTGGTCTATGAATGGTAATGGGAAATGGTCCTTCCTAGTTGCTTTATTTAATTTTCTATAATCTATGCACATACGCCAACCTCCATCGGTTCTTTTTGCTACAGGTTCGCCCTTCTCGTTTTGCACGACTGTGATGCCTCCCTTTTTAGGTACTACATGCACAGGACTCACCCATTTACTGTCCGAGATCTGATATATTATACCTGCCTCTAGTAACTTAAGAACTTCAGTCTTAACTACAGTACTCATTATAGGATTTATTCTTCGTTGGTGTTCTCTGGAAGGTTTTGAATCTTCTTCAAGCAAAATCCGATGCATGCATACGGATGGGCTTATTCCTTTTAGATCAGAGATCTTATATCCTAAGGCTGAGGGGTACCTACGTAAAACTTCTAATAATTGATCGGTTTCTTCTTGGTTTAAGGTAGCACTGACTATAACTGGACGGTTCATATCTTCATCGAGAAATGCATATCTCAGATTTTTAGGTAGTTCCTTAAGTTTTACGGTCGGTTTCATAGGGCAAGGCATAGGATCTGGGGTAAGAGATAAACATTCGTGAAGGTTATCATCAATGTAGGGTGTTTTATAATTGTCATCTTCCAAAATAAGGGTTGATGGCAATTTTATAGATTCAGTTTCTTCTTCTTGTTCTAATTCCCCAATGCATTCTTCGATGATATCTAAGGCATAACAGGAATCTCCTATCACAGGTGCCATAAGAAATTTTGACAATATAAATTCTATCTTCTCTTCACCTACCTCAAAAGTTAGTTTTCCTTTTTTAACATCTATTACGGCTCCAGCAGTCGATAAGAACGGTCTACCTAGGAGTATCGGTATGTCGTCATCTTCTTTAATGTCCATGACAACAAAATCAGTAGGTATAAACAACTGACCTACCCTAACAGGGACGTCTTCAAGTATGCCTATAGGGTATTTAACGGATCTATCGGCTAATTGAAGTGACATCTTAGTAGGTTGTAATTCTCCTAAGTTTAATCTCTCACAAACTGCTAAAGGCATTAAGCTCACACTAGCTCCTAGGTCTAGAAAAGCTTTTTCGATGACATGATTCCCCAAAATACAAGGAATGGAAAAATTTCCGGGATCTTTATCTTTCTTTGCTAACCTATCTTCGGAAATAGAATTACATTCCACGGGTTTCGGATCTTCAAGTCTACGTTTATTTGTAAGTATGTCTTTGAGAAACTTAGCATAAGAAGGTATTTGGGTGATGGCTTCTGTAAAAGGGATTTCTACGTGAAGTTTTTCTATAACCTTAACGAATTTTTGATATTGATTATCGATTTGGGTTTTCTTTAATCTTTGAGGGTAAGGTATTGGTGGTTTGTATGGCGGTGGTGGTACATAGGTTTTATTTTTAGGTTCTTCTCCTTTTTCTTGACTTTCCGGGGTTTCAGGCTTCTCTGGTTCCTTTTCCTCATTCCTCTCAGAAGTTTCGGGCTCACTTAATCTAGGGTTCAAAGGTTCCTTATAAGCGGTTCCACTTCATAGAGTAATGGCATTAGCTTGCCCTTTCGGGTTCTGTTGAGGTTGTCCAGGGAACTGTCCTCCGGGTGTAGTCTGTGGGGCTTGGTTTAACGCTACCTGAGAGATCTGGGTTTCAAGCATCTTATTATGAGTAATGATTTGATCAACCTTGGTTCCTAACTGGGTAATTAGTTCGTTAACATGGACGCTTTGGTTCATGAACTCTTTGTTTTTCTGTTTTTGAGCAACGATGAAATCTTTTACAATTTCCTCAAAGCTCGGGTTTGGTGGTACAGGTTGCATAGGTTGATTTGTTCTAGGGGCTTGGTAACCTTGTTGTCTCGGAGGTGCGGTATTTTGGATAGGGTTATTATTTTTGTAGGAGAAGTTTGGGTGATTCCTCCATCCAGGGTTATATGTGTTTGAAAATGGGTTCCCTTGGGTATAGTTCACTTGCTCAGTGTTGGTTTCATTTAACAGATTGCATTCGGCGGATTGGTGTCCTTGCGTTCCACATATCTCACAATTCGGCGAAACTGCGGCTACAGTATTCGGAGTTGTACACATATGTTCGACTCTAAGGGCCAACGCGTCCATTTTAGCCTGCATCATGTCTATAGAGCTTAGCTCATGTATTCCTCCTTGGGCTTCCTTCTTTTCCACTGTCGCTCGTTCTACTCCCCATGATTGATGGTTTTGGGCCATATCCTCGATAAGGGCACTAGCTTCAGGGTAAGGTTTGTTCATCAGTGCGCCACCAGCGGCAGCGTCGATGGTCATTTTAGTGTTATAAAGAAGTCCATTATAGAAGGTTTGGATGATTAGCCAATTCTCTAAGCCATGGTGTGGGCATGCTCTTAATAGTTCTTTATATCTCTCCTAGGCTTCGAACAACGACTCTCCTTGGTGTTGGGTAAATCTAGTTATAAGGTTTCGAAGAAGAGCGGTCTTACTCGGGGGAAAATATCTAGCAAGGAAAACTTTTCTAAGGTCATCCCAAGTGGTTATTGAATTGGGTGGAAGGGAATCTAACCATGATAGAGCTTTATCTCTGAGGGAAAAGGGAAATAATCTTAAGCGTATTGCCTCAGGAGAAGCTCCATTGGTTTTAAAAGTGTCTGCTAACTGAAGAAAGTTTTTTAAATGTTGGTTCGGGTTATCAGTAGCGAGACCTGAGAATTGTCTCTGTTGCACTAATTGCAGCAGGGATGGTTTAAGTTCAAAATTATTGGCTGGGATAGCGGGGTTTACTATACTGGAACTAGGTTCCTCGTTTGATGGTTGGGTGAAGTCCTTAAGAGGTCTTCGGTTTTGTTCTTCGGCCATAGCTATCCTATTCCTATGGAAAAATAAACGTGCGCGAGCGTAACGTTCAGGTTCAGCTAGAGGGTCTACTAAACTTCCGGCACTGCGAGTCTTTCGCATTGACCGGTGGGTAACAACCTTAGTCTAAACGGTATAACTACAGGGTAATGAAATTTGACGATATTGGTCCCCGGCAACGGCGCCAAAAACTTGATGCGTGTTTTTCGCAAGTGTACGAATCACGTCAAAGTAATATAAAAGATTATCGAATCCACAGAGACCAAGTGTCAATCTATCAAACCTGTTGTTATGGTGTGTATCTAAGGCAACTATTTTTAAGGGTTTTAATAAGGGTGCAATGGTAAATAAAATTATAATTTTAAATAATAAATAAAGACAGGCTCGAATGTAATTCACGTAATCAATGATAATCCAGTACTTGTTAGTGGAACTACTTATGGGCAGTGTTTTCTTCTTTGAAAAGAACTAATTTAACAGGAACTGTCGCTTTCGCGTATTCAGAACCGAGTTGTACTCTCTAATCAACCCCTCCTATTGTCACGGATAAAAAGGTGCGTACTGCGTTAGAGTAGTAAACCTATTTTTAAGAAATATAGTATCTTAACTAAGTTGAAAAGTATTTTAACCTGGACTTCTTAGCAAAAAGAGGTTCTTGCGAACCAGAGTTTAAACTTCCTAACGCGTCCGAAAATCGTTTTAAAATCTCTTTTCTTTTTAATCTAAAATCTCCTAATGAACTATACAAAGCGCTTTTGGCTGTTTTTGAAATAGTTAAAAACAATTATTTGAATTGAAAGATAAAATAGCCCTTAGGTGTTTCCACGAACAATTATACTGATTACTGGTTTAATTACGATCCTTACATTCTAACCTTTATGGAATTAGTTAGACATGATAAAGTAAATATTCTTTTTATAGTTTTTCATAAAAGTAATTTAAAGCGAGTGCAGGAAAGTAAACGAAGTAAAGTGCGAGTGCAGGAAATAAACAACGTAAATGTGCGAGTGCAGGAAATAAACAACGTAAATGTGCGAGTGCAGGAAATAAACAACGTAAATGTGCGAGTGCGGGAAATAAACAAAATAAAAGCGAGGCAGAAATAAATAAAAGTAAAGTACGAACTTGAATTAAAATGGCGGCAGGATTAACTTCCTCCAGAGTGCTCCAAAACTCGAACCACAGACAGATTACAGACTCGATCACTCGATTGCAGAGGCACCCCGATGTGGAATGGCAACTGCTTTATAACTGATATATGCCTAGAGAATTCTAATTCTGGATGAAGAAAAACGAAAATCTAAGGTCCTATTTATAGTAAAAACTGAAAGCATGAAATGACCGGGACGCCCCTCCACTAAAAAGTGGAGGTTATTGATTTTGGCCTTGTGGCGCCCGCCACAGGCCTATGGCGCCCGCCATGGTCCCTACAGGGGATGATGGAGTGGGGAACGTGGGTCCTGGAGGTTGAGGAGTGGTCTTGAGACGTGGCCACGTCATGGCTAACCCCATGGCGCCCGCCACGGTGGGTGCCGTAAGTGTAAAATGCTGAATTTCTAGGTTTTCGTCCGTTTTCACTCCTTTTTCGCTCCTTTTCCCGATTCCAGCTCCGATTATTATAAAAACCTGAAAACATAAGAAAACAAAGCAATAACAAAGCAAAACAACAATAAAAGCTAAGAATGCATGCGAAATCGGAGTCAGAAATACGGTGAATTTTAGTGTGATCAATGACCAGGAGGAAGGGCTACATACATTTCTTCAGTCAAATCACCATGTAAGAAAGCATTATTGACATCTAGCTATTGAAGATGCCAATTATTGGTGGCAACCAATGCAAGTAATACTCTAACTATAATAAGTTTTGCAACTAGGGAGAAGGTGTCAAAGAAGTTCACACATTCTTGTTGAGTGTAACCTTTAGCCACAAGTTTGTCTTTGTATCTTTCTATGGGACCATCAACTTTATGTTTGATTTTATACACCTACCTGCAACCAACAATAGTTTTAACTGGTGGAAGTTCAACAAGGGACCAAATTTGATTCTGATCAAGGGCAAGTAACTTAGTTGCCATGGCTTGTTTCCAACAATCATGTTGAAAGGCTTGTTTGTAGGTTTGGGTTCAATATCAGTCGAGATAGAGCAATAAAAAACTTGATAAGAAGGTGTGTAGTGATGATAGGAAAAAACATAAGATAAGGGATACACATAATGAGTATTAGTGACATGATGATTATGCAACACAAAATTACAATGAAAATCTTGCAAGTAATAAGGAGTTTTAGTAACTCTAGTGGATTTTCTGAAAGGCATGGGAGTAAGAGGAGGGTTATTGTGGTAGGTATGTAAGGGTGAGATAGGTTGCATATCAAGGATGTCAATTGTGTGATCAAGAGAAGATAGAGGGGAATGAGGTTGCAGATCAATAACTTGAGGTGTAGGTGAGGGAAGGATGTGAATTTTTTTAGCTGGAATAATGGGTGTAAGAGCATGTGCAAAGTCAACATCTAGAGATGAGGGTAATTAAGAGGGGGTCTTGGGGAGGTACGGAATTTGAGGTTATATGTGTGATGGTTTTTAAAAGGGAAGCATGTCTCATAAAAAATAACATTCCTAGATACCAAGATATTATGTGAGTTTAAATTATACAAAATGTTACCCTTGGTTCCATATTTAAAACCATGGAAAATGGCTTTTCTGGCTCTGGTGTCAAATTTGGTTATATGAGCAAGTAAGGAAGACGCATAACATAAGCAGCAAAAAAATTTAAGGTGAATGATGGATGGTGGTTCTTTATGGAGAAGTTCATAATGGCTTTTGTAGTTCAAAAGAGGGGTAAGAAGTATGTTTATAATATGAATGGCATGTTGTGTAATAAAGGTCCATAGGTTTAGGGGAAGGTTGGCTTGTAAGGCAAGGCACATGGACCTGTTTAAAATATGTTGATGTTTTCTCTCCGCAACACCATTTTGTTATGGAGTTCTAAGAAAGGCATAAACAACAAAAAAAGCAATAACAGCGCTCAATCGTGCCTTACAAGATTATGCTACCCCCATTAACGAGGAACTACAATAGAGAATTGTACTCTAAGTTATTGAGGCAAAAAAAAAATCGAACTCAAACCATGTAGAACGAAGAATTCAAAAATAAAAAAGTGCAAGTGAAATCCTTACAAAAATAAATGTTAGTACACATAGTATTATAAATAAGGCTAAATTATACGCAGTGTCCTTTAAGTTATTTAATTGTAACAATTTGGTCCTTTATGTTTTTTTCGCTACAAACGAGTCCTTTAAGTTACCTAACATTTTCAACGTTACCCTTGGCTACACAATCCGTTCTAAAAAAGGTGATGTGGCACAAACGTTGTTTTTGATCTCTGTCTAGCCCTTCTCATGGGAAGTAGCTGAGAAACTGAGATGGATTGTCGTGTTTGTACTCCTTTATTTTGGGCTAATGTTGATTTCCTAGTTTGGACTCTGTGACTGTGTTGAACATTAGGGGTTGCATTGGTGGGAGTTTGAGATGGAATAGTAGTGGTACTTTTGGATGTTGCATTGGTGGGAGTTTGAGATGGGATAGTAGTGACACTTTAGGATGTTGCATCACCTTTTTTGGAACGTATTATGTGGTCAAGGGTGACGTTGAAGACGTTAGGTAACTTAAAGGACCCGTTTGTAGCGGGAAAAAAACATAAATGATCAAATTGTTACAATTAAATAACTTAAAGGACCTTGGTATAATTTATCCTATAAATAAATATATTTTTTTATTTATATATTTAACAATTAATAATATTTTTTTTATATATATTTGACAATTAATGAATATATATAATTTTATATATATATATATATATATATATATATATATATATATATATATATATATATATATATATATATATATATATATATATATATATATATATATATATATATATATATATATATATATATATATATATATATACTCAAGATACCTCAAGTATCACATATATTAAAAAAATCAAACTTATTTATAATAATAACGAGGGTATATTAAATGTAAATGTGAAATTTGTGCGGCTTAAACTTAACTCTTTCTAAAGCATAAAAATAAGGATTTTTGCTTAACAAACATTTCACAACATTTTTTTAAGTAGTATGGTAACATGGAAAAGCAATGTATAATTTAAAAATAAAAAATAATAATAATAAAAGCGAGACAACTAAAATTAATGTGCACTTTTTTCGAAGTTATTTTTGTATAAATTTAAGCTAAAAGTATGCAAATGAAAAATTGAGTAGAGATAATCTCCAACCTGTTAATATATAAATTGTGCGTAGAAGAAAAATTGGCATAATACGGTGCTTAAATTGAGGTTGAACTCACATGTTTGATGGAGTGATATTCAAAATTTGACTTTGACGTTAATGATATATTTGATTATGAGTAGAAAGTGAGGGGTTGATAGATTATAAGAAATAGGGTAAGTTTAATGATCGTTGTATAAGAGAAGAAAAAATTGATTATCTTGGAGTGTCATAAAAGTGTTTTTGAATTAAAATGAATTTATCTTTGTAGTACGTATTAGGTAACTAACTACCTAATACCGTCTTTTGGCTTTTCAAAGAATGACTTTGGACTCAATCATGACACCAACCCCTTAACTATTTTTTACTTCACACCTTAACTAGTAATACAATTTGTACTAGTTTGTTCGGTTAGAATTGAGTTACTAATTAATCATATCAGAAATGCTTGGCAATAAACATTAAAATGATATATATATTTTTCTTGTTAACATATTTGCATGTTTTATATATATATATATATATATATATATATATATATATATATATATATATATATATATATATTCTTTCCTTTCTCTTTCAACAAGATTACAAGTATACAAGAAATTAAATATACATACTAGAATTGACTTCGATTACAATATGTATAACTTCTGCACTAGCATGTGAACCAACTTCGACTTCATGTTAAATCTCATTCGTATTACAATTCAATCCAATATTCCACAAATCTCCACCTTAGACCAAACTCTATACCAACAAGAAAACAAAACTAGTTTTCTTCATGCAGCATTATCAACTGCATACAGTGGAAAAACTTGCAACTGGACAACGTTTTTTCAGTTGTCATTAACGCAACATTAATGGTCGCCTTTCCCCTCAACGCTTCCAAACAATCATGCTGAACAAGTAGGGCTTCGGATACCTTAGAAACAAAGTATAATAGGTTCCTTAATCAGTTAGGAAATCCACAGGGCTTAGGTTAACCACGGATAAAATGATAGGTTATAAACTGTTATTCTTTCCTTTCTCTTCAAACAAGATTACAAGTATAAAAGAATAACAAATAACTTTTTTTTTTGTTATAAACTGTTATTCTTTTCTTTCTCTTTCAACAAGATTACAACAAGTATACAAGAATAACAAATAACTTCTCTCACTATTGAATTAGGGTTTTATTTTCCTATTTTTCCTTATACAAAATATGAGAGGCTAGTATGTTATTTATAAGAAAACTAACACACTAACCTAATGGACTTTTTAACAATTATCCATTACAAGCTAACTTAGGGTACAAACTAACTTAAACAATCAGATCCATAACACAAGGCCCAATTAACAACATGTGAACGGTCTTCGACAGCGGATCCATAATACAAGACCCAATTAACAACAACATGTGAACGGTCTTCGACATCATGCTAACCCTAGAATTTGTTCCAATATCTCAATATATATATATATATATATATATATATATATATATATATATATATATATATATATATATTCAATGATAAATCAATGATCTTAATGGATTTGAGGTCTAGTGAATTGCTTAAGGTTATATGATCGGTATATCTGTCAAAGGAATTTGAAAGTTTTAGAGTTGTCAAAAAGAGGAAGTGTGCTAAAGTTCGACAAATTGTGTCTATTTAAGTGATCATAATGTTGTGAAGTAGAAGAGTAACTCCTAAGATACTAAAGTAACTCATACACATACCTAAAATGTAACACTGTAATGTTAATTGATATTGATACATCACAAATGTCTAACGACATCCTTATATATAAATATCCAAAAGAAATTTTACAATTATGACACTGATATACAAAGCTTGTATATTTGTTGATCAATTGTTTAGTATGTTAGTTGAAAGTTAAAGTTAATTTTCTTATAATCTTCGACCATCCTAATTAGAGGGAGAAATTGATCTGATTGAGATTCAATCATAAATGTTATTCTCTAATAAATAATTGAATAAAAAATTAATTTTTAATAACTTTAAATATTTCTTTTCTTCTCTTCTCTCTTTTCTCATCCTTGACAGATTTCTTATTAATAAAAAAATTGATTTATATTCTATTTTCTGGACATCGTTTTCACATCAAGACCCATATCACAGGGTTCTTAGTAGTTGAAAAAAGTATGTATATATTTAATTTTGAGAAAATAATTAGAATTAGTCACATAGAAGTAGTTAGAAAAAAATAATTGTAGTGATGAGTGGGTTTTTCCATGCAATAATAATATTTGTAGTACACATTAGGTGAAACTCATATCATCATTTGGCCTTTAAATGAATGTCTTTGGAATCAATTGTGACACCCACCCCTTCACTATTTTTTAACTTGAAACCTCACTTAGTGATAACCAACATCAAAACTCTCCAAATACACATTGCCAAAATCCCAAAAGCTAAAAGCTAACAAAAGAAAGAACAAGCGTAGGTAAAGACATTACATAAGCAACAATAAGCCTTAACCATTTCCCACTCCACACTCTCACAGCTTTTTCCCACCGCGCTTATTTCCACTATCATATTCTCTTTTCCTTTCCTCTTCTTCCTTACGTAAATTCTCCTTTAAGCAACAAAATCCAAAACTTTTCATTCTCACTTTTCATAACATAACATAACCACAACCTTGTTTTTTTTTCCTTATACTCTGTTTCAAACACAAACATGGTACTCTCTCTTCTCTTCCTAGTCACAATCTTAAACATTCCAACCTCGTCATTTTCCGACACTAACTCCTTCATCTTCGGTGGTTGTTCTCGCCTCAAATTCCCACCTGGTTCCAACTACGAAACAAGCGTAAACTCGATCCTCTCCTCACTAGTTAACTCAGCAGCTTTCACAACCTACAACAACTTCACTGTTCCGGGAGCCACCGCATCGGAAACCGTCTCCGGAATTTTCCAGTGCCGCGGTGATATTACCAATGGTCAGTGTTCAACCTGCGTGGAGCGTGCGGTGAGTCAACTCGGAACACTCTGTTTCGAAACCTACGGTGGCGCGTTGCAGCTCGAAGGTTGTTTCGTGAAGTACGATAATGTTAAGTTTATTGGGGTAGAGGACAAGACGGAAGTGGTCAAGAAATGTGGACCGTTGATTGGGTTGACTTCTGGTGCAAGAGATGATGTGCTGGCTTATTTAGAGTCGTCCGATGGAGTTTATAAAAGTTTTAGAATTACTTCTTCCGGGGATTTTCAGGGTGTGGCGCAGTGCACCGGGGATTTGAGTTCGAGTGAGTGTCAGGATTGTGTTTCGGATGCGATCCAACGGTTGAAAAGTGAGTGTGGAGGTTCTACTTGGGGTGATATGTATTTAGCTAAATGCTATGTCCGGTTTTCGGAAGGTGGAATTCACTCGCGGAGTCATAATGGTAAGTATCTTGTTTTATTTTTTTATATATGATGATGAGATCGACTAATTTAAAGAGATCAGTTAGAATATATTGTGTAAAGATAGTTTTTTTTTACTATAGGATCGTGAATTTGAATAGATGATTTTTTAATTATTTATAATTGAAAAATGAAATTTAGAATATGTGTTTTTGTTGAATTGATATCATATTTTAGATTTTATTTAATTTTTTGAAAATTATTGAGTGAGAATTGTCTTTGGTTTGTTTTGAATTTTGCTTACAAGGTCATGATCTTCCCATGTGGAGAGGTATGGAGGTGGTGTGGAAAATTAGAATTTGGTCTAAGAAGTTTATTTAGTTGTGCTCATTTTTGTGTTTGATAAATATTTTCTGTTTTTCAGTTGTTAAGTGTCTTAGTTGGTGTTATCTTTGTGCACTTAATAGGAAATTTCCTATACATATAGGTTTTGTAACTATATGAGTAGCATTAGAAATCAACAAATCTATAGAAGCTATGATTTGTTGCTTTTTCATTGTTGATATCTAATATTGTTATTGAATTTGAACAAAATAGATGATGAAAATCACAATGATGATGAGATTGAGAAGACACTAGCCATACTAATTGGACTCATTGCTGGAGTTGCATTAATAATAGTTTTTCTTTCCTTCTTGTCCAAAGTTTGTGAAAAGCAGAGAGGTATGTATGTATGCTTTTTTTTTTAATTTTAAATATTTACTAATTACTAATATTCTCTTTTTGAACTATGTTTTGTAGGTGGTAAATGAAGAGTGTGTTATGTGGATAGTGATAGAATTGATCTCTCGTAAATTATTTGTATTCAATCTTTTGTAAGTTTCCACACAATTTCCTTTGCCATGAAGGTATATAATAACTATATATAGAAATATCTTGTGGAAAAATAGTTCTTTACCGTTACAATAAGGTGAAAAGTCTCAGATTCCACTCTTTTTATTTATTTCCTCAGTCTCCACCAATGTGTACAAATAGTGAGAAATGCATCATGCTATGTTATATAGCCTTTAATGGGTTTAATTACAAGTTCTTTTTATTATATTAGAACATGATGAGTAACTTTACTTTTCATTCAGAAAAGTTAAATTAAGACAAGTTTGATCACATTTCTGTCAAATCTATGTTTCTACTAAGTTATCATTTGTGAATTATAACTTAGTTATTGCTTTTTTCCTTTACCTTGTTTCTATTTGGACCATTATGATTATATACCTAATTTTATATACTCAATAAGGTGTTAATTTATGAAGCAAAATATATAAAACAAAAAAGAATTATATTTATGATTATGGGTATATAAGGGTGGCAAACGAACATGTATGTCTCAAAAATTTGTCAAAAATAAAACGAAATGGGACGAATATAATTGAGAGTGTGAGTCTAAAATCTTAGATCGTCCTGCACAAAAGTGCAGACAAAGAGGGACGTGTATGCGGACATTGCACCTTTAGATCTCAAAGTGCATAAATTATGTTAATGTCTATATCCGCAAAAATCCGAAGAAAAAAATGGAACAAAATAGGACGATGCAGATACATTATAGGATGAAAGCCTAAATTATTGATCCACTTTGCACTAAAATACGAGTAAAACGAGAATACCCAATAAACTGAATTCATTTCGCTACCCTATTCAAGATAATTAAAATGTGAAAATTAATATATAAATCCATATTTGACATAGCATTATATTTATGAGTTTTTCATCAGAAGGGTCCTTTCTTCTATTCTTTTGAATATTAATAAAACCAAATTATAGCATGCAATGATTAAGTAAGTAAGATTATGAGTGTATACAAGAAGAAAAGGATGAAAATGTGATTAGTTAAAGAGAAAAGATGAATAAGATGTTGGTATAAAGTGTCAATAATTATAGGACCATATGTAATTTATTTTAGTCATGAAATCCCTTGAGAATCTTCTTTGTTTCCATCTTTATGTCACCAATTGCCTTTTTGAGTCACTTTTAGTATATGGACTCTGTTTTTTAACCAACTCTATCCAATCTTTGGCACTATTTAATATCACTACTTTATCATCACTTTTAATAACCTCATTATGAAATTCTCAACTCTTTGTCTCTCTCTTTTCTTAAACAACATACTATAAACCATAACGTGATGATTATAAATTCAAGTTTGTTCATAATTCATTGTTTGTCATAAGTCATTGCATTAACAAATATATTTGAAAATAGATATGATGAGAGATTAAGGAAAGAGCTCTATAAAAGTATATGCAGGGCCATAAAATGAAACAAGTTGATGGAAATAGATATGATGAGATTATGGAATTATTCAATTAAATTTGGTTCAAATCTTAACTAAATTAATCAAAACCAGCTTCAATTGTCTGTGTCAGTTTTACATCGTTCAACAAAGTCGACCACTCGAGAACTAAATTAAACTATAATTTCTTTTTTCATTTCACACTATAATATCTTCTTAATGAAGACAAGTGACTATCAAAGAAAGAAGAAAATTCTCAATGAACAAGTATGCACAAGTTTTAGGATGTCATGGAAATTAAAAAGAATTGATCATGAAGTAAGGTATAAAATGTCAATTCGTCTTGAATAAATTTTTCAAATAATTTCAATTCATTTCAAGTGTTCATTCTTAAAATCATTGAAACTTTTTATGCATAATTTTAGATATCATTGCAAAGTGCCATCCAAACCTTTGAGTAATTAAGTTTTATACATGGAGAGTTGTATATTGAAAGAGAAGATCAATTAAATTATCTAAAATAATTTTTATTCAAAATCATCATATAGTTGGAACTTGATCACCAATGTGTGGTGACAGACAATTGTAAAAAAAAGTATTGTACTTTCTCTATGTATGAAAAATATAGTGCTGTGTTTTCTTTGTGTATGATAGGAATGTTGTACTTGGATTAAGTATTAAGCATGCAATCTAAGAGTGGGGAGGGGTGAATTAAACTTGTTGGATTTGTCTTGATATTTACGGTGAAAAGAATGAAGTTCTTCTCTCTAGACTAAACTTGGTATTGGATCAAGGAAATTTCCACATACAAAGACTTGGAGCAGATTAGTGAAGTTGGAAGATTCAAGAAGTGATAATAGAGTAAAGATTTGGCAAAGAGTTCAACATCAAAGTTGTATACAAGTTAAGAGATAAAGGAGATTTATTTTTTCAGCATTATCGATTTTGTGATTGTATGAACTTGTGTAATATTTGTAAAAACATAGTGGAAGAACAACTTTCAATGGGAAACCATTGGAGAGTGGGGTATGCTCCTATGAGGATGATAAAGATGAACCATTATACATCCTGATATACTCTCTCTCTCTCTCTCTCTCTATATATATATATATATATATATATATATATATTAGCTGGAAGTTTCGACGTCAGGTTTGAAGCTAACATAATGAGCAATAGATGTGAAAATGTCTTTAAGGATATTTTCGACTTAGATAGAAATTATTAGTTGAAAAATCTAGTAGAATTTTTTCTTAAGGAAGAGGAGAATGCTGAATGAAACTTAGAAATATTTCTAAGTTATTTCCAAGAACAAACTAGGGTTACTTGATGGAACCCTAATTCGACCTCCTATCGGTGAATGTGTGACGCTAGTATGGGATAAATGCAATACCATGGTGATGATGTAGCTCACAAATTCTATTGAACCATAAATTGTTGAAAGTGTCCTTTGGATGGATTCTGCACACGAAATATGGCAAGAACTCTACGATCGTTACCACCAAGGCGACATCTTTCGTATATATGACATCCAAGAAAAAATATTTACCCCCAAACAAGGTGACTCCATAATAACCCAGTATTTCACTTCTCTAAAGAAACTTTGGCAAGAAATTGATAATTTTCGTCCATTGTCTACTTGTATGTTTGATATCAAATGTGCTTGCGCACTCTCTCAATCCCTCATGGAATACCGCAATAACGACTATGTTATTCGATTTCTAAAGGGTCTCTAACTGTCACTACACCATGGTTTGCTCCAACACTTTACTTTCCCCTAAATATACCCAACATTCCCCATACATTGAGGACTCAATCTCCCCTCCCATCTCTCCTGCACCTCACATATCTCATACTCACAACAGTCTTGCACACACATCTCCAATCAGCCACCATACTCCTCCTAGCATTGAACCCACCCCCTTCAAATTTCTCCCAATATGTAGCATGATGCACCTTTTCAAACTAGACATTCCACTAGGATTTCCAAACCACCCAACTACTTACAAGACTGTCATTATGGTCTTCTACAAGTTAATAACTCTTCCTCTTCTTCTGCGGGTAATTCTCTCTATCATATTTCTGACTTTATCAATTATTCTAAATTATCTACTGATCAAAAGACATTTAACCTTAAATTATCTTCCATTGTTGAGCCTACCACTTACTCCCAAGCTATCTTGAACCCCAAATGGAAAGGAGCTATTGACAAAGAGCTCCACTCTCTTATTCAGACTAACACACGGGGGCTTACTCCCTTACCCCCCCCCCCATAATAAATACGCCATTGGATGCAAATAGATATTTAAACTTAAATTTATGGCCAACAGAATAATTGAGCGATACAAAGTTCGCCTTGTCACTAAAGGTTTTAACCAAAATGAGGGACTAGACTATCATGATACATTTAGTCTTGTTATTAAGATGACAACCATATGTATTCTTCTTTCAATAGCCGCTTGTCACAATTGGTTTTTACAGCAACTCGGCGTTAACATGACATTTTTACACGGCGATTTGGAAGAAGAAGAATATATGAAAATTCCTCAAGGTCTTATTGTGGCTAATAAAAACCTTGTTTGCAAACTCAAACATTACATTTATGTCCTTAAATAGGTCAGCCATCAATGGAATCAAAAACCTACTGCCACCTTAATTTCCCTTGGCTACACATAATCTAAATTTGATTACTCATTGTTCACCAAGAAAATTGCTACATATTTTACTGCTATACTTGTATATGTTTATGACTTAGTTCTTGCAGGTAGCAACATTGATGAGATCAATCACATTAAGATTTTTCTGAATGATACTTTTAGCATCAAATACTTGGGGAACCTAAAATATTTTCTAGGTTTTGAATTTGCTCATGGCTCTCGTGGGAACTTCATCTGCCAACGCAAATACAACTTGGATCTCCTACAAAACCTTGGACTTCTTGTTGTTAAGCCAATATCAACACCAATAGATCCAAGTGATAATTAGCGTTATGACAAAGCCCCTTTGATGATTGATCCAAAAAAAATTATAGCCTTATCGGTAAGCTTATTTATCTAACTTATACGCGTCCTGATATTTCCTGTGTTGTTTGCAGGATTAGTCAACACCTTGCTGCTCCTTCTAATGTTCATATGCAAGCTGCTCTTTGTATTCTTCGCTACATCAAGCAAGCACCGGATCTGGGACTTTTATTCTGTCACACTACATATCTCATTGTTATTGTCTTTTCTGACTTTGTTTACGGTGCTTGTCCCCTCACTCGTCGCTCAATCATCGGCTTTTGTTTCTTCATGGGCAACTATCTTATTTCGTGGAAATGCAAGAAACGGCAAACAGTTTCTCGTTCGTCATCCGAAGCAGAATATTGGACTCTTGCCAACACTACTTGTGAGGTTGTCTATCTCAAATTCATTCTTCAAAACTTCAACATTCCTCTTCCCAAACCCATCACCCTTTATTGTGTCAATCATAGTGCCATTCAAATTGCCATAAACCCCGTCTTTCATGAACGTACAAAACACATAGAGATTGATTGTCATGTGATTCGTGAAAAGATCCAAGACAAAAACAATACACCCAATGCTTATAGATTCAGCAAACCAGGTTGCATATATTTTTACAAAGACATTACATCTTGGCCCTTCTCCTCCTTAGTTAGAAAACTAGGATTGTATGATATACACTCTAGTTTGAGGGAAGGTATTAACATATAAATCCTTTTTTTTTCTGTTTGTTTTATCCTTTTCTGGTTTTATCTGGATTATAGATGTTACTGCCTATTTTGGTATTGGCTGATATATATGTGTGGTAGCTACCACTTTGTAATAGATAATTCGGTAATTCCAATATTGAAATATAATATTCTTTCATGTGTCATATTATGATGGTTAATACATGCATTGAATAAATCTTGTGTTATACTAGTATTGTATGTATTGCACTTAGGTCAAGATGTATTTATCTCCCTACATTTTCTACAGATGGGAATTTAACCCTCACATTATACTTTTTATAATTGTGTTGCTTAAATTACATGTTTTATTTAAATTAGTAGATTTGTTGCTTTGGATATCTTGTGTTACTTTTCATTATTTCTTTTCATGTAATTTTTTATTTATTTGCTTTCAAGATATTCATTATACACAAATACAATATGTGCTTAAATGTTTATGTTAACTTAAAGTCTGTATGTTTTTCTTGTGATAATTTATATTTAGATAACTCATTCCCTACTGATGTCATGTCATGTTATCTTCACACACGCATATCCGTGTAATTGTAATTGTATGGAACACTTCTTTTGCAAATATCACTCTAATATTTTACAGAGATAAATTTCTTGAATTCAGAGAAGCATCTTCGATTATTTTTTAAGGCAAAATAAAGGTGTCTCACTTGCAACGCCTTTGTTGATGTGATTTATATGTGTTTGAATATGCATCTCTGAATGCTAGGAACATTCATAACTTTTACGGTGGTGTGGAACACCCCTAAAAATAGAAAGAGCAATCCCCAAGAATAACTGAAGATGTTTCGTGTTATAAAATTAACATAAATAGTTCTTTCATATAATCATGCTCTTATTTCAAACATGTGTCACACAATTATCATATATATTAGCAACTATTTTAAATACTTCATTAAATAGTCCATCATATTTGTAATCAAATTCAACAACAACTACAAATCATCAGTATCTTTTGGTTTAATAACAACTTCTTTTGGGGATACAATATAGTATATTCATTTTGATTGTCCAAAGGAAAAGTATAAAGCAAGCCCATTGTAAAGGGTATCTGAAAATAGCAGAGTTCGATAAAGAAGAGGAGAGTAAATGCAGAAGAAAAATGCCACTTTAGAAGAACTATGAGATATTGGAACAAATCTTATGTTTAGCATGTTGTCGAAGTCTGCTCACATGTTGTCGAATTGGGTCTTGTGTTATGGATTCAATTGTTTAAGTTAACTTGTAATGAGTAATTGTTAAAAATTCCATTAGGTTAGTATGTTAGTTTTATTATAAATAACATACTTGTCTCTCATATTTTGCATAAGGAAAAATAGGAAGATAAAACCCTAATTCAAAGGTGAAAGAGGTTATTTGTTATTCTTGTATACTTGTAATCTTGTTTCAAGATAAAGGAAAGAATAGCAGTTTATAACCAATCTTTGTTATTATCCTTGGTTACCCTAAACCCTAACCTTTGTAGGTTTCTCTACTGATCAAGAAACCAATTATACTTTGTTTCTAAGGTATCCGGTTCAGAACAAATTGGTGCGGTGATCAAGGAGAAGATGCCATCAACAAGTATGAGATTGAAAAGTTCTCCGGTGTGAATGACTTTCGTATGTGGTGCTTAAGATGAAATTCCTACTTGATCAGCAGGGTTGCTTGGAAGCGTTGAAAGGAGAGACGGTCATGAATGTTGCATTAACGGCAGCTGGAAAGACGACCATGATTGAGAAAACACATAGCGCAGTATTGTTGAGTCTTGGTGAAAAGGTTCTCCGACAGGTATCAAAGGAGACGACGGCGTCAAGGTTATGGTTGAAACTTGAATGTTTATACATGGCCAAATAGTTGGTGAATCGACTCTATCTGAAGCAAGATTTGTATTCATTCAAGATGAGTGAAGACAAAGAGTTAGCTGAGCAGTTGGATATGTTCAATAAGTTGATTCTTGATCTTGAAAATATTGATGTGAAGATCGATGATGAAGATCAAGCGTTGTTGTTATGCGCTTTGCCCAAAACACAAGCTCACTTCAAAGAAACCCTCTTGTATGGAAGAGAGTCTCTGACCTTTAAAATGTTCAATCAGTCTTGTACTCTAAGGACTTGAACGAATGGAAGGAGCATAAACCTTCTATGGTTGGTGAAGATTTAGCCGTTAAGTCGAAATTCTTGCGAAAGGATGGTAAGTTCGAAAAGAAGAATGGTAAAAGTCAGCAGAAGTCTTATAGTGGTAAAGCATCTGGTGTTCGATGTTATCATTGTAAGAAGGAGGGTCATATTCGAAAGGTGTGTCCTAAACACATGAAATATCATAGAGGTAACGATAATGGCAACGTGGCCATTGTTCAAGATGATTTTGAATCATCTGATGTTCTTGTGGTTTCAAGTGGCGACTCAAGAAAGGAGTAGATTATGGATTCAGGTTGCACTTGGCACATGACTCCAAACAAATATTTGTTCGAGGAATTATGTGATCAAGATGGTGGATCAGTGCTGCTGGAAAACAACAAAGCTTGAAAAATCACAGGTATCGTTGAGAGATTCAATCGAACAATCCTGGAAAGTGTTAGATGCGTGTTGGTTAGTGTTGGATTGAAGAAGGTGTTTTGGGATAAGGCTATTTCGATAGCAACATATCTGATAAATAGATGTCCTTCGACTGCGTTAGATATGAAGACACCTAAAGAAGTTTGGTCGGGACATCCACCAGATCTCGACAAACTAAGAGTATTTGGTTGTGTACCCTATGCTCACATTAGGCAAGACAAGG
Source organism: Lathyrus aphaca (assembly GCA_963966055.1). Taxonomy (NCBI): domain Eukaryota; kingdom Viridiplantae; phylum Streptophyta; class Magnoliopsida; order Fabales; family Fabaceae; genus Lathyrus; species Lathyrus aphaca. The sequence continues at coordinate 7,912,581 of OZ014521.1, forward strand.
TCGAACCTAGAGCTCTGAAATGCATGTTTACGGGATACCCTGAAGGCATCAAAGCTTATAGTTTATGGTGTCTAGAGCCAGGTTACAAGAGGTGTATCACCAGTCGAGATGTAGTTTTCAATGAAGTTGATATGGCTTTAAAGAAAACTGATGATGCTGACAAAGAGTTGGAACAGGGAGAAATTCCTGATGAGGTGGAACATAGTGATGTTGAATTGCATGACCCAAATGAAGTCAAAGAAGAATCAAAAGATGTTGTTGAAGATGAGGAGACTGATAATGACTACCTGCTAGCAAGAGACAGGTCGAGAAGAGTCATCAAGCCACCTCAAAGACTTGGTTATGCAGATCTTACAACTTATGCCTTAATCTATGCAAGTGAGGTTATGGAAGAAGAACCTATAGACTATAAGGAAGTTATGAGGAGTAGAAATAAGATTGAATGGTTTGAAGATCATGGATGATGAGATAAAATCTCTTCATGATAACAATACTTTGGAACTGATCAAGAAACCTGCTGGAGCCAAGTTAGTAAGTTGTAAATGGATTTTCAAAGTTAAGGAAAGAATCGAATTAGTGGCATCAAAGAAATATAAGGCAAGGTTGGTTGCAAGGGGTTTCACTCAGAAAGAAGGTGTTAACTTCAATTATGTGTTTTCTCTTGTTGTGTAGCACAGGTCCATTCGAATGTTGCTTGCCATGGTGGCACAGTTTGACCTTGAACTGGAACAGATGGATGTGAAGATTGTGTTCTTATATGGTGATCTTGATGAAACAATCCTGATGAGGCAACCTGAAGGGTATGTAGAAGAGGAGAAAGAAGAGTGTGTGTGAAAACTGAAGAGATCTTTATATGGGTTAAAAAAATCTCTTCGACTGAGGAATATGAGATTTGACAAGTTCATGACACGCATAAGTTTAATCAGAAGTCAGTTTGACCATTGTGTTTACTTCATATTTCGACCAGATAATTCATTTGTTATTTTGTTGCTTTATGTGGATGATATTCTAATAGCAAGCAACAATGTCAAATATGTAATGAGGGTGAAGGTTGAACTCAATAAGGAGTTCGATATGAAGGATCTAGGAGTTGTCTCCAGGATTCTTGGGATTGACATTGAAATTCTGGGATCAGATACGTGATGTCGAATCAGATGTTTAGACACTGATATCCCAAACAATAAATTAATAAGCTAGTAAATTAAATAACACAGGAAATTGTTAACCCAATTCAGTGTATCTCCACACTTACATCTGAGGGCTACCAAGCCAGGAAGGAAATCCAATATAAGCAATATTAATTATGGAGTTAAACCTATCAGTTTAATCCTTCACTTAATATCTACCTAAGGCAATTTCTACCTAAGACTCTACTTAGATATGAGTACCTACTCACTCCCCCTCAATCACACAGTGATCTTTAACTTAGAATGATTAATAAATTTGAAGTCACACTTCATACACACCAGCTTGATCTTACTTAATAGTTTCAATCAAGACACAATTCACTTTTTGCTTAAAAGCTCATAAAGTGACTAACAAACAATTAAAACCTGCTAGCTTCACTAACACCCTTGACAGTCTTCTTAAATTCGTGTATTTTTCTTGAGTGTTTCAGTTTCTTAAATAGATGCTTGGTTTATGGGTTTTTTGCAAATTATCCAGACTTTGATAAATCCCACAGATATCTCCTTGAATCAATGTGAGTTAGTTTGTTATCTCCTTGAATCAAGGTGAGTTAGTTTTTCTGTTTCCTTTACACTTGAACCAGATAACTAAGCTTCCTAAAGAGGCGCCTTGGAGTGCTTATCCTTTTACAATTAATTCCAGATATTTACTCCTGATTTTATGCACTTCTGTTACGCATCATTTAAGTCAGATAGCAGGTTTGCGATGTCACAACATCTGGTGTGACATCCTGATGTCCTGAACTAAGTTCATAACTTTTACTTTGTTTGTCAAAAATTTTGCCAATTTATAACATCTACAAACTCCCCCTTTGGCTAATTTTTGGCTAACATCTTCTTCTGGTTTTGTCAGAGAGCAGCGGAGTTCCATTCTATTGGATCATGTGAGAGCTAATAATTTGCTCCCCCTCAAACATGTATGTATACTTCCATGACTTGGTCCAACAGATTTTGATAATTATTCATTTCACCCACCATTGGAAATTCAAATTCAACTTAGTTCAGCAGACAAACATTAACAGCATTGTTCAGTACACTTCTCCCCCTTGTTAGACAGAAAATTTGGGGCCAAACATTACAGAAACAGAAAAAACATTCAGAATTACAATGCAGAACAGACAATACATTTTTCACCAACACACAGCTTCACTCAGACTCTGTATCTTTTGTATCCTCGGAATCATCATCAGATCCATCAACATTCCCAGTAACCTCTTCCAGCTCCGGTTTTTGAATTAGGTCCTCAAGCTTCTTCTTCCTTTCATCCAACTCTTTGCAGGTTGTCCTGAGCTCTACAATTAGGGTTGCCTTTGATATAGGTGTCTTGACAGCAGATGTCCCAGCAGATGTCCCACCTGGTGCTTCAACATCTGCAGCATGATGACCTAGAAACAGCTTGTAATGAAAGGACAGTGGACTCTCCCTTTTACAGACAGAATCCTTATCAGTAAGGATTCCTGGATATTGGTTGAGAATCACCCCACAGAGTGATAGGAAAGCTATTGGAAGCTTGATGGCTGAGGTTCCTGCATGCTTGAGAGTCTGGTCAAAGATATATGCCCCATAATCCAGCTTGGTTTGGGTGCCTACAGCACAAATGAACCTCCCAAGCCCAGTAGCTATAGATGAAGTGTGGTTGGTTGGGACCCAGTTGACTGTTCCAATCCTGTGCAGCATGGCATACTTCCTGGTTAATAAGCTGACTGAGAGTTTGCCTTTGACTGGCCATGTCTTGACTTGGTTAGCTGTGATTATTTTGCATACTTGATTGTCAGTCTTGCCAAGCTCATTTGGCCCATCAGCTTCTCTCCCCAGGTACTGATTTATCACCCTAGGAGAAAAATCTACACATCTCCCCCTGACATACACTTTCCTGAAATCCTCAGATTTCCCATCAGCACACCCTTCTTGTAAGTTAACTATGAATTCTTTTACCAGCAGTTCATAACAAGGAGAAAATTTGGAGACAGTCTTGAACAGTCTAGCATTGGAGATTAAATCAATTACCTCAGTGCATTCCAAAGCATTGCTACCCAGCTCTCTTTCAAGAGCCACCCTTCTCTGATAGACATATTTCCACTTGCTTACACTGGAGACATGGTGGAAGGACACATTATCCAGGGGTGCTTCAGGGACAACAGTGGCAGTCCTAGGAGGTGCTTGCCTTTTTCTGGGTTGAGATGTTGGGACATCCTCCTCAACATCAGAATCAGATGGAGTTGTGGCTTTCCTCTTCTGAGTGCTGACCTTACTTCATTGCTTTGTAGGTCCAAAAGCAGTTTTGGCCTTGTCTTTCTTTGGAGTTGGTTGTCTGTTCTCAGGAGTTGCATGAGCAACTGGCTTCTTATCCTTCCTAGCCCTAAGCCTCTTGGATATGCTAGGATCAACAGATGCTATGATCTCTGTGTCAGAATCATCATCCAGGTTTTCAACTGGTGGAGGTTGGGAAGCCTCATTCTCAGCAGCTTGATCATCAGTAGCTTGATCATTATCATTTGGGGCTTTGTCCTGGCCCTCGGTTGTTTCAACATTGCTTGGGACATCCTGTGGAGCAGGTATGTCTTCTTCAGCTTGGTTGCTTGGGACATCTTGTGGAGTAGGCATATTGTTCAGGGGAACTGACACCTCAGGCACAACCCTTTGTTCCGCCAGGATCCTGGTTACAAGCTTTTTGATTGATGCGTCCACGTAAGTAGAAGCTTTGGGAGTACTAGAAGATGAAGAAGCTCCCTTACTTTTGCTGAAGACTGGCTCCTTAGGTCTTATTGCATGAGGAGTTCTGGGCTTTTGAGCAATGGGAATACTTCATCTGATCACATTTATAGGTGTAGCATCCATGGGTACTACAGACAATGGAGTGGCGTTCATTACGTCTTCTTGAATGAGACCCTCATCAATGGAGTTAGGGTTCTGATGTTGAGACATTTTTTCGATTGTAGTGGAAATGTGTAGAGGTTTGATGATAGATTTGGATGAGTTTAGAGTTTCAGCTGTAGCATGCAAAAGGTTCAGTGGTGCTAATGAGAATGTGAGAAGCTGAAAGCACGTTTGTACATAAATAGAGCTCGTTGCTATTAGAATTTTTTTTAAATTGGAATACAAACAGTTATTGGCCAGACTGGTGCTGCCATCTGGTGATCATGCCATACGATGTCATGAGACATGCTGGCACTTCTCCATAATTGATATATGTCACATATGCAGATTCCCAATTTACCCCTTAGATTTTCAAATTGGGTAGCATCCAAAGCCTTGGTGAATATGTCAGCTAATTACAGCTCTGTGGCTACATGTTCCAATGTGATCACCTTCTCCTCCACAAGGTCTCTGATGAAATGATGTTTGATATCTATGTGCTTAGTCCTGCTGTGTTGGATAGGATTTTTGGAGATATTAATAGCACTTAAATTGTCACAGTACAATGTCATGACATCTTGTGTGACATTGTATTCTGTAAGCATTTGTTTCATCCATACCAGCTGTGAACAACTGCTACCAGCTGCAATATATTCAGCTTCAGCAGTGGATAAGGATACACAATTTTGTTTCTTACTGAACCAAGAGATTAAATTGTTCCCTAGAAAGAAGCATCCTCCTGATGTACTCTTTCTATCATCAGCACTTCCAGCCCAGTCAGCATCACAAAACCCAGTGAGTATAGGTTCACAACCATGAGAGTACATTATGCCATAGTCACAAGTGCCATTTACATATTTCAAGATCCTCTTAACCTGGTTTAGATGGCTCACTTTTGGTTCAGCTTGATACCTTGCACACACACCTACTGCAAAATTTATATCTGGTCTGCTTGTTGTAAGATATAGTAGACTTCCAATCATGCTTCTGTACAAGCTTTGGTCCACACTCTCACCTTTGTCATCCTTTGTCAGTTTTAGATGAGTGGGGGCAGGTGTTCTCTTGTGACTTGCATTGTCCATCCCAAACTTCTTGACAATGTTCTTTGCATACTTGCTTTGGGATATGAATATGGAGTCCTCCATCTGTTTGATTTGCAGTCCAAGGAAGTAAGTTAATTCTCCCACTAGACTCATTTCAAACTCAGACTCCATTTGAGTCACAAAATGTTTAACCATCCTGTCTGACATCCCACCAAACACTATGTCATCCACATATATCTGAGCAATCATAACCTTTCCCTCTTCATCATTTACAAACAAGGTTTTGTCTATTCCTCCCTTCATGTATCCATGCTTAATAAGGAAGGTGGTCAGTCTTTCATACCAAGCTCTGGGAGCTTGCTTTAGCCCATACAGAGCCTTCCTCAGCTTATATACATGCTCTGGACAGTTTGGATCAACAAATCCCTTTGGTTCTCCACATATACTTCCTCATTAAGGTACCCATTTAGGAAGGCACTCTTAACATCCATCTGAAATAATTTGAACTTTAGGATGCAAGCAATTCCTAGGAGTAGTCTGATGGATTCAAGTCTTGCTACTGGTGCAAAAGTTTCATCAAAATCCACCCCTTCAATTTGAGTATATCCTTAAACCACAAGCCTAGCCTTGTTTCTTGTAACTACTCCCTGCTCATTAGACTTGTTTTTGTACACCCACTTAGTGCCAATCACATTAATGTCATCAGGCCTAGGAACAAGATCCCATACTTCATTCCTTGTAAACTGGCTTAATTCTTACTGCATAGCAGAGATCCAGTACTCATCATTCAGAGCTTCCTTGATGTTCTTAGGTTCTACCTTTGAGACAAAGCAGGAGCCTGATATCATCTCTCTTAATATAGTGGTGACACCACTGTTGTGATCACCAATTATCAGTTCTTTAGGATGATCTTTCTGGATTCTGATGGAAGGAGATTTTTTGGATTGCCCTGACTTTGCCTCAGTTAAAGTGAAGTCAAGATTATCACTTTCTATTTTAACTTCAGTTGGATTGTCAGCAGATGTTCCAACATCATCAGCAACATCTGTCTTTGCATATGTATCATCAATAGTCACATTTATTGACTCCATCATAACATTGGTTCTGGAGTTAAATACTCTGTAAGCTCTGCTATTTATGGAGTATCCAAGAAATATCCCTTCATCACTCTTAGGGTCCATCTTCCTTCTTTGATCCTTATCAGCCAGAATGTAGCACTTACTTCCAAATACATGAAAGTACTTGACTGTAGGTTTTCTACCCTTCCAGACTTCATAGATGGTGGATAGAGTTCCCTTTCTTAGTGTGACTCTATTGTGGTTGTAGCATGCTGTGTTCATAGCTTTAGCCCAAAAGTATAAGGGTAACTTCTTGGCATGAATCATGGCTCTACCTGACTCCTGAATAGTTCTGTTTTTCCTTTCTACAATCCCATTCTGTTGAGGGGTGATGGGAGAAGAATACTCATGGTTGATCCCTTCTGATGAACAAAAGTCTGAGAATTTTTTATTCTCAAACTCCTTTCCATGATCACTTCTTATTCTGACCACACAGCTTGCCTTTTCTCTTTGGATCCTATGGCACAGATCTTTAAATACCTCAAACACATCTGACTTTTCTTTGATGAAGCTTATCCAGGTATATCCTGAGAAGTCATCAACAATCACATAGGCATATCTTTTTCCACCAAGACTCTCTACATGCATTGGTCCCATAAGGTCCATGTGCAGTAATTCCAAGACTTTGGAGGTTGTCAGATGTTGAAGCTTTGGGTGTGACATCTTGGTTTGCTTACCTATTTGACACTCACCACACACTTTTCTTTCATCAATCTTAAGTCTTGGGATCCCTCTTACAGCCTCCATAGAGATGATCTTCTTCATTCCTCTGAGATGGAGATGACCCAATTTTTGATGCCATAGCTTCACTTCTTCTTCTTTGGCTATGGAACAAGTAGATGTGAGGCTGGAATCTCGGGGTTCCCACATATAGCAGTTATCTTTTGATCTGGCTCCTCTCATGACCACTTTCTGTTCTTTATCAGAAACTATGCACTCAGCTTTAGTGAAGTTGACATTGTAACCTTGGTCACATAACTGACTTATGCTGATCAAGTTAGAAGTTAACCCTTTCACCAACAGCACACCATCTAGATTTGGTATACCTGAGCAGTCCAGAGTCCCAACTCCCTTGATTTCCCCCTTTGCTCCATCTCCAAAGGTTACATAGCTGGATGAGTGTGACTTTAAGTCTACCAACAGATTCTTCAGTCCAGTCATGTGCCTTGAACAGCCACTGTCAAAATACCAGTCTTCCTTAACTTTTAGAGATGTGTGTGCTATAGAAGCAACAACCTGCTTGGACCACTTGTGCTTGTTGTGAGGTTTCCTTTGTGAGTTCAGATCAGGCTGTCTTTCTCTCTTATGCACCCACTGTTGGATGTATGTGTGTCTCTTCTGATGCATCTGCCCTGGGTAGTGTCCATCTCTAGAGTTCCAAGGTTGTCTGGTGAACTTGTTCTTCTGCTTAGGCATGTACTGGTAGCTTTGATCAGTATAATGTCTAACTTTAGGTATCCAAGTTTTCCTGGTGACCTCTGTCTTCTGCTTAGGAAGGTGCTGGGAACTCTGATTGGGGTATCCATGCAGTTTGTAGCAAAAAGGTTTGATGTGACCAAACCTTCCACAATGATGACATCTCCACCTTTGATATTTCTTTTTCATCATGTTTTTCTCATGATGTTGAGACATCTGCTTGAACATCTTGTTTGAATTCATAGGATCTGGAGTTGTTTGGTTGGTGCTAGCCTCAGAGTTTTGAGCTTTATTAAATCTCAGCCCAGTCATATCCCCTGAGTGCTTGTTGTTGTTGAGAATGACATCCAGTGTGTTTGAGCCACTGTTCAGCATTCTGACAGATTTGGACATATGCTCCATTTTGGAGTTGAGTAGGCTGACTTCACTTTTCAAAGTGTCAATGATCTCTAGATGACTTGCCTTTTCAGCCTTTAATTCCTCAATCTGCTTCTTCTGCTGTTTACTTTCCATGCATACCTCAGTGCTCCTTTCACACAGCATCCTGTAAGATGTTTCAAGCTGTTCAAATGTCAGATCCTCATCACTGGATCCCCCTTTCGTTTCACATACTCCAGCTAGAGCAGTGATGTGCTTTGCAGACTCTTCTTCTGACTCACTACCTGAGTCTTCATCTGACCAGGACACAAAAAGACCTTTCTTTTGCTTCTTGAGATAGGTTGAGCATTCACTTCTAATGTGTCCATAACCTTCACATCCATGACATTGGATCCCTTTTCCTTGGTTATTCTTCCCATCATAGTTTGACCTTCTATTAGAGTCATAAGATCTTTTATTCTCAGAGGTTGAGTTTTTTCCACTTGGTCTGGGCCTGTTGTCCATTCTTTTGAGAATTTTGTTAAATTGTCTCCCAAGCATAGCAATTGAATCTGATAAGTTGTCCTCAGAGCCTGCTTCATGACTTTCTTCTTCCTTATCAGTGTTTGAGACCAGGGCTATGCTTTTGTTTTTCTTCACAATAGTATCACTCATTCCCATCTCAAAGGTTTGAAGGGAACCAATGAGCTCCTCAACTTTCATTGTGCAGATGTCCTGAGCTTCTTCTATGGCAGTGACCTTCATGTCAAACCTCTTGGGTAGTGATCTGAGAATCTTCCTTACCAACTTTTCATCACTCATCTTCTCTCCCAAGGCACCAGAAGTATTAGCAATCTCTAGGATGTTCATGTAAAACTCATGAATGGTCTCATCTTCCTTCATCCTCAAGTTCTCAAACTTGGTGGTGAGAAGTCGAAGTCTTGACATCTTCACCTTTGATGTTCCTTCATGAGTAGTTTTGAGGGTGTCCCAAACATCCTTGGCTAGCTCACAGTGATGCACAAGCCTAAATATGTTCCTGTCAATGCCATTGAATAAGGCATTTAAGGCTTTGGAATTTCCAAGTGCTGACTCCTCTTCTTCCTTGCTCCACTCTTCTTCAGGATTCATCACTTTTGCCCCATCCTTATTGTCTTTGACAGGGTGCTCCCATCCTTTGTTAACTGCTTCCCAAGCCCTACGATCAAGAGATTTCAAGAATGCTACCATTCTTGGCTTCCAGTAATCATAGTTGGATCCATCCAAGATAGGTGGTCGATTCACAGATCCTACATCTTTGTCCATGTTCCCAAAATTTGCAGTCCCTAGATCTCACCCAGTTATACAGGCAGGGTGCCTGCTCTGATGCCAATTGAAATTCTGGGATCAGATATGTGATGTCAAATCAGATGTTTAGACATTGATATCCCAAACAATAAATTAATAAGCTAGTAAATTAAATAACACAGGAAATTGTTAACCCAGTTCAGTGTATCTCCACACTTACATCTGGGGGCTACCAAGCAGGAAGGAAATCCAATATAAGCAATATTAATTATGGAGTTAAACCAATCAGTTTAATCCTTCACTTAATATCTACCCAAGGCAATTTCTACCTAAGACTCTACTTAGATATGAGTACCTACTCACTCCCCCTCAATCACACAGTGATCTTTAACTTAGAATGATTAATAAATTTGAAGTCACACTTCATACACACCAGCTTGATCTTACTTAATAGTTTCAATCAAGACACAATTCACTTTTTGCTTAAAAGCTCATAAAGTGACTAACAAACAATTAAAACCTGCTAGCTTCACTAACACCCTTGACAGTCTTCTTAAATTCGTGTATTTTTCTTGAGTGTTTCAGTTTCTTAAATAGATGCTTGGTTTGTGGGCTTTTTGCAACTTATCCAGACTTTGATAAATCCCACAGATATCTCCTTGAATCAAGGTGAGTTAGTTTGTTATCTCCTTGAATCAAGGTGAGTTAGTTTTTCTGTTTCCTTTACACTTGAACCAGATAACTAAGCTTCCTAAAGAGGCGCCTTGGAGTGCTTATCCTTTTACAATTAATTCCAGATATTTACTCCTGATTTTATGCACTTATGTTACGCATCATTTAAGTCAGATAGCAGGTTTGCGATGTCACAACATCTGGTGTGACATCCTGATGTCCTGAACTAAGTTCATAACTTTTACTTTGTTTGTCAAAAATTATGCCAATTTCTAACATCTACAGACATCTAGAGAGATAGAAAGAAGTCAAGATTATACTTATCTCAAGAGGCATACCTGAAGAAGATTCTTTTGGCATGTCCAATTCAAAGCCTGTTGTGACTCCGAAAAACTCTCAACTCAAGCTGAGTATAGATCGATGTCCAAGTACTTATGTCGAATGAACTTATATGGATATCATTCCATATGCTAATATAGTAGGTTCTTTGATGTATGTTATGGTCTGGAAAGGCTCACTGGCAAGCATTAAAATGGATTCTAAGATACATAAATGGGTTTATAAACAAATTCCTAATTTATGGTGGAATCTTGGGTGAAGATAGTAAATCAGCAGTCGATGGATATGTCGACTCTGATTATGCAGGTTGTATGGATTCTGAAAAATCTATTTTTGGATATGTTTTCACTATGTTTATCACAACAATTAGTTGGAAATTAAACAACACTTCAGAAGGTTATTGCCTTATCAACCACTGAAGTGGAATATATCGCCCTAATTGAAGTTGTAAAGGAAGCACTGTGGTTTGAAGATTTTGCAAAGGAGCTGAAACTCCAAGATCAAGGTATCACTGTTAAATATGATAGTCAAAATGCAATACACTTGTTGAAGAACTTAGCCTATCATGAGCGAACTAAGCATATTGATGTGAGGTTGTATTTTGTCAGAGGGGTATCGAGCGTGGAGAAGTCCAAGTACTGAAGGTTTCGATAGATCATAATGTTACTGATATGATCACCAAAATGTTGTCCAGTTGTAAGTTTTTCCACTGTATGCAGTTGATAAAGCTACATGAGAAATCTAGTTTGTTTCTTGTTATTATAAAGTTTGTTCCAAGGTGGAGATTTGTGAGATATTGGAACAAATTCAAGGTTTAGCGTGTTGTCGAAGTCCACTCACATGTTGTCGAATTGAGCCTTGTGTTATGGATCCAATTGTTTAAGTTTGCTTGTACCCTAAGTTAGTTTGTAATGGGTAATTGTTAAAAAAAACTCATTAGGTTAGTATGTTAGTTTTCTTATAAATAGAATATTAGACTCTCATCTTTTGCATAAGGGAAAATAGGAAGATAAAACCCTAATTCAAAAGTGAAAGATGTTATTTTTTATTCTTGTATACTTGTAATCTTGTTTCAAGAGAAAGAAAAGAATAATAATTTATAACCAATCCTTGTTGTTATCCTTGGTTACCCTAAACCCTAACCTAGTGGGTTTCTTGATTGATCAAGGAACCAATTATACTTTGTTTCTAAGGTATATTATTCACAACAAGAACAAACACTCAGAGAAACCCCTCTTGAGGAAGGAAGAAAACACTTTTTCAAAGAATAATTGATTTTCGAAGATAGCAAAAAGTTATACAAAAGTCCTAGGGGAAACGCCATAACCAAAATCGATAACCTAAAGCCAGGCGTCTGAAAGAAATCGACGAAATGTTTCAATGGTGGAAAAACATTTATTGTGTTTGTTCCTCATTAGTTTTATAATCGTTCCATGACTTTCTTACTCCTCATAATGATCAAACATCATACTAGAGGGTCGGTCGTGACTTCAAAAGACTCCCCAACCAATATATGTCAAACAAGTCTTAAGGAATTATTTTAGGTCGGTCAAATGCCCAATATATAAGTTGAACCATGCATTTGTCTAACCAAGATTATCCAACATATATATTCAACTCACTAAAAATTTATGATATTTTTTTATATCTACTTTTCACTATACTAACCTTAGACTTTGAACTAACTGATATTTTTCTAATATCCATTTTTTTGATATCTGAAGTAACTTGAATGATGAAGTGATAATCTTATCAATCAACCATCAATTTAGATTCTATTTGAAATAGTACGTGGGTTGCCAACATCTAAACAAGTCATAGCCACGTGTATGATTTTTTTTTAAATTTATATTATTTAATTATTATTGTTATTATTAACTTAATTGTACTTTTTATTCAGCTGTTAAAATGATTTTTCATTATAAAAGTGATAATATAGCGAAAAAATTTATTCCTTTTCAAAAAAAAAATTATAAAAATGAAAGAGGCGTGTAAATTATTATTTTTAGGTGAACACTTCAATTCTATACGGATACCGGTACCTCCACAATCAAATGAGATTACTCAATCTAACATTATTTTTTAAAATATTTTTTTGATTTTTAAAAATATATATATAAATTTTCAATCAATTAACTAAGAATGTTGATACTCAACTAGTTTAAATCAATTAACTAAGAATGTTGATACTCAACTAAAGCTAAAGCTACCCAAGAATTTGCCTTATTTTTATGTCTAAATCTCAGTTTCCCAAAAGTTGAGAATGGAAGATCCATATAACAATTAGAATATTTTGGAGTATAACTTACATATCTTATATACATCATGATTTAAATACTTAATCCGGTGCATTTGATTCAAGGGAACATAATATTGCCAATTCAGGCAATTCTCAGAGAGGCTTGCAATCTGTAGAAAAGTAAGTTTCTTGTGCCCAGAATGATCTGCCAAAGGAGTAAGGAATACATTTTTCATGCAGTGTATGAATGCTTGTTTAGTTGAATAGATCAAAACAATACTGTACACTAAATAGATTGAGTGGCCAGTTATTGAATCAGTCGCTAATTCTTTTTAAGATTATAGTTGTTACTGCAAAAACAAAAAACTGCCTCGTGGGTTGTATAATTCTTTTAAGATTATAGTTGTTACTGCAAAAAAATTAAAAACTGCCGGGTTGTATAATTCTTTTAAGATTATAGTTGTTACTGCAAAAACAAAAAACTGCCTCGTGGGTTGTATAATTCTTTTAAGATTATAGTTGTTACTGCAAAAAAATTAAAAACTGCCGGGTTGTATAATTCTTTTAAGATTATAGTTGTTACTGCAAAAACAAAAAATTCTTTTAAGACATCCACTTTCCAAAAAAAATAAAAAATTGTAGTCCTATAAAGGCCTAGGCGACTATGTTGCAAACCTTCTTAATCAAGTAAATTTGATTGCTAAAAGTCAGTTTGTTATCTTCATATTATTATATAAAATATGAATATCAGAATTCAATATTTTATTGCATTCTGGAAAATATTGTTATTTCCTGACCAGACTATGCACATTGCACACGATTAGTGATTAAAAGGAATAATGTAGCAAGCCAAGAACCTTAAGTATGAGGCCAAGTATCACAACCAACAGCACAAAGCAATTGCCTCACTCTTCACGCATTGAATATGCCATGAGTCATCACATAAAGAAAAGAGAAGACAAAAAGAAGGGGAATGACTAGGTGACCACACTATGGGGCCAATACAACACAATCTCCAAAAGTTAGAGAAATTAGTTCATAGAGTCTAGAGATTTATGCAGATACCCTCATCAAACCAGAACTGTAATCAGAAGAGAATCAGATAATCATATCATATAGATAGAACTAATTCGACACAAGAACAATAACCAAAAGCACTACTTGAATGAAAACACACTAGAAGAGTATTTAAGAGAATATATTTCATTTGCATTTCAATCACTAAAATTTTACTAAAGGTCAGCATTTTAACAAATTATTTGTCCCAATAAATGTAGCTTTTAGTTCCAAAGCTGATTTCATTTTCTTAGTCCAATTGTACCCTTCAATTAATACTAATTACATCACTCTCAAATACTATTATTAGGTCACTCTCAAATTACTAATATCTCGGTTAGAATTTATGATCATTATACACCAATAGTTAATAATACAGTAAAATTGACACTTAATTTGGGAAGGAGGGGGGAGGGAGTATATATTTCCATTAGGCTTCTCTGTGTTTAGTTCTTGAGAGGAAAACAATGGCAGAAAACCTAACAAATAACGGATTTAGCCTCTAATTCCTTCACATTGCAGACAAAAATTGATTAACAAATAAGCTTTGGAAATAGAAAATTCTCAAATTATCATGTCCTGACCAATATATGGTAAACTCTTGCGATTAGAACACGCCAGGTTTTCACAATTCACATGAAACAATAACAAGTTAATCACAATTCCTCAAACAAGAATTGATTCAACCAATGTATATCATCTGGTTAAGCGAAAGCATTTCACATAACATCTATCAATATAAGAGATCATCACAGCAATCAGAAAATCCCTAAAATGAACCCTAATTTTCAATCAAACTTGTAGAGTTGAAATCGCATAGAGATTATAAATCTACGAACATCGTAATCATTTAAACATAGTAGATCTAAATCAGAAACAAAAAAAAACGGATAGAAATTGTAAACTGTGGCTTACTAAGATAATAAGAACAAAAAACAGCATCGAACACAAATCCATAGACTTATCTTAACAACTGATTCAATCAGTCCTCTTGAGACGCTCCAGACGCTGGTTGAGAAGATCGATCTTAACAACAAGATGCGTAACGGAATACAAAAGCCAGTAGAACAAAAGCGCGGCGGCGATGAGAAGCGCGTTACGCTGACTCTTCATGATCGATTTCTGATGACGGAGATGCTCCGTCGGAGTGCAGGAATCCGCTTCACAGCTTGGCCTTGTCTCGTACTTCCAGTAAATGTCCATGAGAAGAAAGAGGCAAAACGGAACCACCGAGAGAAACGGTTTCAGAAGGTTCTTAGTGACAGCGACTAGACCTTTACGGAGAGCATCGAGGCCGGGGATGGTGAGGAGAAGCACCATTATCGCTTCTGCGGCGGCGGCGTACCCGAGTACTACCCATTCCAACGCCATTTTTTCAGATCTTGAATTGTTTGGTTTTCTTCGTTCGGAATTCAGACGGTGAGAGTTATTGCGTTTTTCTTCTTTTTGTATTTATAGGGTCCCGTTTTTGTATTTTTAGAGGTGAACAAATGCGTGGTTGAGTGACGCGTGTTGTACACGTCACACACCCTCGTTTCGTGTTTCAACCTCATTTTTTCTTACGCATGAAGCAAATGAATATCCTAAAATAATAATTTCTTTTGCCAAATAACCATATTTTTAATTGATACTATGTTGCACACATTCACTCCAAGTTAGGAAGAAAGTTAAAAATGCAGTGTCAAATGTCAATGGGTAATAAAATTGAGATTAATTGTTATAAAATTGAGATTAATTGTTATACAGTGTAAAAAAATTTACATCATTAATCTATTATTATCATTTATAATTATTACTTTAAATATAATTAAAATAAAAATTAAATATAATTTTAGATCTGACGGTTACCATTCACTGACAATGTAAATTTCAATTAAATTTATAACATTTTTATATGAAAAATGGAATGTTAACTTCTTTTAATATTTGATTTATTTTATTTGTTAATTTTAATGAATTTTATTAGTTATTTTGATTCTAAATAAATAAGTTAAAAATAGTATATGACATTATATTTAAAAATATTTATATTTGTAAGAAATATATAAAATATTAATATTAATTTGTTATATCATAGGTAGTTTTTTTTATAAAGATAGTCATAAAAAATTAAATTCACTAGAGTTGTTTTTATTTATGATTTTTTTTTCTTCCTCCCGATTTTTTTCTTAGAAAAAGTAAAAATATAATATATTACTACCGAAAAATGATTACACGCAACACAAAGGCAGATTCATAGATCCAGTCATCAAACCAAAACAAGGTCCTCCCAATTTTTATTTATAGTAATTTTTATTGTTACATTTCAACTATCTACCTTTCAAAATATTGGTGCATGACTTGTCAATTATACCATTTATCCAATTTGAAAATACACATGTTTTTGGATATTCCCGTAAATAACAAATCCTACTATTTTTCCTTGGCAAAATGGTTCCCGCAAAGACATTTGTCAATACCCCATTTGCTAACACACAAACCAAGATTTCCCCCCTTTTGGTTTTGTATATTTACCAGCAAAATGTTCAGAAACACATTGTTCTTCTTCCAAACTTCTCATAAAAGTCGTATTCTTACTAACACACATACTCTCATTCTCTCTCCTTCTCAAACAACTCACGTCTCTCCTTCGGTGCGTGTCTCGCAGCTCAAAGGTAAATTGCATCACCCTTTTTCTACCTTTTGTTTCTCATTTCTCATTCTAAGAGCATTGTATTTGCCCTGATGTCTGTTGCATTGTATTTGCTCTGATGTTTGTTTCTCCTTCAAAATTTGCCTCCTCCGTTATCTACATTGTTATGCTCTGATGTTCGTTGCGGTTAAAAATACGAATGCTTTTGAAATCTGTAAACTTTACTTGTGAGGTGTTGTTATTCTGTTATGAATCATTAGAAGTTGGTTGATGTTACTCATGTGATATGCTTATGTTATTATGTATATAAAAAACGTTTGAGGTTATATGCTTCTGTATAAAAAAAACTTTTGAGTTGTTTGTTATACTGACCTAAGGTTATACTGATGTTTCCAATCTCATAGTTGTCCTTTTCATCCTGTTTATTTATGTGCATTTTTTCCATCATTGTTTTCATGCTTCTAATCTCATAGTTATGTTTTTCATGTTGGTGATATTGTAACCTTGGCCCTCAATGTTGGTGATGTTAGTAATATTGTAATCTCATAATTATGCTTCTCATGCTGAAAACTTATTACTATTGTTTGACAGTATTTTAGCCAAGAATGTCACGACCACCGATCCTGATCGAAGATCTGGTTCAAGAAAACCAGGTTTGAAAAATGCTTATTTGTGACATTGATCTTTGGGTGGTCAAAGAAAAAAGCGTACTCCAACGTCTCGAAATGGTCATTCAGGATTCAAAGGTAATACTTTCCAACTACGGTTTGAAATTTCTTTACATGCTCATTTATTTACGTCACCTATAATATTTTAGGGTAACCAAATTCATGTTACAACGTGGAATCGAGACTTCAAAGATTGGTTTTCACAACTGGCGGAGCATGAAACATATATCCTTCACAATGGAGACCATGTCCTGAATGATGGCGCATTTAAAGTATGCCCAAACCAACTCAAACTCGTGTTCAATGGAGGAACTACGGTTTCTAAATACCGCTTCTGCAAATACCAACACACAAATTCAAGTTTAAACCTATTGTTAATTTTCTCATTGACAAATTCAACAAAGATCTCTTATATGGTGATGTGCTTTTAATTTTTCAAAAACAGTTTTGTAGACAACAAAGTTTCATTTCTATTCTTTTTTAATTATGAACACGTAATCATGAATGCTACTTCTTAATTTCATATGTCATTGGTGTTCTCTAAGATGTTGTTAAGACACAAATGGGTGGTGGAGGCAAAAAATCGTTTGCAAACATTACTCTACGTGATGAATGTGGAAATGTAATCGAGGTTGCATTGTGGGACGATTACGCTAAAAACTCCGTGAACACCTATGACTCAAGCAACTTTTCTGGTCCAACAATTCTGATTTTGACACATGCTTGGTATAAACAAAATCAAGGTCAGACTTCTTATAATCTATTCTACATATAACTTAGTAAATATCTTATGTTCTTAAATGCCTAACCACTAGCTCATATTTTTTGATATGTTTTTCTAAGTCCCTCCATGTTTTTACTCAATTGTTTCTAAGTCCCTCCTTGCTTACTTTAATATTGAATGGATATAATAACATGGTCTCATATCACAACATATACATGGATGGGTGTCTCAATATTCTGAAATGTGTGTTATTATCAAATGTCTCAAATGTTGTGATACATAGGCACATGTTTCAATCAATTCTGTTATGAGACTGAATTTGCTGATACATTTTGTTTTCTACATGCATGGAGTCTGGGTAAAGAACCAACCACCATGTGTGTATTAGGGGTAAAGTACATGCACAATGGGTTCTAAGAGTTCTCAGAATCACTAACCCATCTTTCTGATATTACCAACTTCCAGACTCAACTCGGTAATCAATAATATTCTCAAGAGAGTCTCATCCGAGTGTAGTATCACATATCAACTATTTTGGATTTACACCCTCATAGTGATCGCACTACGTCCTAAAAAAAAGCCAAGTGGGGTAAATGGGTTCTACGGTCCTCAGCATTAACAACTCTCAGGTCAAAAGTAGTAATGTTTTCAAGACTAAACTCGATCAGCAAAACTACATCCGAGAAGGCCTTTGTTAAGTGGTGGTTTCTCGATTCAGCTTGTTCGAGACTCAACTCCCTATAAGCCTACTCGAATATACCACTGTTCTATCATAAGAGCACTCAAGCCCGGGTTAGGACTTATCTTACCACACATGTATCATCAAACCTTGAAAAATAGAAAAATTCAGACATATAACAAACAATAATAATAACACAAAAAACACAGATAAAACAAGTTACACTCAACCCTCTTGGGGTTTCCCCAGTGAAGTTGCCATTTATGTCGCGGTGAGAATCGAATATCAATCTATTAAGTTAACTTGTATCGCAAATCATAAATGTTCACCATCGAACTTTAATTTATCCAAGGGAAGGAAAAAAGATCGAGAAACCCTAATAAACATGATAAGCTACATACGAGGCTAAAAGCTAAGCAGTCAGAGATCGAAGGTACGGGGGTTGGTTATACCTAGGGAAGGTGCTAGCATCCTAACTATTTGTAGTAATCTACGGGAACCTCTTGTAATATCTATGTTTATGCTTAATTATCTGCTAACTGAATGGGAACTAAAATGTGAAGGATGAAAAAGGTGGAAATATGAATGAAAAAAATGTGAAAGATGAAAAAAAGAAACAAATGAAAGATGGAGAAAATAAAAATGTGTTCGCTAAGGATAAACCCCGTGCCTATGTATTCCCCATGCAATGGGAAAGTCAGAGTGTTGTAGTTCGAAAAACTACGGGTAAAAAGAAGAAAAAACTTGAATGCAAATCTTGTGAAATATGATTAAAAAGCGGAGAGATTAACTGTCATCTCTTACGAAAGAATGAATGAAGGTTCTAAAAGTGAGAAAACAAACATGAAACACATGAGCGGTAAGTGAAGTGACAACAAGTCAACATGGCGTCCACTTTCCTTTGGATTGGGTCAAAATTACCAGGAACGAATAAAATCGAAAAAAGTGCATCTATCTAATATTTTTGAGATTTTTAATATCTAAAAATAAACTAAACTAAGCTAAAATAAAAAAATCTAATAAACTAAAAGAAGATAAATAAATAAATTAAAATTTTTTTGAATTTTTTTTAATAGCTAAAATAATAAACTAGCTAGACTAAATTAAAAAAAAGTAATAAAACCATAAACTAAACAGGGAATCTTTTTTAAAATTTTAATGTTAAGGAAAGAAAATAAAATATAAAATAAATCAAAATAAAATAAATGAAATTAAACTCTTTTTTATTGTGTTTTTATATGTGATTATTATATTAAACTAAATATAATATTAACAAATTCTAACAAAAATTCAACTAACTAATTAATCTACTATTTTATATTACTAATGAGAAATAAAAAATTCTAACAATTTATTTATTACTAACTGATCTTACCTGATCAGGAGGGTCTTCCAGTAGTTGAATGAGAAAGTTAGGTTGATGGAATGGAAGGGGTGTACATGCAAGACGCTCCGATGCCAAAGTCAATAGAGGTATAACAAAAGTTAAGTAAGAAGAGTCAAATCAGAATACCTGACCCTTTAGTGAAAAAGGGTATTTATAGTGATCCTCCAGCGCTGGGCCAAGGTCCTTCCTTGGGCTGGATTAGCGAGGCCCAAGGAAGAACTTCCAAGGAACGCGTAAGAAGCGCGAAGATCTAGCTAAGTGGTTTGGTCCTCGGTTCAACTGCACCTATCTTTCAGGAGATAATGAGGGACAGTTGGGTGACGTGGCAAGTGGAATGGTAGACTTGTTCTCTGACCATCTCTGAGTATATGCCTGAATCATGGAGCGCATGCCCAACCGTTAAGTGGTTTTGCCCGTCCAACAAGTATACTTGTCCGAGCATATGGGCGTCTACTCGATGTATTGGGCCACGGCCCAATACAGTCTCTAGAGGTCCGATCCAAAACATGAGCCTCTAGAGGCCCGAGCATATGGACGTCTGCTCAATGTCGCCTTTTGCTCGGGCGCGGTCAGCAGGAGTTCGTCAAACTTGTGTTTCACGAAAAGGGCAGCGTTTTCCTTGTTCATCCCTCCTCCTGATATGACAAGAGCAGTTGGGAAGTCTTCCCAGGGACTGAGGGTTGTGAGTCGCCCTTCTGGTGATGAGTCGGGGAGACTGAAGTCCTCCGGGCGTGATATGCACATGGGCACTTGATAAGAAGAGTCGTCGGGTGGTGTGTCCTCACGGGGTTTCTTCCTTTCTTGCTCCTCGTGTCTAGGAGTTTCGTTCTTCTTAGTGTACTATTTGAGATGACTCTCCTGGATCAAGATCTCTATTGCGTCCTTCAGGTGGACGCAGTCTTCAGTCACGTGCCCGTGGCTTTTGTGAAACCTGCAGTATTTGGATTTTTCCGTGTGGGGCTTGGGTGCAGAAGGTTTGGGGAACCTCACCCTGCCATGTTTGAAGTCGGAGTTGATGCACTCGGCGAGGATGCGCTCGCGGGGAACCGTCAGCAATGTATACTCGCTATAGCGGCTCACAGGTTCTCTTCCTTCGCGGGGCTTTTCATCCCTCCCCCTATCTCCGTTGCGGCAGGGAGCGTTGGGGTCCTCGCGCCTGGGATGGTCAGTCTCCCCGGTGTTGCGACTGTTTCGAGAGTTGTGGGCGACCTGTTTTTCCTCATATCTAATATAAGCTTGGGCTTTGTGCAAGAGCTCGTTCAGGGTGCGGGGTGGTTCTATCCCGACTGCCCTGCTGAGTTCACTTCTGGGCAGAAGTCCTCTCTCGAGGAGGTATTTCTTCATGTGTTCCGTTGTGTCCACCTCGACAGCTTCTTGGTTGAATCGCTCGATATACGAGCTCAACATTTCATTCTTCCTTTGTACTATAGCTTCGAGGGTCGCCTCAGTCTTGGGATGGCATCGGGAAGTTGTGAAATGTCTCATAAACATGGATTACATGACCCTCTAGGATGTGATGGACTCTGGGGCCAGGCTTTTGTAGCAGGCCATGGCTCATTTCCTGAGAGTTGTTGAAAACAGTCTGCACTTGAGATTCCCGGTGATGTTGTTGCGATAGTCGAGCATCGCATTAATGTTGTCGACGTGATCGCCGGGGTCAGTGGTCCCGTCGTAAATGGCCAAATTTGGGGGCTTCTCCATTCCCTTAGGGAGCAAAGCCTCCGTAATTGCCCGTGAGAGGGGGCAATGTGGGTCTTCCTCGTCACTTCTCAATGGGGAGAGCTCATCATTTCCAGGACTCTGGTCGTGTCTCGGTGAGGCCCCTGATCGGTCAGTCTCACGACGCATCCTGGACATGCTCTTGTTGGGCTCGGGGGAGCGTCGTCCTCGACGCGGAGGGGAGCGTCCCCGCTTCTTCGCAGCTTATGGACGTTGTAGCGTCCTTCTTTCTTGCTGAGGTCGGTCCTCCTGTCGGTCAGCGTCGAGGGCCATGATCCTCTCGTGCTGCTGGTAGAGCATGGAGCTGGCCTGATTGAGGGCGTTCACCATAGAAATCATGGTGGCGTCTCCTTAGACGGGCACGGGGATGGGCTGGAATGTAGTGACCGACGGGTTTTGAAGCTTAGGTTGTTGGTTCCCATTGTTTTCGGGTTCAGGAGACAGGGTTGAGGGATTTCCGTCTCGGGCGTTAGCTTCGTGGTAATTCAGATTATACTCCGTCGTGTAGTCGACGAGAGGACGGTGACAGTCATTGGACTGTTCTCCGGCCATACTGGAAGGATGAAGTAGTTTTGAGTTTTGATCTTCTGTTGTGGAAGAATGGGACAGCTAGTTCCCACAGACGACGCCACTGATCTTACCTGATCAGGAGGGCCTTCCAGTAGTTGAACGAGAACAACTAGGTTGATGGAATGGAGGGGGTGTACCTGCAAGGCGCTCTAATTCCAAAGTCAATAGAGGTACAATAAAAGTTAACTTAGAAGAGTTAAATCAGAATACCTGACCCTTTAGTGAAAAAGGGTATTTATAGTGAGCCCTCCGCGCTGGGCCAAGGTCATTCCTTGGGCTGGATCATCGAGGCCCAAGGAAGAACTGCCAAGGAACGCGTAAAAAGCGCGAAGACCTAGTTAAGTGGTCTGGTCCTTGGTTCAACTGCCCATATCTTTCAGGAGATAATGGGGGACAGTTAGGTGACGTGGCAAATGGGATGATAGACTTGTTCTCTGCCCGTCTCTGAGTATACGCCCGACTCATGGAGCGCATGCCCGACCGTTAAGTGGTTTCGCCCGTCCAACAAGTATATTTTCCCGAGTGTATGGGCGTCTGCTCGACGTATTGGGCCACGACCCAATACAGTCTCTGGAGGCCCGGTCCAGAACACTAACTAACATTTTTTTAAAAAAGTTTTAGAAATAACCTATTATAACCTTCTTGTTATTTTATTTTATTTTTAAAAACTAACTCAAATAATACTATATAAAACTAAACAATTTATAAATTCCTAAAAAAAAAACTAAAAAATCTAAATCTAATTAAGTTAAAACAAAAAAAAAAAAACCTAAAATATATAAAACTAATAATCAAAAGAAGACTAAATTACAGTTTTGTTGCTCCAGTTTTATCGAACTCACTGTTTTAATTCCCTTATTTCCTTTTTAAACAGTTTTGGTATTCCAGCCCAATTTTGGTCCAAAAAACACTTATTATCCATGTACCGTTCATGAACAGTGCATGATCCGTACATGAACAGTACATAAACAATACATGAATAGTGGATTAAAATTGGGATGGGGGACCAAAATTATTTAAAAAGAAAATAGGAGGACTAAAACCATGAGTTTGATAAAACAGAGGGACAAAAACTGTAATTTAACCTGAAAAGAAATAACCAAATAAAATTAATTAAAAATGACAGGCCGTAAGGTGTTGGTAGATAAATGGATATATGTTAGTAATCTAAATGGACTTGAAGAAAGAAAAAAAATCTATTCTAACCTAATAAATAGAAATCAATAAATTATTAAAAACAAATAGTGATATTAAATTAAAATCAGATTACCCAAAAAGAAGATCGTGAAACAAATATGCCTCTTCCTGATTCTCTCTCTCTCTTTCTCACAATCGCGTCTGCTTACCACTCCCTCTCCCTCACGATCTCATCTTTTCCTTCCGCGGCGGCTCAACTTCTTCCACGTATTGGCCTTCTCTCTCACCTGCGTGTTTTCACCGGCGGTTTCTTAGGTTCTCTGTTGCGATTTGTGGCGGTTTCATTATGTCTCCTTTGTGGTTTCTCTTTGCTTCTCTCAGGTCTCTCTCTCTCTCTCTGACTCTTTCAAATCATCCCTTCTTAGTTTCGACCGATTGTTGTTGTCGATGTTGTAAGTGGTTGTGAATTTTGTGATGTGTTTGTGGTGATGATGACAGCGATAAGGGTGCTGGTTCTTGGTGTGTGGTTATGGTTGAACGAAGGGCATAATGTATGAAAAGTATTTTTTTTTTGAAATTGTTTTCATTTGTTTCTCTCTTCTAAAATATGCTTGTCTGTGTATTTGTCATTATTTTTGGTGATGGACATGGTTAAAATTGCTGAAGAGGGATGTTGAGTATGGTAGAGGTTTTGTTGTTGGAGGACGGTGGATGATATTGATGAAAAGGCTTGGGAGGTTCTGAGGTTTTTTTTTGTTCTATTTTTATAGAGGATAAGACGAGGGTGAGTTTAAGAAAATGAAGCAAGGTTGCCCTATTACAGGTCTGTAAACAAGTTTTTATTTATTTATATTTTTTTGTCAAAACTCCCTTTTTTATCTTACTGGTTTTTGTTCCTCCTCTGTTATGCCTTTGTGAAATGCAGAATAAATGTGTTTATTTTGGTGACATTTTTGGATGGTGGAATGACAGTGTTTGGAGTCTAGTGAAAGCGGTGCAGGTCTGAAGCAGATATCATGCTTGGATTACTTGGACTGTGTTTGTGTTACTAGTAGCAGGCTGTGTGTGGTAGCAGCTGAAATTGTTATTCCATTTTGGTGATTTGTTGTAGCAGACAATTTGAGGGACTACACCATTAGCAACACTAGTGGGGATCAAATGATTTTGATGATTTGTTACCTAAGTGATATATCATACAAAGTTTATTCTAACTAAAATAAAATACACCATTAAGATAACATTGAACTAATTATAAAATCAATTAAAATTAATCTAATTAAAATAAACTAATTAAATAGACTAGACTAATAAAACTATTACATTAACTAAAATATTAACTAATAGAAAAGAATTAAACTAATTTGAAATATTAACTAATAGAAAATAATTAAACTAATTTGAAATATTAAAACTAGATTAATCTAAAGTTAAAAATAAACCAAATAAAAATATAAACTAAAAATAAAATTAAAATCTAATCTAAATTAGAATAAAACTAAATTAAATTATAACCTAATTAAACTTAAACTAAAACTATCTTAAAATAAATTTAAACTAATTCCAATATAACTAAATCTATATAAACTAAAGCTAATTCTAAATAAGCTAATGATAATGATTTAATTAAATATTAAATTATAAAATGGAACAAAAATTCTACATATATTATAAAATCAAGAATAAAAATGCAAAAAGACATGAAATTATAAGATAAACTAAAATACATGATTACTGATTAATTAACTAAAGATGCAAAAAAAAAAAAGATTGATTATTGACCTTGCGATAAAATGCGTCAGATGAATGTAAATTTAAAAAAAAAAATGTCTGGTCAAAATTTAGGGTATGACAAAAGAGTCTCAAGAAAACCAAGGAAAACTGAGGTTGGCCTCAACAACATGTGTGGGGAGAACTTTTCTCTTTGTAAGGAGTTTGTCGTGTCATTACAAGATGGTTTTTCTATGGTCGAGGACGTTCTTTAGAATGCACTCTATTAATTAGAATATTTTTATCTTATTAATCTCATCTATTGAGACTATGTTTGTGTTAACCAAGTCATTAAACGTGGGTAGTTGGTCCCCTTGTATGGCTAACAAGATTTGGTTTTAGTCCAATATTTATGTAATGTACTTGCCAAAAGTACAAATGCACGATAACCCTTGGTGATTAAGAGTTGTCAAAGGCTTTAAGGTTGTTATGAGTTTGAGAGCTAGCTCACGTGGGGTGGGAAATTCATGTATGCGTGTATTTTTGTCTTGTCATTAGCCCATCTCTTTGTTATGGTGTTGGAGTATTTATAATGATCATAGGCCTGGATCCAAGACCTCCTTGGAAATAAATACCACTGAGCATATGGACAATTTATCTCAGGATATTCGTAGGAGTGTGACCCACTTTCTTTATGACTTATTCCATGGCGTTATAAGATGAAGTCATATCATTTCCCAACTCCCAAGTCGGGCGACTCATCCTAGAGGAAGGCGAGGTATCTAGTATAAGGGAGACACATGTAATAATAGGAAATTGACTTGAAAAATGGATGACTGAAATATATTAATATGTAGTCCATCAAGCATGAGGCATTGGGAAACCATGAAGTGATATAATCTTATTTCTCATATGGATAAGAGCAATGATAAAAAATAAGATGACATTTATTATTATATGATAATTGGCATGCAAAAATGAGATTGTAATTGAATATAGGTGCAAAAAGAACATTGTATAAAGTTAAATGATTATTCAATTTAATAGTTTCTGATACTATTGATAATATATGAGATCCATTAGGTAATTTGATGACAATATGTGAGATATTGTGATGAGAGTAAAATAGTTTAAGAGAGCAACAAATGTGGTCAAAGGCTTCTGTATCAATGATCTAGTTATGGTTTAAAAAATTGTATGTGATATGAGTTAAGGGGTGAATCAAACCCGAAGATGCTGCATTCATGATGTGAGAATCAATATGAGATGAAGATTTAGTTTTGTTGATCGAGGCTATGAGCTTGTGGTATATCTCAGGAGTGATGCCCACTTTGTTGGGATATTTATCAGCATGATTTGTAGAGGGAGATTGAGCCTCATCACTTGTATCAAAATTGTTGGATGAGCTAACCTTATCTTAGAGCTTGAAGCATAGGGGGAATCCATGTTTGAAGTAGCAAGAATCAAGGGTGTACCCAGTTTAACCACAATAGCAATAAACTTTATTGTTGGATGAAGATTTTCCTTGAAAACTTGGTTTAACACTACCTTTGCCTTGTTTGTGAAGAAATCGACCATTAGCTAAAAATGTGTTAGTGTTTGTCATGAAATACTTGGAAGATTCAGAGGGAATAAAAGATGATAATTGGAGTTATTGCTGCATGATGAATGAGAAAACCTTGGAGACATTAGAGAGATGTTTAATCACGAGAATATGTTATTTAACATGGTTGAATTCATCATCCATACCTTTCAAAAAATAAATCACATACTCCATGTCACGTTTCTTCTTGATGATTGTATTGTCTCAACATGTATAATTTGGAAGAACCCGAAGAGTTTCCAAATCTTCCCAAAGAGTATTTAATTCATGAAAATATGTAGTTACAAATTTGTTACCTTGCCTTATGGAATGTATATGTTACAGAAGATCTAACAAACAAAAATGATCACTCTTAGAGAACCTGTTTTACAAATTTATCCGTAGTTATGCAATATTATCAACATAAATCGTGCTTTGAGCAATATCTGTAGAAAGTGAATAGAGATCTAAGAAATCACGATATTACTGCATCTTCTCCACATATCAAAGAGAGGATCATCTTCCTTAGGTGCAGTGAGTTTGCCATTGATGAACTTAATTGCGTTATTGCTCAAGAGAGCTTTTTTCCATCGAACGACTCCAAGAATTATATTGTTTCCCGATAATGGTGGAGAAATAATAATTGCACTAGAATTTTCGACAAGATGAAAATAGTAAGAGTTAAATTGATTAAAGGTTGGGTTCTTTGTGGAGTTATTGTTTGTGTTCTTATTGTTATTGTTGTTGTCATGTGTGACTGATGCGTCATCACAATCTACCTCCATTATTAAAGCTTAAAAGAAGGAATGGTGAAGAAGAAAAAGATGATGAATGTTCTAGTTATTCACACCATTGATACCATAATACAACATGTAAAATGACATATGAACGTAAATATTGGGCTTAGCCTTACATTGAATGAAAACAAGATATATATACAACATAAGTTATTTGTGACTCAAGAAACATACTAACAAATTATATTAGACCATAACTAAATAACAAAATAAACGGTCATATAGTTTAATAAATGGTGAAAAAGATGACAAAAAGAAAAAATAAATCTAAGTCTCTTATGTTTAGTATTTTATCAAATTGTACATCTAAGCTTAAGTATGATCCGACGATGGTTTGAACGCTACCGTACATTTAGTGAGAAGCTTGAATTTATAGCTTCAACAAATCACAATCAAAAGAACAATGGACTGTGATAAAACAAATTTGAGCATAGAACCAATCACTCAATAAATCTTATACCTATATTTTATCAGCAATGATAACTTCATGACAAGCATTGAAGATGAGTACAATAAATAGTTTGGGAATTCTTGAATATTCTCTTACAAGAATTTCTAAGAATTATTATATCAAATAATATAATTAATGTCTAAAGTTTTAAATATTATTGTTTTAATTAAATCTTCAAAGACTTGGTAAGAAACCGGATCCCAATTTGCCGTATTCGAAAACGTGTCATAACCTTATTAGCCAAACATTTTCCTCACAAAAAGGTAAATTTTATGAAGTCAATCTCATATTTTCTCAGCTTCTAAACATTCTCCATTTTCCTCTCTTTCATGTTCCTTACGCCCCAAGTTCCTTACACCAATCACTAATTCACCTATTAAACCTTTCAGACCTTATTCCGTTTCTCCATAGAATTAGGTTTAGGGTTTTTACGTCGTAGAAGAAAAATGGACGATGTAAAAGACAAGATGAAAGGTTTCCTCAAGAAAGTCAATAACCCTTTCTCATCTTCATCCTCTGGAAAATTCAAAGGCCAAGGTAGAGTTCTAGGTTCTTCATCATCATCTACACCGCAAAATTCCATTTCTACCCCTCGTCCTTCTCCTCAGAATTCCAATCCTATTTCAAAACCTAAACCCAAACCTAATCCTGAACCCAAAGCTAATCCTGAACCCAAACCTACTCTACCGATTGCTTCAGCTTCTGATGATAGTAGAATCGAAAAAGCTCGTAAACCTGGAGATGGATTTGATCCGTTTGATTCTTTGGTCACTTCATCCCAGAGATCTCGGAATGGGTATTCAGTCAATGTGTATGAATGTCCCATTTGTAAAACTCCGTTTAGATCTGAAGATGAGGTTTCTGAACATGTTGAAAGTTGTTTGAGTAAGTCAGTTGAAAATATTGATGATGAAAAATTGGTAGAGAGTGAAGCTGTTGTTGATAGTAATACTGAATTGGAGATTTGTGTTGGGAGTTATGTTTCGGGGAATCCGTCGGAAGGTTCGGTTGATATTGTTTTGAAATTGTTGAGGAATATTGTTAAGGAACCTGAGAATGTTAAGTTTAGGAAGATTAGGTTGAGTAATCCGAAGATTAAGGAAGCTATTACTGAGGTTTGTGGTGGGGTTGAGTTGTTGAGCCTTTTGGGATTTTTACTTAAGGAGGAGAATGGAGAGACGTGGGCGTTGATGGAGGTTCCTACTGAGGAGAAGGTAGGTTTGATTAAGAAAGCAATTGTGTTGTTGGAGCCACAATTGGTAAAGGATCCTCCAAAGAAAGAGAGTTTGGTGTCTACAACTTCTGTTGAGAAAGTAGCTGATGCCGAACCTAAAAAGATCGACAGACAGGTAAAATTCATATTCATAATACTTCTGTATTTACTTTTCACAATGTGCGTGTTTTGTATGCATTAGAATATTCTACATGTGTTTTGTTTGATCTTGTAGGGAACTTGTGTGGTTTTGGAATTGATATTCTAGCTAGAAAAACACTAGTACTTGTAAGAATGTAACTAAATTGTTGAATATCTAGAATGACATAGTCTAGTTTTAATTTCAGTAGAATGCAATGGTAAACAAAATAATGCATTATGTGTACTATCTGAACAATTGAGCTATGCAAATGATTGAGAGCATGCAACATTAATAGCTAATCTATCCTAGTTGGTTTAGCCTATAACTGTAGTTTTGTCATTATTTTAAGTGAGGCCTTAGAATATCTGGTTTAGTATATCCTTGATTTTTTTTCTTTCTTTTGGATGCGAAATTAAAATAGAAAAATGAAGTCCAAGTTCTTTTGCATAGACATACTGGAAATTTGTGTTGGACTTGGTCACTACTTTTCCACAGTTTGAGACTGGGGCTAGAATATTTGGCTTTAATTTGGGTGTATTAGCAAAGGGGAACAGTATGCTGTTGGTTGTTTCTGGTAGTAATTATCGCATAAAAGTAGAAAAGAAATATAATAAAACTTATATTCAAACAAGGGATATACTTTGTTAATAGATGACGTATAAATCTGTGATAGAAACTGGTATCAAAATACAAATTAATAATAATATTAGAAATTTTCCCTAGAAATTCGAGAACCTTGAGTCTCTCCCTTCGAAGAATCCGAGAGTTGATCTCTCCCAATCAATGCTATGCTAATAACGTAGCTGCTGCTTGTAACATAATAGCTGCTGGCTGCTGCCTAATAACATAATAGCTGCTGGCTGCTTCCCAATAACATGATAACTGCTGCATGCCCTTTGTGATACCCTTGCTTTATGTTCAGATTTGTGCGCACACAATTTCATGCACCGTTTCAAAGATGACTTGTAACTGTCTTTGCATTTAGAAGTGCTCCCTTCACTCTTATTCAATATTCTTATACAGAATTTGCTGCATAGAAAGCAACTCTTCAGAACCGCACTCTAAAACTCAATGCATGTTTGCATTCTCCTTGTTAAAACAATCAACTTCTTGGGATCCTAGTGCTTTGATACCAGTGTTAGGAACTGGTATCTATAAAATAAATTGCTGAATAATCACAGAAGAAAGGTTCTCAATCATACAATTATTCACCTGGACAGAATTGAAATGTTATACAGGAAAGTTGCATAGGTCACTTCCTACCAAGCCTCGAGAGCTTGGTTCTCTCCCACCCAAATAACCATTCACTAACTTCTTTATAACCTACTATGCTCTGCCCTTTGCCTATTTACCCTTACTAACAACACACACAGTTGACAAACTGTTAGATCTCTTATTTAATTCTGTATAAGATGAAAGTGCAAAACTGATTATATCAGTTTTAGTAAAATTACTGCTAGTTATGAGACAATTACTTTATGGGATAGTGACTGCTAGTTATGGGGTGTTACTGCTGTGACCAGCAATTAATTATGCATGTCATTGGGTTTCTCATTAGTTTGACACTTTAGTACTTTTTGCAGTGTTGTTAATAGACGCTATATATGATGCACTATTTAGGACAATGTTGTCAAATAGTGGCGCTATAACACTTGTGTAGTGCTATTTGATCCAACTGCTATTTTCTACGTTCTGCGATTGACAAAACTGATATTTCAAATAAGAAGTTAACTCATTCTTTTGATTAAATATGTATATCTTCTGATTTAAAAATTCCACTTACAGGTGAAGGTCTTCTTTGCTGTCTCTGAAAGCATTGCAGCTAAAATTGAGCTACCAGATTCCTTCTACAAACGATCAGTTGATGAGGTGAAAAGAGATGCTGAATTAAGGAGAAAAAAGTTTGAAGAGTCTCAGCTTTTAATCCCCAAGTCTCTTAAAGAAAAACAAGCTAAAGCTGCGAAGAGGCGATACACAAGAACTATTATTAGGATTCAGTTTCCAGATGGAATTGTACTTCAAGGTGTATTTGCTCCATGGGAACCGACTACTGCTTTATATGAGGTTTGTCCTTCGCTATTTGGTTTTAAGGAACTTTTAAAAAAATAGTTGAGATGAGTTATTCAAATCATGTAATAGACCTTTGATAAAAGCTCTTGTTTTCCATGTTGTTAACGCAGTTTGTCAGCTCTGCATTAAAAGAACAAGGTTTGGAATTCGAGCTAATGCATCCTGTAGTTGTTCAACGACGAGTTATCTCATGTTTTCCAAAAGCAGGACAAAAAGCAAAAACAATAGAGGAAGAAGACTTGGTACCTTCTGCTCTAATCAAGTTCAGGCCCCTAGAATCAGACTCTGTTGTTTTCACTAGTCTCAAAAATGAATTGCTTGAAATCAGTGAACCACTTGTAAATGGTTAAGCATTTCTCGTCTGTATGAACGATATCGATTTCTTTCCTTACTTTTCATTATCATATTTTTTCTCCTTTAATGGTGGAGATATAGATACGATTTTGTTGTACTCACTTTCATTCATATTGTGAGAAACAATATTATTAGTCAGAGACATCTTTAGCCATGAAAAATTTACAGTAAAGCTTTCATATATACCTCAGTTAATCACCAAGTAAATTCACGAATGCATACACAATGATCAACAATAATTTTCTTTAGCCATAAACATGAAACAAATTACAGTAACTGAAAATAACTCATGAGTGTATGTATATATATTGTAAGGTTTATATCATCATGAGTAAGTTTTTCATTATAGCTCATCAGTGTATGTATATCCATGAGAATTTTCATCACAAACTCTACACATTAATGACGAGTCTGAAGTATTACACCACCAATTTGTGTGCTGCTTACAATATGGTTTGTTACAGCAACTGCATTTAGGAACCTTTAACCAACATTCAAGGCACATGTTATCTCCACAAGCACAGTCTTCAGGTTCTTCTGATCCAACACATTCACCACAGTTTTCACACCTTGGAATACAAAATATGCACCCTCTACATTCCTTCATCTTGCAGTCCACTTTTGGGCAGTCATATACCATCTTCACTTCAGAGCACTTGGGGCATATCTCCAAATCGATAATCTGATTATTTTCTCGACACTCGAATGCTGAAACGCTGCCGCGTTTATGATAATAGACAGGCTGCTGCATTGGCATGTTTTCTAATGAAATGTTTTCTCTAAGGTTTGAAGTAAGAATGTCAAGATGGTCCTTCTGTAGATTGTAGATGCCGTTTATACTCAAGGTGGTTAAACAATTGTTTCTTTGACACAATGTTTCAACAGCTTTTAGAACTCCTTCAGGGGTTATTCTAGTGCATGCTGGTATATGAAGCTACACATAAAATTAAACCACAAATGAGACAACACTTGTATATTCTAATATAATAATAAAACATGGGTTTTGGTTTTGGATATGGTTACCTCTTTAATGAAAGGGTTTTGTTCTATAACCCTTTGTAGTCCTTGATCAGTGATGTGGAAACAGTTCACGAGAGCAAGTTTTTGAAGCCTACCATTGGCTTTGGATGTGATTTTCAACAGAGTCTCGTCGGTGAGTCGATAATTGAGAGGAGTTTCGATGATAATACGAAGCCATGGCAATACATCATTGTTGACTGCATCCCTTAGTGACGTGCAAACAAGAGACATGGTTAAAACCTCGTACACTCGAAGGTAAGGTATGACCAGAAACATGGCATGGTGAGGAGGAGCATGGTCTTGTTCTACTGCCTGAGCTATGGTGGCCATGTTAGAGGAGGAAGTTGTTTGATCATATCATTATGGTTTTGAAGATAAGAATGTAAGGGATGTGAGTTGAGTTTAGGAGGGACATACTAGTGACACGTTAGACATTTAGATAGTGAACATATGGTTGAGAATAATGCACGTATGTATGACATATGTCAGACTTCTCCCTTCCTCTCCCTCTCTTCATATAGCAACGGGTGTAGATCTCTTGCATCAATTTGATATCAAAACTTAAACTTTGATGATGTAATAACAAAATGTTTTAAATGATTTTGACGGTTAATGAGATCGGATTGTTTCAATTCAATAAAAATATTAGGTTAGTAGACAACCAATTTTGAGTTGCATAAAATTTTGTTGTTGATGATATTAACTATTCTTTAATGTTATAAAAATTGATCAATTGATAGATAAACCAGGAGAGGTAGAGTGACCTATAAGATTAACACTCTAACTTTTAAGGCAATAAGAGAATGTAAATGGATTTTGTATCTCCACTTTAACATATTTTCCTATGTTTTACCTGTAATGTTCAGCTGTTTACTATCATATTGTTCATTCCAATGACAAAACAAATAGGTTCTCATCTATATATTTCCTAGTGCATGAATATTGCTGTTACCTGTCCTGTATACTTTGAATTGATAATTATAGTAAGGGGGTTATGATTTTATACATTCAGCAAATAATAATGGTCTATGCTATTTTCAGAAACTGCTTGATATTATTATCCTTTCTCCTGACAATGTGCATGAAAAATACTATTATCCTTTCTCATGACATGTGCATGACAAATATTTGGTAATTTTAATGATTAGTGTATTTTGATGTACCATCTTTTATCACGTTCATGAATTATAATCGTATTTAAATATAATTTTTTTTATTTGTTCACTTAATCTTTAGTTGTTTGTTTAATTCGGAAAATAGAAGTGTAAATTATACCATATCAATTGTGCTTGTTCAATTGATATTGTAATCGAATAGAGATCGAATTTGTTCAGGCAATAAGTAAGGTAGTAATTGGTAATATTATTCGTAATCAATCCTCTTAATCATAATCATAATCGAAAACCTAAGCCCCCATTTGTTCCAATCAGTTGGTTATACTAATTTTAGAGTCCTTATGATACGACTTGAGTGTCGCTTCCTTATACTACCCTTTAGGAACTCGTTTTTGACCTGTGTGCGACAACAAATCAAGTTGGCGCTGTTGTCGAGGACTCTGACGATTTTAACTAATATTAGCATCATAGGTATTGCATTCGTGCATTCCGGTCTTTTTCCCTACGTTTCTGGCCAATTCACAACCTTGCATAAAAAACCCGATTTTTTTTTTTGAAAAATTGACTAAATTAAAATTTACCGTGCCATTTTATCATAAAAAAATCTAGATTCAAAGTCCCGTATTTTGTAATACGGGTCACCACCCTAAAAAGCGTAAATTTCATGTTTTTCTATTTTATTTGATTTATTTTTTGTTTTCATATGTTTGAAAAAATCTGATTTTTTTAGTCTTATTTTGATTTTATTTGATTTTTAGTGATATTTCCAAAAAAAAATTAATTTAATTTTAATGATTTTTCTATTTTCCAATTGTTTTTCTCAATAAGAATAGTCGGAGGGTGCTCGGGTCTCAAGGGTTTGCTTCCCTTGAGGTCCTGAGTTCGAAGGAGCCTATAACCAATTTTCGGAGGCTACATGGGGTGAAAGCTCTTGGGTGGATTAGTTGATAAGGAAGGAATGATACCACTCTATAAAAAAAGAATATTGTTGGTATTTTCATATTTGTTGCATTGCTGACTCATGGTGCATGACTACTAGGTCTGGTTGTTTTGGGTTGTTTGATATTTATCCTGAAGTAGAAAGAACTTTTCACGCACGTCATTGACTCAATCAAGCTAGTACTAGTGCACACGTTGGCGATAGTGATTCTGATTCCGTGTTTTTGCATAATTTGTTTGATTATGATTTTTAGTTTAATTATTATAACATGGCTGAATAAAAAACTAAGAGAATTTGTTGCACCATATGCGAATTATAATGCACTTTGTATTGAGTATCATGAAGTTGCTACACCTTTTGAATTGAAAGCTGGTTTAATATACTTGTTACCAAGGTTTAGTGGTCTTGTAGGTGAAGATTCACATAAGCATCTGAAAGAATTTCAGGTTGTGTGTTCTACACCATTGAGGCCTCAAGGAATCACCGAAGATCATGTCAACCCCAGAGCCTTTCCATCCTCACTATAAGGTGTTATGAAAGATTGGTTGTATTATCTTAAGCTAAATTTTGTCACAAGCTAGAATGATCTGAAAAAAGTGTTTCTAGAAAGATTTTTCCCTGACTCAAGAGCTGTTTCGATCAGAAAAGAAATATGTGGTTTTAGATAATACACACAAGAATCATTGGCTGAATATTGGGAGAGATTCAAGCAGTTAGTGTCAAGTTTTCCTCAACACCATATTTTTGAACATTTATTAATCCAGTGCTTTTATGAGGGATTGCTACACATGGAAAAAATATTTTGGATGCTACTAGTGGAAGATCACTTGTTGATAAGACCCCAACTGTAGCTAAGACCTTAATTGAAAATATGTCACTCACCTCACAACAATTTACAACCCAAAAAAACTTTGTGGTTCTGATAAAAGTAGTGCATGTGACAAGCTTCTTCTTCCAAAAAGACTTTAGAAACTACAACTGATGAACTTACTTCTTTGGTGATACAATTGGAAGTAGGAAAAGCTTAAGCATAAAGGTTATATGACATTTGCACTTCTTCTAAACACCTAATAAATATATGTCCTACCTTGCAAGAGGGTGTAATAACGGATTTTCCTCAAGCATAACATTTACAATTCTCATAACAACAACCATTAGAGGTACAACACTCTTGACATATCCACTAACATGTACCATCCCAAATAGAAAAACCATATAAACCTTCAATACGAGAATCTATCCACACAACAACCTAGTCAACAATAGTTGATGCTACCACTGCCATCACCATAAAACAATCCACAAGTAACCACCTATGCACCTTCCAGACCTTCATTATAGGATCTGTACAGAAATAATATGGACAGGTCCTCGCGGCCTTCAGCTGGGGCTGCAAAGATGTTTGTAGGAGAGGGGGTTGTGTACCGGCAAGGTACTCCAACGCTCAAGTAAGTTTCAGAGTGAAGTAAACTAAAGCGTTAAGAAAGTATGTAAGTGATTAGAATTGAATACCCGGTCCTCCAAAGGTGGAAGGTATTTATAAGGGCACCTGGTTGTGCATTGCGGACGCGTGGTCCTTGACTAGGTCCAACTGCGGCCAGTAGTTTTAGAGGGGCAATTGGTCGTGTGAGAGTCGTTAGAGCGTGTGTAGGGGAGATCCCCGATGGCTATATCCCAACGGCTATATTCCTCAATGGTCTCAGGGTCCTGGATTTCTTATTGGACTTGTGCCCAATGTTAAACTGGATTGGGCCTCAATTCTTTGTAGGGCAGCTGCTAAGCCATTCCAGAACAGGAGCCCCCAAGTCTCTGAGCTTGTGCAAGAGCGGTGACTCAAGTAAGCATAACATTGAGGACGAGGGGATGCTCGAGGCTAGTCTTAACATAGGAATTGCGAGCATGTGATCATTTTTAGAGATTCTACAAAATGTCGGGAAGTTGGTATGTGAGGAAGTACTAGGGATGCTAGGGGAAGTGGATTTATCTTGAGAAGACAAAACGCTTCCCATCCTTGTGACACGTGTTGAAGGTGCAGTGATTGTTTGAATTTCCTAGGGAGGCAATTTGATTCACGTGTCGCGCGCGAATCAAAACGAGTGATTTTTGAAAACGTAGTATAGCGACAATGACTCGAATCGTCTTACAAGGATTCTTGATCTTATTAACTAACGATAGTAACGATTGATGGGGGGTTGATTTTAAGGTCGAATTATAAAAACAAATTAAAATAAGTGATTAACAAATAAGCTGAAACGACAATTCTACTGATTTGGGTACCGACTTATCATTGGTTCAATAAAATTCAATCCCCTAAACAGTTTCTATTCCCCTACTAATTACAACACCAATTAACAAGCGAAATTGTCATTATAAGATTGCATTCCTATTTTCCGAATAAAACAAACTGATAAGCACAATCACAGATTAAGCAAACGTGATTCTAACAAACGCGGTCTAACGATTAAGCAACGATAAACTACGCTAAAACTCAAGGAACATCAATCAATTAATATAAATCAATAGTATTCTATATAATTTGAATTAAGCAAACAAATCATATAGATTAATATTGAAAAGGGAAAAGAAATTGGATTAAAGATTAAAAAACCTCAAAGTATGGAATCCGTACAACAAAAATTGCCTTGGGAATTAGTTCTTCATTTGATCGTTAAGCAAAATAAAATTTTGTGAAAAGAAAAGTGAAAAAAAGGTTTTGGTATAGAAGACACGACTTCTAGCTATAGGAAAGTACCACAAATTCCCTTTCTAACCCAACTGGGTCAAATAAATAACCCAGACCCAATTCTAAATGACCCGAAACAAAATAAAACTAATGCTGCAACTTTAAATGAAATTTTGGAAAATATGGCTCCGAATCTGACTTTGGCTCCAACACAAAATTCTTAGCTCTCTCTCTCTCTCTCTCTCTCTCTCTCTCTCTCTTAGCTTTCCATCGACTGGTAGAACACCTCAATAAGATTTCTGGAACTCCGGTTATGATCATTTCCGTAAAAGCTGTTAAAGTTGAAAATTAAGTACGAAAATCAAATTAACCCAAAAATAAAATAAATTGGAAGAACAAATTAAAATATAAAAATAAACAAAGAAAATCAAAGAAATGCTTAAGTGAAAACATGAGAGATTGTGCATTAAAATGCATTGATCACACGTGTTAAAGGTGCAATGATTGTTTGAATTTCCTAGGGAGGCTAGGCCTATGTGATGATTGTTGCCTTTTGCCCTTCTCAACGCGGACTGATGATCCTATAAAAAGGGGAAAATGAGCATTCATTTGGTCTTTTCACACGAATTCCTCCCCCCACAGAGTTCCTCAGCTCTGCAGCTTTCTCATTGGAATTTAGCCATCGTCGTTGAAGTTCACCGTCAATCTTCATCAGAACCTGCAATGGATCAAGGTACCTTCATCTCCTTCCTTTAGTTTTCTGCTTAGCTGATGAATATTTATGGGATTTCGTATGAAGTTCATGGAGATCTTCATAGGTTTTGAAAATCTTCATGAGTTTCTAGAAATCCTATGAATGTTCATAATGAACATATGAATGTTAGGATGAAATAGGGTTAAGCTTTAGAAGGTGATTGTTTGATCTTGATTAGATGTTGGATAGGAGAATTTAGTGTTAGTATCGGGCGCTTGGTCGACGATGATAATGGACGTGTATATCCGGGGGTTTTCCCCGTCAGGAACCTCATGTTTTTACAGTAAAAAAGGATTCTTCTGGTGCGAGGACAAGCTTGATAAGATGAACTTGTTTCCTCTCAACTTTGTTTGGATAAAAGATCGAGCTGAGGATACGTCCCCGATCTTAACGTCACCCTTTCACTTGACTTTCAGTGGAATGGTGGATTTGAGGTCATCAAATTCATTTAGTTTCCTCTACTTTTCAGGTGAAGGGATTTGAAGAGTTGACCGTGGGTTGGAGGATAGTTTTTCTGACGAGGCTCTAGGAGTTATGGGCGTTCCCGTTACAGACAACTCGTGGATAATGGATGAGCCCCAAGAGACGACTTCTCAGTTTGCAATGAATGACTCAGATGCGTAGAACCGAGTAGAAAGAAGGAAAAAGGGGACCCTGTGAACTGAAGGGCATGTCCTCCCAAGCCTGAGCAGAGGATATGCTTATACTATCCTTCTCTGTGATTTCCAATGTACGAGTTCATGTTCTGCAAGGTCGAATATTGTTTTCCTTTTACTATCCTTCTCTGT
Source organism: Lathyrus aphaca (assembly GCA_963966055.1). Taxonomy (NCBI): domain Eukaryota; kingdom Viridiplantae; phylum Streptophyta; class Magnoliopsida; order Fabales; family Fabaceae; genus Lathyrus; species Lathyrus aphaca. The sequence goes on from OZ014521.1 coordinate 7,951,283, forward strand.
GATTTCCAATGTACGAGTTCATCTTCATCCCAATGTTTTGGCGTTTATTAGGGCCTTCCGTTGGTAACTCGTTACCTGGAGATAGGTGCGACTGTAAGTTTTTTCTTCAGGGTCTTTCACCTCCAAAGGAAGTCTCAGAGGATCCGACACATCTGGGCGTCGTTCAAGCAACCGAAAAACATTTCAAGGCGTATTTGGAGTTTTTCTGTGATTTCAAGTTCAGGTTCTATGTAATTTAACCATGCATACAGGCGACCAATGATTCACTCTACTATAAATAGGTCATTGATGGTAAGGAGAGGTTGGTGGCCTACGTCCCGCTGGAGTGGGTGGAAGACCATTTTCAACATGGTAGTGATTAATACATCACAAAACCTAAGGACGTGAGTGCTAATCACATGACGTTGTACAATACGCTCGCGAATTTTGTTGCAAGCTTTCGCCCATCGGACCTCATGGACTCAGACATGCACGTGCTCTTGAAACCTGACGGGACGCCTGCTACACAGGCTTGGGTTATCAACTCCAAGGCCATTCTCAGTTGTCCGAACGATGACACAACAATGAAGCTTTTAGGTGGAACTTTGGTCTTTTTACCCTGATTTTGGGCCTTTAACTTGTCTTTGACTTGTTTTTTTTTGTTGTGCAGATAAAATGGCCGAGATGCGTAAGTGCCTTGTTATAGCCAACAAGGGAAATTTGAAGAAGGGACTGAGGTCTAGGCTCGAGGCTATTAAAGATCAAGCCACCCTTGAGAGGTTCGTCACTTTCACCACTCCTTCTCTGGGCAGCACTTCTGCAGGTGTTTCTCCTCTCGGGAAAAAGCAAAGAACCGAGGAGGAGAAAATCTCTTCGGTGAAGACATCGGCCATGCCTCTGGGTGAATTTGTGCTACCTCGGTGTTTTACTCAGACGTCATTGTTCGATGAGGGATCGTCCATCCGTGTCCCCGACCTAGACGCTGCCGTCATCTTGACTACTGGCCGCAAAACGATGAGGTCGGAGTTGTGTCGGGATGCATCGGGGATGATGAGGATCCTCGAATTTTCTCTGAGTTTGAATGATGTACGTTCCCCTTAAGGACTTCCAGACAGTGAAGACAAAAATTACATAGCTCGAACTTGAAAATGCCCATCTCGACAGTGATTTGCTTCAAGCGCAGGAACATTACGAGAGCAAGATTGAGATGGTGAAGGAGGTGATCGATATCAGAGAGAAGATGTCGGACATGTCCTCTGAAAATGAGCATTTGAAGAAACAGGTCGTCGATGCGGAGAGAAAGTTCACCGCTGGGGAGGACGAGACGGAGGAGGAGAATAGACTAACGACCCGCCGAGATTTGCTTGCCAAGATTCAGGTTCTGGAGCATGACAACTTAGCGGCTGCGACGTTTGGGATCAATGCTACTATGAAGCAACTTCGAGCCTTGAACTCTGCTGTCGAGCTGGTGTCCATAGGGATTGGAGTCCTCAGCGAGGTCGTGAATGACGTGGTGTTCCCCCCTAAGTTTCCTACTGATGAGGAATATGTTTCATTATTTCCTTTTAACTACTGGCCTGCGCGCCTTAGTTTGTCGGCCTGCGTGCTACTTTTGTTAACTTATAGGGCATTGCCCTTTTTTGTGTGTAATTTGGTCAACTCCGACCAGATGGTAATAACAAAGGGGATTCATCCCCTGTTATTACCATGCACCACCATTCCTTGACCGCTTGATGCGATTACTTTGGCAATCATAAGATCTAACGTCCCAGATTGAGTCAACAAAGGTTGATTGAGTCTCTACCATGCACCTTCAGGCTCCAACACCCTTGGGCCTTAGAACTGTTTTTATCCGTACCCCCTAGCTTAAGCCCACTATTCATTTTGAACCATGTGTCTACTATCTCCACACCCCTCCTTTCTATTTCTCTTTTTTCTTTTCTTCCTTTTAACATTGTTTTAGTTTACTTCTATTAAAAATAGTAACACATGCATAAAAATTCTACAAAAATTCATGTAGCATGTTAAATCATTTTATTAATTTTCCATCATTTTATTTTCTGATTTTTATCAAGTTTTGAATTTTTATTTTGAATTTCTTTTTTATTTCTTTTTCACTTGATTCTTTTTTTGGTACTTCAACTTTCAAATTTTATTTCTCTTAACTCCTAAGCAATATTTCATCCATTCTTTTTGCAATGATTAAATAACATCTTAAAGCTTCTAAAAACATTTTTATTTAATTTTTAAAGTCATTTTATCATGCATTTTGAACCATACTTTTGTGCATTCCTTTGATTTGTTTCCTTGTGACTTTGATGTCTCTTTTGACCTAGTTTTCTTTTGAATTTTGAAATGATCTTTTAACTTGTTGTTAGGTACTGACTTAGGTCTTTTTGGGGGGGGGGGGCAATTTTTTGAGACATTAGGTGAACATTATGTGATTCTTTACCTATCCATTAGACCTAGTTTCTTAGGATGCACTTGTGCCACTGTTTTAGAATATTCTTTGTGAGATTATAGGTAATACTTAGAAGATTATAGGTCATCCCTTGACAATTATAGGTCTCCTTTATATGTGTTTGCATTTGGTGTGTGTTTGTGCATCCTACTTTGTTATTTGACCTAGTTCTCACTTCATCTCTTCTCTAACACTTGACATGTTTCTTTTGTGCATCAAATATGATCATTCACTCATATCATAAGCATATCATATTGTGTATGCTACTGAACCATGCTCATATGCATTCATTCTTGTATGTCATTATTCATTTGTGACTTGCATCTCAAGTAATTGTCATTTGTTCCTTATGTGACACCTTTTGCTTACTTGATTGAATTGTTTTGACTTGTTTTACATATGCATTTGGTATAATCATACTTGCATTCTCATAACATCATAAATTTCATATGCTACTGATTTTAATTCATTTGCATCCATACCTCATCTTTGACTTGTAACTTTAACTTGTTGTTTTCTTCTTGTGTGAACATGAATCTGTCTTCTTCTTTTCATCTCATCTCATTATGAACTAACTCATTCATGCTTTGTATGATCATCTCATATCATCTTTAGGAATTATTATATGTCATCACATTATAACTTTGATGATTAGGCATGCATCCATTCAAGTTATGTGTCATACTTTATTAGTTGTGCATTGTGTGAACTTGTTTGATTCTTTGGTTTTCTTTTTGACCTAGTTTAAGTTTCTTTGGGTAACTTAGATCCTTTTGATATTTGATAGGATTAGGTTTTGACTTGGAGGGTTCTAATACCTTATGATCCCTTTCTTTTGGTTTCTTAATCTTGTTTGAGTTTTCATTACTTCTTATTTGTAATTTTGAATTATGTTGCTAACTTTTCAGGGGATATGGTAAGTATAAAGAGTATAAGTGTGCATCCATATTTTAACTTCTTACCTCATATTTTAATAATTCAATTTGTGTTTGATTAAGCATTTAAAGATGCTATGATTTTATAATCTTTACTCACCCTCTTAGAAACAACTTAGCTTCCATCTTGGAAGTAAGTTGCTTTCTTCTTCTTCTTCTTCTTCTTCTTCTTTCTTCTTCTCTCCTCCTCATTTCTTTTGGGATAGTGCTCTTCATACCTTACTAACCATAGGACATACAAGCATGATAACATAAGGTTGGTATTAGTACCCCTTAGATGTTTAACCTTTTTCTCTCTTTGAGTCTTTTCTCTCTCATCTCAAAAATCAAATCCAAAACACCTAATAAAGGATGAAATAACTTCATGTGCCATGACCCTTATTCCACGTGACACTTGTATCTATCCCATCTTGGGGTAATGTGAGATTTTCTAACATGATGCATAAGTGTTCAACATGAAGTTGTTTCACAAATAATCTAAAAGACACTTCTTCATTCAAAATAAACAAAAACACTTAATAAAGAAAATAGGCCAGTGTGCTTAAGCCTCGATCATTGGAACTAAGTTTGGGGATCTTCTCCATACTTAGTGTATTTCTTCTTCATTCCATCTTGGAGTGATGTAGGAAGTAAACACTCCATTGAATGAGACTTGAATACACTTTTCTATGCAAACTCTCAAATAAAAAGCTTCTAAAAAACTTCAAACAAACAATAAGCGTCTTTCCTTTGGGAATTCTCTTCTCATCTCCCTCATTCTAAACGAAAGAATTTGCTCCTACTTATCATTTTCAAGACGGTATTCACTCGAGCTATACGAGTCAAACACCTGAGCATAGGCATAAGCAGTTCAAAATCGTGAAAACACAAGCAAGTTGTGTCAGTCTTATTGAGTCGAACTACGGAGTTCTGACTTTTTTATTGCACAAAGGGAATACGTAGGCACAAGCGATGACACTTGGAAAACACAATCCTTCAATCTCTTTAATCGTTATTCATGCCATTTCATCTCCTTATCCTTTTATCTCATTCTTACCTATTTCTTTTCAGTCCTTTCTAGTAGCAGTTGCAACATTAGCAAATACCCTCACCCTTTGAAACAGTGCTAGCAAACGTGGATCCCGTCGGGTACAACGAAGTATATGGGGTGATAATACCTTCCTTTTTCGTAATCGACTCCCTTACACTTTCTCTTTGGGTCGTGATACCCCGCTTTCTCCTTCTTCCGTGTTTGTGCAACATTACCCTTCCTTCAGGATAAAAATGTCTGGTTGGCGACTCTTCCTTTTCCGCGCCACTTTCGCGTCTGTACCAGGATAGAAATCCCGGGAGAGACATTAAGGATGATGAACAATTTCGTAAAATGAAGAATTACTCTTAAAAGTTCAGAAATGTATTTGGCAAGGAGAAAGAATGTTTGTCTGAGTAAAGAAGGGGCTATTTATAGCCAAAATGCATGCAAATGATCTGATTTTAAGGAAGCGTGCAAAGCCAATAAAAATGGGAATTGTTGGGATTCCCACGAACTAGGCCATCATTACTCACATTGGGAGTTGTGGCGCCAAAAGTGGAATCATGATGGATGTGACAGGCTGTCTCAGTCCGACAGAATATGAACAGTTGGTTGAGACAAATCAATGGCCGAAGAAGGCGTCGAAATCACTCGGGAAAATCCAAAAGGGAAAGCTTATTTGGTCGATTACCTCCCTGTCGAAAATAGCCTTTTGGGTGGGGGGCAATTTGTTGGCTAGAGATTTCGACCTGCTCGTAAAAGGAGTTTTGAGAAGCAAAATTTGAGAAGGCCAAAAGGAAAGGGTTCGACCCAACCAAAGACAAGGAAAGTCAACTATGGGTCAACACTCAGAAGCCAGAAGCCAGAAGCCAGAAGGGTGTCAAAGATCGTCGACGTGCCCACTGAGACCATCATGTCGAAGACATTTCGACAAGACCATTTAGGAAAAAATGGAAAATAAATTGCTCAAAGTAGTGGGAGGAAGTAGTGTGTGGTTACCAGAAGAATGGGTTGACAGGTGTCAAAGCCTGATTTGTTGGCAAAGTGTCCGACAGTTATTTTATTTGTCTATATAAGTAGATTTTATTTTCAGTAATAAATGTCACATTTCTTCACATTGTAAAGGGACACACTCAAGGTATCGAGCGTTAGAGAAACGAGTTAACCCCTACTCAAATGTATGATAGCGTCCAAAAAACCTTTACATTTCAAGTCATATTAATTCCAAGTTAATTTAGAATACTTGCCTTTTTATCTGTATCTTTTTTACCTTTCTTTTACTCACTTTTATTGTCCTTTCATTTCATGCATTCCGCATGCGTCTGCTATAAACACAAAAAATACAGAAAATATACACAAGAAACCCCTATTACCATTCTTCATTATAAGAGTTCGCAGCATAACTAATCGGACAGAGTAGTCCTAGGACTTGTTTGTCCGGTTCCACTAGTAAACCTCGCGCATAGGAGGCTAACATAAAGTTTGCGCGAAATCCACGTGCGAACAGGTACCAGGCCAGTTTTCTAGGCTAGAAAATGTCAAGTCTGAACTAGTACCTATAAATGATGATTTCCCTTATGAAAGACTTGTAAAACATTTAGGAGATGACACACCTAATTTCTCTTAACTAGATGAGTCATCAGAAGGGGATAACTCCAATGATGAAAACATAAAGGATATGGAAAGCATATTGGCGCAAACCATAATTGCCTGGTATGTTGACTTCGTCAAATACTTGGCAGCCAAAGTATTACCCCTAGAGTTAACATATCAACAGAAAAAGAAATTTTTCCATTACCTGAAACAATATTATTTATACAAACCACTCCTATTCAAAAGGGGGTTGATGGTCTTTTCTGTTGATGTGTCCCTGAAGACGAGGTTCAAAACATCATAACCCACTGCGACGTTGCCCCCTATGGAGGGCTTGCTAGCACGTCTAAGACTTGCGTAAAAAATTCAAGCAGGTCTTTATTGGCCTCACTTATGGAGAGACTCCTACGTCTCGGTCGCTAAGTGCTATCGATGTCAATGCATTGGGAACATCTTTCGATGCAACGAGATGCCTCTGGAAAACATGTTAGAAGTAGAAGACTTTGATGTGCGGGGGATTGATTTCATGGGCCTGTTCCTATCATCATTTGGAAATAAGTTCATAGAGAACTTTCTTCACCTTAAACCCAAATAGTTTTCTGCACTTGCAATCCATCATAGAGAACACCTTAAACCTAGATAATTTTCTGCACTTGTAATCCATCATAGAAAACTCCTAATGACAAAAGTTAAAATGGAGTATGTAGATAGTTTCAAGCGTGTCATGAAGTTTCTTTATCAATTATAGATATCATAAGGCCTTTATAATGTCATTTTTTAGGTTTCACACGAATCACTAATGGTAGTGTCTTGAGCGTTAATAATCATGAAATGAATGAAAAATATTTTTTTAAGGACGGTGATCAATATCTAAAATTATCAAGCTAATTTATCCCCTCGATATCGAAAAAAATGATGTGAACATGATATTTCTTTAATTACATTGTTTATACATAATATTGAAAAACAATAATACAACAAAACCATAATTTTGGTGTAAGAAGTTATCTGGTCCAAATATTACACACATCCAATTTCTAGAAGTTATCTGGTCCAACGATTGAATCCATCCAACTTCTAAAGGAATTATTTGTTTCGTCTATTGAAAATAATATTTTTCTGCACTTGCAATCCATCATAGAGAACTTTTACAAGCTTCTAAATACAACAAAAACATCAACACCATTTTGTGAGCGACTACATATAAGTTATGAATATGGTAAAATCTGTTTAACGAGTGATTTTATAGTAAAATGTTACTTATCTTATCCCTCAGTTATTAAGGAAACTGACAGGATATATGTTTTAGTTTACAAAAATTTATAATATTTAAAAAAAATTTCTTGAATTGTTTTTTCCCTCGGATTTTTTGAACAACCGAGGTAATATGTGATTTCTATTTCTAAAATAAATAAATCATGGTGCACATTGGACTCATATCCACTAGAATAACAATGATCATCCATATTAAAAAATGTAATGTATCTTTTGGATTTTCAAGAAGACGTTTGAGCGTCTCTGATTGTTTCATTTCCTATTCTCCACTTTATTTAAACAATATCTCTAGCTTCAACGTCTCATTTCCAACTCTTTGTATCTTCAAACCTAGTTTCAAAGTCTTTTCTTTTCTTCAAAAATGTCTTCAACAACCTTAGATGAAAATATTTTGTACGTTATCAATGAAATATTTGTTGATTTCGATGATTTGAAAGACAAATGTTTTAATCTAAGGCAAACTGTAACACCCTTTCTACCCCGTCACAATTTAACCATTTTAAATCACATATCAGAGTAAAACTCATAAAAGGGCATCACATTACTTCTTAATTTAAAAATCATAAACATCGCGTATAGTCCTGTCCCGCAACACGGGTTCATAAATCATGAAAAACACTAGAATTCTTTTCTCAACAAATATGCAACGGAAAACAATAAGTCATAAACTCCTCTTTAATAAATCAAAACTCATAATTTAACACGAACATCGTTTTATCAAATTACTTAAACAAAACTTAATATCTTAATCCAAATAAAACATAAACACTCAAGCGAAACCCATCCTCATGTTACTGGACACAGAGCAGGACTCCACTTCTAACTAACTCGACGACTCATTATCTCCGAGTTAAGCATGCACCGAGCTAACCTTGATTATCTGCAGGATGGCATAATAGACCATCACCAGAAGGCAGACAGGGTGAGTAAATTCACATTCAATAATATAATATAGAAACAAGAATTTAAAACATCAATAACAACAACAATTCATTTATAACTCGTTTATACACATCCTCAAGTAAATCTCATCACTCCACAAAATTAAATCAATGTAAATCATGCTATGTCATTTAGAATGATATGCAACATCTAAAAATGCATGTGGTACCAAAACATCCTCATGGATGGACACTGGACCATCAACCCTCCCCTAAGGGAGAACATCATAACATTATATCACTTCAATCCACACAATGGGATTGAAACTACCAATGGATCAAAGTCCCATCATAATTCAATACCATGAATACAAGACGCAAATTATACATCATCCTCAAAACATCATAAACATTGCATCCACATTCACTCTACATCATTATTCCTCATACTCACTCATGTCATCATACTTCTACATCATATAATCATACCTCATACTCAAGGAAATTAATTTAATTATTCATACATCAATTACTTACTAATCCTACTCATACTTCACAACTCATAAAAATTAAGATAATCTTCATACATCATGTAATACTAATCCTACTCATTTTGGTCCTTAAACATATCATACGATAACTCTACAACAACATAGTAACCTAGAATATACCACCTCAAAAAAAGTTTTCAAAAAAAGACATTTTTCAAAGTTTCCTAGGGCTCTCTAAGCGAGACATCCTGCTCGCTAAACGCTCATCTCACTGACTTTTCTCACTAAGCGAACTTCACGATTCTGCAGAAATTCTCTACGATTTCCAGCCTTCTCCTTCTGCGATAAAACCCCTCTAAAACACATAATTTGACAACATTGCATCAGAAAACATAATTGACATCAACATCCATCACAATATCATCAACCACATCATATACCTCATTAAATTTATCAAAATTATCATGAAATCATCATCAAAATCCAGTTCATCACAAAACTCCATACCCTAAAACCTATACCTCAAAAAACCCCAATTCCATTTCTACATTATAAAATCGAAAGGAAAATACTCCCAATACCTTAATTTCCGTAAGCTTTTGATAAATTCTTCGTAAGTCTTTCCAACCTTCAAGCCCTAGCTTCTCCTCTTCTCCAGAGCTCTTTTCCCAAAAGTCTGATCGTTCCAAATGATCGTACTCCCCAACTTTCCCCTCTTTTGTCACTCTTGCCCCTAGGATCTCTTTTAGTCTTTCCCCATAAAACCCTCACTAATTCTCCACCAAAAGACCATAATACCTTTATCCTCCAATTCCTTTTATATTATTTAATTTAATCTCGATTAATAAAATAAACCCACTAAACTTAATATTTTTTATATTACTAATATATTAAGTTATCCCCAAAATTCCTCAAAACCTCAAATAACATCATAAACATCATAATTCACAAGAAAACACATCAATTAAATTAAAATCGACTTTGGGGTGTTACACAAACTATTTGCAAACAAAAGTTGAATGGTTACTTTGACATTTTTCATGGACCCATCTACATTAATCTCGTTAAAATGTTCTAGTTAAATGCCTCAGTTGCACCATATGGTCATGATGTTGAGTTAATCCGGTCCTATGTCAATGGCTTTCCTATCATAATTACTCAGTCACTTATTTCTCAGACAATAAAATGTAAAGAGCAAGATTGTTGTGTTGAACATTATATATTCAACAATGCCTATAAAGGATCACATTCGCCTAATTTATGCCAACTACGATAATCACAACAGTATTTCTACTTTACGACCAATTAAAATTTTTTTTGTATCAACTTCTAATGTCAAGTCTCTGTGCAAGAGTGAATGAACTAGACACACTTTCTTGAAATGAAACACATATCTTGTTATTTCTTACAAAGAACATCATAGTTAATCTTCCTTTTATCATTTTTAACTTCTTAAAGGAAATGATGATCATCTCTAGGGAGGAAATGACTTTCCTCATACCATATGGAAGAGTTCTTTCTAAATTTTTCTTTCAGTTAGGGATAGTTAATAGATATACTATTGAAGTTTAATGGAGTCAAAAATTTGAATATATGGAATAGTTATTTGTTGTCCCATTTTTTATTAATGAAATATTCCCTTTCATTTTATTTCCTATTCGTTTTCATTGATAACAATTTTTTTTAATAATTACTAATTAATGAAAAAAATGAAAAAAAAAATCAACTAAAAAAATGGGAAGATTAGAAGGTGGCAAGTGATAATCATTGAAAAAAAACCTTAAATGCAATTACTGGGATTCAAACCTTGTTCCCTAATAGCTATGTTACTTCGATTTAAAAAAAAACACCGAGGTAATAGGTTTATTATTATTTTTTTCCAGAAAATTTGGCACTCACTTATAGCTATATTACCATAGTTTATATAAAATCGAGGAAAAAAGTTATTTTAAAAAAAACATCAAACATGTCGCTGATGCGTGTTTTTCGCAAGTGCACGAACACATCAGAGTAATATAAAAGATTGTCGAATCCACAGAGACCAAGTGTCAATCTATCGTTATCTGTTGTTATGGCGTGTATCTAAGGCAATTGAAAATAATGGTTTTAAGTAGTGTGTAATGATAAAAATAATAAATTTTAATTAATTGATAAAGACAGGTTCGAATGCAATTCACATAATCAAGTGATAATCAAGTATTTGTTAATAGAACTACTTATGGGCAATGTTTCCTACTATGAAAAGAACTAATTTAATGGGAACTGTCGCTTTCGCGTATTCAGAACCGAGTTGTACTCCCTAATCAAACCTCCCTATTGTCACGGATAAAAAGGCGCGTACTACATTAGAGTAGCAAACCTATTTTTAAGAAATATAGTGTCTTAACTAAGTTGAAAAGTATTTTGACCTGGATTTTCTAGCAAAAAGAGGTTCTCACGAACCAGACTCTAAACTTCTTAACGCGTCCGAAAATAGTTTTAGAATCTCTTTTCTTTTTAATCTAAAAACTCCTAATGAACTAAACAAAACGCTTTTGGCTGTTTTTTAAATAGTTAAAACAATTAAGTTTAAATAAGCGTTGGACGACTTTCGATCTTACCCAACAGAACTTTAAAGAACATGAAAACTTATATTGAAAGTCAAAATAGCCCTTAAGTGTTTCTACAAACAATTGTACAGATTATCGGTTCAATTATGATCCTTACATTCTAACCTTTATAAAATTAGCTAGACATGGTAAAATAAAAGTTCATTTTAATATTTTTCATAAAAAGTAATTAGTGCGAGTGCGGGAAAGTAAATTAAATAAAGTGCGAGTGCGGGAAAATAAATAAAAGTAAGGCAGTGCGGAAATAAATGAAAGTAGTGCGAGTGCGGAAATAAATGAAAGTAGTGCGAGTGCGGAAATTAAATTAAGTAAAGTGCGAGTGCGGGAAAGTAAATGAAAGTAGCGCGAGTGAGAAAATAAATGAAATTAGTGCGAGTGCGGAAAAATAAAATACGAACTGGAATTAAAATGACGGCAAGATTAACTTCCTTCCAAAGTGCTCAAAGACTCGATCACACAGACGTATACAGACTCGATCACTCGATTGTAGCAACACTCTGATGTAAAGTGGTTACTACTTTATAACTGATATATGCCTAAGAGATTCTAAGTTTGGATGATGAAAAACGAAAAACTAAGGTCCTATTTATAGTCATACAAATAATAGGAAAAGACATGGATGCCCTTGCAATCGAAAAATGGAGGGAAACTTGTTTTGCCTTGTGGCGCCCGCCACACTCCCATGTCCGCCATGTGTACAAAATGGCATGAGTAGTGGAGATCGTGGGGATTGGCAGTTGGGGAGAGTCTTGAGATGTGTCCACGTCATGGCTGACCCCATGGCGCCAGCCACAGTGGTCTTTTCAGCTCCTTTTCCGTTCCTTTTCTCACTCGAGGCTCCGATTAAAGTAAAAACCCGAAAACAAAGAAAAACATAGTAATAACATAACAAAATAGAAATAAAAAACTTAGAATGCATGCGAAATCGGAGTCAGAAATGCAGTGAAATTCAGTGTTATCAAATCCTCCCACACCTAGACTCTTGCTTGTCCTCAAGCAAAACATTTAAAGCTCAAAGAAGAAAACTAGTGTCAACGCATGATTTGGGCTAAAAGGGCTTCTAAGTTCAAGCCTGGATGCAGTGACAGGTACTAACTAAGTGAACCAAAGGTATCATAATGACACAGACATAAACTTCAATCCTATATTAACCAACCCATATCATCCCACAATATCTAGACCTATCTTTTCATCTCTTTTTGGGTCCCTTTCATTCAGGCGCAATCACATTAAGCTCGTTATCCGTACATGCTTCATAGTAGAGTGACTGATTAATGATTCTGATCCGAAACATAGGGTTTCTGATCGAGAACGTGTTTAACAACTTTATGGAATTTGGATGAGTCCAAAAAATATATCGGACCATAACTCTATTAACGCGATATCTGTACCTCGACACATAATTGTTATCATCCAGAAATTGCAACAGTTATTGCATTTCACTTCTATCTCCCCCAATTGCTTTATTCGTCTAATATCAAATGTTATACACTTGCTTTATATTTGATACATTGTTGGGTTCTGTTCGTTTCAACGTGACCCATATGTTTTTCGGTTGGACACGATTCAAGGTCATGTCGGCATTACATGTCTTCTCTTCTGAGTTGAGTCGACATGCACTAGGATGACCTTGAAACTTTAAGCACAATTTGTGATTATGTATAGCACAAACAACACTAAATCTCCAATTTTTTGGAACCTAAAGCGTAACAACGAATCTTAAAAGGACACTCACATTTTCTACTACCGGTGTCGTATTTTTTTAACTTCCGTAGAGGAACCTGATATTTACTACTTCTTTCATACCCCAAAATTACAAAAGTGTTTCTACTATCTGAACCGTTATCCGATCTTCCGATATTCACACCAAAATCAAGGACAATAGTCGTCCTACGAATATATGCGAGCATGTTTTCACGATCGTCAAACTCTTACTTGTTATTAAAGTCATCGCTGACATCAACCGACTTTACGATAATCCCATCAACTTTCGGAGAAATCGTCGAAACTAATTCTTTTGAGATGTTATCGGGGTACATCATATATATTTATAAACAATAATATAACAATAAATATATATAACTAGATCCAAATAATAAATTCTGAAAATTAAAATTAATTACTGCCAGACATTTTTTCGGATGACACATCCGGACATGTTCATCTAAATAGCTACCGGATGTGCACATCCGGAAGTCACGTAACCACAATTTTACAGAAAAGTTGATTCATAATGTGAGCAATGTAGTGGATGAAGTTTAATATTTACCTGAAATTCAATCTTCTCTTACTCCTTTTGATTTGTTTCATCAAAAAGTTAGAATTTTTGAGTGAGAAATTATATTGATGAAGTAAGTTTTATTAGGTTGGTGAGGGTGAGTGTGGAAGAAGAAAAGTTAAGAATGGAGGGAGTGATCATACATGTTCAAATATATCAGTTTTGTTTCCGGATCTGCATATACGGAGACCTTCCACATATGCACATCCAAAAGTTTTGTTTTTTTAAAACGCAGTGGTGCGTCCTGATTTGCACATCCGGAATCAGGGAGCATGAATAAATTTTTTTACGCGATGTCTAAATAACTCATGAGGTGTATTAAAAAAAATCCCCTTATATTATATATCATCATGTTGACCTTTTTTTAGTTAAAGTTAAAACTCTAAACTAAATTATATTATATCTCTAAAAGCATACAACGAGTAAAAACTCTAAACTATAATTAAATTATAGACATAAAATAAGGGGAAAATATACGTGTAAGAATAAATAACAAAATAATTGACTAACTTCTAGATAAATATAGATCATACAATTCTTTCTTTATTAATTGAATAGCCAATTACACAAAACAAAAGAAACAAAAAAAGAAATTAACCATTACAATAATTCCAGAATTTAAAATATCTTATGTTATTAGTATGTGAATAAACATGCATCCTAACTTCAACGAGTCATGTATTCAAATCCTGGAGCTGTTGGTGCCATGACTACTCCTCTACTTCCTTGCGCAACATTTTCATGCCACCCTAATCACCCATTTCAAATTAATTATAATTACATAGATTCAAATAAAATAAAAAATAAAGATAATTAATATATATACCAAGTTGCATGTTAAATCCACGGTTTTGAAGCTCGCGATATTCTTGACACAATGCACATGATTCACAGCACCAATGAACCAAGCAATCAGAACAAGGTGCGTCTTTGAGCGTGTATTGTTGTCTCATCTTGTTACGATAGATGCATGAATATATGCATCCACAACCAGTTAAACAACATATCAGTGAATACAATGATCCACTTATAAGACAAGCTGCATTAACACAATCATTCAAACAATATAATTATTAATATATGTTTAATATTATTAATTAATTAATGATTTAATTAATATATATATGTATGTATATCTTACAAGTTGTTCCTTTGTCAACAATCTCAGCAATTCTGCCAAAAGTGATGCATGGACACCAATAAGTTATGCAACCTAAAAATGTAACAAAAATAATTAGAAAAATGGATTGTGCAATTAATATATGAAATGGTAATTAAAAAATTTAATTACATACATGTTTTGATGTCGGAGAAGCAGTCACATAGCCCTGTGGACCATTCTTGGGGGCTGGTTTTATGGTGGTGGCCGTCGTGCACGGGGACACCGGTGACTGGTGGTGGATAAGATGGTGGTGGATAAGGTGGTTGTGCATAATGCAATTGTGAAGTTGGAGGATTCATAAGTATTATATAGCAAGGTCGGAAAATATAGAGATAGAAGATATGGCGTACAATAATTTACTAGGTATATTTATAAGGATAATGTTTAAGGACGGTTGGAATGAATTAAGAATTGAGACTAGTAATATATGAATAAGTAATTAAGAATGATAATAAAATAATACAAGTAGTTACGGAATGAACAAGGTTTGAACTTTCATCGTATTGAGAGGCTGCTGCATACGTGGAATTGAATGAAACAGCCCAAATTCGGCAGCCTGAAAATAAAAATAAACAAATTTAAAGAATGTTACTTTCAGTCATTTATGAATACAAGAAATATGAATTTGAAATGGACTTTTAAAATCTTTCTAATCAAACATTTACAATTTTTTTTAAATAATATAGTTTTGTAAACTCTTTTAAAAAAATGCAAATTTAAAATGAAAGGGGGCAACAGAATCAGAAAATCAAGTCAAAAGATCCATATAGAATTTTTTTATCAGATTTAATAGTTAGTCACTTCAATCTAAAATATTTTTATCAAAGTTGTATATACTATAAGGGGGTGATAATAAGTTGGATTGAGATAGGTTTTGTTTAGTCTGAATTTGATTAGTTAAAAATTTTAAATTTTAAGTTTGATATATAGTTTATCATATGCTTATTTTTAGATATGAGTATGATCTTTTTTTTGAAAATTTGATTGATCTACTGACCTATTTAAAACTCTACTTTTATTTGAACAATTATAAATAATAAATTCAACTAATGTTAAATAGATTATATAATTAAAAGATCAATAAAATTAAATATTTGTTTTCATTAACTCATATGAGGTTATCTATTAGTATAAGTTTTAGACTTAATAACACTTTTTATTCTCATATTTTGACCAATTCACGAAATTGGTCCTTATATTTTAAAAATGAACAAAACAGTCCCTAAACTATAATGTTGAGAGCAAATTTAGTCCTAACCCTCGTTTCCCCCTCTAAAAACGTTGATGCGTCAATATTTTAAGTGATGTGACAAAAAGAAGACTTACGTGGCATTTCCATATCATTAAAAGCATAATATTTTATCTAAAATAATTGGATTAAATATTTGAGAAGTTAAAAACAAAAATATTAACACAAGTTCTCCAATCTCTCTCTTGTTCTTCATCTTTGTTCCCAAATATTAACACATTAAAATTCATAGACCATTTGGTTCAACAATTCATTTTCATTCATTCGTCATTTCAAAATTACATTAACCACTCATTATAACTAGCACAATCCAAAATTACAGTATCAACAAACAACAACAACAACACAACCCATAAACCATTTTTCTCCCTCATTGTAAATCACCCATCTTTCATCGAATAAAAAATCGAAAGCAGCGATTTGAGACGAAACAGAAACAAAGGAAGGAAGAAGAAATCGAATCACAAGACTTCGTCGTGATAAATCGAGAATCCACAGTGGGAAATTGAGAGAAGACGACGGTTGTTGGAAGAGTAGCATCAACAACGTTTCGTACTGAAGAAGGCGTGGCTGAACCGTGACTCATTCAAACGCGATTCACATAGTGGCGACGCAAAAGTGGATGAAGGAGAGGTGAACAATGGTCGGCGTAGTTTCGAAAAAGATGAAGACTTGCTACAGTTATTTGAAAACAGTACAAGAAGAAAAGGAACTAACTTTTTTTCTTCAGATTGTGAGATGGTTGTTTATATTGTGAAGCTGAAAGTTTGAGAATCTAGGGTTTTTGGGACAAAGATGGAGAATAAGAGAGGTAATGCAATATGAGAGAGATTGATGTTAATATTTTTGTTTTTTATTTCTCAAATATAAATCCAATTATTTTAAATAAGATATTATGCTTTTAATGACATGAAAATGCCATGCAAGTCTTCTTTTTGTCACATCACTTAAAATATTGACACATTAGTGTTTTTGGAGGGAAAAATGGGGGTTAGGAATAAATTTACTCTCAACATTATAGTTTAGTGTCTGTTTTGTTCATTTTTAAAATATAAGGACCAATTTCGTGAGTTTGTCAAAACACGAAGACCAAAAGTATTATTAAACCTAAGTTTTATGATACTATTTATTTGATAGAACGTATGAAAACAACTTATGACATTTGTTGCATCACGAAAAATACGACGTACGAGCGTAACACACACTCGCAAAATGATTGAATAAAGTCGTCACTGGACTTTATTTATTCCAAAAAAGGAAAGAGAATATATAAATAAAACCCTTAAGAGAAAGAGGAAATGGCTTTCGCAATCAAGTTGGGATTTGGAAGTCGATTATGTGCAGAAAAGGTATTAACACCCCTCGTATTCATTGTACTAAACAGGAACCATTTAGTTAAGCTTGTGATTTCAATGTTGGCTTATGTTATTTGCTTTCTTCGTGGGATTAAGAGTTTGACAATAAAAGAAAAGGGATCTCAAAAAGGTTATTATTAGGATGTTTGACGAAATTGCGAGTCTCACTTCTACGTATCCTCAGATGCAATGAGGAATTCAAAGATAAATAGTTCTTTGTAGAAAACTATGTATTGATAAGTTAATTTTATCGAACGAATGTTTAGATCGCGCACTAGCGGTTAAACGTTGCTTATGCTCGCAATTGGACGCTTAAAGTGTTTGTTTGTATCGCGGTAGATCATACTAAATAGTGTTCTTTTGTAAAGGTTTTCGATCGCGTCGGGACAAAAAAACGGTTTGATGTGTTGAAGTGTTTTATAAGAGGATGACGAATAACTGAGCAGTGAAGCATACACCGACCATTTGTTTATCCAAGGAGCTGAAAAATGTGCTTATCTCATTCCCTTTTCGTCCAATTCAGAGTTGTTGTACCCCAAATTTTGACCACTACATATTCTTATAGATTAGATCACCAACATGTCCAGTACAATAAGAGTATGGTTTCTATGATTTTCTAATTATTAACATGTAATTAGAACTGATTTACTAGGAAAATATTAATAGGCCTACTATTAATACTAAAAGGGTATATCTTTTATTACTATGACTATTATTAAAAATTGGAGTTTTTATATTAATATTAAGTTGTATTGTTATAATATAGAGTTAATTAGGGTTAGATTAATTTTTAATCAAATTATATTAGGATCATAGTGGGCTTATTATAATAATTTATATTAGTATTAATATTATTATTAATATTAATATTATCGTGGATTTATTATTATATACTCGCTAATGTTATTCTATTTTGAATAAATGGAATAACCTAGTTGGTAGCAAAGATATATGAGTAGTTAGATGAGGGAGAAGTCATGACTTCAAAATCCACCTCCCTCACTTTTAAATGTTTTATTTGTACTTCTATTACTACTAACCTTTTCTATTTCATTTTTAACACATAAGAAATAACAAAAATAGTATTTTATTATTTAATTTTTAATTTTTCGTATTTTTATTTAATGTTTTTTTTAAATATGATTCTTTTCATCAAAATCGTTATTTTATGGAAAAAAAATCTCAACAAAATCATAAAAATTAAAAATATCAAAATTAAAAATTAAAATCTAGGGAATTTGTTGTTGGGCTTTTAATTATTTAATCAAATGATTTTTTTTCTTTTAAGGACTTTGACCTAATTTCTATCTAATATAAATAGAAAATATTTTCTAACCTAGAGACCATACTGTAACACGGTGGGAGAACTGACTTTAGTTATGTTGCGGATAACAAGAGTCGCCACCGACTTTTATTTTATCCAAAGGAAAGGGCATAAAAGAACAGGAAAGACCTTACAAGATTTTTGAGTTCGGGGGTAGGTTATACAAAGGGAAGGTGTTAGCACCCTTTATATCCATGGTTATCCATGGGCTCTTAGTTACTTAACTCACTTTAAACTGTTTTGAGAAGTGTAGTGTGTATTTGAAAATTTTTCTAAGTACTTTATAATGATCCTTGTATGGATGTATATAAAGACTTTGTTTTGAAAATTTGTTGGAAAATGTGAAGTGTAATGAAGTAATTTGAGCAAGTACTTAAGAGGAACCTACCCTATGCTAAATCTTTACTGTTCTTATATGTTCTTTCAATGGTAAGACTATCCCTATTATTAAGGAATAGGTAGTCATTACCTTGGATGTTATAAGGGACATGCGAAGGGTCATCTGTGTTTAGGCAACTGTAAGGTGTCTTAGCAATACGAAGGGACTTATCATCTTTTATTCGAAGGGACAAGATCATTTACCGTAAGCAACATCGAAGGGACTTGATCTTATAATCTTAAAAGGGACTTGATGATATTTTATGAAAAGGGACTTTGCTTTAAGACGCCTTACTTGACCTTATAATTTAGGCAACATGAGGGATATCCTAGGAAGTGCAAGATGGCGATCAAAGATCGACTTACGTGTGTGAGTGTTCATATTCATATATTTATCTTATTAAATTAGTGATTCTAAATTATTTTTAATTTGCAAATATGTTATCACTCCCTATAATTACTAACCATGGCAATATAAACATTTATATATAATAAAATAAAGACGAAAATAAAACCTACAACTATTACAAGGCTTTCGCATTTACATAAATATAGAAACGATTAAATAATAAATATATAAATAAATAATAAAAAGGGTTAGTAATAAAACAATTATAAAAAGAAAAGGTTAGCACAAACATACAAAAATATATACAAGTTAATTAAATGTTTTTAGATTAGATAAACAATTTTTTTGAAGAATTTTTGAGATGAAAATAAAATAATATGAATAATAGTAATAAACTATAGAATAAATAAAAAACATGATTAATTATTGAATTACATATATTAGAAAAATTTATTAAGTTTAATATTTAAGTTAAATAAAAATTAGGGTTTAGAAATTTTAAAGATGAAATTAGGGTTTGAATATTTTAATAATTAACTAATTAAATTATAAAAAAAAATACAATAATAATATAAACAAATTAAATATAAACTAAAATAAAAGTTTAGAAAATAAATTAGAGATTTTTTTAGAAAATATGAAGTTAATATATATTTACATATGATTATTTAAATATATTTTTATTATAAGAAATATAACTAGAATTAATTATAAAACAAAGTAATAAAACAAAATAATTAGAAAAATGAAATAAAAAACTTACCTGGGGCAGGGATTGAACCCACGCCCTAGGCCTTGCCTCTCCTGGACGCATACTGCTACCACCAGGCCAAACGCACGCATGTGATAATGTTTGGGGCAACAATTCGTTTATTATTAACCTGCAAAAACACCAAAAAATAAAACAAAACAAAATGGCTTGGGGGGATTCGAACCCAGGACCATTCGTTCACAGACCAATACACCAACCAACTGAGCTAACTGCGCGCGTTTGAAATTAAACCAACAATCAAACTATATATTTTAAAACACATATTTGAATTTGATTTCAGCGCCAAAACTTCATCTTCTTCATCCAATTTCCTGCGAATTCTCCTTCAAAGTTTCCTGCGAATTTTCTTGCGTGTTCTTGAACCAGAAAACCTATGTTTTTGAATCATCAAGCAAACCACAATATTAATGTAAATTAACAGCTCAGATCAATCACATGAAGTTTATACATTATGGCCATGTTCTTAGAATTCATTTATCTTAAGAAAATCGTGAATTCCCAACTTGAGAACTCTAACCCTAACAATGGTGGTTTTCGGTTTAGGGCACGATTCCTCAATGTTCTTGCCTATAAATCATCTAAACATCACAACAAACAAGATTAACAACACAAAAACAATTTATAATAGCTGAATGAATGAAATCGAAAATTGAAAAAAAGATGAAGAACATGAATTCGGTTTTCATGATTTAGTGCATGGATGGATGATTTTATGATCCAGAAACACTCAGTGACCTTCAAGGAACGATTTGCAATCTTTATTTTGTCTTGAGAGTCCCTTTAAGTCCAAAATCGAATGTGACTTTTTCTTGATATTTTGAAGTTTGAATGATATGTGTGGAGGCTGGAAATTCGTCCCTTTGTGATTGGGATGTCTTCAAGTATATATAGAGATCAAAATTAGGTCAAAAAGTCATGGATTTATGGGCTTTGTAATGATGACTTGATCATGAAGTTTCTATCTTTTAAATATTGAAAAAGATCACATCTAACCTTGCCAAATCAAGCTAGCACGAATTTGGATCAGATTAATAATCTATAATTGATGTTTATGACCTTCTAGAATCATAATCTCATCCAAATATATGATTTTCATATTTTATTTTAATTTAATTTGTATTTTAATGAATAAAATTCAAATAAATATTAAATAAAATATAAAAAATCAGAAAAGGCATGGGTTGGGTCGTGCTTGATGATATTATAAAGATTGGATGGCAATTTGGTGGGCTCATTTAGCAAAAATTAGTTTTAAGGCCTTATTTGCTTCATAAACTTCCCAAAAATTTCCCAACTTTGCAAAGGCACAAATCCTTCAATTTTAATGCTATGAAGGTGTTCTTGGACATTTTAGAAAGCTTAGAGAGTCCTCTAACCAACCTCTTTGGTCTCATGTCCATATCTTTTACCATTCTCAAGTTATGCTCTTTGGAAGTTGTTGAATTTTTGTTGACTTTTAAAAGGACCTTGTCAGACCCTAATTTTTGACCTAAGATTTTTCGCATCTCATCTGCATTTGCATACAAACAAGATCACACACTGGTTGTTTATCCTTTTCAGATGCAGGTCTATGTATTGCAGAGGATCACCATGTTTAATTTCTGTTATTTGTTTATATTCACTGACTTCTAACCCAAAATACAAAAAAATATGTTGCAGTTGCTTCTTCTTCTTCTGTGTTGCAGGATTTAAAAGGCAGGGCAGTGTTTTCAATTCAGAGGCGTTTGTTCAGTCACGATTCGATTCATATGGACGTTTGACCTAATCTTGGTCAAACTATCAAAAGATTGTTCAATTGCAAGATGTGTGTGCCAGTGGTCTGTTTCTCAGATTGTGCGTATTCAAAGGTTCAAGGTTGTGTTAT
Source organism: Lathyrus aphaca (assembly GCA_963966055.1). NCBI lineage: Eukaryota > Viridiplantae > Streptophyta > Magnoliopsida > Fabales > Fabaceae > Lathyrus > Lathyrus aphaca. The sequence continues at coordinate 7,973,250 of OZ014521.1, forward strand.
GTGTTGTGATCATCAGTTATCAGGCGGTGTTTTGTGCAAAGTTGGGTCCAAATCTTCAATGATCGTCAGTTCATCAGTAGTCTGTTTGTGGATTTTATTTTCCTCAAATAATCAGGACTATGTTCAGACAGATTTCAAATGATTGTGGTATAAGTGGCAAGTTGTGCAGTGGTTCATTAGAGGCTGTTTCTCATCAGTGGCTTGTGAAGGAAAATCGGGAGTTGGTCGTGGGCTTAAAATAAAAAATCATCATCTTATATCCATTTCCATCCATTTTTTTATCCGATACATAAACCATCATTATTATCCACTTCCAAATTTTAACCGATTATACATTCAACTTTCGACTTTCCAAATCATACTTTTTTTTTCCATTATGTCTATTATATCCAAATGTCTCTTATATTGTCCATTGCCAATTTTTCTTTTTTATTCAATATTCATCAATTTTTACTACAATTCAAATTCCAATTTTTCAATTATCCATTACCATTCTTTTTTAACCAATTTCTATTTCTCTATATCCATTTTACTATCATCCCCATTTTTTTTTATATTATCTTTTTTTTTATACCAAATATCCATTTTTTTATTCCAAATACCTTTTTATCAAATCCAATATTTTTTTTAGCCATTTTCATTTTCTTGAGAACAAATTAAATTGAAAAATTTAGAGGCCCATTATTAAAATGAAAAAAGAACATAACACTTGTTTCCTAAACCTGCCCAAGCAACTTTCTAGCCTTCACAACATTACTTCAGGCAATTTGCAGTCGTACGAACACTCTCCAACAAGCCTTTTCCTGCACAAGCTGGCCCACCTCAAAGCAACATCAGCTCAACACAATTTCATCAAGCCCCACGCGCTAGCCTCAAGTCATTTTCCTTCATCACACGCCAACCTTCGCAAGCTGCAACACACATCAATTCAACTTGCAGCCAAACTCCCTGCGCCAGCCATAGTCTTCACGCTGCTAGCTAACAATAAAAACAATTCAAGCCAAGCCGTACGCAAGTAACACTTTAATTCAGTTACCAGTGCCGCACAACAACAACTTCAGCACGAAGCACCGCCCGCAACAAACACTTCCTACACCAGCTGCATCCTGCATCATCACTTCAAGCCATTCTCCAAGCCACAACCCGCAACACTCCAAACCGTAAAACCGCGCGTAACATCAAACAACTTCATCAGCCAGCCAACAACGATTTCCACGAGCTGAACACACCATCACGCGAGCTACAAAATGCAACACCTGAAACGCACGCGGGACGCACATACAAAGTAAAATACAGCACACAATAAACACACCAAGTTTGATCAAAACGCATCTGGAAATAATTAAAGGAATTTGAAAACTCAATTACAAGCACGCATCCGTCATGAGCTGAAATGCAACATAACCTTCATGAAACGACATCACTGAATTCCTCAAATCCCTCTATAAAATCAAACTTCTCCCTTTCAATTTCTTCAAGCTTGGAGAGACTCAATAAATCCCTGCCCAAATTTATCTTCAAGTTTCAACTTCATTTTCCCAAAACCTTCAAATCAACCCTCCACCTTGAATTTTGTTTCGAACTCAAACTCATAAATCCAACCCTGAATTTCTTCACCTGAAAAAGAAAACAATACACCATTTTCATTTCAGTAAGCTCTCAATAAGTCCACAACATTGCAATACTATCCATTCGGGGCTCAAATTCGAAATCGAAGAAGGGAGAGAAGAGAGCCACCGCGATTCAAAGAAGAAGAAGTTTGGAATTGAAAGAGGAAATCGCGGCGGATTAATGAGAAGAAGAAGCTATTCGACTTGTTGTGTTTGATTTTTGCGAAAGGTGAGGTGAATCCCTCCATGTTTTTCGTCGTGCAAAGAAGAAGAAGAAGATGTTCTTCTGCTTTTTTTTCATTTTTTCATTTTATATTACTTGTTTTATTTGATAACTTTTTGTTTAAAAAAAGAAGAGAGAGGTTATGTTGGGCCTTAAGGCCGTTTCTGAATTTTGTTGTTCACACCACCACCAGGCCTATGCGACACCTCCCCCTTCCATTTTTGTTAACTTCTTTTTTTTTTATATATATTATCTTTATTTTATTTCTTTGACATTGGTTTCCATTTTTCTTTTGATACAAAACTTAGGAAAAAATATGTAGAAAGAGGTTTTAGGAAAAACTTTAAATATACTTTAGAAACATTTTAGAAAGTGTTTTAGAAAAGAAATTTTAGAAAATGATTTAAAAATATTCTATTTCTTTTTTTTATGGATTTATTATTTTAGATCCATTTATCTTCATCTTTCTTTTATTTTTGGTCGATGACAATCTCCGATTCGAGATTGTTGATTTCCGATAAGTTTAACCTTCATTATTTCAAATCTATGGATGAATGATCATTTGGATCATTCTCCATACTTTGAGATCGTGATAGGTTGCTTTTCGAGAAATTCAATGATAATCTCGATTAAGATTAGACCGTTCTCTTTCTTTTAGTGTGACATGTTTTCGGAGAACGATCCATAATATCGTTTCTCTAACATGTATTAACACGAATATTTTCCACTTTAATTAGTGGTGGCCGGCCTCATTTGTAGGGTAATTACTCCGTAAATTACTCGGCGATTGCTTAACATAGACCTAAAGTTGTCCCGATTCGGAATGCGATCCACTTGGATCCGGTTGCCTCGACTTTATTTTTCTTTTCGTGGTTGTGCTTGATTAAGTTCATCATACCACCTTATATTGTAAATATTATAATAATGTGAATATACTAACATTTAATTTTAATCTCTCGCACCTTATCCTTTTATTTTAAATCTCTCGTTCTCTACCTCTTTTATTATGCTTCTATATTCATTCATCATATTGCTTATTGTATATATTATTGTTGCTTGTTATTTTTTCTTTGTCCATTTGGACACAAAAACACTAATAACGGATTAAACATCTAGAAAATGGGTGACTATTATTGCGGACTATGGTTACTATCCCTTGCTTCGGAGATTCGGACCTAGATTCTAGGATCATCCCTTTGCTCATTTGTTATGGATTAAAGACTTTGGCTCCGGTTGAGTTACTCGTTTATGAAGATGGAAATCCAATTGTCTCAAAGATGCTTGCCATATGGTTTGATTGTTTCTTCCTTTAGCTTTTATTTTCAAGTTTTAGGATAGTCCCTTCATCTCTTCCTATCTTCTTCAATTTTCAAATCTCCTTCCTATTTTCAAAACTTTCTTTGTTTTCAAACTTCAAACATTTTCTCAATTAAACCTTGACTTCGGTCATGTGTTTTTACTTTTTCATTTCATTTCAATAAATAAATGCTAAACCACATAAGCATATCGAAACTTTCTTTCTCAAAGACTTTAAAACTTTCCAACTCATTCAATTGTTTTGGTGCCCTCGTGCACGTTTCTCTTAAATCTTTTTTATGTTTAGATATGATTCATCCTTTCTAGCGGAATTATTCGCTAAAGGATGATGACTTATCTTTACATTTTAAAATTAATTCAACTCATTTTCCTTTTCACAATTTGTACCACGAACTACGGGGTTTTGATCTCGCATTGCACTTTGTGGGTACGTAGGCATGAGACGTTCGTCTCTTCAAACACCAAAATCTTAAAAAACATTCTTCTTCTCATCTCTTCAATATTTTTTTTTTCAAGCAAACCATTTCAAACCAAAAATGCAGTAAACATTTCAAAGGGTTCCCGTAGAGTACTACGGACAAGTCGGGTGCTTAAAACCTTCCCGATTTGTAACCAATCCCCGTACCCATTCTCTGTTTGATTCTTTTAGCTTTTTAGCTTTTAATATTATTTAAGGTTTTGTTCGTTCTTTTACCTTTTTCCTTTTGGAAATAAATAAAAGCGCGGTGGCGACTCTGTGTACCTTGAGTGAAGTTAATCAATAGATTACACTCATGATTTTACCGCTACAAAAAAGTGGCGACTCTGCTGGGGAGTCAACCTCTAAGTGGATTCGGCCTACTTTGATTTGTTTACTGCTTTAGTTTGATTTGCTTGTTACTTGGTTGTTCTGTTTTGGTGATCCTTTGTGAGATAGATCCTAACCCGGATCTGAGTTGGAACTTATGATAGGACGGCGATATTCGAAGCGATACGCGATGGAGTAGTCCAAAGCGATATCAATTTGATAATCTCCACTCGGTTAGGCTCTCTTGGACTATCAATGTCATGACGAGTAATCGTACGTGGCATTATTTTCCGACCTTGAGCTGATCATACTGAGGACCGTAGAACCCTTAACCAATCTAAGCCAATTTAGGAACGTAGTGCGGAAGCTATCTGAGTGTAAACTTAAGGTGGTTGTCACGTGATACTACACTCGGACGAGGTCTATTTTAAGAATGTTATCAGTTAGGGAGTAATCCAACGTACCGATAATATTCTAAAGATGTCTGTTAACTCCGGGAACCTCTGTTAGCACCCTTCTGGTTTTTTGCAGGTACAATGAAGACAAACCTTAGTACATGCCTGTTTGGGTTGGTGTTCTGTTACCATGACTCCATGCTCGTGATTCGAACCTTTGAACCTGTGTGCTTTGCGTGATCTTGTTTGTGTTTGTTGCATCTACATATTCATCATGATCATCTTCACAACCATTTTTCAAGGAAGACAATTCCGATTATTGCAAATATTAGAAAAAAGTAAATATTCCTTTTTGTCAAGATTTTTCATGACCATATTCTCGATGTTGACCATGTTTGCAATAATCGAGTTGTTTTTATGAAAATGGAAGTGAACATTGCATATCATTGCATCCTCGCATATTCTTGTGTTCTTCCGAGTTGTGTGGGAACTTATCCCAGTTGTTTCTTTCCTCAGTTGTCTGTTGATCCGTCAAGCTGACTCCTCACCACAAATACGGTACTAGAGTTGTTATCAGACGAAGAGCTATTAGATTGAGAATGGAACGCCAAGAACAGCATAACATGGAAGTTCGAATGGAAATTGATGAGTTGAAGGTCGGTATGACCAAGCTCACTGAAATGATGCAAGTTCTGATTGCTAGAGGTGAACCACCTCAAAGAACTGTTATCTCTGAAGTTTTTACTGCTGTTGTCGATCCTCCTGTTGTTCAGCAACCGGCTTCTACTTGGCCAGAATATGGGTTACCTCCGAATTATGTGCCAGTTTCTGCTACTGCTCAGATTGGTGGTCCATCTGTTGTGCCAGGTTTTTTAGCTCCAACTTTTGCTGAACCTCAACCTGTTGTGCACGCTACTGCTCAGACTACTTATCAGAATTCTCCTTTCTTGTACCAAGCTGCTGGTCAACTAGCTGAAAGTCAGGGTGAACCTGGATATATGGATGAAGTTAGAGAGCAATGTTTGACTCTTGAGAAGAGGGTAAGAGGTCTAGAAGGAAAAGATGTCTTCGGTTCTGCTGCGATAGACATGTGTTTGGTTTCCGACTTGGTTCTGCCTGATAAGTTCAAAGTCCCTGTATTTGAGAAATACAATGGTCATACTTGTCCAAAGATTCATCTGCTGATGTATTGTCGCAAAATGGCTGCGCATGCTAAAGATGACAAGCTGCTTATTCACTGTTTTCAAGATAGTTTGAGTGGTGCTTCCATGAAATGGTATGTGGGACTTGAGAAGAGTCACATCCGAAGTTGGAAAGATTTATCTGATGCTTTTGTAAGACAGTATAAGTACAATCTGAACATGGCGCCTGACCGTCTTCAACTTCAAAATATGTCACAGAAAGAGAAAGAATCGTTCAAAGAGTACGCTTAGCGTTGGAGAGAGCTAGCTGCTCAAGTGGAACCACCTTTGCCTGAAAAGGAATTAACAGGTTTGTTCATGGACACTCTTCAACCGTTCTTTTGGGAGAAAATGGTAGGAAGTGTTTCATCTGGTTTTTCTGACCTAGTCACTATTGGAGAAAGACTAGAGGAAGGTATTAAGAAAGGTAAGATTACCAATTCTGAAGCTCCTAATGCTGCAAGAAAGTCTTTTGGGAATCCTCACAAGAGAAGAGATGGTGATGCTTATGCTGTTTCAACTGAGAGGAGGCCTTATCACCCGCAACAACGATATGTTCAACCATACGTAGCTGTAGTTGCTCCTGTTGTTAAAACTCAACTTGCTCAAACTCAAGTTCAAGGTCAAGCTCGACCAGCTCAAGCTCAAGTTCAGATTCGAGCTCAAGCTCAGGTTCCTCCTAATCTGGCTGCTGGACAAAATCAGTATCGCAATAGGCCAAACTTTGATCCTATTCCGATGTCTTACACTGAATTGTTTCCTTCCTTGATTGAGAAAGGTTTAATTACTACTAGGCCTCCGCCTCCTGTTCCAAATCCTCTTCCCGTTGGTTATAGATCGGATCTTCGTTGTGAGTTTCATCAAGGTGGAACTGGTCATGACTTAGAGCATTGCTTTGCACTGAAGGCTAAGGTGCAAGAACTTATCAGGAACAACATCCTTTACTTTAATGACCTTAATCCCAATGTTATCAACAATCCTTTGCCGAAGCTTGGGAAGTGAATCTTCTAGAAGACTTCAATTGTCAAATTTTCTTCAAGGCCAAAATATCAGACGGGACAACTCATCCTTGTTGTTGATTGATTACTAGGCCATTGTTTCTTTATGTTTGCAATTTTTTTCTTCAATCATTTTAAGTTGTTTGCTTTTAAGCTTGTTTGTACTTTCATGTTGATTTTATTGAAATGAGCATTGCTTTGTTCTGATTCAATTTCATTTACTATTTGCATCTTTATGCTTTACATTTCAAGTTCATTTATCTTTTCTCAAAGCTTTTACAATGATTGGAGGGATGATGATGAAAACGAGATACCCATAACTGTTGTTGGTATGCTTTCAATTGAGACTTGGCTGATGATATACAGGCATTGTTTCAAATCCTAAACACTGGAGAAATAAGGAAGTTAATCCATTGTCAACCCCTTTGAGCCTTGAAGTTGGAGTTTCTTTCTATCCAAAAAAAAAAACCTCAATTTTAACCTGGGAATGGGTAGTTCTCAATTAATTCAAACGTGCATTCAAGTACAAGAGAATCATTCAAGACACCTTTCAATAAAGGTTGCAATCTCAAGTTTTCTTCACACACATCAAGAAGTGTTGAAGATGTTTCTCAATTCAAAAGCCAATGATGGTTCATCGTAATCATTAAGCCATGCAGTCATTATCTTTAAAAAAAAACGATATAAAAAAAATTTATTGAAAAAAAATCAAAGCCCGCTAAGCCAAAACCTATGAAGGACACTTAGGCAAAAACTGGGGCATCCCGCTGGCTGTAAGATTAAATGACACAGTTCAGGCAAAAGTTAGGGATAATAAAAAGAAATATTTGTCAAGAGGTCATCAAAATCCTCAGCAAAAATAAGTTGAGTGGACCAAAGTCCTCACTGGAAATAATGAAAAGGAAGAGGTGACTGCTATCTCAAAATCCTTTGGCTCATGAACCATCTTCATCTGTGCAATCCCAAATATCTTGGAACTTGAATGCATAGGTTGAATTAATTGAATGTAGGACTGGAGTTCATCACGAAGTTGGGTTGGGTACAAATAAACTTTGAGCCTATATCCTTTGTTTCATAAACCGTGAACCAGACCATGTTACAACCTTCAAAAGTCCTAATTGAATTCAGGTTTCTTTTGAAAAGCATACTAAAACAAGGTTGCGTAAACTGACTCCCAAGTTCTTTACCAATCATTTGTTTTCTTACTGTTGCTTTCCCTTTAATATTGTCTCAACCGCCGTGTTTTGGCATGTTTTCATTTACTTTATGATCACACTAAATTTCACCGTATTTCTGACTCTGATTTCGCATGCATTCTTAGCCTTTATTGCTATTTTGTTATGTTATTACTATGTTTTCCTTTGTTTTCAGGTATTTATCCATTTAAGAGTCACATGCGAAGAAACGAAGCAGTTAGGATGAAAAAATGAGAGAAATAGAGCAATTTGCACACAAGACGTTGCCCGACGATTTTGACCATAACTTTTGATCCGTAAATCAGAATGACGCCCCGTTCGAAGCACTGGAAAGCTAACGCAGAGAGCTACACCATGGGAAATGGAACTAACACTCATGGCGGGCGCCATGGGCCCATGGCGGGCGCCACATTCACAAAAATGGTTTCGGTCAAAAACGGTTAGAGAAAACCACCCACGATCCCCACTTTCTCCTCATGGCGGGCGCCATGAGCCTGTGGCGGGCGCCACAAGGCTAAAAATTTCCCTCCACTTTTTAGTGGAGGGGGGCATCCTTGTCTTTTCCCATTTAATGTTTGCCTATAAATAGGACTTCAGAATTTCGTTTTTAATCATCCAAACTTAGATTTCTCTAGGCATATATCAGTTTCAAAGCAGTTACCATTCCACATCGGGGTGTTTCTGCAATCGAGTGATCGAGTCTGTAATCTGCCTGTGTGATCGAGTTTTGGAGCACTCTGGAGGAAGTTAATCCTGCCGCCATTTTAATTCCAGTTCGTATTTTACTTTTCCGCATTGCTTTACTTTCATTTATTATCCGCACTCGCACTTTATTTTATTTATTTCCTGCACTCGCCTTACTTTCGTTTATTTTCCGCACTCGCACTAAATTCCTTTATTTTCCGCACTCGCACTAAATTACTTTATTTCTCGCACTACTTTTATTTACTTTCCGCACTCGCACTACTTTTATTTACTTTCCGCACTCGCACTAAATTACCTTTATGAAAAATTATAAAAAGAACTTTTACTTTATCATGTCTAACTAAATCTATAAAGGTTAGAATGTAAGGATCGTAATTAAACCAGTAATCCGTACAATTGTTCGTGGAAGCACTTAAGGGCTATTTTATCTTTCAATTTAAGTTTAATTGTTTTTAACTATTTCAAAAACAGCCAAAAGCGCTTTGTCTAGTTCATTAGGAGTTTTTAGATTAAAAAGAAAGGAGATTTTAAAACGACTTTTGAACGCGTTGAAGAAGTTTAGAGTCTGGTTCGTGAGAACCTCTTTTTGCTAAGAAATCCAGGTTAAGATACTTTTCAACTTAGTTAAGATACTATATTTCTTAAAAATAGGTTTACTACTCTAACGCAGTACGCACCTTTTTATCCGTGACAATAGGAGGGGTTGATTAGAGAGTACAACTCGGTTCTGAATACGCGAAAGCGACAGTTCCTGTTAAATTAGTTCTTTTCAAAGTAGAAAACATTGCCCGTAAGTAGTTCCATTAACAAGTACTGGATTATCCATTGATTACGTGAATTACATTCGAGCCTGTCTTTGTTTATTAAATTATTATTTTATTTACCATTGCACCCTTCTTAAAACCCCTATATTTAGTTGCCTTAGATACACACCATAACAACAGGTACGATAGATTGACACTTGGTCTCTGTGGATTCGACAATCTTTTATATTACTCTGACGTGTTCGTACACTTGCGAAAAACACGCATCAAGTTTTTGGCGCCGTTGCCGGGGACCAATTTTGTCAAATTTCGTACCCTGTAGTTATACCGTATAGACTAAGGCTTTTACAACAACAACAAAAAAATCACTATGTTTCACTCAAAAAAATTCTACAATCATCACTCCCAGTATTTCGGGGGATCACGAGAATCACATATGTCCAACCTCGAAATACAAATGGAGAATTTCTATGCATCACTAATTTATTCTCACCCAAATCACCACTCACAACATTTTGAGGAACCGCTAGAATCTGTTAATTCAAACCTCGAAAGGTTATTGGAGGATTTCATTGAAACAACAACTAATTCTAGGATAGAATCTATGATGAAGCGCTTTGTGGAAACACAAACCCTCAAGAATGAAGAGTTTAGAAGACAACATCTCGATACTTATGAAACCCTTAGGCAAATAAACACTAAGGTCGATTCCCTCGTGAATCACACTAAGGCATTGGGGACTCAAATCTTCCTACTTGCACAAACACCTATAGGACCACCTCCTGAGGAGAATGCATATGTTATAACAACTAGTAGTGAAGAACATATCGAAAATCCTAAGGAGATGGATAATGAGCATAACGAGAGTTGTGGTGAGAATAGAGTAGAGAAAAATCCACTGAAACCATCCGAAAGGAAGGTTGCCATAAAGGTAGAGGATGAAGCAACTATTGGTGTTACCCCTCCATATATCCCACCATTTCCTTTCCCGCAAAGTTTTGTGGAAGATAAGGTAGAATCCCAATCCAAAACATACGTGGAAGTATTGAAATATACCCGCACCAATGTACCCTTATTCGAGCTCCAACATAAAAAGAGAAAAATTGAGGACCATGAAACTAGGGGAATCATTAGTGCTAAGAGGGTAAGGCTAACCTTTGAGATAGTGAATGAAATAACTAAGCTCAAATTTGAAAAGTTAATACTTAGCATAGATCCAGAACCACCACCACAAGTTCAAAAGAATGAGCCAACCTACAGAAGGAAGAAAAGAAGAGGTGAAGGATATGTGAGATGGCTTGATAAATGGGCCTACATAACCGTTTTCAAAACCCCTATAGGAACAACCCCCTACCAACTAGTTTATGGGAAATCATGTCATTTACCTTTTGAGTTAGAGCATAAAGCCTATTGGGCCATCAAAACTTTGAATTTGGATTACTTAACTGCTGGTGAAAAACGTATCCTTGATATCCACAAATTAGAAGAGCTCGGACAATCTACCTACGAAAATGCCATCATATACAAAGAAAGAACCAAAGCTTGGCATGACAAAAAAATCATAAGAAAAGACTACAAAATAGGCGATCCTGTTCTCCTGTTCGATTCTAGGTTACGACTTTTTCCAGGGAAGCTTCGTTCGAGATGGACTGGCCCTTTCGAAGTATCTAAGATTCTAAGATCTGGTGATATTGAAATCAAGAACCAAACATGTAAATCGTTCATCGTTAATGGACTGAGGTTGAAGCCCTACGAAAGAGGTGACATCCCAACAACATACACGTGCCATACTTTGAGTGATCCACCATATCCTTCCAATGATGTATAAAAATCGGTCGTCGAGCTAATGACGTTAAACAAGCGCTGCATGGGAGGCAACCCATGGTTTTCTTATTTACGTACTTTTTATTTTTACTTTGTTTATTTTATTATTATGTCAGGACTAACGATTGAATGTTTTATGTGCTTTCAGGACTTGTTTGCTAACCTTGTGCAGAATGCAGAACCCTGATGACATGCACGTGGCCTATAGAGACGACGCACAGAGAAAGCGTTACTATGTCCATATGAGACGCCCTATGGCTCCTACCAGGTACCCTGACCATGACTGCATGGATGCCTTGGGGATAGAGCCAAGCGTCAGATTCTTATGCCATCAACTCCAGTGGGACCAGTTTGACGACAGGAACAACACTTACAGGAACTTGACTCTAGAGTTCCTCAGCTCGTTTCATTATGACCCTTGGGCTGGACCCGATGGACATGCTGTTTTCAGGTTATTCGGGATTGACTACTCCTTCTCTCACAAAGAGTTTGGTGATTTACTAGGTTTTCAGACTACTCCTGATGTTATTCCAGAGACACCGATGGGGTATTTTATGAGCAGAGAAGTGGAAAAGTTTTGGACTAAAATATCAGGTGGAGGGAGCCAAGATCCTTCTACCCAGTTTTCTCAGGTAATCCACAACCCTGCGTTAAGGTACTTCCAGATGATTCTGGCGCATTCTTTCCTAGGTTTGCCAGATACAGAGACTTTGCTGAGTGAAGAGGAGATTTTCCTACTGTTTTGTGCGACTCAGTCTCGCCCAGTTGCTTGTGGCAACTTTCTGTTGAAGGGCCTTGCTAGTGTTGCCAGATCATCTGTAGGCATCATACATGTTGGTGGGATTGTTACACAGATAGCTACTGCATTGGGTTTGTCTCGCAAATTATTGCACCTCAGGACCTTCTGCTGCTACACCACCCTGGATGTTGACTTTTGTCTTGACAGAGGACTGATGAGGAGGGCTTCTTTTGAGCCCAACACTTTTAGATTACTGATCGACGGAGAAGTGATACATTACTTTACATTACCAGACCCGCTGATGACCAGTGTCCATGATCCTGCTAATTGGAGTTATGCTCTAGAGGGTTATGGAGAGACTGTCGAAGAGCCGAAATCACCTCCCGCCGCTGAGTACACCCCTACACCTCTTTCTCCCCGAATCACTGTTATGTCTAACAATATGTCTCTGCAGCCGCCTGATCTACAAACTCAGATTTATGAGCTCCGTAAGGAGACTGCCCTGCTCAAGCAGGAAGTGGCGGACTTGGAATTACAGATTCAGGTTTCTGATCTCACTCATACCTCAGAGGTCGGTGCTCTATATCGAGAGATTGAAGAGCTTCAGAGGGAGATAGTTGAGATTCGTGGATCAAACCGGGAGGAGAAGCCTACCACATGATTCGTTCTACACTGACGATATTACCCTAGTATTTAATTTCTATTTTTCATGCTTTATTTTATTTTTCGCATCTCCAGACATATCTTACATTATTGCATCTATTACATTTTCTTTTTCATGTACTTTGATTTTACCATATATATTATTTCATGCACTAATCTCATTTTTTTCTTTTTCTTTCATTTTATTTTATTTTATACCCAATAAAAAAAAGAGGGACAAAATACTTTTACAGTCACATGCCGCACCATCTTCCTCTAACCCTGTTGCAGGTGCTGCTCTTGGATTCTATGTCACTGAGGAGATGTGGCGTGCTATGACAACTAAAGAGGAAAGGCGAGACGGCCTTCTCTCTACTATTTCACAACAACTGACGGACAACATGAGCTTCATGCAACAATCGCGTTTGGTTTCGGATCGTGCTTACAACAACGTTTGCCGTACCTTGCACGATTTCACATTAGAGCAGAACCGTCAGAGAGAAGTCAACCGCCGACACTACCAGCTTGTAGAGGCTACTCAGGGTTCCATCCTTGGTATCTTTCGAGAGGTCCGGAGTGCTCAGGCTGCCTTATCGGCACAACTCGACTGGAGGGACCAGCATCGTAGTAGATCCCGTTGTTCCAGACCATCACAGCAGGACGGCGAGGGCTCCAGTGCTCCTCCTCAGTAGTCTTTTTCAGGTTACCCCCTTATCTTACTTCGAAACATTGGGGACAATGTTCGATTTAAGTGTGGGAGGGGATTTTATTGCTTTCTGTCATTTCCCTTTTTAGTTAATTATTTCCTTTCAGTTATTTCCCTTTTCAGTAAGTTATTTAGTTTAATTTTCTTAGATAATGCATGAGTCTGACGAGTCACCAGTATAGTGTATTTTTAGTACATCTTCATTTTTTTCCCATTTCCTTAGCCTTACCAGAAAAATTTTAAAAAGAAAACAATGTTGTTCCACATGTTTTTTGGGCTTTGAGACAGGTTTAGATTAGGATGTGGTGACTTAGGTCAACTTTTTGAAACATCAGCACCATTTTAGCACCATAGACCTCTTGAATATAGGAATCACTCCTAAATCCCACCACCATGGCCTTTATTATCATTCAAAAAATTGTCCTAAGTAGTTTATTTTAGCAGTCAGCTCCGGCCTAAGCATGCTCTACGTAGGGGGCCGATGAACATAAGTGAATGATCCAGTGCTTATAAAAAATAAATAAAAAATAAAAAAAGAAAAAAAGAAAAAAAAAGGCAAACTCTGGGATAGGTGACCCTCACAAAGTCATTTAAACCGAAAAAAAAAAGAGAAGAAAAAAAAATTTTTTTGCCACAAAAAGAAAAAATTGCAAGTCACCTATTGTTAGTTGGTTCAGAGGTATCTGACACTGAACTTGGTAGGGCGGATTACGATCCGATCCCCCGCAACTACAATTAGGTCAAACAAATCAGGTTTACACATGCTTATGTGCCAGAAACCTTATGTTATGGATCAGAATCACTAACTGGTCACTCTACTATGAAGCATGTACGGATAACGGGCTTAATGTGATTGCGCCTGAATGAAAAGGACCCAAAAAGATGAGAAGATAGGCCTAAGTATTGTGGGATGACATGGAGTGGTTAATATAGGATTGAAGTTTGTGTTTGTGTTACTATGGTACCCTTGGTTCACTTAGTTAGTACCTGTCACTGCATCCTGACCTGAACCTATAAGCCCTTTAGCCCGAAGACACGTGTTGACACCATTTTTTATTGAGCTTTAATGTTTGCTTGAGGACAAGCAAAGGTCTAAGTGTGGGAGAATTTGATCACACTAAATTTCACCGTATTTTTGACTCCGATTTCGCATGCATTCTTAGCCTTTATTGCTATTTTGTTATGTTATTACTATGTTTTCCTTTGTTTTCAGGTATTTATCCATTTAAGAGTCACATGCGAAGAAACGAAGCAGTTAGGATGAAAAAATGAGAGAAATAGAGCAATTTGCACACAAGACGTTGCCCGACGATTTTGACCATAACTTTTGATCCGTAAATCAGAATGACGCCCCGTTCGAAGCACTGGAAAGCTAACGCAGAGAGCTACACCATGGGAAATGGAACTAACACTCATGGCGGGCGCCATGGGCCCATGGCGGGCGCCACATTCACAAAAATGGTTTCGGTCAAAAACGGTTAGAGAAAACCACCCACGATCCCCACTTTCTCCTCATGGCGGGCGCCATGAGCCTGTGGCGGGCGCCACAAGGCTAAAAATTTCCCTCCACTTTTTAGTGGAGGGGGGCATCCTTGTCTTTTCCCATTTAATGTTTGCATATAAATAGGACTTCAGAATTTCGTTTTTAATCATCCAAACTTAGATTTCTCTAGGCATATATCAGTTTCAAAGCAGTTACCATTCCACATCGGGGTGTTTCTGCAATCGAGTGATCGAGTCTGTAATCTGCCTGTGTGATCGAGTTTTGGAGCACTCTGGAGGAAGTTAATCCTGCCGCCATTTTAATTCCAGTTCGTATTTTACTTTTCCGCATTGCTTTACTTTCATTTATTATCCGCACTCGCACTTTATTTTATTTATTTCCTGCACTCGCCTTACTTTCGTTTATTTTCCGCACTCGCACTAAATTCCTTTATTTTCCGCACTCGCACTAAATTACTTTATTTCTCACACTCGCACTACTTTTATTTACTTTCCGCACTCGCACTACTTTTATTTACTTTCCGCACTCGCACTAAATTACCTTTATGAAAAATTATAAAAAGAACTTTTACTTTATCATGTCTAACTAAATCTATAAAGGTTAGAATGTAAGGATCGTAATTAAACCAGTAATCCGTACAATTGTTCGTGGAAGCACTTAAGGGCTATTTTATCTTTCAATTTAAGTTTAATTGTTTTTAACTATTTCAAAAACAGCCAAAAGCGCTTTGTCTAGTTCATTAGGAGTTTTTAGATTAAAAAGAAAGGAGATTTTAAAACGACTTTTGAACGCGTTAAAGAAGTTTAGAGTCTGGTTCGTGAGAACCTCTTTTTGCTAAGAAATCCAGGTTAAGATACTTTTCAACTTAGTTAAGATACTATATTTCTTAAAAATAAGTTTACTACTCTAACGCAGTACGCACCTTTTTATCCGTGACAATAGGAGGGGTTGATTAGAGAGTACAACTCGGTTCTGAATACGCGAAAGCGACAGTTCCTGTTAAATTAGTTCTTTTCAAAGTAGAAAACATTGCCCGTAAGTAGTTCCATTAACAAGTACTGGATTATCCATTGATTACGTGAATTACATTCGAGCCTGTCTTTGTTTATTAAATTATTATTTTATTTACCATTGCACCCTTCTTAAAACCCCTATATTTAGTTGCCTTAGATACACACCATAACAACAGGTACGATAGATTGACACTTGGTCTCTATGGATTCGACAATCTTTTATATTACTCTGACGTGTTCGTACACTTGCGAAAAACACGCATCACTTTACATCAATAAATTTTATTCCATAAAGGATTCTTGATTTCAAACTTTGCATTGAACTTTGCATTAATATTACCAGGTTTGTACAAATATTTCTTATTTGCAAATAAACTTTCTTCATCAAGGAATTTTCAAACAGTTAAGAAACTTGGTCGGTGATCCTACCAAAGGGGCAAGTTCTTCTCAGGTCCTATGGTTCAAGATGTTGTTGATTTGTGCAAGTTGTTCTCAGATTTGGTTAGTCAGAAGATTTCTTTGCAAGTTACAGGTTGGATTATTTTCTCAAGGGCTGAAGCAATGATTAGTTTATTCTCTCAACTTTCATTTTAAGAACTGAAGCCATGATCAGTTTATTCTTCTGAAGCCATGATCAGTTTATTCTTCTGAAGCCATGAACAGTTTATCTTCTCAGCAGTTATTTCAAAGATTTGATGATTTTCTCCAGCAGTAATCAGGAACTGAATCAATTATCAGTTTACCTTCATCAATCATTGAACTTGGGGCAATTTTTCTTCAAGATTCCCCAAGCAGCTTTGCATGACTTCTCTCAAAAGATTTTCAAATTGATACAGTTGGTGTGACAGAGATTTGTGCAGCAGTAGCATTTCTAATTTCCGAGCAGAATAACAGTGATTTCTGTGTTGAGGAATCAGTCTTTCATATTTCCACTCCTCTAAGAGTCTAAACTGGTTGTCATCATTTTTCTCATATTATGTCCTTGGGTGTGTTATTCCCCATTTTTGAAAAGTTTGCATATTTGAGTGTTTTAGTCCTCATTATGCGTTCTCTCGGGTGTGTTATTCCCCAGTTTTCTTTACATTTGCATATTTGAGTGCTTTAGTCCTCACTATGCATATTCTTGGGTGGTTTGGTCCCCATTTTCATAAATGTCTGCATACTGAGTGTTTTAGTCCTCATATGCCTTTCTCGAAGTCTTGTTGTTTCCAACTTCTTACTTTTTGGTCAAAGTCCAACTTACTTGGCATTTGTCTGTCTCTCCAAAACTTTTTCTTCACCTACTTGCCGCGTCTTCTCAGATATTACACCCTTTTATCCGATTGCCATTCTCGGATGTCCATAGTGAAGTCATCATTGGTTTGATGTACTGTCCCGGACCTTTTCTTTTCCATCTCATTCAGTTCTGTTCCTGAATGTTGAAATTCATATTTTATCTGATTGCTATTCTAAGATGTCGTGATTACCCTTTCATCCGATGCCATTCTCGGATATCCTTATTAAAGTCAGTAATGTCATCCTTGGATGCTTCTGGTGTACTGTTTCGGGATTTTTCTTACTTCATTCAGTGCCATTCCTGGAGGTTGTAATTATTTCTGTCCAGATTGCCATTCTTGGACATTTCCACCTCGGCTGAGCTATGTGTTGGTCTCTAGCATGTTGTTTTCCCCAGTGGAGTTTTATGATCCTTATCCCCAGCGTTTATTTCTTTTTCACGTGTCGTCTTGTCCTTCACGGACTTCTTTGCATTTCATTTGGTTCCAGATACATTTCATATCATCTCATAATTTTTCTCATATTATTTCATATTACTGTCACATATTTTCTCTGCATTTCATATCATTTCATATTTTCTCATAATATTCATATGCTTTCATAAACAGTTTCATTTGCTTCATATCATTTCCATATCATCTTCATATCATTTCACATCGTTCATCTCATTCCGGTTTTTGGCATCTTAGGATCAAAAATTGGGTTTTTTCGATATTTAAGTATCTTCCATCTTGTCGAAACGAAGATCTCGATCTTCATTGTCTCTGGATTGAAGAAACTTAAATAGGGGCATCTGTCAGACCCTAATTTTTGACCTAAGATTTTTCGCATCTCATCTGCATTTGCATACAAACAAGATCACGCACTGGTTGTTTATCCTTTTCAGATGCAGGTCTATGTATTGCAGAGGATCACCATGTTTAATTTCTGTTATTTGTTTATATTCACTGACTTCTAACCCAAAATACAAAAAAATATGTTGCAGTTGCTTCTTCTTCTTCTGTGTTGCAGGATTTAAAAGGCAGGGCAGTGTTTTCAATTCAGAGGCATTTGTTCAGTCACGATTCGATTCAGATGGACGTTTGACCTAATCTTGGTCAAACTATCAAAAGATTGTTCAATTGCAAGATGTGTGTGCCAGTGGTCTGTTTCTCAGATTGTGCGTATTCAAAGGTTCAAGGTTGTGTTATGTGCTGTGATCATCAGTTATCAGGCAGTGTTTTGTGCAAAGTTGGGTCCAAATCTTCAATGATCGTCAGTTCATCAGTAGTCTGTTTGTGGATTTTATTTTCCTCAAATAATCAGGACAATGTTCAGACAGATTTCAAATGATTGTGGTATAAATGGCAAGTTGTGCAGTGGTTCATTAGAGGCTGTTTCTCATCAGTGGCTTGTGAAGGAAAATCGGGAGTTGGTCGTGGGCTTAAAATAAAAAATCATCATCTTATATCCATTTCCATCCCTTTTTTTATCCGATACATAAACCATCATTATTATCCACGTCCAAATTTTAACCGATTATACATTCAACTTTCGACTTTCCAAATCATACTTTTTTTTTCCATTATGTCTATTATATCCAAATGTCTCATATATTGTCCATTGCCAATTTTCTTTTTTATCCAATATTCATCAATTTTTACTACAATTCAAATTCCAATTTTTCAATTATCCATTACCATTCTTTTTTAACCAATTTCTATTTCTCTATATCCATTTTACTTTCATTCCCATTTTTTTTATATTATCTTTTTTTTTATACCAAATATCCATTTTTTTATTCCAAATACCTTTTTATCAAATCCAATTTTTTTTTAGCCATTTTCATTTTCTTGAGAACAAATTAAATTGAAAAATTTAGAGGCCCATTATTAAAATGAAAAAAGAACATAACACATGTTTCCTAAACCTGCCCAAGTAGCTTTCTAGCCTTCACAACATTACTTCAGGCAATTTGCAGTCGTACGAACACTCTCCAACAAGCCTTTTCCTGCACAAGCTGGCCCACCTCAAAGCAACATCAGCTCAACACAATTTCATCAAGCCCCACGCGCTAGCCTCAAGTCATTTTCCTTCATCACACGCCAACCTTCGCAAGCTGCAACACACATCAATTCAACTTGCAGCCAAACTCCCTGCGCCAGCCATAGTCTTCACGCTGCTAGCTAACAATAAAAACAATTCAAGCCAAGCCGTACGCAAGTAACACTTTAATTCAGTTACTTGTGCCGCACAACAACAGCTTCAGCACGAAGCACCACCAGCAACAAACACTTCCTACACCAGCCGCATCCTGCATCATCACTTCAAGCCATTCTCCAAGCCACAACCCGCAGCACTCCAAACCGTAAAACCGCGCGTAACATCAAACAACTTCATCAGCCAACCATCAATGATTTCCACGAGCTGAACACACCATCACGCGAGCTACAAAATGCAACACCTGAAACGCACGCGGGACGCACATACAAAGTAAAATACAACACACAATAAAAACACCAAGTTTGATCAAAACGCATCTGGAAATAATTAAAGGAATTTGAAAACTCAACCACAAGCACGCATCCGTCATGAGCTGAAACACAACATAACCTTCACGAAACGACATCACTGAATTCCTCAAATCCCTCTATAAAATCAAACCTCTCCCTTTCAATTTCTTCAAGCTTGGAGAGCCTCAATAAATCCCTGCCCAAATTTATCTTCAAATTTCAACTTCATTTTCCCAAAACCTTCAAATCAACCCTCCACCTTGAATTTTGTTTCGAACTCAAACTCATAAATCCAACCCTGAATTTCTTCACCTGAAAAAGAAAACAATACACCATTTTCATTTCAGTAAGCTCTCAATAAGTCCACAACATTGCAATACTATCCATTCGGGGCTCAAATTCGAAATCGAAGAAGGCAGAGAAGAGAGCCACCTTGATTCAAAGAAGAAGAAGTTTGGAATTGAAAGAGGAAATCGCGGCGGATTAACGAGAAGAAGAAGCTATTCGGCTTGTTGTGTTTGATTTTTGCGAAAGGTGAGGTGAAACCCTCCCTGTTTTTCGCCGTGCAAAGAAGAAGAAGAAGATGTTCTTCTGCTTTTTTTCATTTTTTCACTTTATATTACTTGTTTTATTTGATAACTTTTTATTTAAAAAAAAAAAAAGAGGTTATGTTGGGCCTTAAGGCCGTTTCTGAATTTTGTTGTTCACACCACCACCAGGCCTATGCGACACCTCCCCTTTCCATTTTTGTTAACTTCTTTTTTTTTTTATATATATTATCTTTATTTTATTTCTTTGACATTGGTTTCCATTTTTCTTTTGATACAAAACTTAGGAAAAAATATGTAGAAAGAGGTTTTAGGAAAAGCTTTAAATATACTTTAGAAACATTTTAGAAAGTGTTTTAGAAAAGAAATTTTAGAAAATGATTTAAAAATATTCTATTTCTTTTTATTATGGATTTATTCTTTTAGATCCATTTATCTTCATCTTTCTTTTATTTTTGGTCGATGACAATCTCCGATTCGAGATTGTTGATTTTCGATAAGTTTAACCTTCATTATTTCAAATCTATGGATGAATGATCATTTGGATCATTCTCCATACTTTGAGATCGTGATAGGTTGCTTTTTGATAAATTCAACGATAATCTCGATTAAGATTAGACCGTTCTCTTTCTTTTAGTGTGGCATGTTTTCGGAGAACAATCCATAATATCGTTTCTCTAACATGTATTAACACGAATATTTTCCACTTTAATTAGTGGTGGCCGGCCTCATTTGTAGGGTAATTACTCCGTAAATTACTCGGCGATTGCTTAACATAGACCTAAAGTTGTCCCGATTCGGAATACGATCCACTTGGATCCGGTTGCCTCGACTTTATTTTTCTTTTCGTGGTTGTGCTTGATTAAGTTCATCATACCACCTTATATTGTAAATATTATAATAATGTGAATATACTAACATTTAATTTTAATCTCTCGCACCTTATCCTTTTATTTTAAATCTCTCGTTCTCTACCTCTTTTATTATGCTTCTATATTCATTCATCATATTGCTTATTGTATATATTATTGTTGCTTGTTATTTTTTCTTTGTCCATTTGGACACAAAAACACTAATAACGGATTAAACATCTAAAAAATGGGTGACTATTATTGCGGACTATGGTTACTATCCCTTGCTTCGGAGATTCGGACCTAGATTCTAGGATCATCCCTTTGCTCATTTGTTATGGATTAAAGACTTTGGCTCCGGTTGAGTTACTCGTTTATGAAGATGGAAATCCAATTGTCTCAAAGATGCTTGCCATATGGTTTGATCGTTTCTTCCTTTAGCTTTTATTTTCAAGTTTTAGGATAGTCCCTTCATCTCTTCCTATCTTCTTCAATTTTCAAATCTCCTTCCTATTTTCAAAACTTTCTTTGTTTTCAAACTTCAAACATTTTCTCAATTAAACCTTGACTTCGGTCATGCGTTTTTACATTTTCATTTCATTTCTTTAAATAAATGCTAAACCACATAAGCATATCGAAACTTTCTTTCTCAAAGACTTTAAAACTTTCCAACTCATTCAATTGTTTTGGTGCCCTCGTGCACGTTTCTCTTAAATCTTTTTTATGTTTAGATATGATTCATCCTTTCTAGCGGAATTATTCGCTAAAGGATGACGACTTATCTTTACATTTTAAAATCAATTCAACTCATTTGCCTTTTCACAATTTGTACCACGAACTACGGGGTTTTAATCTCGCATTGCACTTTGTGGGTACGTAGGCATGAGACGTTCGTCTCTTCAAACACCAAAATCTTAAAAAACATTATTCTTCTCATCTCTTCAATCTTTTTTTTTTCAAGCAAACCATTTCAAACCAAAAATGCAGTAAACATTTCAAAGGGTTCCCGTAGAGTACTACGGACAAGTCGGGTGCTTAAAACCTTCCCGATTTGTAACCAATCCCCGTACCCATTCTCTGTTTGATTCTTTTAGCTTTTTAGCTTTTAAGATTCTTTAAGGTTTTGTTCGTTCTTTTACCTTTTTCCTTTTGGAAATAAATAAAAGCGCGGTGGCGACTCTGTATACCTTGAGTGAAGTTAATCAATAGATTACACTCATGATTTTACCGCTACAGACCTATAATGTCTGAGCTCATACTTTCCAAATGAAGCATTTTTGGGCTTGACTTGTGAGACACAAAGTTGTAGAGAATTCAATTTCCTTCAAAATTATCTTTGGATGGAAAATTTACTATGAAGCATGTGAAAGTTATGGCTGGTCAAAGTTCAGTTGACTTTTCCTATGAAAACCCTAATTTAGAAACTCCTGATTCTTGATGATCTGAAACTTCCTTGATGAATCATGATCAACCCATAATCAAATGATGAATTTTATTTCATATACTTGATGTGGGCAAAATATCATGAAGTTTGACTTTGGTTTGACCACAGTTGACCTCAGTTTGACTTTTTGACTGCTTTGACTGATTTTAACCTATCTGATCATCTGACTGAGCAAATCTTTTGGGAAAGTCTTGAAACTTGACATGGGGATTCTTGAACATATATAGGATGCTAAGAAGCTCACTTGAAGTCTTGGAAGTCCATTTAGCCTGATGAAAGTCAAAACCCTAGTTTAGGATGCATTGCTTAGGAGGATGCATTGTCTGAGGGAATTGTCAAATTTTCTGACTAATTGTGAACTTTGTGAACCTTGTGAACCTCATGAGATGTCTTGTGAACCTTGTGGACTTTGTGAAACTCTTAGTACACAATGTCTTGTCTTGTGGAGGGCAAATTTTGGGGTGCAACAGCTTCCCCTGTTCAATTTTCTGAAACCTGAGAGGTTAGATTGGTATATGTGCCCTTCGTGACCTGGAAGGTTGAAGGGGATTGATAACAAAAGCCCAAAATTTTGCACTCGCCGGTGCGTAAAATAACACTGATGATTAATTGTATATGCTTAAGTGGGCTTGAAGATGCCACTTGTAAGAACTGGAGATGGGCTTATAGATGCCATCCATAATATCAGGAGGTGATAATATCTTGATGTTGATACTGGATATCAGTACTAGGTCTTCGTATAGGCCGTCTCTGAATCGTTTATGCAACATGATTTGAATAGTTGAATAGACCAGTAGAAATAAATCTTCGTGACGATTATCTCTTCTGGAAATATCTTGGATTAAGGAATGGGTCTTTGTACAGACCGTTTGCCTACTCTCCAAGGGCAAAAGAATATCAGGATTAATTCTTCTGAAAAATATCTTGAACTAGGGAATGGATCTTTGTATAGACCGTTTGCCTACTATTCAAGAGCAAATAGATTAAATCTTCTGAAAATATCTTGAACTAGGGAATGGATCTTTGTACAGACCGTTTGCCTACTATTCAAGACCAGATAGATGAAATCTTCTGGAAGTATCCTGGACTAGGGAATGGATCTTTGTACAGACCGTTTGCCTACTCTCCGAGGACAAAAGAGTGTCAGGATTAAATCTCCTGAATATATCCTAGATTAGGGAATGGATCTTTGTACAGACCGTTTGCCTACTCTCCGAGGACAAAAGAGTGTCAGGATTAAATCTCCTGAAAATATCCTGGATTAGGGAATGGATCTTTGTACAGACCGTTTGCCTACTCTCCGAGGACAAAAGAGTGTCAGGATTAAATCTCCTGAAAATATCCTGGATTAGGGAATGGATCTTTGTACAGACCGTTTGCCTACTCTCCGAGGACATCTTGAGTAATGTATAGATCATTTCTGACCTGTTGTGAATTGTTGATATTGTTTTACCTGTATACAACTATCCTGCAAGTAGAAGGTTAGTCTATACAATATGTATGCATGCATGGCATGGTGCATCTATGTAAATGTATTATGCATTTATGGATATGTTATGGTATGATGTATGTATGAATCATGCAGCCTGAAGCGTCTGGATATCTTTGTATAACAATTGTTGGCTAGGGAAAATAAATCCTGATTCATTGCTGAAGAATATGAGGAACTTGTTCCCGTCTTGTTTTATAACCTCCCGTCTTTGTTCGTCGTACTTCTATTGAAGGAATAAGTTCCTGAGTATCCTGACTGAGGATAAAAGAGATGGACATAAATTCAAGGGGAGATATAACTTGAAGTATCTATAAAGATAGATTTTCTCCACTGGGGATTTGTAGTTATCTTGTGGGGATGAACCGGCGAAGCTTCGTTGAATTCCTACCTTCGTTCGTCCTTAGTAAATATTATTACTGCATTTCATGCATTTCTGGTAAACAGCAATCATATTCAAAAGCATACATACATTCAAACACAACCAATGGACGTTTTAGCTTAGGTAAAAGGGGAAAAGTAACCATGAATAAAGAGGGAAAAGTAAAGTTGAACTCGAAAACAGAATCGTTTCAACTTTGAAAGTGTATAACCAATTGGATTTAGAGCTCCTGAGATTCTTAACTTTCCTGAATACCTTCCTAGAAATCCTCATAGCTGGATCTGAAGACATGATACTGACACCATATGATACTATTGGCATAGACAATTAATTTCCACAATGGCTTATGCTGAGAATCCAATATCAAGGTAATACAATGAAAGGAACGTGTCTTCAAATTGTGATGGACCATATACGCTTCGGGTATTAGATTTGAAAAGAGAGCATTGCCCCTTGGTTGAGGATGAATTGTCCCATAGTGGAAGTATCTGAATGTAGTTACCTCAAGAGAAATAAGCAGAATGCCCCACAATAATATGCCCTTGACATTATGAACTTTGGAATGTTACCCTTGGTAATTCAAATATATGAGGAGAGCTGCCCCTGGCTATTAAGCACTGTTGAATCTGGACCTGATTTCCCCGAATGAATTGAACAGTAACTTGGTATGCCCCCTTGATTAGGAAACAGTGACTATGCCCCTGGCATTATGAACTTTGTAATGTTACCCTTGGTACTTCAGATAGATGAGGAGATCTGCCTCTGGCTACTTAAACATAGTTGAATCCTGTCCTGATTGCCCCAAATGAGTTAGGTAGTATCATGGCATGCCCCCTTGATTGGGAGATAATGACTATGCCCCTGGCATTATGAACTCTGTAATGTTACCCTTGGTACTTCAGATAGATGAGGAGATCTGCCTCTGGCTACTTAAACATAGTTGAATCCTGTCCTGATTGCCCCAAATGAGTTAGGCAGTATCATGGCCTGCCCCCTTGATTGGGAGATAATGACTATGCCCCTTTGTATACATGGACTTTGATCCAGGAAGCAACTTTGTTTATCGGAAGGACTTTGGTTTATTGAGCATTCATCCTGTAAGTTTCTCTGTTTATCAAACACTCAGGTATATGCAAACAAATATATTCAAAAATGCAATGCTTATGTTTGTCTTGAAGTTTTGAAAAAAAGTTATTTTAGAAAAACAATTTTTATGAAAACTGTGATATTAACTCAAGTTTTATAATAAGCCCTAAAGGAGTCAGGATACCTTTTTGTAGCAGTACGCTTTTGAACTAACCATGCTTCAGTTAGGAAGTTTAAAGGGTTGTAATGTGGTCTGGTTCACGGTTTAAGAAACAAAGAATAAAGGCTCAAATTTTATTTGTACCCAACCGAATCTCCATGATGTTCTTCAGTCCTATGTTCGGTTAACTTATGCATTGAGGTTCCAAAGTAGTTTGGAATTGTAACACTGACAATTGTGATGATTAAGGAATCAAAAAATTTATTTGAAAATTCAGTCATCTTTCTTTATTTAGGATCTATAGTGACCTCCTTTTTTCTTTTGACTTTGTTATCCCTTCTTTTTGCCTGAACTGTTTATTTCAAAATTACAGTCAGCGGAATTTCTCAATTTTTTTTACTAAGTCTCCTTCATAGGTTTTGACTTAGTGGGTTTTTCTTTTGCTGGATATTGACTGTCAGGTTTAATGATTACAGAGAACCATCATTAGTTGTGTACAACACAGATAATTGGCATATTTGAGTTAACCGAGTAACTACCCTGCCCCGGGTTATGAATAAGGGTTTTAATTTGTGCGAGCATAAAAACTCCTACTTCATAGGCTCAAAAGGGTTGACTAGGGATTAACTTCCTTATATCTCCACTGTTTAGGAATTGAAACAATGCCTGTACATCGTCAGCATAGTCTGTTCAAAAGCATACTGCCTAATATTATGGTATTGTTTTCGTCATCCTCCCTCTACAAGCTTATAGCTTTATCAGGAGTTAAATATCACAAAATAGAAATATGAAGCATAATTCAAAATATAGTGAAACGAATGGATTAATTCAAGACAAACATATGCAATGCATTAATGAAAACAAAAGTTTAACATAATAGTAAATGTTTAAACAAATAAAAGAAATTACAAATGAAAATTCAAATGTTGTCCCATCCAGTTGGCTGAATGTCTTCGATTGCAATCTGTGAACTTTCAGGAGCAGTATATTTCACCATGAAATCAAATTTGCCACTTGGATGTCCCAAGGTGCCCCATATCTTAACAGGAATAGGTAGGCTTTCTTTCTTGCTACCTTGGGTAACTTGTCTTGCAGCTTCGATGTTTGATGGACGATAGTAGAATTCAATTTGGCCTTCTTGCGTAACCTCGAGAATTCCTTCATCAATCAGGTCTTGAATCTTTTTTTTCAATGTCCAACAACTATTAGTATCATGTCCAAGACAGTTGGAGTGATACCCACACCTTGCCTTGGGATTATAGCGAGGAGAGGAAGTATTAGGATTTTGAGGAGGATTTTTCAAGGAAATTAGCTTCATCTCTAACAAGCATTGCAGAACTTGTGACATTGGAGTGCTGAATTTGATAAATTGTCTTCTACATTCCTTGTGTTGAGGTGGATTGACCTTACCAGGTCTTTTTTCTTCAACTGAAGAACAATCAGTGGCAACCTGTCTCTTACCTTCTTTTATCCTCATATTCCTTTCAACCAAGTCAGCTTGTTTTAACAAAGGTTGACTGATGATTAGATTCCCAACTCTGTTATGCCGAAGCTTATTGACAAAGCTTCTCAGATCTTCTTGCCACTGGGCCAAACTCTGGATAAGAGCCATTTGGCCATTCATCTGGATCCTCATCTTTGCCATCTCAGCTTGTAGTTGTTTCAGCTGATCATCCTTGTTGTCCTCAGGATTCTTCTTCTTCATGTCCTTAGAGAGGAGTGCTTTCAACTTTTCTTGCCCCTTGGACAAATTCAGAATCACTTCTTGAAACTGAGCATTTTGAGCTTGAAGATCTTTGACAGATTGTTTGAGAGCCATTTCTGCTGAAATAAACAACGAGAAGATGAGAAACCTGTATATAAGAAACCTGTGATGCAGTGATATGGTATGTAAATGCGTATGCCATGTTTTCAAGGACCGCAGGATTTAAATTTGTTTAAACAACCAAAAAGTAAACTTTTATTAGTAATTAATTTGTTTGCCCCTTGGGCTTACAATAAAAATGAAATGAATACAAAAATGGGTTTTTAAGTCTCCCATGGACGTTTACTCTTTGTGTTGAGGTATGAGTTGAGATTCCGCTCCTCGTGAAGTTGTTTTGTTAGCTCCAAGATTCTTTCTTGACTTGCTTTGTAATGAGTCTCAAAAGTATCTCTTTGATCCTTCAACTGGATCCAGGACCTTTGTAAATCTTCCATGTCAGTGGGCATGTCTGGATGAAGAATGATATAAGGAGTATCTCCTTCAGCAACAAGCTCCATAGTAACTGGCAGGATGGCAGGATACGACATCATAAGAGTCTGAGCACGAGATCGCACCCATCTGAGATAAGGTTCCATAGGAATAGTGTACTTGGGCTCCAGTGTCTTGCTGTCAACCTTGTTCACTTTACCCCATGCTCGTATGAACCTTTGAAGGTAACCTTGAAGATCTTTATCATAGTCGAACACAATACCCTGAATAAGCATGTCATGAGGACCATCACTCCGAGCGTAACCAAACTGGCGTAGAGCTAAAGAAGGGTTGTAAGTAATGCCCCCTCTTATGCCAAGGAGTGACACATTAGGGAATTCCCCACAACGGTCAATGATAGTAACATTCTCCATAGATCTTGAGCACCAATGAATATCAGAATATGAAAGTGACATGATCCTCTTGGACCACCTGAACCCTTGTTCATTCTTCATTACTGATCGAGGAAGGTGAGAAATAAACCACCTAGATAGTAAAGGCATACAACACATCAGAGTTCCTCGTGCCTTCGTAGTACGGGTATGGAGAGAATGTAAGATGTCTCCAAGTAAAGTAGGCACTGGATTGCGAGTTAGAAATATGTTGATGGCGTGTACGTCTATGAACTGGTCTGGATTGGGGAACAATACTAAGCCATATATCAATAGGGCTAAGATCTCCTCAAAAGCATCATAACTCATAGCCTTCAGGAACACTTGAGCTTTCTCCATCAATACCTTAGCAAGAATACCCTTAACCCCACTCCTTGTTTCTAGGACAATGTTTGATTTCTTCAAATGTAAGGCTGCAGCAATAACCTCAGGTTTAGGCTCTTTTTCTAAGCCTGTGAAGGGTTTCTGATCAAGGATAGGTAAACCCAACAGTTTGGATAACTCCTCCATTGTGGGAACCAGCTCATAATCGGGGAATGTGAAGCAATGATGTTTAGGATCAAAGAACTGAAACAAAACACTCATTATGTCTTCATTGAACCTTGAAGTGACTAGATCCAGTAGGTGACCATGCCTCTTGATGAACTGGGAGTTTTCAGAAACTTGAGAGACCAATTCCTTAAGCTTAGGAGGTATCCCTACAAAGTTAATCCGGATGGTATTCCTACGAGCAGAAGCCATGACCTGCAACAAAGAACAAAGATAAATCCTTTGGTCCTTGAAATGGTTAGTGAAAATGCTATGCTTATGATGCATGATGATGCTATGATGTTATGCTCAATCACAAACATGTGGCACACACAAACAAGTCACACAATAGCCCTAGGTTTGAAGGCTTGCATGAGGTTTAAAGGTAAGTACCCTCCCCTGAAGTTTAGATGGTTCATCCTGTCCTACAAAAGTAACCGGGTTCTAAGGGATCTCAATATCACTGATCCTTCCCAAGGGTGGTTGTTCAGTAGGCAACTTACTTGCCAACCAAAACCCTCCAAGTTTAGGATCTCAATGAGTGCAGCATCGAGTATCAACCAACTTCAGTCTTCACCAAAGTCGGCTATCTCACTACTTTCTAAAGGCCAAGATGGGATGACTAGGGTTCTAAAAGTTAGTTAGTGTATTGACAACATATGGCAGCCTCATATTATCCTCAACTTACTTAAGAAATATAAGCACCAACCAAGAAGTCACACTAAATATGGCCACCAGATCAACCATATCGGTATACACCGTACATTTTCCTTGGTCTATTGCCATTTACCTAAGGTACACTAGATCCGGGTTAGGATCTTTCACACATAAAGCCCAACAAGTAATATAAAGCAAACAAGGCAAACAATTTAAGTGATCTAATTCCTAAAAGGGTACCCCTCTTTTATTAAATCCCCAGCAGAGTCGCCAGTTCTGTAACACGGTGGGAGAACTGACTTTAGTTATGTTGCGGATAGCAAGAGTCGCCACCGACTTTTATTTTATCCAAAGGAAAGGGCATAAAAGAACAGAAAAGACCTTAAAAGATTTTTGAGTTCGGGGGGTAGGTTATACAAAGGGAAGGTGTTAGCACCCTTTATATCCATGGTTATCCATGGGCTCTTAGTTACTCAGCTCACTTTAAACTGTTTTGAGAAGTGTAGTGTGTATTTGAAAAAATTTCTAAGTACTTTATAATGATCCTTGTATGGATGTATATAAAGACTTTCTTTTGAAAATTTGTTGGAAAATGTGAAGTGTAATGAAGTAATTTGAGCAAGTACTTAAGAGGAACCTACCCTATGCTAAATCTTTACTATTCTTATATGTTCTTTCAATGGTAAGACTATCCCTATTATTAAGGAATAGGTAGTCATTACCTTGGATGTTATAAGGGACATGTGAAGGGTCATCTGTGTTTAGGCAACTGTAAGGTGTCTTAGCAATACGAAGGGACTTATCATCTTTTATTCGAAGGGACAAGATCATTTACCGTAAGCAACATCGAAGGGACTTGATCTTATAATCTTAAAAGGGACTTCATGATATTTTATGAAAAGGGACTTTGCTTTAAGACGCCTTACTTGACCTTATAATTTAGGCAACATGAGGGATATCCTAGGAAGTGCAAGATGGCGATCAAAGATCGACTTACGTGTGTGAGTGTTCATATTCATATATTTATCTTATTAAATTAGTGATTCTAAATTATTTTTAATTTGCAAATATGTTATCACTCCCTATAATTACTAACCATGGCAATATAAACATTTATATATAATAAAATAAAAACGAAAATAAAACCTACAACTATTACAATGCTTTCGCATTTACATAAATATAGAAACGATTAAATAATAAGTATATAAATAAATAATAAAAAGGGTTAGTAATAAAACAATTATAAAAAGAAAAGGTTAGCACAAACATACAAAAATATATACAAGTTAATTAAATGTTTTTAGATTAGATAAACAATTTTTTTGAAGAATTTTTGAGATGAAAATAAAATAATATGAATAATAGTAATAAACTATAGAATAAATAAAAAACATGATTAATTATTTAATTACATATATTAGAAAAATTTATTAAGTTTAATATTTAAGTTAAATAAAAATTAGGGTTTAGAAATTTTAAAGATGAAATTAGGGTTTGAATATTTTAATAATTAACTAATAAAATTATATAAAAAAATACAATAATAATATAAACAAATTAAATATAAACTAAAATTAAAGTTTAGAAAATAAATTAGAGATTTTTTTAGAAAATATGAAGTTAATATATATTTACATATGATTATTTAAATATATTTTTATTATAAGAAATATAACTAGAATTAATTATAAAACAAAGTAATAAAACAAAATAATTAGAAAAATGAAATAAAAAACTTACCTGGGGCAGGGATTGAACCCACGCCCTAGGCCTTGCCTCTCCTGGACGCATACTGCTACCACCAGGCCAAACGCGCGCATGTGATAATGTTTGGGGCAACAATTCGTTTATTATTAACCTGCAAAAACACCAAAAAATAAAACAAAACAAAATGGCCTGGGGGGATTCGAACCCAGGACCATTCGTTCACAGACCAATACACCAACCAACTGAGCTAACTGCGCGCGTTTGAAATTAAACCAACAATCAAACTATATATTTTAAAACACATATTTGAATTTGATTTCAGCGCCAAAACTTCATCTTCTTCATCCAATTTCTTGCGAATTCTCCTTCAAAGTTTCCTGCGAATTTTCTTGCGTGTTCTTAAACCAGAAAACCTATGTTTTTGAATCATCAAGCAAACCACAATATTAATGTAAATTAACAGCCCAGATCAATCACATGAAGTTTATACGTTATGGTCATGTTCTTAGAATTCATTTATCTTAAGTAAATCGTGAATTCCCAACTTGAGAACTCTAACCCTAACAATGGTGGTTTTCGGTTTAGGGCACGATTCCTCAATGTTCTTGCCCAAAAATCATCTAAACATCACAACAAACAAGATTAACAACACAAAAACAATTTATAATAGCTAAATGAATGAAATCGAAAATTGATAAAAAGATGAAGAACATGAATTCGGTTTTCATGATTTAGTGCATGGATGGATGATTTTATGATCCAGAAACACCCAGTGACCTTCAAGGAACGATTTGCAATCTTTATTTTGTCTTGAGAGTCCTTTTAAGTCCAAAACCGAATGTGACTTTTTCTTGATATTTTGAAGTTTGAATGATATGTGTGGAGGCTGGAAAAACGTCCTTTTGTGATTGGGATGTCTTCAAGTATATATAGAGATCAAAATTAGGTCAAAAAGTCATGGATTTATGGGCTTTGTAATGATAACTTGATCATGAAGTTTCTATCTTTTAAATGTTGAAAAAGATCACATCTAACCTTTCCAAATCAAGCTAGCACGAATTTGGATCAGATTAGTCATCTATAATTGATGTTTATGACCTTCTAGAATCATAATCTCATCCAAATATATGATTTTCATATTTTATTTTACTTTAATTTGTATTTTAATGAATAAAATTCAAATAAATATTAAATAAAATATAAAAAATCATAAAAGGCATGGGTTGGGTCGTGCTTGATGATATTATAAAGATTGGATGGCAATTTGTTGGGCTCATTTAGCAAAAATTAGTTTTAAGGCCTTATTTGCTTCATAAACTTCCCAAAAATTTCCCAACTTTGCAAAGGCACAAATCCTTAAATTTTAATGCTATGAAGGTGTTCTTGGAAATTTTAGAAATATTATAGAGTCCTATAACCAACCTCTTTGGTCTCATGTCCATATCTTTTACCATTCTCAAGTTATGCTCTTTGGAAGTTGTTGACTTTTTGTTGACTTTTAAAAGGACCTATAATGTCTGAGCTCATACTTTCCAAATGAAGCATTTTTGGGCTTGGCTTGTGAGACACAAAGTTTTAGAGAATTCAATTTCCTTCAAAATGAGCTTTGGATGGAAAAAATTTGATGAAGCATGTGAAAGTTATGGCTGGTCAAAGTTTAGTTGACTTTTCCTGTGAAAACCCTAATTTAGAAACTCCTGATTCTTGATGATCTGAAACTTCCTTGATGAATCATAATCAAACCTTGATCAAATGATGAATTTTATTTCATATACTTGATGTGGGCAAAATATCATGAAGTTTGACTTTGGTTTGACCACAGTTGACCTCAGTTTGACTTTTTGACTTCTTTGACTGATTTTAACCTATCTGATCATCTGACTGAGCAAATCTTTTGGGAAAGTCTTGAAACTTGACATGGGGATTCTTGAACATATATAGGATGCTATGAAGCTCACTTGAAGTCTTGGAAGTCCATTTAGCCTGATGAAAGTCAAAACCCTAGTTTAGGATGCATTGCTTAGGAGGATGCATTGTCTGAGGGAATTGTCAAATTTTCTGACTAATTGTGAACTTTGTGAACCTTGTGAACCTCATGAGATGTCTTGTGAACCTCTTAGCACACAATGTCTTGTCTTGTGGAGGGCAAATTTTGGGGTGCAACACATACACAATTTACAAATCATACCCTGGAATTGTTGTTCTTCACACTGAAGAACAACAAGCCGCGACAAGAGTTATGAAAAATATTTGTGGAGGATGAATATGCGTAGTGGCAAGGCGTGCGCCTCCCACTTGTTTACTCGAGGCGTAGAAGGATGTAAATCCTCCATTACTTTTTCATCCAAGGTTGGTTTATAAATTTTTAATCGAAAGACGAAAGTTCAAGCAATATTGTGTACGTCAATAACTCATTTATTCGGCGAACGGAAGAATGTACATCCCTCATTCCTTTTGTCTATTTTTCACAGTTCCTTTGTCCTCTTTAAATAGATGATGAATAGTATAGATGGATGATAGAATTATAAACTTCTTCAATTTCACAGCTATAATAGTGGTACAAGGTTGAGTCGTGAAACATGGAGATACGTTGGTAGTACATTCCTTAATAATTCTAACTTATTTTTGTAAGAACCTGAGTTGTCTCTGCATTCCATCTCTATGTTTTGATGATACTGATGAAGTATTTATGAAAGAACCATTTTATCTTCTGATTTTTGTTAAAGTGAAGATCATGAATATTATATATATATATATATATATATATATATATATATATATATATATATATATATATATATTAAGATCAAAATAACATTATGAATGAATACGCAAATGCTAATATGTGAAGTTACTATGTGTAACATTAGTCACAAGTATGCTTCTGAATCTGAACACAATCAGAAAGATCCAAGGATGCGGATGTTACGTTGGCAATGCTTTTGTGGATGATGTTCTGAACATGGTTCTGATCAGAAGAGTCTAAAGACAACGTTCTATGTGAAATAAGTTTTGAAGACTCTAAGACTTGAAGTTCTAAAGATCATGGGTTTCAAACCAAGTGTTGAAGTCCTAAAGAACATCATTCTATGTGAAAAAATTCTGAAGACTAAAGACTTAGGTTCTCTGAAAACCCAAGTATCATCGTCTCTAGCTCATGCTTCATTCATTGATTTATAATCAGAAGTCTCTGAAGTTCAGATGCCAATGTTACCATTGGCAAGGATAGTACACGGTATGATAATGCTTTATCCCACTACCTCTCCAATATGTTGTTGATTCCAATTGAATCCTCATTAGTTCAAACGAACAACCACACTCTTGGTTGTTGTTGATTTTGAATAGGAACTCAATCTGGTTGATTATCCACAAACAGAATATTCTTCTATGTGAAGTAATTATAGATACAACCATTGGTTTATGTGTTGGTGTTGATTGATATAACTGAATGGTTTCTAAACAAACATACAACCAAGTTGTCAAATGGTCTTTGAACCATGTTGTTGATGTTTTCATACAATCACATAAGGTTGATGATAAACAAAGATAACATTGGAACAAGACGCAGAGAGTTTACTTGAATATGCAGCTCTTCTAGCTGATTACTCTTTGAGATTAATTTGTTGAAAGCATAGAGATGGTTTCGTGTTTGGTTATCAGTCGAGGCTGGCATACCTTTGCGTCTCCATTCGAGGATGGTTTCGTGTTAGATCCGAGGATCTTTTGAGAATTGTCATTCGAGGATGGAATTCTTTTCTTCAAGTCCTTCTGAGGTTGGTCTTATTTGTGTTTGTTGTGGCTATCATTCGAGGATGATAGACCATTTTTAATCTTATTTATTGAGGTCAGTTTGTCTCTTTTGCAAAGTCTGTCTGAGGTCAGTCTTTGTATTTCTGGTTATCGCCTGAGGCCGGTATACCAGTGTGTCTCCATTCGAGAATGGTTTCGTGTTTGATCTGAGGATCTTTTGAGAATTGTCATTCGAGGATGGCATTCTTTTCTTCAAGTCCTTCTGAGGTTGGTCTTGTTTGTGTTTGTTGTGGTTATCATTCGTGGATGATAGATCATTTTGAGCTTATTGATTGAGGTCAGTTTGTCTCGTTTGCAAAGTCTGTCTGAGGTCAGTCTTTGTGTTCCTGGTTATCTCCTGAGGCCGGTATACCATTGTGGCTCCATTCGATGATGGTTTTGGTGCTTGATCCGAGGATCTCTTCTGAGTTGTCATTCGAGGATGACATTCTTCCCAACATATCTTTATTACACACAGTGTGCAAATTTCCAGGTTTTATTCGAGTATTCAATCACTGCATGCCTTGAACGTCCAAAAGCGGTTGCAATTATTCGTTCAGGCTCGCAGATGATTGAATAGGGGCAGCTGTAATACCTCAAAATTTGCCCTCATATTTGTTTCCTTAATCGGCTTTACGCTTCGCATTCATCTGCATTCTCCCACTAGGTTATAACATCATAATCATGCATTTCATTGTTTCCTACGGCATGTGATTAAGGTCATACGAGATTAGGGTTTCATACCTTATTTGTATCTATCAGGGTTTGAAATGATAGGGGTTATTCACTGGTGCATCTAATCCATTTTTGAGGTGTTTAATGAGATTTGCTTTGAACAAGGTTTTTGGATCTTCTTAACGTCTCAAGTGGTATTCTTCTTCTTTGAACATCTCAAGGAGAATTTGGAATTCTTTTTCATGATTTGATTTGAGGGCACTTCACCAATTGAGGTCCAATGTATTAAAGAGTGGTTTGGATCCATTTGTTTATGGAGCAATAATTCGAGATTGTGTGGAGTTTATTATGGCATCAAAGTTCCTAAGAGTGGATTATGTTGAAGGATTCGATTTAGGTTAAAGGAGAATGCACAATTATTGGTTTGTTTGGAAGGCATCATTCAAGTTCGAACTCAAGTACGCAATGTCCATTTGAGATACAAGCCATTACCATTTTCCATTCTTTCAATTCGATTGAAACCATTTCTCTAAGTCCATGTTGAATTACCAATATTCATTTTTTGTAACCCATATCCTTTTATATAATTTCCTATGTTATTCATTAATTAACTTCCACACATTTTAACCCAAGCCCAAAGATCCCTTTGGAAATATTTTCCTCTTAGGCCCATTTTCTTTTCTAAAATCAATCCATTATTCATTTCTAATTCCATTTCCATTTGACCATTTTAATCCATTCTCGATCCCGAATCCATTTGTTTGACAAAGTTACTAAATCGTGTTCTTTTGACCAAACTCAATAAACCAATATCATTTTAAGCCCATTTTTATTATTCATTTTCCATTTTCAAGTTAGATCCATCACTCATATAAATGTCCTTTTACTTTTATTGTTTCTACCCAAAGGTTTTTATTGTTTCTATCCAAAGGTTTTGTTTCATTTAAGGCTATCCTTTTAAACCAAATATGAAAAAGGCCCAACAATATATTTCATAC
Organism: Lathyrus aphaca; assembly: GCA_963966055.1. Classification (NCBI taxonomy): domain Eukaryota; kingdom Viridiplantae; phylum Streptophyta; class Magnoliopsida; order Fabales; family Fabaceae; genus Lathyrus; species Lathyrus aphaca. The sequence continues at coordinate 8,009,563 of OZ014521.1, forward strand.
TCAAGCTATTGCAGGGTTTTTGAGAAAGGCAAAAATCAGTGGCATCTCACCATCTTTTTCATAACAAAATTCAGTTTTACAAAAACAATCTAATTCCACAATCTCATTAACCAATACACAACAAAAAATCTCAGAGCCCAAATTCAGTTACAAAGTTTTAACTAAACCACATAGCAGATAATAGAAAAAAAAACAGTTACACCAGAATTGAATTTAACAAGAATTTAACTCTTTCTCTCAATTTGAGAAAACAAAACTTCAACCCCAATTCTTCACTCTTCACTCTTCACCAACAAAAATCAGAACCATCACACTTCACCAAGTATCTTCATCAGCCACCCCGAAGCCTTCATCAATCCTTATCACCTTCTACCATAATCTTCAATCACTTTTCATCCTTTAAAAAAAAGTTGCATCGGTATTCTTCATCACTCTCAACTCTTCACTTTTCATTAATCATTTTCTGCACAACTCTCCTTTGATCTCTACCCTTCATCTGCATTTTGCAATGATAAAACAAAACAAGGGGTAAGTGAACACTCAAGAAGAAAAAAGTAGAGAATTATAACTCAATTAAGTTGCAAATGCATCACCAAATTCTAACTGAAAAATAAAAAATCTCTAACTGAAAACTAACCAACTAACATAATTATAACAAATCTATTACAGAATTTACCTTGAGATTACATTCCCACCCTCAGAGATCTTCTCCTATAAAGAGCCAACTCCATTGCAATTTGGGGGCCTGACTTTTTCACCTCTCATTTTCACTCTACCTTCACATAGCTCCTTCATAGATTTTGGAATCTCTCACCTCTCTCCCTTCGAACTTCATCTTCACCATTCCACCATTTCATCACCTTCTTCACTGACTTCTCCTTCTTCAACTCTTCATCCTCATCCCTTCAATCATTCTCCGCCATTCCACATTAATTCTTTCTCGCAATTCTTCTTCGTTCTTCACCTTCTCTGTTTCGTTATTTTCATAACACTCATAGTCATCAATCTTCAAAGAAAAAACCTATTGCATAACAACAATATCACTAAACATATCAGTTGCGGTTGAAAAAAAGAGGAAACGAGGTAGAAGAAGGAGAAGGTCACAGTAAAACAGAGAAGAAGAGTCTGAATTCGTACCAAGAAAGGAGATCGAGTAACAATTTTGCGGCTGCATCAATCTCTGCTTCAATCTTCAACCATAGCTTTGGTTACCTCATCGAACGAACTCCACTTTCGATTGTCACCATCGCCTGCAACATACAGCTACATCTTCGTCTTCATTGTGTGGATTCGTAGAGCATCGCCGTCGGCATCCTTAGTGCACCAACGTCTCTGACACAAGATCGATCCAACCTACAATCATAACACAATGATTCAATAAGGTTCTGCGCCACAATAATCCAATAACCAGCGAAATTCAAGAAACAATACATCAAAGGAGGAAAAAGGGATCGAGTCAGATACTTACACGGGAAATGCGTCGAGATAACCTTCGTTTTACAGGTATTTCGATTCCGCCTTGAAACTTGCAAATATTCACCACTATTGTGTGGGCTTTGATTAGGTGAACAAAGAACCCCTTGAATCTGAACACAAATTCGCAATCTTGAAGGTTTGAGTTGGGAAGGATTTATGTTTAGGTTTTCGTGAGATTTGAATTTGTGAAGGTTAGGTTTCGGATTTGGGGTAAAAGTAAGGTTTAGGCGATGATTGAGAGGTGAGCTTTCATCTTCCTCGGTTGATTCGCGGTGGCGCCGCCATTTAGGGTTAGAGGAAGGATTCGAATGCGGGAAGATGAAGAAGGTGTGGGGATGATGAAGACGTTTGTGGGCGGCGCTAGGGTTTTAGAAGAAGAAGCTTTCTAGAAGAGGATGATGGAGGAAGAAGAAGATGAAGTTGAGGGAGAGAATTTGGTGCGATGAAGAGGAAGAGAGAAGACGAAGGAGCGGCGGGTGAGAGAGAGGAAAAAGGGGAATTAGGTTTTGTTGTGTTTATTTGTTTTAGTATTAAAATGAATTAATGAAAATAATTAGGTTATTAATGTTATAGATTCAAATCACTAATCCACCTTTAATCTGCATTAATTCCCCATTTAATTTCCTTAAGATTTCCCATAAAAATGTCGTTGGAAGAGATAAGGTAGGATATGGCTTTTTGAAATCCAGCCACTCCGGCGGTGACACGTGTCACCGTCCGGTTGGCTTTCCCTGCGGCGGATCGTATGTGCGTGCAATCACCATAAATACCATGAGCATACGTCCATTAACCACTTGATGAGATTACTAGTAAAGAAGACCCAATCCAACGGCCCAGATTAGAGTCAATAAGGTTGAATGAATTCCATATGATGCTCCCTCACTCCAGCGCAAATGGGCCTTGGCTCTTTGCTGTTTACACCACCTTTTAAGCCCAAATAGAACATTGAACTAAGGAAAACTACTAGACACCCCCCCTTTATTTCTTTTAGATTTTATTTTTTTAGTTAATATAGCTTAGAAATAAATCAATTAAAAATAGGAAAATTCATCATAAAATTCTATAAAAATTCCAGTAGGTTAATAATTTCATTTAGAAATTTTTGACACTTTTATTTTCTGAATTTTGGTTATTTTTTATTTAATTTCAATTTTTCTCTTAATTAGCATTTTATTGAATTCCTTTAACTGCACTTGTTTTTGTTCATTTTATTTTTTCCACTTCCTGTAGGATTTTTGACCCATTCTTTTTGCTATGATTAGAGGACTGATAATAGGACTTAGGATATTTTTGGTATATTTTTAGGCCATTTTATCCACTGTTTTAGTAGCTTAATCCATGGAAAATAATAGTTAATCCTTAAGTAGATTTAAGTGATTTTTAGACATAGTTAACTTCTGAATTTTTAGGATATTTTTTAGTACAATGTAATAGTTAGTTTTAAGACCCTATAGGATTAATTTCATATTTTTTCCAGAACTTTTCATATTTTTAGTGTATTAATCTTTAGGCTAGTTGCACATGTAAAATACACTTAGTTTAGTTTAGGATATTATACTCCATTAAGAAATAGTTTAATTAGGTTTAGTATTAGGATTTTAAAATGACTTAGTATAGTTTAATTACTGATTTCTAGGATGGTAATATTAGATAGTTCTATTTGTTTTAGGACTTAGGCTTAGAATTTCCAATAAATAGACTTAGATGAAGTTTAGGCTTGTTTGTAGCTTTATTTGAATTTTTCACTTGAATAAGTTTCCCCATTGTTCTTAGAATCAACTTAACTTCCTTAGGAAGTAAGTTGAATTCTAGTAGTTTCTAGTTCCTTTCTTCATTAAGTTTAGGAAACCACACAAACCATTAGGACCACTTGTGAATAAATAAACAAAATTAGGATTGAGTCTTAGTCCCTTAGATTTTGCCTTTTGCAACTTGAGTCTTTCTTTCTCATCTCATAAAGAAAAGCAATAAAACACTTAAGAAAAACCGAACGTTCTTGTACGACACGAGACTTTGTTGCGGAGTGCTTATACGCGTCCTATTTCGGGGCGAGGTGTAAGTATTTACCGCAATGGATAGGTCTTAGTATGGGAATGTTCACAAACAAATTCAAAACAATTCCTTTCTTTCTCATTCCCATTCTTTTCCAATTCCTTTCTCATTCCCAGAAGTAGTTTTATTCAGCAACACTTTATTTTCTCACCCTTTGAAGCAAACAAACAAGCGTGGATCCCGTCGGGTACGGCGGACGATTTGGGGTGCTAATACCTTCCCAGGTCGTAACTGACTCCCGAACCCAGATCTTTGGTTCGCAGGACCTTGTCCTTTCCTTCTTCCTTAGGTTTGTGCAACATTACATTTTCCATTCTTTCGGGATAAAAATGTATGGCTGGCGACTCTACCTTTTCCGCGCCACTTCCGCGTTTGTACTAGGATGAAAATCCCGGGAGCGACACCAAGTTGTCAAATGGTCTTTGAACCATGTTGTTGATGTTGTCATACAATCACATAAGGTTGATGATAAACAAAGATAACTTTGGAACAAACCGCAAAAAGTTTACTTGAATATGCATCTCTTCTAGATGATTACTCTTTGACAACAATCTGCTAAAAGCAGAGAGATATTGAATTCACAAATGTGCTTAATTTCATATGTTGCAGAAGACTTGCAATGCCGCAAAACATAATGAAGATGATCATGGAAGATTCAACTACAAATAAACTATTGAAGTGGTCATTGGATTGTAGAAGAACATGAGTTGATGTCCAGAAATGTTCTTAAGTGAATCAAGACGAAGAAGTCGTTCTTGTGCTCAAACGAAGATCAACAAGCTTGCAAAGCTTTTGAAGAAGAAGAAGACTTCAACCTTCAAGTGCTCAAATAAAGAAGCAACTTGAAGAAGTAGAAAACCACACAATGGAGCAAGAATACAATTTAATATTCTTAGTGTATATTTAGATTCTTCTGATGTACTTAAGTGAGTTTACAATGAGTTTATTAAGAAGCACAACTTTTGTAAACAACCCTTTACCTAAAATACCGAGTGAAGATTAGAACTTTAGAAAGACACATAAATTAGTTGCTAGTGGATTCATAGAACACTTCGAGAATAATCATCCCCTTTCAAACTTTGCGACAATTCTCGCGACACTTTTATCTAACTGCCACCTTAATTTGTAACAAAGACACATTGACTGCTACCTTTATCACTTAAACCGCCCCCACTGAACAGCTATGGCGGGTCTCTGGTATTTCAAGGACTGCCCCAATTTCTTTGATCACTTAACGTTTAGTAAAGTTATTCTAGTATATCCCAATACCATGCACATATTTTCCTTTTCATTCTTTTCAATTTTTTTTCTCACGCACAAAGTTGTTTAAACCTTCTGAAATCCCCAAATTTCCCTCTCATTAAAAGTTTCTTCTCAAAACCCTCAATCTTTCGTGATTCTTATTTTCATTCTTGTTTCTTTTTTAATCATAATCCTTCCATCTCAATATTAATTTCACTGTACACCCCTCAAACCCTCTTAATCCATCATCGTCATCTCGTAAAATCGTAAACTATCACTCTCTCTGGAACTCTCACAAAACCCTAAATCTATCACACTCACTCAATCTCTCATAAACCCCTCATGTATTTCAATATCAAATTTCAATCCCTCTGAATCTTAAAAATCTATTGTAATTGTGTGGTTTCAATATCATCATTCAAATTGATTTGAATAAAGTTGTGTTGTCAACATCTATTTTCATTTTCTGGGATTAAAATAACAAGGTCACGTTAAGTAGGGGTAAAAGTTAAAACCTTTTCACTATTTTCGTTAAGTAGAGGCATTGGGTTATACTTGCATCTATATGACTGAGAGAAATTTTCTCTTTTTAAGCAATCTGTGTTGTTAATTAGTGTAGTGGTATCTGAATAAATCACTATTGTTCCACAATACCATATGTAGTACACTATGTTGTCAAGTAGTGGTTATATCAACACATTATCATTGTTCTGTACAAGTTTCATTTTTTGGAAAACCATAATTTTAAATTTTGATTGTATGCCATCTCTGTCGCAATTACGTAAAGTTGTTTGTTCTTTTATTGAATAAGTTGGAAAGTTGCTTGTTCTTTTATTGTCAATGTTACCTACTTTATAATTAAGCAAAATATTTACTTTAGACTCTCGTATGATTTAGCTTGTCATATCACTTCACTGACTCTCGTATGATTCTTGTTGCAGATGTAGTTAAAACCCATTGTCTCTCAATTCGGTAATACCACTCGACATTTCTCAACTGCATCATTTTGAATGGGATCACATTCAAATATTTGGTATTAATTACTTCTTCAATAATCTATAGTTGGTTGTTGTTTTGCAAAGATTAGTGATAATTGTATTTGGCCCATTAGGTTTGGAATAATCTATTTAAACAAGTTAGTGCATGTTCTTATTCATAACTTTGAAATATATCAAACATATTTTCTACAAAAATATTTAGCTCTATGTTAAGCCAGAGTTATTACTTCTTATGGGTCTACATAAACAAATAATTGTTTACTGATTCTCCTTTGTCTCACCATTATATTATTCATCTTTATTTTTTGATGCATCTCTTTTTGTATTGCAGGATTCCTCTTCTTTTGTTAGGACCAAATTTCTCAATAAAGCTCAGAAGTTGTTGAAGGAGCATAAATTATCTATCAAATTTGCTTGTGCTTTTGCATTGCCAGTGACTGAGAGCATCAAAGATTTGAGGTTTCAAGTATGTTTATGTATTTTATGCATGTCATTCTTGCTATTTTTTATTATTTGTATTCATATTAATCTGTCTTTGTCTCTATAAAATTGCAGCTATATTAATGTCTTCTTCTCTATTCATGGCAACACCACCTAATATGACCTTTATGTCCTTGCTTTTGTCCCCCAAAATATTAAAATTGTAGCTTAAACTCTCATCTCTATTTATTTGTAATTTTGTACTTACTACTTTTTTTCTTTAACATATGCAACATAATGTGGATATTAACTTTTTTTTTTACAGGTGATTGACTTTATAAATGATCCAATTGTATCAATGGATGCTTTTGTTAGTGGCTATGAATTAGGAGTTTTATTCTTTTCTTTCCCTATTGTGATATGTGTAGAATTATTGAGAAAAATCTTTACTAATTTGTCTTTTTGTGGAAGTAATAATACAAGGGGGTTTTCAATGTGATAATACCATTTTTATAATAATCTTTTTTTTTTTTAAATTATATTAGTTATCTTTATTGGTATTAATATCATTTTAATATATCCTTGTGATGTAGATATAACTACTATGGTACTTCATACTTTCAAAGTCACAGGTTTTGTAATTGTCCGGGCTAGTAGGCATCCAAATATTAGGAACCATATAAATTTCTATTAGATGGATTATCGGTAGGCATCCAAATATTAGGAACCATATAAATTTCTATTAGATGGATTATCGGTAGGCATCCAAATATTAGGAACCATATAAATTTCTATTAGATGGATTATCGATAGTAGTTCGTCTTGAAACCTCCTGATAATCCTCTGCAAGAAAAAATATATAATTACATAGGAAAAAAAATATTATAGAAGAATATAAATAAAAAAAATTATTATTTTAAATAAAAAATATTATAGATAAAATTATGGAAGTTTAAATCGCCGCAACACACATAATTTATTTAGAATTAATAAATATAATTACGACGGTTTGAATCGTCGTTATTTACGTCAGTTTCCTAAACATCACAACTTATAACGGTAGTTGAAATGACGATTTTAGCAATCGTCGCAATAAAACCTGGTGACACGTTTTTACAATAGGACCAAAATCGTCGCAACTTGCAAATTATGATGGTTGGAACCGCCGTAACATGTCAAATTAAACCGTCGCAACTTGTCAATTTTCTTGTAGTGGAACTATGTGTTCTAATATGTTATGGGGCTAAGGTTCTGGTGCAGATCAGAACAGTTGGTTATGGAGCCTGAAGTCACAAATTAATGTGTTGTGTAGTTAGTCACAGTAGGTTGTCGCGTAGGAAGTCACAAAGGTTCTATGCAGTTAGTCACAGTTGTATGTCGTGCAGGAAGTCACGACACGTGGTGTTGTGCAGTTAGTCATGGCAGGTTGTTGCGCAGAAAGTCATGGAGGATCTATGCAGTTAGTCACAGTAGTTGATCGTGTGATTGTAATCATAATGATTTGGCTATAGTGGATTAAATCCTTGTTTAAGGCGAAAGCACTTTGACGAGTGAACTGAATTAGCTTGAGAAGTTCTCAAGTGAACCAGGATATATCGTGTGTTTTTTACTCTTTCTTTATGTTTTACATTTTTTTATGGTTCTGCAACGCATTCATAGCATAACTTGACGCAACTCATCAAAGTTCAAAAAGTAGCCAAGAGTGAAAACCTCAATTCAATCCCCCCATATTTTGTGTTTTTCCTACACCTTTCATTTTTCCTTTAAAGGAAACATTTGATTTTTCTACTTGAATGTATGATTATCAAAAAAATATTCTTTCAATCAATATTCTCTAAATTATTGGCTTCGTATTAAAGATGATTTGAAGCTTGATCAAAGTTCATATCCTTGAAGATATTACTTTAGAGTCTAGTGAACACGAGGCTTGAATTTATCATAGGGAATATGGATAGCTTTGCTTCAGAAGAATTGACTAGGTTATCCAGAGTTAACTATCAGTTAAGTACTTATTTGTATTTTAACCCTGGTTAAGAATCTGACAATGTTCAGAGTCCAAAGTCTGATGATGTCTAGAGTGTGATGATGTCCAGAGTCCAGAGTCTAATGATGTTTATAGTCCAAAGTCTCTTTATTCATTTTATCTAGTGATGATGTTCAGATTTTAGAATGAAGAAGTCGCAACAAAATTGGGCTGAGTTTGCAGAGGAATTATGCAGAAATCGTGTTTCTCGTTTAGCGAGCTATAGATCGCTTAACGAGCGTTTAAGAATTTTTTTTACCCTTCCAGGCAGAAGCTCGTGCGCTTTGCGAGCGGGAAGTCACTTAGTGAAACTTGGAGTGAAAATAAATTATTTTTATTCTAAAAAAATCCATAAAACTCTTTATTTTATACCCTAGTGGATTTGAGTTGACGTAGTGACGTTAGAGGCATGTATTGAGAGGTTATGGTTTGTTTTGCAAGATGTTGAAAGTAACATTGTAGAAACATGACGTAACATGTATATATGTGCAGTGATGTTGTTATGTGTTGTTGTTGTCATTTTTGTTACATGATGTAGTTGTTATTATATGTTGTTGGAGTTGTTGTTACATGTTGTTGATGTTGTTATTTATTGTTGTAGTTGCTGTTATATGTTGTTGTTGATGTTGTTACATGAGGTAGTTGTTATAGACATTGCATATTGTCATTGATGGTGTATGGCATGTGCATAATTATAGATGGTGTACCAATATAGGGTAACAATATCCATCTGAATTCCAAAGGGAATCGTTGTTGGTGCGGTCATGAAATAGGGATCGTACGTGACCATGAAACAGGGGTCGTGGGTGTGATCATGAAATTGAGATTATACTGGACCATGAAATAGGAGTCGAGAGTTGCGACGAGAACTGGATCATGAAACAGGGATCGTTAAATGGTACCACATCCATTGAGTTTGGTGGAGTCTCATTTGCATTGATTGTTGTTTGTGTGCATGGTATTGTTAGGCGTTTCAGTGTGAATGTTTAAATTGTTGATTGATGAGAAGTGGTGAATGCTTGATGATACTTATTGTATTATTTTTATCTTTTGTTGGTGTAAGTATCTCACTCCTTTTGTTTGAATGTTATCCTATGTTGGTAATGTGCAGGTGATCAGGAATAGTAGAGTCAATGATCGGTGAATTCGGTGCACTTCACGTTAGAGGAGTCGGCTCTGATACGTACTTTGGGGTGTCAGGAACGATGATTGACATTTTTCTTGTTTTTTTAAATAAAAATATGTTGTTATTGAACCTTTATTTTTATATTTTCTTTTGAGATTACCGCTTCAAGTATAATATTTGTATTACGTATCAGTTGAGTCGTATTTTGGAAGTGAATGTAACACTCGAGTTTCGTTTCATATTTTAACTACTCTGATTTTAAATTGAAATTTCGTGGGGAATTATATGGGTGTTACATATGGAGGTCTTGGCTCATTTTTTCATGAAAAATTTCACCTGGAGGGCATTAGTTGACTGTAACTCTAATTGGTGATTGTGATGGCTCGGGACCCAGATCACTTAAATTTTTGTACAGTCTTTGAATGATTTTCCATCATTTGAGATTCCTTAACCCTTTTATGGTGATTGAAATGTTGAAAATATTATGTATTAATGATTGGTATATTGCCTGAATCCTCTGAGGGACTCAGGAATCTTGATTCACTGCAGGGATATTGTTCAAATCAATCTGGCTCAGTCCTTTGGTCAATGGATTTTCTCTGTTGAGGTATACATCTTAGGGTCAAAATTTAGGGTATGACACAAAGTCTCTTTATCCATTTTATCTAGTATCTGGCTTGATTAGAGTTTGCTTTATACAACATCTAGCATGTTCAGATTTAGCACACTTAATGAAACTATTAGAGTACAAAATTGTTCTTTATACTTTGTTATCATCAAAACTCAAGGATTGTAGATATAAAATCAAATTTGTTCCAACAATCTTCTCCCCATAATATTTTCTTGAGAGTATACAGTAAACCTAAGAGCTTTTATTAGATTGAACTTTTGAAACCTTTTATACAAGGAAAATTAAATTTGTGGCTAATTTCCAACCAAGCAACAAACACAGGAAAAAGTTGTGATTCTTCCTTTCAAATTATGGATCGAAGCGGTTAGTTTCATTTCCATAAAAAAAACTTGGAACGGTTACTCCTCAAGCTTCAAATCAAGATTTTACTCGAGTTGATCTTGAACCTGGGTAAACTTTTAACACCGGATTGAACTCACGAACCTAGAAAATTTTATATTGAGTTGATCTTCAACCTTAGTAAACTTTTAACACAGGCGTGAGCTTGAACCGAAAATACGTTTTACAAAGGATAACCACTAACCGATATGAGATTTTAATCATGAATTGATCTCGAACTGAATGAAGACTTTTGAACGGACCGAGCCTTCGAACTGAACCGAATGACTTAGTAACTAAATCCCCAAAACCAAGCTTTTAACGGGCATACCTTCAAACCCAAATAAATAATACCTAAAAGGATGAAATATTCAAGCAATGTAAAAAAAAAAAAAAACTCCCTTGATAAATTTACGATTCTACCCTTCCAGAATTACAAATGCCTTACTTGCAAAATGACTTTCTCGAAAGCGCTACAATTAAACTTTTAGTGAGAAAAAGTAAATAAATTTTTTTAGAAATAAAGTGAGGAGTGAATAATGAAAGCTCACATTTTTGGATGTGTAAATATGAAGGAATGGACCTTATTTATAGGCTATAGGTAGGCACAAAAAGGGAAATATTTTAGGGATAGAATTGATGAGTCAATCGACTATCATCATGCACTAATCGATTGGTTGGCCTAAAAATAATTGTTTGACTTATTTTAATAGGAAAGAAAATATCTATAGTTTTTACTACTCATTAAGATGTTTTCCTAATCATTTGGGGAACATATTTGAACTAATCCAAATGATTGAGTGAAGTGTCAGTCGATTGGCAGAATCAAAAACTTGCCAATAAAGATTTCTAACCGTTTTCAAATTGTTTGGTATGACTTCAAGGAATTTTCAAAATATTTTCTTGAGAAAATTAGGTTTAAAATTTTGTGTTAGTGTGTGTGATTTGTCGTATAACTTTATAAGAATGTCCTTATACTTTTATAATGTTATTTACTCAAGCACGTCGAGGCGAGCTTTCACACACTTCAAATCTTATCAAATGTTTCATTCTTGTAGACACTTGCTTGAGTTTGATGGCTAATCCTGGAGTCTGTTGCTCAACATTTCCATGCCAAGTTCAATCAAAATAGTCCTAAAGTAATGGTTCAAATCATATAATATGCATACCAATAACCAAGTTAAATCCTCGGTTTTCAAGCTGACGGTATTCTTGAATCAAGAAATCTAAACAATCATCACTTCCTTTTATATTGTATTGTTGTCTTATCTCTGAGCGGTAGAAGCAGGAATACAAGCCACCATGTCCACACATACAAAGAACCACTCCCACAGCAAGCTGCAAAACCATAAAAAATATTAACTATGTTTAGATAATATAATTGATGAGATAAGTGTTCGCTTATTTCAGCAAGTTGGCCAAAAGTAACACATGGACACCAAAATGTTTTGCAACCTTAAACAAATTAAACATAAAAATGAGTTTTATTTAAAAGTATAATTAGTTGGGAAATGTTGACATTATTACTACTTACGATCGGACCGGTGGACCATTCAACTTGAGGAGACGTTTGTGAGTGTTCCTTCCATTATGGAAGAAAACAAAATGAATGAATGAGTCAAACCAAATTATTTCACTTAAAACGTGTTATGCTTTCTTAATTTATTCTCATCATGTGTGGAATGCTTCAATTTACAAGTCAATGTTTACAAGACTTTTACGAGCGTGTATGCTTATGCAACTTGTCCACTACTTCACCTCACTCTAGTCTTTAAAAGAAAATTTTGGACAATTTTGTCTCTATTTAATTTATTTTGGTTTGACTGATGAAAGAAATATAGGATAAAGTAATAAATGTTTTGCAACTATATACTTAAGTATAATTATCTACATATTTATACACAACTATCCCTTTTAATATTTTTTTTAAAACTTAATTTCTTTTTTATTTTACAAATTAAAAATACATTTTACTATTTATTTCATTGTCTCTTTCTTTTTTAAATCGCGAGAACCTAAACCCAAAAATAATATACACGGTGGAGAATCCCGAAGTAAACCACCATAATCGTCTCTCCCATTGTTCTTCACAACTCCATCCAATTCTCATACACCGATCTCCACCTAATACAGATCAAACTCTGAATCGAAAAGATCAATCTGTTGCATCTTAACTCATTATTTAGTCTTGAAATATTCTCTTGATATCATCTGCCAACACAGTAGGTCATGGATCTTCTTGTTACGCCAATACCATAAGAAATGGTAAGTTGTAGCCCACAAAGATTTCCAATGTTCAAGTTTCCTTGTCCATAGTTGTTCTGCAACTTGCATTAAAGAAAATGTTCCAGCATGACACTGATCTAAGAAGCGAGAGCCATACTAGTTTAGTAGCAACACAATCTCTCAGCATGTGCATCATAGTTTTGATTTCCTCCATACAATTCTTATAATAGGAATTTCTAATGTTCATCATGTTCATACCAAGATTGGTAATGAGGTTATCATGATTGACTAGCCAAATAAAATCCATGATCCTATCAGGGGTATTCAAGTTCCAAATAAACTTCCATTCTACATCATGTTCGTTGGCACTGCTATTGGAGCTCAAATATGATACACAATGATAGTAGACAATTTAAATATTCAAGTTAGAAGTAGAAGTTATCTTAGTTAGGCTTTTTATTATTTATTGGTCTTTTTAGCCTTTATGTCTTTTCTTCTAGTACCTTTTACTAGTTCTATATATGTACTATTATTATTATTGAGAGATTTAGAGATTTAGAGGATGAAAAAAATGAAAAAAAGTTATTTTAATTTTATTAGATAGTTTTATTGCCTTTCTTAATTTTGTCTAATCTTGTTAGGGTTTAGCAATTTGCTTCCTAACAATTTGTGCTTTCATTCTTGCACTCAAACTCTCTCATGGAATATTCTAACTTCACACCCTCTCATCAATGGAGCATCCTCCAACCTATCCCTCATTTCCATCTTCTGCGCCACAAGATTACAATGCATACACATCATATTCCAATTCTTCTAATCCATATTGTAGATGTTTAGAATTGGCAGAATTTTTGACCAACAAGAAGTGTTGAACTTAGTTCAGGATGTCACACCAGATGTTGTGACATTATCAAACAGAGTATAAGTTAATGAACTTAATTCAGGATGTCACACCAGATGTTGTGACATTGTATAAGTTAATGAAGTAAGTTCAGTTTTCAGGATGTCACACCAGATGTTGTGACATCTAAAACCTGCTACCATAATTAAATAATGCTTAACAGAACTGAGTAAATTCAGGGAATTTATCTGGAATTAATTGTGAATGGATAAAACAGTAGAAGGCGCATCTGTAGGGTGATTGGTTATATGATTTCAGTATAAACAGAAGAACTGACTCACCTAGAATCAAGGAAGTAACAAACCCTAATTCAAGGTGATGACAGCATGCGTATCAGGATTGGATAACCTACAGAAAGCCCAAAATCCAAGCATCTATTTAAGCAACAGAAACTCTCTGAATAGAGTACGAAATTAAGAAGACTAAATAGAGTGTTAGTGTTTTAATAGCAGGTTTTATATGTGTATCACTTTATGAGCTTTTAAGCAAAAGTGTATTGTGTCTTGATTGAAACTATGAAGTAAGATCAAGCTGTTGTGTTTGAAGTGTGACTTCAATTGTATTAAACATTGTAACATATCACTGTGTGATTGATGGGGAGTGAGTTGGTACTCATATCTAAGTTGTATCTTAGGTAGAAATTGCCTTGGGTAGATATTAAGTGAGGGATTAAACTGAGTGGTTTAAGTCCAGAATTAATATTACTTATATTGGATTTCCTTCCTGGCTTGGTAGCCCCCAGATGTAAGTGTGGAGATACACTGAACTGGGTTAACAATTTCCTGTGTTGTTTAATTTACCTGCACTTTAAGTTTTGTTTAAGTCTTCAAGTGTTTAAACATCTCATTCGACATCACGTACCTGATCCCAGAATTTCAATTGGCATCAGAGCAGGCACCCTGCCTGTTTAACTGGGTGAGATCTAGGGACTGCAAATTTTGGGAACATGGACAGAGATGTAGGATCTGTAAATAGACCACCTATATTGGATGGATCCAACTATGACTACTGGAAGCCAAGAATGGTAGCATTCTTAAGATCACTTGACAGTAGGGCTTGGAAAGCAGTCAACAAAGGATGGGAGCACCCTGTCCAAGACAATAAGGATGGGGCAAAAGTGTTGAAACCTGAAGAAGAATGGAGCAAGGAGGAAGAAGATTTAGCACTTGGAAATTCCAAGGCCTTAAATGCCTTATTCAATGGCATTGATAGGAACATATTCAGACTTGTGCATCACAGTGAGCTGGCCAAAGATGTTTGGGACACTCTCAAAACAACTCATGAAGGAACATCAAAGGTGAAGATGTCAAGACTTCAACTTCTCACCACCAAGTTTGAAAACTTGAGAATGAAGGAAGATGAGACAATTCATGAGTTTTACATGAACATCTTGGAAATAGCTAATACTTCTGGTGCTTTGGGAGAAAAGATGAGTGATGAAAAGCTGGTAAGAAAGATTCTCAGATCTTTACCAAAAAGATTTGACATGAAGGTTACAGCAATAGAAGAAGCTCAAGACATATGCACAATGAAGGTTGAAGAGCTCATTGGTTCCCTTCAAACATTTGAGATGGGAATGAATGATACAATTGTAAAGAAGAACAAAAGCATAGCCTTGGTGTCAAATACTGATAAAGAAGAAGAAAATCATGAAGCAGACCCTGAAGAAAATTTATCAGAAACAATTGTTATGCTTGGAAGACAATTCAACAAAATTCTCAAAAAAATGGATAGCAAGTCCTGACCAAGTGGAAGAAACTCAAACTCTTTTGAGAATAAAAGACCTTATGATAGAAGGACAAATTATGATGAGAAGGCCAACCAAGAAAAAGGGATTAAATGTCATGGATGTGAAGGATATGGACACATCAGAAATGAATGCCCTGCCTATCTAAAGAAGCAGAAGAAAGGTCTCTCTGTGACCTGGTCTGATGAAGACTCAGGATGTGATTCAGAAGAAGAATCAGCAAAGCACATCACTGCTCTAGCTGGAGTATGTGAATCTGAAAGTGGGTCCAGTGATGAGGAGCTGACTTTTGAAGAGCTTGAAGAATCATACAAGATGCTGGTTAAAAGGAGCACTGAAGTATGCATGGAGAGTATAAAGCAGAAGAAGCAGATTGAGGGATTAAAGGCTGAAAAAACAAGTAATCTAGAGATCATTGACACTTTGAAAAGTGAAGTAAGCCTTCTCAACTCCAAGTTGGAACATATGTCCAAATCTGTTAGAATGCTGAACAGTGGCTCAAATACACTGGATGTCATTCTCAACAACAATAAGCATTCAGGGGATAGAACTGGACTGAGATTTAACAAAGCTCAAAAGGTTGAGGCTAGCACCAGCAAAACTACTTCAAATCCCATAAAGTCAAACAAGATGTCCCAACAGATGTCCCAACATCATGAAAAGAACATAAAGTCAAACAAGATGTCTCAATAGATGTCCCAACATCATGAAAAGAACATGATGAAAAAGAAGTATCAAAGACAGAGATGTCATCATTGTGGAAGGTTTGGTCACATCAAACCTTATTGTTACAAGTTGCATGGATATCCAAATCAGAAGCATCAACAACCCCCTAAGCAGAAGATAGAGGTCATAAAGAAAGTGCTGCATGGACATCAAAATCAAAGATATCAACAATTCCCTAAGCAGAAGACAGAGGTCATCAAGAAAGTATGGGTACCTAAAGCTAGTCTTCATGCTGATCAAAGCTACATGTCCAAGAACAAGTTCAACAAACAACCTTGGAGTTCTAATGATGAACACTACACAGGGCAGAGGCATCAAAGAAAACCTCACAACAAGCAAAAATGGTCAAAGAAGGGTGTTGCATATATAGCTCATACATCTCTCAGAGTATCAGCTAAAGAAGACTGGTACTTTGACAGTGGATGCTCAAGGCACATGACCGGATTGAAGAATCTGCTGGTAAACTTAAAGTCACATTCATCCAGATATGTAACCTTTGGAGATGGAGCTAAAGGAGAAATCAAGGGAGTTGGGACCTTGGACTGCCCAGATGTACCAAGACTAGATGATGTGCTGCTGGTAAATGGACTGACTGCTAACTTGATCAGCATAAGTCAATTATGTGATCAAGGTTACAGTGTAAACTTTACCAAAACTGAATGCATAATGTCTGATAAATAACAGAAGGTTGTCATGAGTGGAGCCAGATCTAAAGACAACTGTTATATGTGGGAACCTCAAGATTTCAGTCTCACTTCAATTTGCTCCTTAGCCAAAGAAGAAGAAGTGAAGATATGACACCAAAGACTGGGTCATCTTCATCTCAGAGGTATAAAGAAAATCATATCTATGGAGGCTGTAAGAGGTATTCCTAAACTGAAGATTGATGAAGGCAAAGTATGTGGTGAATGTCAAATAGGCAAGCAAACCAAGATGTCCCATCCAAAGCTCCAACATCTGACAACTTCCAAAGTTTTGGAATTATTGCATATGGATCTTATGGGACTGTAACCCGGTGAACTGACTTCAAACAATGTTGCGGATAGCAAGAGTCGCCACCGACTTTTATTTTATCCATAAGGAAAGGTTATAAAAGAACAGGAAAGACCTTAGAGAATATTTCGGGTCCGGGGGGTAGGTTATGAAAAGGGAAGGTGTTAGCACCCTTTTCATCCATGGTTATCCATGGGCTCTTAGGTACTTAAGCTCACTTTTGAATTGTTTTGAAAGTATAGTGTGTGAATAAGAAAATTTTCAGAATAGTTAATAAATAATCCATGTAAGGATGTGTTAAAAACATGTTTGAAAATTTGTTTAAAAATTGTTTAAGTGTGAAGAAAGTTTTGAAATGAGCTTAAGTACTTAAAAGTAACTTACCCTAATGTTTAAAGGTCTTTCTTGTTTTTTATTCTTTCCTTAGTAAGACTATCCCTACTATAATGGAGTAGGTAGTCCTTACTTTGGATGTTTAAGGGACATATGAGGGACAAGTTGATTTTGAAGGCAAGGGTGGGGTGTAATAAGCATTTATAAGGGACTATCATCATTTTTCCGAAGGGACTCGATTCGTATAGGCAACCATAAAGGGACTTTGATGATTTTTATTCGAGGGACTTGCTTTTATACACCCCACTTAACCATTATTCGTAGGCAACATGAGGGATAACCCTAAGGAAGTGAGACGGCGATTAAAATCGACTTACGTGTGTGAAGTGTTTAAATTAATTATCTTTGATTAAAAATTATCTAAATTTATTTTAAATAACAAACATATTGTTTACACTCCCTAATTACTAACCACAATAATAACAGTTAAATAATTACAAATTTACATCCCGAAACAATTACATAATAATTATGAAAATAAACAGTAAATGAATAAATATAATAACAAGATATAAATAATAAATAAATAGATAAGCAAATTTATAATTAGGGGTTAGTAATAACAATAATAATTTAGCAATAATAAACAAGGTTAGAAAAAAAATAATAATATGGTTAGTAATAAAAGTTAAAAGATTAATGAAATTATAATAAGCAAAAATTAATTAATAATATAGTAAATAATTAGCATACATAATTAGATATTTTTTTTTTATTCACATAATTATTTAAATTATTATAATTACAAAAATTTTAATTATTATGAACACATATTTATAATTTATATACATATTATGAGAAAAAGATAAACTTTTAAATATCATGTTAAAATTTGTTAATCATTATACTTACAAATTATTTTTTTTTTTACTATATACAAAAATATAATTAAACTATTTCTAAATATTAAAAGAAAATTAACTTAAGTTACAAATACAAAATTTTATGAAAAATTATAATTATATTAGGATTTAAAAAAAAACAGAATTAAATGTTATTTAGAAAAATATTTTAAGATTTGGAAAATTAGGTTTTTACATTTTTTAGGGTTTTAGAATTAAGGTTTATAAAGAATATTTTTTTTTAGAATTTTGATACAAGATTATTTTAACATACATATTATAATTTATCTACACGTTTATAAAAATAGTTTCAAAAGAAAAGAAATTAGAATTTGAATATTTTATTAATTATATTTGCATGCCTATATTAAGTTTAATCTAAGATTATTATTGTATAAAACAAATAAAATAAGAAGAAAGCATAATAAAAAACTTACCTGACTGGGATTTGAACCCAGGTCAGTCCATTTGCAGCCAACAAGGAGAACCACCAGGCCACTGGCGCGCAGGCAATAAGTGAGGAGAACGAGTTTGTTTTGTTGCTTGATCTTGAAAATTCCATAGAAAATAAAAAAAGAACAAAAGGGCCTGGGGAGGATTTGATCCCAGGACCCTCATATTCACAAACGCGCATCTCACCACCCGGCTGGAAGAGCCAATTCTGCTAGCTTGATGGCAAGTAATCATTATATATTAAGTCTTTTGTAATCCTGAAAAAAAATAACAAAAAGAATGCATTGCCAGGAATCGAACCAAGCCCTGTACAACAAACACACGCCTAGGACGAAGCTCATAACCACTGGGACAACCACATGGTTGTGATAACAAACAGAAACACAATATAATATTTTAAATCATAAATTTGAAAATGAATTTCGCGCCAACCAGACTTCATCTTCAACCTTATGACCTGCGCATTTTGCTGCGAAATCTCCCATGAAATTTCCTGCGAAATTAAAACCCTAACAAAACCTGCGAAACTCAAAGGGCAACAAAACCATACAATTTTGCAAAATTGAAAATACAAACGTGTTCCAGAGATCAATTAGAGTCCAGCCATGGTCTTAACAATTATTTATGTTCATTGAATCAGTAAACCCCAATTGGAGGTCATGAACCCTAATATGGTATCTCACGAATTAGGCAATGGTTCTTGCTCTTTCCTGCCCAGAATCAATCCACACAACATCAAGAACATCATTAAACAATCAAAATTCATTTAGACGCAGTGAATCATGGTAATCGAAAAAGAAAAAATCAAGAACAAAAGTGACTCGGGCTTCACGATATGAAGCATGTTGGATGCGTATGATGGATGGTTTTGCTTCATGGATGATCAAAGAACATAACTATGTTCTTAGTTTACCTTCTAGTGCCTTGTAACTGCAAAACCGAATGTGAGTTTTGTTGGTGAATTTGAGAATTTGGAACTTACTTTAGAGGCAGCCAACTCGTGTCTGAGCATTAGGTTTATGATCAGTATATATGTGGGAATGATTTTGGTCAAAAATATGGATAGGTTGTGTGGATATTTGATCCAAAAAAGATTGAAAAAGATGGCATTGTAAAATTCAAATATTTGCTCTTGAATGCTTGCTATATTTGGACAATTCACATGATTCTTTTCTTCTTTTAATCCAATCTATAATTATGAATTTTTAGGAACAAAATCTTCACCCAAAAATAACTTTTCATATTTTTTATTTATTTAAAATGATTTTTAAGAGTTAAATCAATAATAAATAAATAAAAAATAATAAAAATGATGATTTTTATTCAATTGGGTCGTGTATAGTGTTTGGAGATGGATTGGGTCATGAATTAGGCAGCCCATTTGGAAAGAAATACTTTTAAGCCTCCATTTTCAATATAAACCATCACAAAATTGTCCAACTTTGCAAGAGCACATCTCCCTCAATTTTAAGGGTATGAGGGTGTTCTTGGACTTTTTGGAAAGCTTGAAGAGTCCTCTAAACAACCCCATTGGTTTCAGGTCCATATCATTTACCAATCTCAAGTTATGCCCTTTTGAAGTTGTTGACTTTTTGTTGACTTTTGAAATGACCTATAATGTCTTAGATCATATCTTTCAAATGAAGCATTTTTGGGCTTAACCTTCAACATCAAAGTTGTAGAGGATTCAATTTCCTTCAAAATGAGCTTTGGATGGAGACTTGGTGATGAAGTATGTGAAAGTTATGCCTGGTCAAAGTTCAGTTGACTTTTACTGAGGAAACCCTAATTTAGAACCTCCTGATTATTGATGATCTGGAATCTCCTTGATGAATCATGATCAACCCTTGATCAAATGATGAATTTTACTTCATATACTTGATGTTGGCAAAAAATCATGAAGTTTGACTTTGGTTTGACCACAGTTGACCTCAATTTGACTTTTTGACTGCATTGACTGATTTTGACTTATCTGATCATCTGACTGAGCAAACTTTTGAGAAAAGTCTTGAAACTTGACATGGGGGTTCTTATACACATATAAGATGTTATGAAACTCCCTTGAGGTATTGGAAGTACATTTAGCCTGATTAAAGTCAAAACCCTAGTTATGGATGCACTGCTTAGGAGGTGCATTGTCTGAGGGATTTGTCAACTTCTTTGACCAGTTGTGAACTTTGTGAACCTTGTGAATCTTCATACAATGTCTTGTGATACCTATGGGAGGTATTGTGAAGCTTGTGAACCTTTTGAACCTCATGAAGTGGCTTTGTAGACCTCATGAACCTCATGAAAGGTTATATAAGCATTGAGAAACTTGTGAACCTTGTGAACCTTCTTAGAACACAAAGTCTTGTATTGTGAGGGCAAATTTTGGGGTGCAACAGCTGCCCCTGTTCAATTTTCTGAAACCTGAGGGGTTAGATTGGTATATTTGCCAGTCGTAACCTGGAAGGTTGAAGGGGATTGAACACAAAAGCCCAAAAATTTGCACTCACCAATGCATAGAGTGATATTGATGGTTGGTTGAACATGATTGAGTGGGCTTAAAGATGCCACTAGGAGAAAGTTCTTCAGCAATATAATGAGAGCTGTCAGGAGTCTGGAGTAATACTGATGCAACAGCATGTCTTCATGAGGATAGAGCAATCAATAATGATAACCCTAAAGCAGTCTTGAAGAAATAATATGATTTCAGGAGGATAGAGCAATCAATAGCTCTAAAGCAGTCTTGAAATAATAATGTGATTTCAGGAGGATAGAGCAATCAATAATGACAACTCCAAAGCAGTCTTGAAATAACAATGTGATATATCTTCAGGAGGATAGAGCAATCAATAACTCTAAAGCAGTCTTGAAGTCATGAGATGTTATCAGGAGGATAGAGCAATCAATAATGATAACTCTAAAGCAGTCTTGAAATAATAATGTGATATGTCTTCAGGAGGATAGAGCAATCAATAATGATAACTCTAAAGCAGTCTTGAAGTAATGGCTTCAGGAGGATAGAGCAATCAATAATGATAACTCTAAAGCAGTCTTGAAGTAACGGCTTCAGGAGGATAAAGCAATCAATAATGATAACTCTAAAGCAGTCTTGAAGTAATGGCTTCAGGAGGATAGAGCAATCAATAATGATAACTCTAAAGCAGTCTTGAAGTAATGGCTTCAGGAGGATAGAGCAATCAATAATGATAACTCTAAAGCAGTCTTGAAGTAATGGCTTCAGGAGGATAGAGCAATCAATAATGATAACTCTAAAGCAGTCTTGAAGTAATGGCTTCAGGAGGATAGAGCAATCAATAATGATAACTCTAAAGCAGTCTTGAAGTAATGGCTTCAGGAGGATAGAGCAATCAATAATGATAACTCTAAAGCAGTCTTGAAGTAATGGCTTCAGGAGGATAGAGCAATCAATAATGATAACTCTAAAGCAGTCTTGAAGTAATGGCTTCAGGAGGATAGAGCAATCAATAATGATAACTCTAAAGCAGTCTTGAAGTAATGGCTTCAGGAGGATAGAGCAATCAATAATGATAACTCTAAAGCAGTCTTGAAGTAATGGCTTCAGGAGGATAGAGCAATCAATAATGATAACTCTAAAGCAGTCTTGAAGTAATGGCTTCAGGAGGATAGAGCAATCAATAATGATAACTCTAAAGCAGTCTTGAAGTAATGGCTTCAGGAGGATAGAGCAATCAATAATGATAACTCTAAAGCAGTCTTGAAGTCATGAGAAGTTATCAGGAGGATAAAGTAACCCTGAGGTGACGATAAAGCAGTCCTAAAGATCATAAGTTTGTTTGTTGGATGATTAACCTGAAAACAAGGTAGCATTCTGTATAATAATATTAGTTTATGCTTTATGTATGCATGTATGCTATGATGCACTTAGGTAATGTACTATATGTCTATGGATATATATGCTATGGTATGATGTAAATGATGTATATATGATATGATACTGCCGGAAGCGTCTGGATATCTTTGTATAACAACTGCTGGCCAGGGAAAATAAATCCCGATTCGTTGCTGAAGAATATATAATCCTCCGTCTGCTGGGGATAACAGGGTATAGATAACTTCCCGTATGCTGGGGATAGTAAGGTATAGATATAACCTTCCGTCAGCTGGGGATAGTAAGGTATAGATAACCTCCCGTATGCTGGGGATGGTAAGGTATATATAACCTTCGGTCAGCTGGGGATAGTAGGGTATATATAACCTTCCGTCAGCTGGGGATAGTAGGGTATATATAACCTACGTCTTCGTTTGATAGATAACCTCCCGTATGCTGGAGATAATAAGGTATGTATAACCTCCCGTCTGCTGGGGATGGTAAGGTATAGATAACCTCCCGTATGCTGGGGATGGTAAGGTATATATAACCTTCGTCTTCGTTTGATAGTAGGATAAGTATAACATCCCGTCTTCGTTCGTCGTACCCTTATTGGAAAGTAATTTCCCGTATATCCGTATGAGGATAAAAGAGATGGATATAAATTCCAAGGGAGATGAGACCTTATGAAGATGGATTTGCCCTACTGAGGGTTTTGTGACCGTCTTGTTAGAGATGCACCAGCGAAGCTTCGTTGAAATCCTCCCCTCGTTCGTCCTTAGTAAATACTATTACTGCATTTTCATGTATTTCTGGTAAACATTAATCATATTAAGAGCATACATGCATTTCTGGTAAACATTAATCATATTCAAAAGCATAATACATTCAAACACAACCAATGGACATTCCGCTTATGCAAAATAGGGTAAAGGTAAGTCTGGATTTAGAGGGAAAAGTAAAGCTGAACTTGAAAACAGAATCGTCTCAACTTCGAGAGTGTATCACCAATTGGATTTAGAGCTCCTGAAATCCATAACTTTCCTGAATACCTTCCCAGAAATCTTCATAACTGGATCTGAAGACATGATACTGACACCATCTGATACTACTGGCGTAGACTATTAACTTCCACAATGACTTATGCTGAGAATTCCAAGTCAAAGTAGAGGAATGTGTCTTCAAACTGTAACGGACCATGTACTCTCCGGATACTAGATTTGAAACGAAAGCATTGCCCTTTGGTTGAGGATGAATTATACCATGATGGAAGTATCTGAATGTAGTTACCTCAAGAGAAACAAGCAGAATGCCCCATAAGCATATGCCCCTGGCATTGTGGACTCTGTAATGTCACCTTTGGTAATTCAACTGTATGAGGAAAAATGCCCCTGGCTATTAAGCACAGTTGAGTCTGGACCTAATTGCCCCAACTGAATTGAACAGTAACTTGGTATGCCTCTTGACTGGGAAACAGTGACTATGCCCTTGGCATTATGAACTTTGTAATGTTACCCTTGGCACTTCAGATAGATGGGGAGATCTTCCTCTGGCTGCTTAAACATAGTTGAATCTTGTCCTGATTGCCCCAAATGAGTTAGGAAGTATCATGGCCTGCCCCCTTGATTGGGAGATAATGACTATGCCCCTTTGTATACATGGACTTTGCTCCAGGAAACAACTTTGTTTATCGGAAGGACTTTGGTTCATTGAACATTCATCCTGTAAGCTTCTCCATTTGTCAAACACTCAGGTATATGCAAACAGATATATTCAAAAATGCAATGCTTATGTCTGTCTTGAAGTTTTGAAATAAGTTGTTTTAGAAAAACTTTTTTTTTTTTTTTTTTTTTTTTTTTTGAAAACTGTGATATTAACTCAAGTTTTATAACAAGCCCTAAAGGAGTCAGGATACCTTTTTGTAGCAGTACACTTTCGAACTAACCATGCTTCAGTTAGGACTTTTAACGGGTTATAACGTGGCCTGGTTCATGGTTTAAGAAACAAAGGATATAGGCTCAAATTTTATTTGTCCCCAACCCAATCTCCATGATGTTCTTCAGTCCTATGCTCAGTTAACTTATGCATTGAAGTTCCAAAGAGTTTTGGTATTGTAACACTGATATTTGTGATGGTTCAGAAACCAAAAATTTATTTGAACATTCAGTCATCTTTCCTTGTTGAGGATTCATAGTGACCTCTTTTTTTCTCTTTTGACTTTATTATCCCTTCTTTTTGCCTGAACTGCTTATTTCAAGATTACAGTCAGCGGGATGTCTTAATGTTTTACTAAGTCTCCTTCATAGGTTTTGACTTAGTGAATTGTTCTTTTGCTGGATATTGACTGTCAGGTTTCATGATTACAGAGAACCATCATTAGTTGTGTACAACACATATAATTGGCATATTTTGAGTTAACTGAGTAACTACCCTGCCCCAGGTTATGAATAAGGGTTTTAATTTGTGAGAATAAAAACTCCTACTTCATAGGCTCAAAAGGGTTGACTAGGGATTAACCTCCTTATATCTCCACTGTTTAGGAAATGAAACAATGCCTGTACATCGTCAGCATAGTCTGTTCAAAAGCATACTGCCTAATATTATGGTATTGTTTTCGTCATCCTCCCTCTACAGGCTTATAGCTTTATCAAGAGTTAAATATCACATGATAGAAATAAGAAGCATAATTCAAAATATAGTGGAACGAATGGATTAATTCAAGACAAACATATGCAATGCATTAATGAAAACAAAAGTTTAACATAATAGTAAGTGTTCAAACAAATAAAGAAATTACAAATGAAAATTCAAATGTTGTCCCATCCAGTTGGTTGAATGTCTTCAATTGCAATCTGTGAACTTTGAGGAGCAGTATACTTCACCATGAAATCAAATTTACCACTTGGATGTCCCAAGGTGCCCCATATCTCAACAGGAATAGGTAGACTTCCTTTTTTGTTACTTTGGGCTACTTGTCTTGCAGCTTCGGTGTTTGATGGACGATAGTAAAATTCAACTTGACCTTCTGGAGTAACCTCGAGTATTCCTTCGTCAATTAGGTCTTGAATCTTATTCTTCAACATCCAGCAGTTGTTAGTATCATGTCCAGGACTGTTGGAGTGATACTCACACCTTGCCTTGGGATTATAGCGAGGAGAAGAGGTTGTAGGATTTTGAGGAGAATTTTTCAAGGAAATTAGTTTCATCTCCAACAAGCATTGCAGAACTTGTGACATTGGAGTGCTGAACTTGATAAACTGTCTTCTACATCCCTTGTGTTGAGGTGGATTAACCTTACCAGGTCTTTCTTCTTCAATTGAAGAATAATCAATGGCAACCTGTCTATTACCCTCTCTAATCCTCATCTTCCTTTCAACCAAACCAGCTTGTTTTGACGGAGGTTGACTGACAATTAGATCCCTGACTCTATCACTTTGAAGTTTTTGGACAAAGGTTCTCAGCTCTTCTTGCCCCTGAGCTAAATTTTGGATAAGAGCCACCTGGCCATTCATCTGGATCCTCATTTCTGTTATTTCAGCTTGCAATTGTTCCAACTGACCATCCTTGTTGTCCTCAGGACTCTTCTCCTTAGCCAGCAGTGTCTTCAATTCATCCTGCCCCTTGGATAGGTTCAGGATCAGCTCTTGGAACTGTGCATTCTGTGCCTGAAGATCCTTAACTGATTGTTCAAGAGTCATTGCTGAAATACACAGCGAGAAGATGAGAAACCTGTGCACAAATAAACCTGTGATGCAATGAAATGATATGTAAATGCATATGCAATGTTTTCAAGGACCGCAGGATTTAAATTTGTTTAAACAACCGGAAAGTAAACTTTTATTAGTGATAAATTTGTTTGCCCCTTGGGCTTACAAACATGAAATGCAATAAATACAAGAGATGGGGTTTTAAGTCTCCCATGGACGTTTCCTCTTTATGTTGAGGTATGAGTTGAGATTCCGTTCCTCGTGAAGTTGCTTTGTTAGTTCCAGGATTCTTGTTTGGCTTGCTTTGTAATGAGCCTCGAAAGTATCCCTTTGCTCTTTCAGTTGGATCCATGATCTCTGCAAGTCTTCCATATCAGTAGGCATGTCTGGGTGAAGGATGGTATAAGAAGTATCTCCTTCAGCAACAGGTTCCATGGTAACTGGTAGGATGGCAGGATATGGCATCATGAGTGTCTGAGCACGAGATCGTACCCATCTGAGATAAGCCTCCATAGGAATAGTGTACTTAGGCTCCAGTGTCTTGCTGTCAACCTTGTTTACTTTTCCCCATGCTCGTATGAATCTCTGACGGTAACCCTGAAGATCGTTGTCGTAATCAAACACAATGCCCTGAATCAACATGTCATGTGGACCATCACTTCGGGCGTAACCAAACTGTCGTAAAGCTAAAGATGGGTTGTAGGTGATGCCTCCTCTTATGCCTAGAAGTGGCACATTAGGAAACTCCCCACAACGGTCAATGATAGTGCCATTCTCCATAGATCTGGAGCACCAATGAATATCTGAGTGAGAAAGTGACATGATCCTCTTGGACCATCTGAACCCTTGCTCATTCTTCATTACTGAGCGAGGAAGGTGAGAAATAAACCACCTAGAAAGCAAAGGTATGCAGCACATCAAAGTTCCTCTTGCCCTTGTAGTACGGGTGTGAAGAGAATGTAGGATGTCTCCAAGCAATGTAGGCACTGGATTGTGACTCAGGAAAATGTTGATGGCATGAACATCTATGAACTGATCTGGATTGGGGAACAATACTGAGCCGTATATCAGCAAGGCTAAGATTTCCTCAAAAGCATCATGACTCATGGCCTTCAAGAACATTTGAGCCTTCTCTATCAACACCTTAGCTAGAACACCCTTAACTCCACTTCTCGTTTCTAGAACAATATCAGACTTCTTCAGATGTAGAGCTGCAGCAATAACCTCAGGTTTAAGCTCTTTTTCCAAGCCTGTGAATGGTTTCTGATCAAGAACAGGTAGGCCCAGAAGTTTAGAGAACTCTTCCATGGTTGGAACTAGTTGGTAGTCGGGGAATGTGAAGCAATGGTGCTTTGGATCAAAGAACTGAAACAAGACACTCATCATGTCTTCATTGAACCCCGAAGTGACTAGATCCAATAGGTGACCATGTCTCTTGTTGAACCGGGAGTGATCAGACACTTGAGAAACCAACTCTTTAAGCTTGGGAGGTATCCCTACAAAGTTGATCCTGATGGTGTTTCTACGAGCTGAAGCCATGACCTGCAACAAAGAACAAAGATAAATCCCTTGGTCCTTGAAATGGTTAGTGAAAATGCTATGCTTATGATGCATGAGATGTCATGATGTTATGCTCAATCACAAACATGTGGCACACACAAACAAGTCACACCATAGCCCTAGGTTTAAAGGCTTGCATGAGGTTCAAAGGTAAGTACCCTCCCCTGAAGTTAGTTGGTTCATCCTGTCCTACAAAAGTAACCAGGTTCTAAGGGATCTCAATATCATTGATCCTTCACAAGGGTGGTTGATCAGAAGGCAACTTATTTGCCAACCAAAACCCTCCAAGTTTAAGATCTCAATGAGTGTAGTATCGAGTGTCAACCAACTTCAGTCTGCACCAAAGCCGGTTACCTCACTACTTTCTAAAGGCCAAGATGAGTTAACTAGGGTTCTAAAAGTTAGTTAGTGCATTGACAACATATGGCAGCCTCATATTATCCTCAACTTGACTTAAGGAATATAAGCACCAACCAATGAGTCGCACTAACTATGGCCACCAGATCAACCGTGTCGATATACGTCGCACAGTTTCCTTGGTCTATTGCCATTTACCTAAGGTACACTTGATCCGGGTTAGGACCTTTCACACATAAGAGCACCCCAACAAGATAATATAAAGCAAATAAGGCAAACAATTTAAAGTGATCTTATTTCCTAAGGGTACCCCTCTTAAATAGATCCCCAGCAGAGTCGCCAGTTCTGTAACCCGGTGAACTGACTTTAAACAATGTTGCGGATAGCAAGAGTCGCCACCGACTTTTATTTTATCCATAAGGAAAGGTTATAAAAGAACAGGAAAGACCTTAGAGAATATTTCGGGTCCGGGGGGTAGGTTATGAAAAGGGAAGGTGTTAGCACCCTTTTCATCCATGGTTATCCATGGGCTCTTAGGTACTTAAGCTCACTTTTGAATTGTTTTGAAAGTATAGTGTGTGAATAAGAAAATTTTCAGAATAGTTAATAAATAATCCATGTAAGGATGTGTTAAAAACATGTTTGAAAATTTGTTTAAAAATTGTTTAAGTGTGAAGAAAGTTTTGAAATGAGCTTAAGTACTTAAAAGTAACTTACCCTAATGTTTAAAGGTCTTTCTTGTTTTTTATTCTTTCCTTAGTAAGACTATCCCTACTATAATGGAGTAGGTAGTCCTTACTTTGGATGTTTAAGGGACATATGAGGGACAAGTTGATTTTGAAGGCAAGGGTGGGGTGTAATAAGCATTTATAAGGGACTATCATCATTTTTCCGAAGGGACTCGATTCGTATAGGCAACCATAAAGGGACTTTGATGATTTTTATTCGAGGGACTTGCTTTTATACACCCCACTTAACCATTATTCGTAGGCAACATGAGGGATAACCCTAAGGAAGTGAGACGGCGATTAAAATCGACTTACGTGTGTGAAGTGTTTAAATTAATTATCTTTGATTAAAAATTATCTAAATTTATTTTAAATAACAAACATATTGTTTACACTCCCTAATTACTAACCACAATAATAACAGTTAAATAATTACAAATTTACATCCCGAAACAATTACATAATAATTATGAAAATAAACAGTAAATGAATAAATATAATAACAAGATATAAATAATAAATAAATAGATAAGCAAATTTATAATTAGGGGTTAGTAATAACAATAATAATTTAGCAATAATAAACAAGGTTAGAAAAAAAATAATAATATGGTTAGTAATAAAAGTTAAAAGATTAATGAAATTATAATAAGCAAAAATTAATTAATAATATAGTAAATAATTAGCATACATAATTAGATATTTTTTTTTTATTCACATAATTATTTAAATTATTATAATTACAAAAATTTTAATTATTATGAACACATATTTATAATTTATATACATATTATGAGAAAAAGATAAACTTTTAAATATCATGTTAAAATTTGTTAATCATTATACTTACAAATTATTTTTTTTTTTACTATATACAAAAATATAATTAAACTATTTCTAAATATTAAAAGAAAATTAACTTAAGTTACAAATACAAAATTTTATGAAAAATTATAATTATATTAGGATTTAAAAAAAAACAGAATTAAATGTTATTTAGAAAAATATTTTAAGATTTGGAAAATTAGGTTTTTACATTTTTTAGGGTTTTAGAATTAAGGTTTATAAAGAATATTTTTTTTTAGAATTTTGATACAAGATTATTTTAACATACATATTATAATTTATCTACACGTTTATAAAAATAGTTTCAAAAGAAAAGAAATTAGAATTTGAATATTTTATTAATTATATTTGCATGCCTATATTAAGTTTAATCTAAGATTATTATTGTATAAAACAAATAAAATAAGAAGAAAGCATAATAAAAAACTTACCTGACTGGGATTTGAACCCAGGTCAGTCCATTTGCAGCCAACAAGGAGAACCACCAGGCCACTGGCGCGCAGGCAATAAGTGAGGAGAACGAGTTTGTTTTGTTGCTTGATCTTGAAAATTCCATAGAAAATAAAAAAAGAACAAAAGGGCCTGGGGAGGATTTGATCCCAGGACCCTCATATTCACAAACGCGCATCTCACCACCCGGCTGGAAGAGCCAATTCTGCTAGCTTGATGGCAAGTAATCATTATATATTAAGTCTTTTGTAATCCTGAAAAAAAATAACAAAAAGAATGCATTGCCAGGAATCGAACCAAGCCCTGTACAACAAACACACGCCTAGGACGAAGCTCATAACCACTGGGACAACCACATGGTTGTGATAACAAACAGAAACACAATATAATATTTTAAATCATAAATTTGAAAATGAATTTCGCGCCAACCAGACTTCATCTTCAACCTTATGACCTGCGCATTTTGCTGCGAAATCTCCCATGAAATTTCCTGCGAAATTAAAACCCTAACAAAACCTGCGAAACTCAAAGGGCAACAAAACCATACAATTTTGCAAAATTGAAAATACAAACGTGTTCCAGAGATCAATTAGAGTCCAGCCATGGTCTTAACAATTATTTATGTTCATTGAATCAGTAAACCCCAATTGGAGGTCATGAACCCTAATATGGTATCTCACGAATTAGGCAATGGTTCTTGCTCTTTCCTGCCCAGAATCAATCCACACAACATCAAGAACATCATTAAACAATCAAAATTCATTTAGACGCAGTGAATCATGGTAATCGAAAAAGAAAAAATCAAGAACAAAAGTGACTCGGGCTTCACGATATGAAGCATGTTGGATGCGTATGATGGATGGTTTTGCTTCATGGATGATCAAAGAACATAACTATGTTCTTAGTTTACCTTCTAGTGCCTTGTAACTGCAAAACCGAATGTGAGTTTTGTTGGTGAATTTGAGAATTTGGAACTTACTTTAGAGGCAGCCAACTCGTGTCTGAGCATTAGGTTTATGATCAGTATATATGTGGGAATGATTTTGGTCAAAAATATGGATAGGTTGTGTGGATATTTGATCCAAAAAAGATTGAAAAAGATGGCATTGTAAAATTCAAATATTTGCTCTTGAATGCTTGCTATATTTGGACAATTCACATGATTCTTTTCTTCTTTTAATCCAATCTATAATTATGAATTTTTAGGAACAAAATCTTCACCCAAAAATAACTTTTCATATTTTTTATTTATTTAAAATGATTTTTAAGAGTTAAATCAATAATAAATAAATAAAAAATAATAAAAATGATGATTTTTATTCAATTGGGTCGTGTATAGTGTTTGGAGATGGATTGGGTCATGAATTAGGCAGCCCATTTGGAAAGAAATACTTTTAAGCCTCCATTTTCAATATAAACCATCACAAAATTGTCCAACTTTGCAAGAGCACATCTCCCTCAATTTTAAGGGTATGAGGGTGTTCTTGGACTTTTTGGAAAGCTTGAAGAGTCCTCTAAACAACCCCATTGGTTTCAGGTCCATATCATTTACCAATCTCAAGTTATGCCCTTTTGAAGTTGTTGACTTTTTGTTGACTTTTGAAATGACCTATAATGTCTTAGATCATATCTTTCAAATGAAGCATTTTTGGGCTTAACCTTCAACATCAAAGTTGTAGAGGATTCAATTTCCTTCAAAATGAGCTTTGGATGGAGACTTGGTGATGAAGTATGTGAAAGTTATGCCTGGTCAAAGTTCAGTTGACTTTTACTGAGGAAACCCTAATTTAGAACCTCCTGATTATTGATGATCTGGAATCTCCTTGATGAATCATGATCAACCCTTGATCAAATGATGAATTTTACTTCATATACTTGATGTTGGCAAAAAATCATGAAGTTTGACTTTGGTTTGACCACAGTTGACCTCAATTTGACTTTTTGACTGCATTGACTGATTTTGACTTATCTGATCATCTGACTGAGCAAACTTTTGAGAAAAGTCTTGAAACTTGACATGGGGGTTCTTATACACATATAAGATGTTATGAAACTCCCTTGAGGTATTGGAAGTACATTTAGCCTGATTAAAGTCAAAACCCTAGTTATGGATGCACTGCTTAGGAGGTGCATTGTCTGAGGGATTTGTCAACTTCTTTGACCAGTTGTGAACTTTGTGAACCTTGTGAATCTTCATACAATGTCTTGTGATACCTATGGGAGGTATTGTGAAGCTTGTGAACCTTTTGAACCTCATGAAGTGGCTTTGTAGACCTCATGAACCTCATGAAAGGTTATATAAGCATTGAGAAACTTGTGAACCTTGTGAACCTTCTTAGAACACAAAGTCTTGTATTGTGAGGGCAAATTTTGGGGTGCAACAGGGACCAATGCAGGTTGAGAGCCTTGGAGGAAAAAGGTATGCCTATGTAGTTGTTGATGACGTTTCAAGATATACATGGATAAATTTCATCAAAGAAAAGTCTGATGTGTTTGATGTATTCAAAGATTTGTGCCAAAGAATACAAAGAGAAAAAGCAAGCTGTGTGGTCAAAATAAGAAGTGACCATGGAAAGGAGTTTGAGAATAAAAAATTCTCAGATTTCTGTTCTTTAGAAGGAATAAATCATGAGTATTCTTCTCATATCACCCCTCAACAAAATGGGATTGTTTAGAGGAAAAACAGAACTATCCAAGAGTCAGCAAGAGCTATGATCCATGCTAAAAAGTTACCATTATACTTCTGGGCTGAAGCTATGAACACTGCTTGTTACATTCATAATAGAGTCACTCTAAGGAAAGGAACCTTGTCCACCATTTATGAAGTCTGGAAGGGCAGAAAACCTACAGTCAAGTACTTCCATGTGTTTGGAAGTAATTGTTACATTCTGGCTGATAGGGATCAAAGAAGAAAGATGGATCCTAAAAGTGATGAAGGGATTTTCCTTGGATACTCCATAAATAGCAGAGCCTATAGATTATTTAACTCCAGAACCAAGGTTATAATGGAGTCAATAAATGTGATCATTGATGATGCTCCTGCAGATATTGCAGATGATGTTGGAACATCTGCTGACAGTCAGACTGAAGTTGAAATAAAGAGTGATAATCATGACTTCACTCTAACTGAAACAAGGACAAAACAATTCAGCAAACCTCCCTCCATCAGAATCCAGAAGGATCATCCTAAAGATCTGATAATTGCTGATCCCAACAGTGGTGTAATCACTAGATCAAGAGAGATAATTGCAGGTTCTTGTTTTGTTTCAAAAATAGAACCTAAAAACATCAAGGAAGCTCTTAATGATGAGTATTGGATTTCTGCTATGCAAGAAGAATTAGGCCAGTTCACAAGGAATGAAGTGTGGGATCTTGTTCCTAGGCCTGATGACATAAATGTGATTGGCACTAAGTGGATGTACAAGAACAAGTCAAATGAGCAGGGAGTTGTTACAAAGAACAAGGCTAGACTTGTAGCTCAAGGATTCACACAAATTGAAGGAGTAGACTTTGATGAAACCTTTGCACCAGTAGCAAGGCTTGAATCAATCAGACTACTTTTAGGAATTGCTTGTATCCTGAAGTTCAAGCTATTTCAAATGGATGTGAAAAGTGATTTTCTAAATGGATATCTTAATGAGGAGGTATATGTGGAGCAGCCTAAAGGATTTGTTGATCCAAGCTGTCCAGATCATGTATACAAACTAAGGAAGGCTCTTTATGGTCTGAAGCAAGCTCCAAGAGCATGGTATGAAAGGCTGACTACTTTTCTCACAAAACAAGGATACAGGAAAGGTGGAATAGACAAAACCTTGTTTGTGAAGGATGAAGAAGGAAATTTCATGATTGCTCAAATATATGTAGATGACATAGTCTTTGGTGGGATGTCAGACAGGATGGTTAAACATTTTGTCACTCAAATGGAATCTGAATTTGAGATGAGCCTAGTAGGAGAACTAACCTACTTTCTTGGACTGCAAATCAAGCAGATGGAAGACTCCATGTTCATATCCCAAAGCAAGTATGCAAAGAACACTGTCAAGAAGTTTGGGATGGACAGTGCAAGTCATAAAAGAACACCTGCCCCCACTCATTTAAAGCTGACAAAGGATGACAAGGGTGAGAAGGTAGACCAAATCCTATACAGAAGCATGATTGGAAGCCTATTATATCTGACTGCTAGCAGACCAGATATAGCCTTTGCAGTAGGTGTATGTGCAAGATATCAAGCTGATCCAAAAGTTAGCCATCTAAACTAGGTTAAGAGAATTCTGAAATATGTCAATGGTACTTGTGACTATGGCATAATGTACTCCCATGGATGTGAACCAATTCTCACTGGCTTTTGTGATGCTGATTGGGCTGGAAGTGCTGATGATAGAAAGAGCACATCGGGAGGATGCTTCTTTTTAGGAAACAATTTGATTTCTTGGTTCAATAAGAAACAAAATTGTGTATCCTTAGCCACTGCTGAAGCTGAATATATTGCAGCTGGTAGCAGTTGTTCACAGTTGGTTTGGATGAAGCAAATGCTCACAGAATACAATGTCCCACAAGATGTCATGACATTGTACTGTGACAATTTAAGTGCTATTAACATATCAAAGAATCCTATCCAACACAGCAGGACCAAGATAATTGATATCAGGCATAATTTCATCAGAGGTCTTGTGGAAGAGAATGTGATCTTATTAGAACATGTAGCCACAGATCTGCAATTGGCTGATATATTTACTAAAGCTTTGGATGCTACCCAATTTGAAAACCTAAGGGGTAAATTGGGAATCTGCTTATGTGAAATATAGCAGTTATGGAGAAGTGCCAACATGTCCTATGACATCGTGTGGCATGATCACCAGATGACAACACCAGTCTGGTCAAGAACTCTGTGTATTCCACTCCTTAAAATTCTCCTAGTAACGGGTCTTATAAAAGCTCCAGCTTGCTCTCAGCTATTCATATTCTCATCATCTTCTCAAAACAAATTGCATGCTATAACTGATTTTCAGAGCTCATCAAAATCAATCAAACCTAACCTCTTTTTCCACCACATTCGAAAATGTCTCAACATCAAAACTCTAACCTCTCTAATGACAACCTCAACCAAGAAGATGTGGTACATGCAACCCCAATCTCTGTGGTACCTATGGATTCAACTCCCATAGACGAAATCAGAGGAAGTGTTCCTCTTGCTCAAAAGCCTAGAACTCCAAATGTGAGAAGAGCAAAGGAACCTGTATTCAGCAAAGTCAAAGGGACTCCTTCATCCTCAAACACCAACCCCAAAGCCTCTGAATATGTGGATGCTTCTATTAAAAATCTTGTGAACATGATTCTATCTGAACAAAGAGTTGTGAGTGGTATATTTGTTCCCCTGAACACCATGCCAGCTCCATAAGAAGAACAGAGCAACAAGGCTGAAGAGGACAATCCTGCTCAACAGGATGTCCCAATAGATGTTGAAACATCTGAGGACCAGCACAAGGCCTCAACTGATGATGATGATGATGAAGCCACTGATGATCAAGCTTCTGTTGATCCTCCTGCTGAAGAGGAGACTTCCCAACCTCCTCCTGTTGAAGCCATAGATGATGACTCTGACACAGAGATCATTGCATCTGTGGACCCTAGCATAGCCAAAAGGCTTAGGGCTAGGAAGGGGAAGAAGACTGTAGGACATGCAACTCCTGAAAAGAAGCAGCCAACTCCAAGGAAAGACAAGGCCAAAGTGGTATTTGGACCAACTAAACAATGGAGCAAGGTGAATACATAAAAGAGGAAAGCTGTAACTCCACCAGATTCAGATGTTGAAGAGGATGTCCCAACATCCCAACCAAAGAAGAAACCATCACCTTCAAGGTCTACCTCTGCTGTTCCAGAAGCTCCTCTGGACAATGTGTCATTCCATCATGTGTCAAGTGTGAGCAGATGGAAATATGTATACCAAAGAAGGGTGGCACTTGAAAGAGAGCTGGGCAGCAATGCACTTGAGTGCACTGAGGTAATAGACCTAATTTCATCTTCTGGTTTATTTAAAACAGTTTCAAACTTTTCACCATGCTATGAGCTGCTAGTCAAGGAGTTCATTGTCAACCTGCAAGAGGACTGTGCTGATGGTAAGTCAGATGAATTCAGAAAAGTCTATGTAAGAGGGAGATGTGTGGAATTCTCTCCTAGGGTTATCAATCATTACCTAGGGAGAGAATCTGATGGACCTAATGAGCTGGGAAAAACTGATAATCAAATCTGCAAGGTCATCACTGCTAATCAGGTCAAAACTTGGCCAGTCAAGGGCAAACTTTCTGTTAGCTTGCTAACAAGGAAGTATGCAATGCTGCATAGGATTGGTACTGTAAACTGGGTCCCTACCAACCATACCTCCTCAATAGCTACTGGATTGGGCAGATTCATTTATGCTGTGGGCACCCAAACAAAGCTGGACTTTGGGGATTACATATTTGATCAAACACTGAAGCATGCAGGAACATCTGCAACAAAGCTGCCTATTGCCTTTCTATCTCTGCTATGTGGAATCATCCTCAGCCAGTATCCAGGTATCCTCACTGAGAAGGATTCAGTCTACAAAAGAGAAAGTCCTCTGGCCTTCCATTACAAACTTTTCTTGAGCCATCATGCTGCTGATGTTGAAGCTCCCAGTGGGACATCTGCTGGACCTTCAAAAGCAAAGACTCCCATATCCAAAGCTGCCTTGATTGCAGAGCTGAAAAACACTTTCAAAGAGCTGGATGCCAGGAAGCAAAAGCTTGAGGAGATTATTCAAAGGCTGGAAATGGAAGAGGGTGCTCAGAATGCTGCTAACTCTGATGATAAATCTGAAGAAGAAGAAGATACTGAATATGAAGACTC
This sequence comes from Lathyrus aphaca, assembly GCA_963966055.1. Taxonomy (NCBI): domain Eukaryota; kingdom Viridiplantae; phylum Streptophyta; class Magnoliopsida; order Fabales; family Fabaceae; genus Lathyrus; species Lathyrus aphaca. The sequence goes on from OZ014521.1 coordinate 8,046,543, forward strand.
TGAGTGAAAATGTGTGAGGAAAGTGTACTGTATCAGCATTGTAATTTTGAATATTTTGTATTTCTGTCTGCTTATGTAATTTGGCCCCAATTTCTGTCTAACAAGGGGGTGAAGATAACAGAACAACAACAATGTCTGATGCAGTTTACATGATTAATGAACAAGCTGTTTGTCTGCTTAATATATGCTTCTGAACTAAGTTTTTTTTGAAAGTCTGTTGAACAAGTCAGAATAAATACAGGTTTGAGGGGGAGCAAACTCTCATATGATTAAAACAGAAAAGAACTCTGTTGTACTCTGATAAATGAAACTCTGTTGCACTCTGATAAAACCAGAAGATTGTGTTAGCCAAAAATTAGCCAAAGGGGGAGTTTATAGATGTTTAGAATTGACAGAATTTTTGACCAACAAGAAGTGTTGAACTTAGTTCAGGATGTCACACCAGATGTTGTGACATTATCAAACAGAGTATAAGTTAATGAACTTAATTCAGGATGTCACACCAGATGTTGTGACATTGTATAAGTTAATGAAGTAAGTTCAATTTTCAGGATGTCACACCAGATGTTGTGACATCTCAAACCTGCTACCAGAATTAAATAATGCTTAACAGAACTGAGTAAATTCAGGGAATTTATCTGGAATTAATTGTGAATGGATAAAACAGTAGAAGGCGCATCTGTAGGGTGATTGGTTATATGATTTCAGTATAAACAGAAGAACTGACTCACCTAGAATCAAGGAAGTAACAAACCCTAATTCAAGGTGATGACAGCATGCGTATCAGGATTGGATAACCTACAGAAAGCCCAAAATCCAAGCATCTATTTAAGCAACAGAAACTCTCTGAGTAGAGTACGAAATTAAGAAGACTAAATAGAGTGTTAGTGTTTTAATAGCAGGTTTTATATGTGTATCACTTTATGAGCTTTAAGCAAAAGTGTATTGTGTCTTGATTGAAACTATGAAGTAAGATCAAGTTGTTGTGTTAAAAGTGTGACTTCAATTTTATTAAACATTGTAACATATCACTGTGTGTTTGAGGGGGAGTGAGTTGGTACTCATATCTAAGTTGTGTCTTAGGTAGAAATTGCCTTGGGTAGATATTAAGTGAGGGATTAAATTGAGTGGTTTAAGTCCATAATTAATATTACTTATATTGGATTTCCTTCCTGGCTTGGTAGCCCCCAGATGTAAGTGTGGAGATACACTGAACTGGGTTAACAATTTTCTGTGTTGTTTAATTTACCTGCACTTTAAGTTTTGTTTAAGTCTTCAAGTGTTTAAACATTTCATTCGACATCACGTACCTGATCCCAGAATTTTACATATGTTTATGACAGCAGTACGGGATACTCGGGCTAATATAACAACTTTCAACAGCTGCAACCTATTCATGCTTATTCACATCCTGTAGGAGCATATCAAACTATAGATTATCAGACCACTTGAGGTTACCAAAACATCAATGGGTACACAAATCAAGCGCCGATGTGGAATCACTATGTCAAACAAGACCTTAGACAGCGTTTTTTTTTGCATTTAGACAACGCTTTGGTTAATGTCAAAAGCGTTGCCTAAAGGTGTTTTATACAACGCTTTTATTGTTAAAAGCGCTTTCTAAACCCCACTTTAGACAACGTTTTTTGCCTTTTTTTATTATACCTTAGGCAACGCTTTTTTTTTTATTTTATGGTATACATTAGACAACACTTTCACTAAAAACGTTGTCTAAACCCCACCTTAGACAACGCTTTTAGTGAAAGCGCTTTCTAAACCCCACCTTAGACAGCGCTTTTTGTTGAAAGCGTTGTCTAAGGTATACAAAAATTTTAAAATAATTTCCTTTAAAAAACGTTGTTTGGATTTGCCAAATTATAGGCAACTAATTTGCATCCACATTTTTCACCTGGTTTTTAAACCAGAATTTGTACATGTTCATTCCAACCAGAATTTGCATCAAATTTGTCTATTTAAATATACCAATTTAGGCACCGATTTATATATACAAAACAATCGGATTTTCAAACCAATGTCTACGAAATAATTTATACAAACGTACCAATTTACGCACCAATTTAAATATACAACATAGTTATTACAAATCATTTTCATCCAACTACATAAACATAGTTATTAGAACATAGTTATTCAAATGAAATCTACATAAACATAAATTTGATAACACTCTGAGCTATATATTTTTATCCAACTATACTATCACCTGAAATAACACAAAAATATTGTAAATGATCAATTAAAACAAGTCATAATCAATATGTCTATAGTTACATACACATACTCAATTTTCATCAATTAAAGTAAGTGTGGAATATTTTCATCAATTAAAACAAAAATTGCAGAAGTAGACTAGGCACATAGCAGAAAATGTGGCACTTGCAGTTCACTGGGTGGCGCAGGCCACACAGAGGTGGCACTTGCCACCCCAAAACACCACTGGGAGGCACAAGCCACCCTAATTAGCACCAGGTGACACAAGCCACCTTAATCCAAGTACATAATGTCGCAAGCCATACCAATGTGGCTCTGGCCAGACAAAAATAGTTTTGAGTGGCACCAGCCACCATTTTAAGTGGCACCTGCCACATTTAAACAACAATGTGGCACAAGCCATAATTTTAAGTTGCACCTGACACATTCAAACAACCATGTGGCTCAAGCCACAATTTTAAGTGGCACCTGCCACATTCAAACCACCATGTGGCGCAAGTCACAATTCTTGGTGGCTCCTACTTTTGCACCCCAAAATTTGCCCTCACAATACAAGACTTTGTGTGCTAAGAAGGTTCACAAGGTTCACAAGACCTTTCATGAGGTTCATGAAGTTTACAAGACACTTTATGAGGTTCACAAGGTTCACAAGACCTTTCATGAGGTTCATGAAGTTTACAAGATACTTTATGAGATTCACAAGGTTCACAAGACCTTTCATAAGGATCACAAGACATCTTATGAGGTTCACAAGGTTCACAAAGTTCACAATTGGTCAGAAGATTTGACAATTCCCTCAGATAATGCATCCTCCTAAGCAATGCATCCTAAACTAGGGTTTTGACTTTAATCAGGCTAAATGGACTTCCAAGACTTCAAGTGAGCTTCATAACCTCTTATATGTGTTTAAGAATCCCCATGACAAGTTTCAAGACTTTTCCCAAAGGTTTGCTCAGTCAGATGATCAGATAAGTCAAAATCAGTCAAAGCAGTTAAAAAGTCAAACTGAGGTCAACTGTGGTCAAACCAAAGTCAAACTTCATGATTTTTTGCCAACATCAAGTATATGAAGTAAAATTCATCATTTGATCAAGGGTTAATCATGATTCATCAAGGATATTTCAGATCATCAAGAATCAGAGGTTTCTAAATTAGGGTTTCCTTAGGAAAAGTCAACTGAACTTTGACCAGCCATAACTTTCACATGCTTCATCACATTTTTCCCATCCAAAGCTCATTTTGAAGGAATTTGAATTCTCTACAACTTTGTGTATCACAAGCCAAGCCCAAAAATGCTTCATTTAGAAGGTATGAGCTAAGACATTATAGGTCCTTTTGAAAGTCAACAAAAAGTCAACAACTTCAAAAGGGCATAACTTGAGAATGGTAAATGATATGAACATGAAACCAATGGGGTTGTTTATAGGACTCTTCAAGCTTTCCAAAATGTCCAAGAACACCCTCATAGCATTAAAATTGAAGGATGTGTGCCCTTGCAAAGTTGGGAAATTTTTGGTTGATTTATGAAGAAAATGGAGGTTTAAAACCAATTTTTTCTAAATGGGCTTGCCATGTGATGATCCAATCCATACAAATACCTCATGCACGACCCAACCCTCAATTATTCAGATTTTTTTATTATTTTATTTTATTTATTTTGATTTTATTCATCTAAAATCATTTTAAATTAAAATAAAATAGAAAAATCAAATATTTAAATGGGATATTGTTTCTAGAAAGTCATAAAGATGATTTGGATCAAATTGATATAAGAATTATGAAGATTGGCTTGAAATAGAAAGTTTGAATTCACAAATATTTGAATTTTAAGTTCTAATCTTTTTCAATCTTTTTCAATCAAAAACTTCATACAACAATCAAATCTTTTGACCTAATTCTATTGTACTATAAGTATACAACATAACTCTTTGCACAAGACACGAATTTCTGGCCTCCAAGAGTAAGTTCAAGCATTCAAAAAATCACACCAAATTCCAAATTCGGATTCTTCAATAGAGACCATTCCAAAGAGATTTGAAGGTTGAGACATGTTTATTGGACATCCTTGAATCATTCTCAATACTCATATGCATCCATAACCTCATGAGTAGCTCAAACCGAATCCAACTTTTGACATCTTTATGATTTTTTCGTTGGGGATCATGTGAACCTTGGGGATCATAACGCACCAATTATTTTTGAGAAATTTCACTGTTTTAATGATCTTCCAATTTCGTAGGTTTCTGGTTTTAAAAAATCGCAGGAAACTTCATAGCTAAATTCGTAGCTAAATTTGTAGGTACCAAGGAAGAAGAAGAAGCCTGCGCGCGCGTTTTAGAATTCAAAAATTATTCATATTATTTTTAGAAGTGTTTGTGGTTTTGTGTTACAGTTGCAGTGTTAGCTCAGTTGGTCAAGAGATGCGCGTGTGAGGCCAAGGTCCAGGGATCGAATCCTGGGTTCAACAATTTTTTCTTGTTTTTTCCATTTAATTAACAGGTTTAATATATAATTCATTATAGCCATTATACTATCAGAAGCGCCCTCCCGGCTGGATGGAAAGTATGCCTGCGTATTATGTAAAGGTCCTGGGTTTGAATCCCCCCAGGCCTTTTTGTGTTGTTTTCTTTTTTCATGATTTTTCCAGGTTAGATAACAAAATCAAATGGAATGGGTTTGCTATCACACGCGCGCATGTAGCCCAGTGGCTAGGATCTTCTTCAGGTATTGGGGAGGTCCTGGGTTCAAAACCAGGTCTCCCCTTTTTCTTTTCCTTCATTATTTTTTTCTTGTTTTGTTTGTTTGTTTATTATTATTATTAAAATTAATTCTAATAGCATTTTCTAAAAACCCTAAAAATAATTTCATAAAACCTAATTAATTTTTATAAATCCTAATAATTTTCACAAACCCTAATTTTCTTCTATTTAACATTTAATTCTATTATAATTTTTAATTTTTGATTTATTATTTAATCATGTATATATATTATATAATTTATTTATAACTTAATTCTTATATATAAGTAATTTTCAATATATGCTTAAAAAAATAATCAAAACTTGTTAATTTAATTTTTGTAAATATAATTTATTTTTATAATATGTTTATAATTAATTTAATTTTTTATAATTTGCATATAACTTAAAACTTTATAATAATTAGTATAATTGCTTATATTTTCTTATTAGTCTTAAATAATAATTGTTTATAAAAAATTGATTTTTAATTATTATGTTAATATTATTAATTATGTTTATATGATATTTTGTTATTACTAACCCCATGTATATTGTGTTTTATTATTATTATTATTTTACTAACCCAATTATATTATTATTATTTTGCTTATATATTTAATTTGTTAATTATTATTATTATGTAATTGTCTCCTGGATGTAATATTTTAGTAATAATGTTTATTATTTATATTTTATGCTATGGTTAGTAAAATAGGGAGTGTAACATGTTTGTATGTTTAAAATCAATTTAGATCATTAAAGTTAAAGATAAATATTAAAATTGTACACTCACACACGTAAGTCGATCTTTGATCGTCATCTCACTTTCTAAGGATTACCTCTCATGTTGACTAAAACAAAAGGTCAAGTAGGGTGTATAAAGCAAAAGTCCCTCATTCCACATCATCTAGTCCCTTAAACAGATAAAAGATCAAGTCCCTTCGAATGTTGCCTTCGTAATGATCTTGTCCCTTTCGAATAAAGATGATAAGTCCCTTCGAATTGCTTATACACCCCACAGTTGCCTAAATAACAGATGACCCTTCACTTGTCCCTCACATCCAAGGTAATGATTACCTATTCCTTAATAATAGGGATAGTCTTACCATTTAAAGGATTCAAGAACAGAAAAGACTTAAAACTTAGGGTAGGTTCCTCTTAGATACTTGCTCACTCTTCAAAACATTTCAAACTACTTCACATTTTCAAACAAATTTTCAAAACAAAGGTTTTATACGCATCCGTACATGGATCATTATAAAACACTTAAGAAAATTTTTATTCACACACTTCACATTTCAAAAATATTTTAAAGTGAGCTAAGTAACTAAGAGCCCATGGATAACCATGGATGTAAAGGGTGCTAACACCTTCCCTTTACATAACCTACCCCCCGGACACAAAAATATTTTAAAAGGTCTTTCCTGTTCTTGTATGCCTTTCCTTTGGATAAAATAAAAGTCGGTGGCGACTCTTGCTATCCGCAACATAACTAAAGTCAGTTCTCCCACCGTGTTACAGAACTGGCGACTCTGCTGGGGATTTAATAAAAGAGGGGTACCCTTAGGAATTAGATCACTTTAAACTTTTTTTTGCTTTGTTTACTTTACTTTACTTGTTGGGTGCTCTTATGTGTGAAAGATCCTAACCCGGATCTAGTGTACCTTAGGTAAATGGCAATAGACCAAGGAAACTGTACGGCGTATACCGATATGGTTGATCTGGTGGCCATAGTTAGTGTGACTTCTTGGTTGGTGCTTATGTTCCTTAAGTCAAGTTGAGGATAATATGAGGATGCCATATGTTGTCAATGCACTAACTAACTTTTAGAACCCTAGTTATCCCATCTTGGCCTTTAGAAAGTAGTGAGATAACCGGCTTTGGTGAAGACTGAAGTTGGTTGATGCTCGATGCTGCACTCATTGAGGTTCTAAACTTGGAGGGTTTTGGTTGGCAAGTAAGTTGCCTACTGAACAACCACCCTTGTGAAGGACCAATGATATTGAGATCCCTTAGAACATGGTTACTTTATAGGACAGGATGAACCAACTAACTTCAGGGGAGGGTACTTACCTTTGAACCTCATGCAAGCCTTTAAACCTAGGGCTATTGTGTGACTTGTTTGTGTGTGCCACATGTTTGTGATTAAGCATAACATCATGACATCATCATGCATCATAAGCATAGCATTTTCACTAACCATTTCAAGGACCAAAGGATTTATCTTTGTTCTTTGTTGCAGGTCATGGCTTCTACTCGTAGAAACACTATCAGGATCAACTTTGTAGGGATACCTGCTAAGCTTAAATAGTTGGTTTCTCAAGTGTCTGATCATTCCCAGTTTATCAAGAGACATGGTCACCTATTGGATCTAGTCACCTCAGGGTTCAATGAAGACATGATGAGTGTCCTGTTTCAGTTCTTTGATCCTAAGCATCATTGCTTCACATTCCCTGACTATCAGCTGGTTCCTACAATGGAAGAGTTCTCTAAACTTCTGGGTATACCTGTTCTTGATCAAAGACCCTTCACAGGCTTGGAGAAGGAGCTTAAACCAGAGGTTATTGCTGCATCTCTACATCTGAAGAAGTCTGACATTGTTCTAGAAACGAGAAGCGGAGTTAAAGGTATTCTTGCTAAGGTATTAGTGGATAAAGCTCAAGTGTTCTTGAAGGCTATGAGCTACGATGCTTTTGAGGAGATCTTAGCCTTGTTGATATATAGCTTAGTGTTGTTCCCCAATCCAGATCAGTTCATAGACATTCATGCCATCAACATATTCCTGAGTCACAATCCAGTGCCTACCTTACTTGGAGACATCCTGCATTCTCTTCATACTCGTACTACAAGGGCAAGAGGAACTTTGATGTGTTGCATACCTTTGCTATCTAGGTGGTTTATTTCTCACCTTCCTCGCTCAGTAATGAAGAATGAGCAAGGGTTCAGGTGGTCCAAAAGAATTATGTCACTCTCTCATTCAGATATCCATTGGTGCTCCAGATCTATGGAGAATATTACTATCATTGACCGTTGTGGGGAGTTTCCTAATGTGCCACTTCTAGGCATAAGAGGAGGCATTACCTACAATCCCTCTCTAGCTTTACGACAGTTTGGTTACGCTCGGAGTGATGGTCCACATGACATGTTGATTCAGGGTATTGTGTTTGACTACCACAATTATCTTCAAGGTTACCGTCAGAGATTCATACGAGCATGGGGAAAAGTGAACAAGGTTGACAGCAAGACTCTGGAGCCTAAGTACACTATTCCTATGGAAGCTTATCTCAGATGGGTGCGATCTCGTGCTCAGACTCTCATGATGCTATATCCTGCTATCCTGCCAGTTACCATGGAACATGTTGCTGAAGGAGATACTTCTTATACCATCCTTCATCCAGACATGCCTACTGACATGGAAGACTTACAGAGATCCTGGATCCAGTTGAAGGAACAAAGGGATACCTTCGAGGCTCATTACAAAGCAAGCCAAGAAAGAATCCTGGAACTAACAAAGCAACTTCATGAGGAACGGAATCTCAACTCATACCTCAACACAAAGAGGAAACGTCCATGGGAGACTTAAAACCCCATCTCTTGTATTTATTTCATTTCATTTTTCGTAAGCCCAAGAGGCAAAACAAATTTACTACTAATAAAAGTTTACCTTCTTGTTTGTTTAAGCAAATTTAAATCATGCGGTCCTTGAAAACATTGCATATACATTAACATATCATATCATTACATCACAGGTTTATTGTGCACAGGTTTCTTATCTTCTCGCTGTTTATTTCAGCAATGGCTCTTGAACAAACAGTTAAGGATCTCCAGGCACAAAATGCATAGTTCCAAGAGCTGATCCTGAACCTGTCCAAGGGGCGGGATGAATTGAAGACACTGCTGGCCAAGAAGACTAAGAAGACTAGAAGGTCAGGTGGCCTGATCAACATGGGAAGAAGGTTCAGAGGTCCTGCCAAGACCAAAGAACCAGTTGAAGATTATGAGTCTGAAGAGTCTGAGAAAGAGGGAGGCAGTCTCCACAACACTATGGGGGACTCTGATTCTGAAGCTAACTACTATCATGAGCCCAATGAAGATAAGTTCAAAATGCTGGTGGATAGAATGGATGCTATGGAATTGCAAAAGTCTTCTGGACTGGATTTTGAAGACCTAAGTCTGATATCTGGGGTAGTCATACCCATTGGTTTTAAGGTTCCTACTTTTGTTGTTTATGATGGGGTCTCTTGTCCCAAGCTGCATTTGAGGTCTTACGTCCGGAGAATCCAACCCCATACTGCTGATAAGAAGTTATGGATCCATTTCTTCCAAGAGAGCTTATCTGGAGCTCAATTGGAATGGTACTATCAGTTGGAGAGTGTCAACATCCGTGATTGGAATGATCTTGCTGAAGCCTTCTATAAGCAGTATCAATACAATGCTGATTTAGCCCCCACTCGCATGCAGCTGCAAAGCATGTCCATGGGTGCCAAAGAAAGTTTCAAGGAGTATGCTCAGAAGTGGAGAGATTTAGCTGGAAGAGTACAACCCCCTTTAACTGACAGGGAGTTGGTTGATATGTACATGTGTACGTTGAATGGTCCATTTTACAGTCATCTCATTGGAAGCTCATCATCTGGCTTCACTGAGTTGATAATGACAGGATAGCGCGTAGAAAGTGGTATAAGGAGTGGCAAGATTCAAGTGGGTGCTTCCTCATCAGGTGCTGCAAAGAAGCCTCCCAGTGGGAAGAAAGAATCAAATGTCGTTTATGGTCAACCTGATCGTAATAGAAGGCATCAGTCTGTGAGTGCAGTCCATATCTCTAATCCAACTCCTGCAACACCAGAGCAGCCACAGGGAAACCAAAAGAGGGCTAGAAGGAAGTTCACTAAGATCAACATGTCAATGGCCCAAGCCTTGCAACACTTGCTGAAGGCTGAACTTATCACTCTGAAGGATGCTCCTCAGAATCCTAATGTTACCTCTCCCAGGTACAATCCCAATGCACGATGTGCATATCATTCGAATTGTCAGGGACATGATACTAATAGTTGTTGGGTATTGAAGAACAAAATTCAAGATATGATTGAGGCTGGAGAGATTGAGTTTGACCCTCCGGGTACTCCAAATATGATTACTGCTCCCATGCCAAATCATGAGATGACTGTCAATGCCATTGAGGAAGATTCACATATTTCTTCAGTTGCAGAGTTGACTACACCATTGTCTGTTATCAAGAAGAAGTTAGTACAAGCTGGGTTCTTTCCAGGTTGTCGTGAAGATTGTCTATATTGTACCTATAAGCCAGATAGCTGTTGGAGGTTGAGAGATGGAATTCAACGTCTCATGAATAATTATACCATAGTGTTTGAGAGGATTCCACCTTCTGTGGAGAGTATGGTGGATCATATTACTAAAGGTAGGAAGATTGAAGAGGTGGATATGGTTGATAAAGTACCGGTAAGAATTACTTCAAAGGGACCTGTTAAAATCACTCACAAGGGTCCAATTAAGATTACTGCTGAAGGCCCTGTGAAGATTGTTGCTGGAGCCAGAGTGGCTCCTATGGTCATTACCACTCCTGGCCCTATTCCGTATACTTCTGATAAAGCTGTGCCTTGGCATTATGGGTTTGATGTTTATATCCATGGTGTTAAGCAGGAACCCTTAGCTGATATGCCTGTTGATATTGATAATATTGCTGGATCTAGTAAGATCACACGAAGCGGTAGAGTTTTCTCCCCTCCAGTTACCTCCAAAAATGCAGTTACTCTAGCTGCTACCTCCACCACTGATGCTCGGGGCAAAGGTCCTGTTATTGAACCTATACCAACTGATGTGCCAGCTGCTGATGATCTTTCTAAGCAAATGGATGAAGTCTTGAAAATCATTCGCAAGAGTGATTATGACATTGTTGATCAATTGGGGCATACTCCCTCCAAGATTTCTATGTTGTCTTTATTATTGTGTTCTGAGGCTCATGCCAAAGCCCTGATTAAATTTCTGAAGACTGCTCATGTACCAAATGAAATTTCTGTTGACCAGTTTGAAAATTGTGTTGCACACTTGACCTATGATAATGGGTTAGGTTTCTCTGATGCTGATTTGACTCCTGCTAAGAGGGATCATAACAGGGCTCTACATATCTCAATTGAATGCAGGGGCACTACCCTGTCACATGTATTGATAGACAATGGTTCCTCTCTGAATGTGTTGCCCAAAGAAGTTCTGAATAAGCTGAGTCCTGAAGATGCTGTGCTGAAGCCTATTAGTATAGTGGTGAAAGCTTTTGATGGTTCGAGAAGAGTGGTGCATGGAGAAATTGATCTCCCAATCAAAGTTGGTTCTCAGGTTTTTAATGCTACCTTTTATGTCATGGATATTCGTCCGTCATATTCTTGTTTGCTTGGGCGTCCCTGGATCCATGGGGCAGGTGCTGTAACCTCCACTTTACATCATAAGCTGAGATATCCAGTAGAAGGGAAGGTTGTTACTATCTACGGAGAGGAAGGGTATATGATTAGCCATGTGAACACCTTCAAGTATCTTGAAGTGGAAGGTGAATATGTTGAAACTCCGTGTCAGACATTTGAAGTGGTTCCTTGGATTGTTAATGATTATGAAGCTCCTCCTGTTGTCAAGAAAGTTCATGTGGTCACCAGAGTACCCCCTACAATGGCCTCCCTTAAAGATGCTAGAGCTGTGGTGGATGAAGGTGGTTGTACTATTTGGGGTCAGCTTCCTGATATTCCGTACAAGTCTGACAAATTTGGTTTGGGTTTCACTGCAGAGTCCCAGAAGGCTGTTCGTCGTGCTCGTGCTGTTCGTATCACCAATCAGGGGGTTATGAAGGATCAGATCAATGCTGTGGATGGCTATGATGAAGACTACAACCTGGATGCTTGGATTTTTCCTACTGTGGGTGCTGGGCTCAACAACTGGAAAGCTGAAGATGTTATTCCTATCTCCTTTAGTCAGGAGTAAATACTATTACTGTGTTGTTGCTTTTTAAGTTTGTAATTTCTTGAACAATTGAACTCTTAAGCCTTGTGCCTTGCCCGGGACACAATGGTGTGCTGGTTACGGGATGTCATTTCATTTGCATACTTCATTCAATAAAAATCAGTGGACGTTTCGTTTTCGTAAATATTGTGTTCCTTGTCTTTCTTTTCTTTTATTTTTGTTTTATCAGCTATGTGTTCTTACACACACCCACATCACTAAAATGCAGATCCTCATCCACTCTGGATCCTGTTGATAACAGTTCTACTATTGCCAATTATAATTTCGAGAATCCGATCTATCAAGCTGAAGATGGAAATGAGGACGATTGTGAAGTACCTGTAGAGCTTGCTAGGTTGTTACAACAAGAAGAAAAAGCCATACTGCCACATGAAGAGCCAATCGAAGTTGTGAATATGGGAACTGAAGAAAACAGGAAAGAGGTCAAGATAGGGGCTGAATTAGAGGATAGTGTCAAGAGCAGATTGATTCAGATGTTACGTGACTATGTGGAGATCTTTGCTTGGTCTTATGAAGATATGTCAGGGTTGGATACAGACATTGTGGTTCACCGTTTACCAGTAAAAGAAGATTGTCGTCCAAAGAAGCAGAAGGTTCGTCGCATGCGTCCTGAAATGTCAGAGAAAATCAAAGCAGAGGTAATGAAACAGTTTGATGCAGGGTTCTTAGTTGTGACTTCTTATCCTCAATGGGTTGCAAAAGTGGTACCGGTACCTAAGAGAGATGGTAAGGTACGTATGTGTGTAGATTACAGAGATTTGAACAAGGCCAGCCCCAAAGATGACTTTCCACTTCCTCATATTGATGTTCTGGTAGACAACACTGCTCAGCACAAAGTATTCTCTTTCATGGATGGTTTCTCTGGTTACAATCAAATCAAGATGGCACCTGAAGATATGGAGAAGACGACATTTGTTACACAGTGGGGCACTTTCTGTTATAAAGTGATGCCATTTGGTTTGAAGAATGCAGGGGCAACATATCAGCGTGATATGGTTGCTTTGTTTCATGATATGATTCATCATGAGATATAGGTATATGTGGATGATATGATAGCCAGGTCCCAGAATGAAGAGCAATATCTTGATCATTTGCATAAATTGTTTGAGAGGTTAAAGAAATACAAGTTGAGATTGAACCCAAACAAATGTACTTTTGGAGTTAGGTCTGGTGAGCTTCTGGGTTTCATAGTCAGTGGAAAAGGTATTGAAGTGGATCCTGCAAAAGTGAAAGTTATACGAGAGATGCCAGCTCCCCGTACTGAGAAAGAGGTTAGAGGTTTCTTGGGACGATTGAATTACATTGCAAGATTTATTTCCCAATTAACTGCCATCTGTGAGCCAATCTTCAAGTTGTTAAAGAAAGACCAGGTGATGGAATGGAATGATGAATGTCAGACAGCATTTGATGAAATCAAGAAGTATCTGCTAGAACCACCAATTTCGATGCCACCAGTTGATGGAAGACCCTTGATTATGTATTTAACAGTATTAGACAACTCAATGGGGTGTGTGTTGGGGCAACATGACGAGTCTGGTCGAAAAGAGCAGGCAATATACTACCTTAGCAAAAAGTTTACCGACTGTGAAACAAGATATTCACTGCTCGAGAAAACTTGATGCGCTTTGGCATGGGTTGCTCGCCGACTAAGACAGTATATGTTGACTCATACTACCTTATTAATTTCGAAGATGGATCCAATCAAGTACATATTTGAGAAACCTGCTCTCTCCGGAAGAATTGCAAGATGGCAAATGATCTTGACAGAATATGACATACAGTATACTACTCAGAAGGCCATTAAAGAAAGTGTTGTGGCTGATCATTTGGCTCATCAAGCAGTGGATGATTATCAGTCAATGAGTTTCGAGTTCCCCGACGAAGACATTATGATTATTACCAAAGAACCTGGACAATATGACGGACCTGAACAAGGATCCCGATGGACTATGGTTTTTGATGGAGCTTCTAATGCACTTGGTAATGGTGTTGGTGTTGTGATTAGTTCCCCTGAAGGTTGTCATACCCCGATTACTGCAAGATTATGTTTCTATTGTACCAATAACATGGCTGAGTATGAGGCATGTATCCTGGGTATTAAAGCTGCTATTGATATGAAGATTCAGTTCCTTGATGTGTATGGAGATTCAGCCCTGGTAGTAAGTCAGATTAAAGGAGATTGGGATACCAAGCATGATAATCTCATTCCTTACAGAGAGCATGTGTTGTCTTTGATCCCAAATTTTAAAGAGATTACCTTTGGACATATTCCACGAAGAGAGAATCAGTTGGCAGATGCCTTAGCCACCATGGCATCCATGTTTGAGATCAGCTGGGATAATGAAGCTCCTAAGATTACTATTGATAGATTTGAGAAGCCTGCATACTGCAATGAGATTGGCACTGAAGAAGCAGAGGAGAAACCTTGGTTGTATGAAGTGAAAAGATATCTTGAAGCTCAGGAGTTCCCTGAAGGGGCATCTGTCAAAGATAGGAAGTTTCTGAGAAGGTTCTCTGCTAAGTTCTTTTTGAGTAATGGTATTCTGTACAAGCGCAATCATGATTCAACTATGCTTCGTTGTGTGGATAAGAAGGAAGCAATAGAGATTATGGAAGATATGCATGATGGGATCTTTGGCACTCATTCTAGTGGTCATACCATGGCAAAGAAGATATTGAGAGCAGGTTATTATTGGTCTACCATGGAAGCTGATTGTTATCAACACTCCAGAACGTGTCACAAGTGTCAAATTTATGCTGATAAAGTACATATACCTCCATCACCATTGAATGTGTTGACTGCTCCTTGGCCCTTTTCTATGTGGGGCATTGATATGATTGGTGAGATCAAGCCTACTGCTTCTAATGGACATCGTTTCATCCTGGTTGCTATTGATTACTTCACGAAGTGGGTAGAGGCAGCTTCATTTGCATCTGTTACCAAGAATGTTGTGGCTCGATTCATCAAAAATAATCTCATATGTAGGTATGGCATCCCTGAAAGGATTATTACTGACAATGGCTCTAATTTGAACAACACTATGATTACCAATCTCTGCACGCAGTTCAAGATTAAGCATCATAACTCTTCTCCGTATCGTCCAAAGATGAATGGGGCAGTTGAAGCTGCTAATAAGAACATTAAGAAGATTATACAGAAGATGATTGTTACTTACAAAGATTGGCATGAGATGTTACCATTTGCTCTTCATGTTTATCGTACCACAATACGTACTTCAACAGGGGCAACCCCATTCTCCTTAGTCTATGGTATGGAAGTAGTTCTGCCCATTGAAGTTCAGATTCCCTCCTTAAGAATTATGAAGGATGCAGGCTTGGATGAAGATGAGTGGATTCAGACTCGACTTGACCAGATAAATTTGATTGATGAGAAGAGGTTAGCAGCTGTTTGTCATGGCCAGATGTACCAGAAACGAATGATCAAAGCTTTTAATAAGAAGGTTAAGCCAAAGGTATATCAGGCTGGTGATTTGGTAATCAAGCGTATCATATTACCACAGGGTGATCCTAGGGGCAAGTGGACTCCTACATATGAAGGACCATTTGTGGTCAAAACAGTGTTTTCAGGAGGTGCCATGATACTTACTACTATGGATGGTGAAGACTTCCCACAGCCTATAAACGCAGACATAGTTAAAAAATACTACGCATAAAAAGAGACCCGCTAGGTTGACTGGCCTAGGCAAAAATAAGGGCATCCCGGCGAACCAAAAGGGTTCGAGCAAAAATTAGGGATATATATATGAAAAAATGTACACCCGGCAAGTTGAAAACCTGAAAAGGCGGCTTGGGCAAAAAAGGGTATCCCGGTGGATTGAAAACCTGAAAGGGCAATCCAGGCAAAAGTTAGGGATTAAAGCGTATGACTATGTCTCGTTTGGATCACCCATGAAACTACAATCAGTTGTACTACTTACTCAAGTTCGAACAGATAAAGCTCAATCCAATCGTTTCCGTCTCAACAACATAAGATGAGATACTTGAAGATAATGGCAATAGTAGAATTGAAACTCAATAGGATTATTTCCCACATAGCTGATTTTCTTTGTAAAAAACTTTATGACAAAATCCTCTTACTAGGATTTCTGTCTCCTTGTACAAACTTACCCATGTACGGGTCACTTGTTGATATAAATAAAATTCTATCTTTGAATCCAGATTTACTTTTACCCTATTTACATAAGCGAAACGTCCATTGGTTGTGTTTGAATGTATGTGTGTTTTTGAATATGATTGATGTTTACCAGAAATGCATAAATGCGTAATATGATTGATGTTTACCAGAAATGCATGAAAATGCAGTAATAGTATTTACTAAGGACGAACGAGGGAAGGATTTCAACGAGGCATTACCGGTTCATCCCTACAAGACAGCTACAAATCCCCAGTAGGACAAATCCATCTTCATAAATACTTCGAGTCACATCTCCCCTGGAATTTATATCCATCTCTTTTATCCTCATACGGATAGTCGGGAATTTATTCTTTTAATAGGAGTACGATGAACAAAGACGGGAGGTTGTGTATACCCTACTATCAAACGAAGACGGGAGGAGGTTATGGATACCTTACTATCAAACGAAGACGGGAGGTTATGAATACCTTAATATCAAACGAAGACGGGAGGTTATATATACTATATTATCAAACAAGACGGGAACGAGTTCCTCATATCCTCCAGCAACGAATCGGGATTTATTTTCCCTGGCCAGCAGTTGTTATACGAAGATATCCAGACGCTTCAGGCTGCATGATGCATACATACATCATTTACATCATACCATAACATACACAGATACATAATACATTACTTAAGTGCATCATATTATACATGCATACATAATGCATAAGCTAATATTATCATACAGAATGTTATAATCTTGTTTTTCAGATTAATTCTCCAGCGGACAGACTTCATCAACAACTTGTGACTTTGGGCCATTGTTTATCTTACCAAAGGTTACTTATACCTCGGGACGTTGTTTATCTTCCTGAAAGCATATCATTACCTTGGGTCATTGTTTATCTTCCCAAAAGCATATCATTCCCTCAGGACGTTGTTATCCTCCTGAAAGCTATCATTCCCTCAGGACGTTGTTTATCCTCCTGAAAGCATATCATTACCTTGGGCCGTTGTTTATCTTCCCAAAGGTTACATCATTTCCTCAGGACGTTGTTTATCCTCCTGAAAGCATATCATGACTATTGGGCCGTTGTTTATCTTCCCAAAAGTTACACTTATACCTCAGGACGTTGTTTATCCTCCTGAAAGCATATCATGACCTTGGGCCGTTGTTTATCTTCCCAAAGGTTATCTCATTACCTCAGGACGTTGTTTATCCTCCTGAAAGCATATCATTACCTCAGGACGTTGTTTATCCTCCTGAAAGCTATCATTATATCTTCATATTTTGGACTGCTTTATCCTCCAAGAAATGTATTTGAAGAACTTTTCTCCAAGTGGCATCTTTAAGCCCACTCAAGCATATACAACCAATCATCAATACCACTCTACGCACCGGTGAGTGAAAATTTTTGGGCTTTTGTGTTCAATCCCCTTCAACCTTCCAGGTCACGACTGGCAAATATACCAATCTAACCCCTCAGGTTTCAGAAAATTGAACAGGGGAAGCTACCACCTATTTTTTTTCTATAAGGGTTCCCGTCCCCGGTCTCCAAATGTATGGTTCATATAATTCATCCAATTCATATTCCGTCATATTTCGATCACCAATATTATATCCTATGATATGATTATAGTTTCTCAGTCCCATCTATTTTCATCAATTCTCGTCGAACTCTCCCTTTATTCGTTATCGGTTCCCAAAAATTCATATAATTCAACAATATCTAATCCTGTAAATCAATTATAATAATTACAATTAAACACCTATTACCTTTGATTTATCATTGGTTCATCTGAATCTTCTTCGTGTTCATCGAATTCCTCTTTTGATTCCTCTTCCGATCATCTGTTTTCCTCACGAAACCGAAACCCTTGTTTCCTCTTCTCTTTGCCTTTTCCTTATTTCCCACGTACTGCATGTATTTTCCCAACTCCCCACTCATCTATGTAAATCTCATAACCTCTATTATGATTTTCCAATTATACCCCTACTAATTTCTCACAATGACCAAATGTCCTCTAGCTCTATAAATCACATATTATTCTATTTTATTTAATCAATTAATTCTAACTAATTTCGTTTCCTCCAATTTAAATCGATAAGTCCACAAAACGTCATCCATCAAATATCTCATGTCGACACATCACCGAACTCCATAGTTCTCACCAATAATCTAATAAAATTAATAATCAGTTTAATTAGTTAAATAAACAATTATTCCGATTAATTAAAAATACCCGATAATTCTTCGACGCACTTAGACATCCCATATATCATAAATTCTTAAAAATCATCACATAATCGTCAATAAATCATCATCGAATTCAAATACTTCACATTGTCTCACAATATTCACGCCAAATTAATTAAATGAATAATTAATCTAGAAATCGGGGCGTTACAATTTCACCATCGCCATCTTCGTATATATTTACAGCAACAACTTACGAGATCTAAGTTGTGAATCCTATCAACTTCCGGCGAAGACAATACCATCGCTGCCGCCATTGCTGTTGAAACCACCTGATCCAAGTGGTGCTGCGGATCCAATTTGGGATGATTGTTTAAAACTCCAAGTTGTTAAAAGATTGTTTTATGATGTTTTAGAAAATAATGCATATAAGGTGTTTGATAAAATACCTCTATATGTTTCCAAGATGAAATCCATTAGTAGAGATATTGATTTAGGAAAACTTGTTACACTCAAAGAGACATAACATTTATGTCGTCTTTCTGATGAGCCTGTGGAGAACTTATTTAGCGAGCATGTAAGGAAAGTGGTTGAGGAATACTCTTTGGTTAGTGATGATTCTCTAATTTACCGTATGAATATGTTTCTTACTCTGAGTGTCAACAAATAAAATTCCCATATGGAGCTTGAATTTCTTTGAGACTTTCTTTTGGAATGGTAGAGGGCATCTGGCATAGCCTTCATAACAGATTTGGCTAGTGTTACTCTACCTGGAAAGGACAGGTGTTTAGATTTCCAACTTGTGATCTTGGTCTTGATTTTCTCCAAAAGATAGGTGAAATATTTGTGCCTAGGAATTTTACATGTTAAAGGCACACTCGGGTAATTTCTCAAGTCATTTGTCTTCTTAAAACCTAATATATATAATAGCTCTCGCTTGATAACTAGAGTATTTTTTTAGAACAACACTCTGGTTTTAGTAATGTTACTCTTTTCCCAGACTGTTGGAAGAACTTGTTAAAGACGCTTTACACATGATGTATCAAGCTCCTAGTTTCTTTTCCAAAGAGTAGTAAATCATCAACAAATCTCCTAGTTTCTTTTCCAAATAGGAGTAAATCATCAACAAACATCCAATGAGAGATTATTGTACCTCCTCTTCCAGCCTTAATTTCAATCCAATCTCTTTTTTCCAAGGCTTCATGAAATTATGTTCTTAAGGGGACATATGTTGGATCAGATACTTAATCAAGGGTGTTCAATATCTTACACCAAAATTAACACACAATTGATAAAAAACGATGATGAAGAAGAAAAACAATAAAGGAACACACAAAATTGCCAACCCAATTCGGTGAAACCACAACTACGTTTGGGGATCACTCTACCCAATAAAGGAAATTCCCTTTCTTGAATTAGTACAGTTATTCTTATATGAATAACAACCTCATATTGTTCAATGCCTCTTCCTAATCCTAATGACATTATATTTAGGTATCCCCCTAAATATGAGAACCCATGTCACTTTCTTTCAATCACTAACCCCAAGTGATTATTCCTTCAATAAACAACTTATAGAATGGTGAATTATAACTCAACTAAACAAACCAACATTATGTCTTATGATATGAAAGAGTGTGCTAGTGTGGATTATAAGCAACACAAACAAAAGACTCAAATAAAATCCTAACTAGAAATGTACAAAAGTAGTTCATCTTTTTCAAAGTTAAAAATGAGTCTCCTTAAATAGTAATGCACCTTCTGGGATTTTCCAAAGGGCATAAGCAGCTTTGATCTCGTCCAAAAATATAAAAGATATAGTTGGATTTTATCCTCCAACAAAATATATGATTTTTTTTTAATTCAAATTTAAACTCCATTTAAAATTTATTTGATCTCATTGGTCGCTAGAGTGGTGTCATCCATTCATTTTGTTCTTCATGGCACGATTGCTTTTTACAAAATCAATCCTTCCTCGCCGTCAAACGAGTAGAACACACTGAGTCCAAATATCATTTGTCGCTGCACTGAACTCATTCTCTCACAGTTAGGGGTGGAAATAGGCTAGACTAGGCTAGGATTTATAAGGCCGAAGTTTGGCCTACGATAAACTTAAAATTAAAAGGCCTGAGTCTGGCCTATAACTTATTATAAGCTCTTTTCTTTGGCCTGATCTGACCTTTTTAAAAGTCTGGTTTGGCCTGAAAGCCTATTTACAAGTCTTTTTCTCATTAAGATTCTTAATTATTCCATATTAGTTAAGAAGCATTATAGACTGACCTATATATACATATATTGGCCGACCTATTTAGCCTTTGTTCTAATATATATATATATATATATATATATATATATATATATATATATATATATATATATATATATATATATATATATGTCAACATATGTATCGTTTTTTCTAATATATATGCATATATAAGACAACATATTTAGCATATTTTTAATATATATGAAAATATAGGTCGGCCTATAAGGCTTCATGGCTTTTTTAATAGCCTAAGTCTGGCCTATTTAATTAAATAGGCTTTTAAAAAAACCTAAGTCTGGTCTTTTTATTAAAAATGTATGGCATGGCCTGACATTAAGTGGGTTAGGCTATATGCCTCTGTAGGCCGACCTGGCTTATTCCCACCCCTACTCACAATCATCATAACATTTTATTTTGCAAGTAATTAGTTACAACCTGTTTTTGTAGCATTTTCATAATTTTTGTTGTTGTTGTTGTCCTACAACATGTTACTATTGTATTTGCCTTTTGTTATCATGACTAATAGTGTATTCTCCTCATCAAACTCTTTTCTTGTAACCTTGGCTTCATCTCCTTGAGGTTCTTTCTTGTTTACATTACACTCCCTAGCAAAATGACTGAACCTTTGACACCTAAAGTAGTGTTCCTTGCTTTTGTCAAGCCTCTTATTTTCAGCTCTAAAGTTGCTTTGACCACCATTTATGTTGCAACTTGTCTCACCCCCTTGACAAGTCGAATTATTGGAACTTTGGGATTCTCTTCCACCAAAATTATAAAAAAAATCACTTTACTTTTCATGGGCCATTTTCCTTTCGATCTTTTGTCCTTCTTGTTGTAGTGAGTTTTTAAAGTGATTTATGCCTTTACCTTATCATTATTTCTCTCCTCC
This sequence comes from Lathyrus aphaca, assembly GCA_963966055.1. Lineage (NCBI taxonomy): Eukaryota > Viridiplantae > Streptophyta > Magnoliopsida > Fabales > Fabaceae > Lathyrus > Lathyrus aphaca. Next base: position 8,068,033 of record OZ014521.1, read on the forward strand.
ATAATTTTCTTGTGATCCTTAAGAGAGTTTTGCAACTTCTTTTTGCTCATCGTCACAAGATCCTTCAATTCCTCAATCCTTTAAACCACGTTGTCAAGTCTTGACGTTAAAAAATGCAAGATTTTTCCGATGACATATTGTTATGTCACTGTTTCTCCACATGCCTTCATTTGATTCACCAACCGAGTGATTCTCGTTGTGAAATCATTGAACGTCTCCTTTTCCTCCATTTGAATCTATTCAAATTGACATTTGTGAGTTTTTAACCTCGCCACATTCTCCTTATCAACCCATGTGCATGTCTTCTCTATGATTTCACATGCTTGCTTTGATGATTTGCAATCACCAACTTTTTCAAAGTTGTCACCATCCACACATTGATGGATAAAAAACAGTGTCTTAAAATCTTTTTTCTTTTCTTTCTTATGTGTTGTTTGTTGTGCATCTTTTACACCTTTGATAAGGGGGTTCACCCCATTCTTGATCACTTCAAGAACATATTGGTAGTCAAAAAATATTTTCATTTGTTTGCACCATTTGTCGTAATTCTTCGCATCAATGATGGATAGGTTTGTAGGGATTCTTTCATTGGAGACAGAATTTATGTTACACACTAGTGTTTGTGGATCATAACCAGACTCTTGATGCCAAATGTTAGAATTTAGAACCACAAGATTAGTTAATAATGGAAAGAATTAGAATGTGAAGAGGAAGAGAGGAATTGAGAGTGAGAAAGTATTTTTTTGTTAACATTGATGAGGATATCTTCAAGGCATATTACAAAAATGACAAAAATTGGAACACAAGTTACACAATTACATAAATGATAAAACAAAATTTATGAACCTAAAACGGGTTACGACTACTACCAAAATAAATCCATTCAGTGGTAATTGGTTATGTCTCGTGTTAATCGATTACAATACTTGACTTATCAAAACACTCTTAAGAGTAATATATGAGATTTTGGTTTGAAAATCATCGTTAGAATGAGAAGAATTGTTCTCAAAATCCAACGAAGAATAGAAATAAAAGATTTTTTAAGAAAATAGAACCAAAAAAAGGCATTAAAAATAAAATTTGTTATATGTTTAATATATAATAAACATTAGCAATATTTTTATTTGTGTTACATATGACACTAACCGCACTGCAAATTTTTACACCCAATATCTTTTTTGATAATAGAACCACAAATCACACTTATTTTAGACACAATTATATTGGAGATGAACAACATATACATATATCATATGGATCCTCTGAGTCACTTCAACGACTCATGCCTAATTCCACAGTTGGAGCAGTAGTTGCAGCAGCATTTGAAGCCATCACTATTCCTCGAGTCCGTTGCTCAACATTTCCATGCCACCCTAACCAATCAAACACATAAGCATAACAAGATGAAAAAGTTTCAAATTTCACTTGATATTTGGTGACATACCAATAACCATGTTGAATCCACGGTGTTCGAGCTCACGATATTCTTGACACAAGGCGCAAGTCTCGCAGCAACAATGGATGATACAATCCGTACAATCGTTTCCTTTTAAACCATATTGTTGTCTCATCTTTGAACGGTAGAAGCAAGAATACAAACAACCACAACCAATTACACAACAAATCAATGTGTACAGTGCCCCACTAGCACCACATGCTGCAAGCAAAACCAAAAAAGATAATAATAATCAATTTTATTTTAAATATATCCTCACTTTATAATTTAAAGAAGTCAAATGAATAGTTTACTAGATCCAACTTGTTCAAAATAAACAATTCATTTTAGATTCTGATTAAAGTCAAGTAATGAATTTATGATTATTGAATTGAATTAGTTATAAGAAATAAATGAATGGCTTACAAGTGGATCCTTTGTCAATGATTTCTGCAACTTGGCCAAAAGTAATACATGGACACCAGAATGTTAGGCAACCTGAAAGAAATGAATAGAGATGTATCAAAAACCAATAATTAATTAAACAAATGAATAGAGATGTATCAAGAACCAATAATTAATTAAACATAATGAGTGAGATAATAATAAGTAGGGAGGCATACTTTTTCCGGGGTCAGAGCAGCAATCACAGAGACCGGTGGACCATTCAACAATAGGTTTAGGGGGAGGGGGAGGAGGAGGCTGGTAGTTGGAGGAATCGGTGCCGGAGTATGAGGTTGCATTGGTGCTGTAGCTGACCGGAAAACCAGTGGCAGCTCCTGGTTGTGGCTGATTGTAGGATGGTTTTCCTTCCTGTGGTGGATACATTTTTGGAAAGTGAATAGGTGAATGAATGAATTTTGGAAAGTCTTGATGTATTGTGAATAGGTGAATGAATGAATTTTGGTCGGATTTATAAGTGTCAGTGTGGAATTATTCAACGTTGAGGATTGTATAAGCGCGTCTTCTTCTTCTGCAACTTGTTTCTTACTTCCACTATTATTATTTTTATTCACAATCAATTCAAATACCATTTTTTTTTATATAATTTTATTAAATATCCAAAATTAAATTGTTTCTTTCAATAACTGTACCACATGGTGCCAATCTGGATGGAAAGAAATTACCATAACTGCATAGCTTTTTTTATATTTTAATTACATCACAAAATTAAAATATAAAATAAAAAAAATGTTATTTTTTTCGATTAATATATTTTATTCTACATGTTATATATTAAGAAGTTCCCTTCTAGGTTCTGACAACAATATTAAAATTATGAATCATGCTCCATAACTATTAGATTAAGTTGCTAAATTGTAGACATTAGCTGTTTAGTTTACTTTTCATTATCAAAAACATTAAAATGACGAAATTTTAGTCAGAAACAATGTATATTAAAATTAAAAAAATAATTATATCATGCCATTTTTTTGTTTATTTCAAAAGTTTTGTAAATTTAGTAAGACAGTAAAAGATAGAAAACGTGAAAACAAGAAACCTTTTTTACAAAAACGGGCTTTATATACGTTGACACGTGAAAGATAATTATTAGAGAGTGTATTAGTTAATATAATATAATATGAATATAAGCGTTGATAAAGATAGCTGTATAATGTATTGACCGCACGACTATGGCTTGATGAAAGCGCGCGTGTAGAATTAACAAAATTAATTAAAGGTTTATCTTGCATTCTTTTTACTTCACTTTAGAACTTGGAACTTGACACCACACATAAACAAACAAACAAGACTTCTGGGTTGTTTCTGGTATATCTTATACAATTTTAAAATAAATCAAAACTAATATTCATTGATTTACACTATACGCTGTCAATTGTTAAACTATGAGTTACTGTTATATACTTACCAGTGTAAATATTTAATTCTAATATACACAAACAAGCTCACAACTTTGAATAATGGGAAAATGCTAGCTTGCACCAGCACTTATTTAAAGAGTCGAAAATTGAGTGATTTGGAAAGGACTTACAATATCAAGCCGCACTGGAGACTAATTATGGAAATGTGATTAAGATGACCGTACTATGGAAACACTAATAAGTAGTATAAATGCTTGAGATGAAACAAGATTAATAAGTAAAGATTTTTATTTCTTTTTAAATCAATTAAGCGCCCTATGCCTTGAGATCTATCTTGGCCTGGTGAGTCCCCGGAGCCCAACTCTATTAAGATTATCACAACAAACTAAAAAATTGTTTAACAATTTCCAAATCAGATCAATAATGACAAGGGTGCACATCATATTTCACTTTCAATGATAGTAGTGTGCCACATTTTGGTAGAAAGGAAATTATATCTAGCACCAAAAACTTACATTTGATTTTCAGAATTTTCATGATATATACTACTTGAATCAACTTTTTCAACACACCGGTGCTCAAAACCAGAGCACAGAAGGAAACAGCAACAGCCAAAATTGTCATCTCATTATAATTACATTACAAACAAATGGAGGGGTGGGAGTGTAAATGTTATTGCCGTCATCAGGGAAGAATCAAGCCATACTTCAACTGCTAGCAATCTAATCAGTTGAAACTTCCGGTAAATTTGAGCATCTGCACCGGCTTGTTGCATCATCATTTTGCAGAAACAAGAATCAGAAATCTAATTGTCCAAAACAAACTCTGGCATATTAACATGGAACACACTACGAGGATAATATTTCAGACACTCGTTCATGTGCATCGGGAGGAATCTCCCTACCAGGAACGAGAACATTCAGAAGGTTGGTATACCTGTGGGAATAAAATGTCAATATCATTCCATAAAACGGTATTAATAACTAAAATTTGTGTATTAACTCACTCTGCAGCAGTAAACAAGTGTACATGTTCTGTGATGAAGGCAAGCAAGGCCTGTGACAGGAATAGGAATACCAAGATAAGATGACTTGAGAAAAATTACATAAAACACAAAGTAGTTAGGTCAGTTGACTTACCTCAAATGGCATGTTTAAGAGTTCATAGTAGGTGCGGACTCGATCCAATCTTTGTTGCACTACTTCGCTGTTTATGGATGGAATAGCAGCCAGTGCCTGTAAAACAATCCAAAATTGTTATGCCTCTAAATTTCAGCAAGCACTTTTTTATCTTTACTTTATTCCTAATATTGTCTAATTATTCAAAATTATATGCAACAGGCAAAATCCACACACACATGGTGTATCTAGTTAGATTAGCTTTTTATGAAAATAAGAAAAGCAAATAATAAATATACTCTTAGAAGCTTGTAAGTTGTAAGGTAAGGATTTCCTCCCCTTATAAACATATGTTTAGGACATTATGTCATTTGATGTGGGAATCTTAGCACACACTCTCGCACCCAGCACTATTGGACTTGATGCATGGGTATAAATGGCAGGTGGCCTGATAGTGGAAACCTAATTACGGGTGGCCCGGCGGATTCTGGAAAGGCTCTGAAACCATCTTAGAATTTGGGTTGAACTTAACTCAATCTAACAAAGCCGGCGCGTAAGTTGAGAATTCTTAACACATAACCATGGCATATGGTCAAAATTTAAAACTAATTGTCATGAATAATTTAATCTAAACCATTATTGGTTGGATCTAGTGGTTAAAATCAAATCCTTAAGTTGTGTTTGGGGTTCAGAGAAGAGGGGAGGGCAGTCTCAACTTGTTTTGGATGTATTAGAAATAGATGATGAGAGGGAGCCCAAAGGGGGGAGGGGGGGAGCTCTAATCAATGGGGACGAACACAGAAACTGGATGATATCAGGCCCTAACCAAAAACATATAAGCTTTCAGATACATCAGTATCCACACTTATATTATACTTACTAAACCTCTTCAACTTAAGAGAAACTTTCACAACTCCAAATTTCATTTTACAACAAGCTCCCTTCAAGTGTCTCCATGTTGCTATGCTCCCCGTCAAGCAGAAGCCTTGCCGAGTTTACAGGATTACTAACAAACGGATGGAGCACGTCTGAACATTAATCAACACTCACAAAGGGAGAGCTTATCATAAACCCTCCATTCCCAAACCTCCTTCAAAACAAAGTCTTACAGACATATAAATGGCCCTCTCACTAGATACATCTCCTACGCACATACACAATATTAGTTACCTGTTCCAATGCAATAGTGTTTCGACATATTTGCTGAACACCAAAAAGATTGATAGACCTCATATCCGCCAAAGCCTGTAAAGCAAAAGGGCCCCCTCTTGTTAGCAGTGAAGAAAAAAGAAAGTACACTTTCAAACATCAACAATTAAAAGTCTTTCTAAAAAAAACAAACTGTAATGAAATGTATACATTCACACCTTAACAGACACATTTGCTGCAACCCCGCAAATTCCACCAAATATGTAATTTCGCTTTGCATTTGAAATAAAAGGGGCCATTTCCTCATCTCTTCGAGTTATCTGGAGATTTCATTAAAATAGTAAACATAAATAGTCTGACTTACACAAGCTTATCATACATCTGAGTCAGTAAACAGGAAGATCCAACTTTTTGAAATTCATCATTTTGGCTATTGGCTGTTTACTTTCATTATCGGGGTTGATAGAAGCATTACATTGTTTTTATCAAATCAGATAATTTGGAATCGTATGGCTGGTAAGTTTACAAAGATGCCATTACAATTTACAATTTAATTTAGTCTGACTTCATTCATATTAGTATGATAGTCTTATCTTGATGAGTGCATGGTGCTTTTTAGTTAAGTATTAGAAGTCTAATCCTATAGAATCTCATAATAGAAACCTCACAGGACAATTTTGCAAAGTCTGCATATGTAAAGCTTTTTTAATAATAGTGATAACTGATTACATTTATAAATTCATTCACCAAAAATACAATTGTCTTTATCACATGTACAATCAAATCCTCCTGAGCATCCCCTTTGGCTAGTTTTATCTCCATAATCCAAAGTTTTTAAGAGAGCATTCGAATAAATAGCATAATTAAACAATTGTCATGTAGTACATATTTAAGAATAAGCTATGTCTGCCATTAAAAAAAAAAGGAAATGCCGGAACTGTGCATAAGCTCTATATGTACTATTCTTGGGAAAATCTGAAAATAGCTTATAAATACACATACAAATGAGATCTTATAAAGGCCCACAAAATAGTATTGCCTTTTAATTAATAGCTTGACCAGACCACAATCTAATTCCAAAGATGGATCTTAAGAAAGCTATTTCAAGAACCACATCAATATTAATATTACATCAAATCATCAATAAATTCAGAAAAATGGATCTTATGAAACCCCAATCAACAAATTGGACCTGGATAGAGGCTGAAATTGAAAGCACCGTTTATGAAATAGGTTGGATTACTAAACGTGTTGCATCCAAATTCGGTGATCTATGCCTCTAACCAAAGTTTATATTTCAAGCTTCCATTAATAATATAAATTGTCCTAAGCTCTCTAATATAGAAAGGGATATCACAAGTTCTGCTTATGTGCATAGTATAATCTTTACGAAGAATCCAACTAGGAATCTTTACAAAGATAACATACAAAGAATGACAAACCTGTGCGGTGAGAGAAATGACGAAGTCATCTGGTTCTTCAGCATCTTGGTCATCTATGTATTCTGTATTTGTCATTTCCTGCACAAAATAGTGTTTCTCAGATAAGTTTGGCGACAATTAAATTATCAAATTCTTATTCCTTCGACAACCTCATAAAAATAACACCACAATAGACAAACCTGCATATGAAATATTGTCTCCAACTGCATTTCTATACGTAAAACCTTAAGGCAATCGATTGCTAATTTCCTATAATCTTGAGAAAATGATGCTAGACTCCTTGTAGGTGCACTGTCTGAATGACTATGATGCTTTCCTCCAATATGATTTGATGCCCTTTGAGTAGTTTGTCCAAGCCTGCCAATTTTCACAAGAATTTTTTATGAACCAATAACCCAACCCAACACTTAACTGCTCACCAACACCATTGGGACGTCAGTACCATTAATGTTAGAAGATATGAAAATATCTCATTAAATCTTGGTAATTTCATTCATCTACTAGGGATGGTCTCAATATTTCCTTGTGTATCAGTTTGTTTCCACTTTAATAAGACTTATGATAGGCTCATCATGAAGGCGTATAAAAGGAGAGGGAAGAAAGGAAAGGGAGCTGGAGAATGAAAAAAAAGGAGTAATATGCCTCAAGAGCAATGCAGGAGAAGGAAGCAAGCGGGGGCCAGGAGGGAAGGAAAGAGAAATAAGGAGGAAATAAATAGAGGATGCGGTAAACAAGATGGGGGTATTTAGAAGGGGGCACGAGGATTAGGAAAGGCATCAAAGTGTGAAATGAGAATTATGGGGTGTTGGGAATAAGAACTGATCCTAACTCAGAAAGGAGAACTTTCTTTTTTGTTTCTTTCAAATATTTACTACCATCACAGAATGTAAGAGGCTTGCTCCAGCCAATGTTCTAGCTCATTTAATAGTTTCCTTCAAATTGTACCAGAACACTACTTCTGATTTTACTTGACTTACACCATAAATACCAATTCTAATTCATGTCTTTGTTGATACTGATTTTTGTAATATCATATCATCCAGCATATATTCAAATAAATATATCAATAAAATTTTATTGAGCATTAGTTTTCCTGACATTAGAAGACCTTTAACTAGAATACCTTTACCAAAAACTTTCAGATGATTTTAAGATATACAATAACCTCATTTATAGGGTTGTACATGATATACATGTTTTAGTCGAAGAATAATGTCCTAGAAGAGTACGCACGGTTTATCAGGAGAGTACCCTACAAAGAGGAGCACTCTTGGATATTCGCCCTACATCATAAGCACTCTGCTCTGCTATATCCCTCAAAAACCATACAAGGTTTGTACGCATGGTTATTGACTCTGCTATATCCCTCAAAAATCTGAGGGAGATTGTAACACAACAAGATTTTACCTACAATATAGATTGTACTGAAGAATACATGCATAATATACACAAACACATAAAATAACACACATTAACGTAATAATATTAATAATGTGGAGATCTCTTCCCTGATTTACATTTGTATATACCTTCCCGATTGTAATCATAACTAGATAAATACGGGCTTTTGTTCTTATAGCTATAATCAAGGGATGCTGTTTGTAACCCTATTGTAATCTATTTAGATATATATACTTTGGTAATCTCTATAAATGGTTAATCTATCAAGCAATTCAAATCAATCTTGATCCCGATGTGAATTTGGTATCAGAGCCCACATCATGAGGGCGTGATAAAACCCTAAAAGGTCCTAATAGATCCAAAGCAGGGTAACTGAATAAAAGAAACAGCTCAGAGTCCTAGATCAAATCCAAGTCTATCACTAAAACCCTCACAAACAACTCAGACACTGTCAAACTAAACCAGTCGGCACAGAGGCCACTGACATGGGTTATAGACTCGCAGCAAGCAGAGTTGCATGGACCAATCTCACCCAAGGGAAACATAGACCTAAGAAGAAAAACACAAAACAAGTTTCACGCAAGGGAATCTCGTGCAAATAGATTCACACACTTGGGAAGAAGCAATGACGAGTGATTGCTAGGTGGGAAACTCCAATGAGTTTTATTTTTTTTCCTCACACCATCAGACTCTCAATACCCAAAAATTATGGTTTGTGAATGATTGGTGGTCTTGCACACATTCTACTGATCTTACGAAATCCCATCAAAACAAGTTTCTTTCAGGGGAATGGGGATGGGATTGTTCCATTCTATGGCCTGCAACTTAAGAGTCATGAGCTCGACAATCTGAATTGCAATTCAGGCAGTCTCACGTTTTTACTTGCTTTATATTATACAGTATGTATGTAATGCAACATAACTAGCACAGCATGGGCATACAGGAAACACACCTTTCAATAGAGTCTGCAACATACTCCAATGAGTCACTAAGGGATGCCAACAAAATAAGTTTATTTTCATCGTGGATTAGATTTTCCTGAAAAAGGAAAAAAAAAATACAATTAAGTCACGGGAGAAGAATAAATAAGTGAGACGTGAGATTTAAGAAAGAATGCATAAAACCGAAAACTTAATTATTATAGGTCAGTACTATTAAACACTCGAAAATAAGAAAAATATATCAATAATTAAGCATAGTAACTCATAAGCATAAACAGATATGAAAACCTGTTTAATAGGACGCAAGTTTAGCAATAATTCGCTTAGTTCTAGTTCAGCCTCAATTGTTTCAGCGTCAAAGGAATTGCTTTCTAAATTAAAAGGATCTTGCAGATTTGGTAAATATGCACTTGAGGGGTCAAGTCTCATCAATCTCTCAATATCATGCCTCCCAATAAGCATATAGCTCTGCTTTTCAAGAACAGCCTGAAATATAATTAACAAAATTATCAAAAAACGGCAACACTGGAAAGATACTATTTGAGGAAACTATTTATAGGAATGTCAACCACCAAGGCATATAAATGGCCCATGGAGGAATCAACAGGTCCATCAGCAGAAATAGCACATGTGGTCTATATACTTTTTGCTGAATCTTGATTGAATTAATAAATAGAAGGACTGAAGTACCAACAAGAATCTAATTCATGTGCAATATGTGCTTCTTTATGGTCTATGATGCATTGATTTGCATAAATGGCCACCGGTATGGCAGCAACACGGCTGCGATACGCGTATGCATCTTCATGGATTTACATGTCCCCCGCTGAGATGCATATATGACTCAATCTTTCTTAATTGAGTCTCAATAATCACCACAACAGTTATGCCATAACCCATTCATCTCAGATACATGTATCATGCCCACTCTCATAGATTGAATCATTCAAACTTACCCACTCAGTCAATCTTCTAATATCCTTCAAAAAGTCTCTCAGCCTTTACCCATTTACTTTGGGAATTTTAAATTAAAATAATATATTTATATTTTTGTATATATTTTTTATATACACGTATCTTAAAGATACCATATCCTATTTTTCAAAAATGTTGTATCACCGTATCATATCCGATACTCATATTGTGTCCATGCATAGTAGTTATGGTGCTTAACCAGGGGTTGCTTTAAATAAATGACTTTTTCAGGTACCTTAAGGATTTGGCAATCTATATTTTGTTAGGTCTGGGGCTGAAGTGAGTGAGCTAAATGATCAAGAAGTACATCATATGTCTCAGGACCCAAAGATATGGAGGGTCTACACATAAGAGAAAATCAGCAAAAGGGGAGGGAGCAGTTACTTAGAAGGCAGTTTCAAGGAGAGAAGCAAAACGGGAGTGAGTAATTACCTAGTGGGCAGTTTCTAAGAGAGAGAGGATAATTTTTTCTATTATGATCAAGATGTAATAAAAGGGGTAGTGGGTCTAGTTTTGAGAATATCTCAGAATCTTTAGGAAGTGGAAGTACACACGTTCTCTGTAGGGCTGAGCCCTGTGGCAGTGGAAGTACCGTTTTGCCTGTAAATCCCTTATTTCTTCATCAATAATACTGAATCGCTCTCTACATTCCTTCATTTTTCTTCTGATTCATTTGAGATAAATACTGGTTCCTAACATATTTCCTGTTCTAATTTATTGGAAGTTACTTATCCAAAAAAAAACTACCTCCATGTACGAAGTCCGGCATCTTTCATATGTCCTCTCCAGAAAAGTTTGCACATAATTCACAAGATCATTGGCAAATTTTGGCATTGCTTGTGCCCAGCCAAGCACCTGCAGTAAATTTGTTGCAAAAGTCTCAAAAAGGGAAAACAACCATATTCTTTAATCATCAAACAAAACTAAATGTCAAGTATAGTGAATGGAACAATGTCTAAACTCCAATAATTACTAGTCCAGGTATCAGATCATCTTGTGTTCAATATAGAAAAGTAAAAAAAAAAAAAAAAAGAACCAGACGTAATGTATTGAGATTATTATTGAAGCTAAAATTTACCTCCTTAGTCAAGTAATCAATAGCCAATAATCCTTGTAATACAGGTCGACCCTTCTCAATTGACGGGGTATAAGTAGTGACCACATGGGCTCTTGGACGAAATGCAGCCGGACCTAAACATTTGTATGAAGAGAACAACATTCACTTCCATTTTTCAATACAATAGAATAATTATTGACCCAAAATTATAATATTTTTCCAGTTCATTATATGCCCATAAGCCTAATAAGCTATGCTATTGCATCATGTTGGTGCAACTTCTATAGCTTATATATTGCAGATTGAAATGTTCTGTAAATGTTATGCACAGTGATCATACAAATTAGGATCAAACTATGTTTCATTTTATTTTACAAAAGAAGGGATCTAAGAACACTGGATCACTTTCGCTGCAACAGGTTTATTCATTCCTATTTTGTAAAGAAATTTACAAATTGATCGTTTATTTAAAATCCCAATGAGTAAACGTGTATGAGCGGGTAACAAGCGGGTAGACTTTCAAGAATATGAACAACTCTAACAATTGAAAACACTCCAAAAACACAGAAATACATACTCTGTTTTCTGTGGCTTTTGATCAAACTGTAAGGAAAGGATACCTTAGTGATGGAATGAGTCTTGGGTTACTGACTCCCAAAACTATGGCCAGTATAACTTCAAAATAGTACCAACTACTTTAAACTATGATATATATAAATTTTCACGGAAACCAAATTTACTTCAGACCATTGTATTTTGGGGTGTCCAGTACTTATCACTAATGTACTTGTCAGTAAGACCTCCGATTAAGAATGGGACTTTGCATCAAACATTTCAGACAAAGCTAACTTCAAAATTCTTTACTCAGATGTTTCAAAACAAAATAAGGTTCACAAAAGATCAGACTGAGCGCCAAGCAGGGATTTTAAAATAAGAGATACTAAAAGAAATAGCGATAACAGTTTAAAAGACTTGCTTGATATGGCTTGTTGTACGCCTTTTCGGTAGTCCACAAACATAGTTGGTAAAAAGTGATCCTTTACAAAATTCTCCACAAAAGCTAGCAACCCGTCATTGCTGCAATTCACAAAGTTGACAACACCATAAGCTAATATTAATGAACTAGAAAAGCAACAAAAATTGAGCGTGAAAATAAGTTTTGCTATTTTTTAGGAATCAATAAGAGATTGTCTTAAAAATATATATTATACAATTATGATTAGTCAAAACCATATAAAATTGAATATAAATTAGGTGACAAGAGTGACAAGCAATCAAACTTATAGCTTACATTTTCATTATGTTTTCTTGTATTCCTTAATACACATAGAATAGACGTAAGTGCTTTGTATTTTACACACATTAGGCAAGTCCAATGTCACATTACTCACAGTCTCCGATCTAAGATAAGAAATTGAATATAAGTATTTTTTAATTAACATATATCAATTCTTATTTTTATTAGAAAAGACTTACTATTTTGAATTGTCTAAAATATACTTTTTTTTTATAATTTGTTAGATTTCTAAAATTTACAGTGAAGAAAAAAATTAAGAAAAATATCTTGCACCCCCTGGTCCAAGTTCCTGGCTCTGCCACTGAACCTAACCCAATAGCCCTATCTATGTGGAGTTCAACATACTTGAATAATTTGTGTTTTACTTTGACATTGACAAGAAAAGCGACTTGTTACATTTTAACAGATTCTTGGTTCCTGTTCTACGTCACTTACAAAAATGTAATGTTCAGAAAACTAGACTAGCCAATTAAACCGATTATCTGGGAACAAGACCATGTAAGTAACTGACAGTTTGGTTAACATTAACATCTCAGCCCCACACCTACCCACACTCGTCAATCATTAAAAGCTATTCTAAAAAATTAGTTTCTTCAAAAATTTACCTCAACAAATACTCAATTCATTATACTCTTAGAACCTGGTTTTTCAAGCGTATTTAGCAGTAAATACTTTACATATTAACACTAAATATTCAATGCAGAATGACAATGTGTCCTGATATCAATATGTAAGTTAAAGTAAAAGGAACATGTGCTTAACTCAGCACTAAATACCGAAAGGCACATTTTATTCACACTTTTTCCATAATGTAGCATTTTATTTTAGATGTAAGAAATCAAAGAATAATTTTAAAAAATTTTGAGGAAAGAAAAACTGTGCAATGTTTTTAAGCTCACCTAAGTTGAGAATACTTTGTTGGTAGCATTGAAGCAATTTTATCTGTGAACTGCACAACGAACCAGGTCAGGAACAAAACATATTGAACATGATCAAAACTTTACAGGAGGTATATAGTAGTCCGAGAAGCAGCACCTGTAGCACAGGTCGGTATATTGATGCTGCTAAATATATCCCCTCCTCAGGTAAAACCGCCGCAGAACCATAACCTTCCTGCAGCACATTGGGACCCTTCCTATTCCATCCTTGGCGAACAATATCAACTCCTGAATATTAATACAACCAGCAATAAATGTTGTAATTGGGAAAGGCAATTAGAAGATTGATAAACAAAAAAAAATGATAAAGATAAAATGCTATAAACTAAGATGTTCAGCAGTAAGATATTGTTCAGAATCAAGTAAAACTACTAGTATTTATAAAGAATCAAGTAAAAGGATGATATTATCAGCACAGCATGCTAACAGCTACCAGATATGCAGTATCTAATATCAATTAAGTATCTAATATACTACTTAAAGTGGCCAACCGGTTCTTTTTCTATGCTAGCCACACACTCTTCCCATCACAAGCTCTCCTTTATTAGAAATTCTTATGCGCGCAATTTTCACGAGTTATGCAAGGTTCATCAAAATATCATAAGTATATCTTAACATGTACTCCAACAGCAACATGATTTTAAAATGTATAACTAGAAAAGTTTAACTCCACTCCTTCAATTTGATAGAATTTATCATACCTTGATTAGGAAGAGATATTGTAGCATCAGTAAAGCGAAATGCAAACGTGAGACCATTTTCTGATCCATCCCTGTAATCAATAAGAAACATTAATCATTAATTAAATGATATATTTTTTACTTGAGAGATAAATATTGTATTGGCATAAAAAATTAAAATTTCTTAATTATTTTCTCCTGGCAGTTATGAACCTAACCCATCTTTTTATCTGTATCTATTAGGTAAATATCATCTTATTATTCTAATTTTCTTAATTTTTAATATTAAATTCTGTTTTTGTTTGTTAAATATTATAGTTATGAGCGACATTTCATTATATATTTTAATGTACTCTACCTTTATTTTTTCTTAAAGCTACATATCCCGTACCCGTATCAAGGCAACTTAGAATGTTGTATTAAAGAGCAAAATAAATACAACTCACTTGCCTTTTCTCTTTCGAAGGGGTTTTGTTTGCAAGTCTAGCTGTTTGCACAGCAGCATCAGCAGATGCAGCTTCAGGAGTAGCCCGCAGAATTTCACATATAAGTTGTTGGCATTCACTCTATAAAAATAAAGGGTGAAAAGATATTATAAGCTGAAAGAAAAAATAAAAGGGATTACGACCAACATGCACATTCTGAGTACATATTTTAGGATAACTTTCTTTAGTAACATAGTGTCTCCATGTTTACACTGATCAAACAATATAAATCAGGCCCTGTCAGTTTCATATAAACTAGATTCCCTTACCATTAACTTAAAATAAACTGTGTATCACAAAATGGGCAAGTGAAACACGACAATACAGGATGCTACAAACCTTACAAATACATTCCAGTCAACAACAAAATCATCCTTCAATATAATCAAATAAAACATCACCGATAGATTGACCGTATTTGATTTATTTAAAGTAGAGAGAAAATATAAATGTACTTCTATCTATATCCAATAACCAAAGATTCATGCATATCATCAAGACAGGGTGTGTATCCTAGACCGAGACACTAGTCATATCTTAGCATATTAAAATAAGTACATGTATGTCTTTAAACTCTATTAACAAATTTCTTTTGAGAAAATTGGTAATTGACAGCATTTGATTTATTTAAAAAATATAGGAAAATATAAGTGTACTACAATACAACTTCTATTTATTATTCAATAACGAAAAGTTTATGCATGTCAACATTAGGTTTGTATCCTAGACCAAAGATATGTCCTCAAATTCTATGATTTAATATCTGGCAACTGAATGACCCTTGGATATAGATTACCTGTAATACTGTCAAGGAGAAACCTATGCTGTAACCTCCTGTGACCTGAGATGTTTCTGAATCAGGGTTCCAACTCACATCTCCTGGAACTGATTTTGGTGTGTTCATGTCAACATGCAGACTGACTTTAGCTTCCAACAGCTCCCCAACAACAACATGGTTCTCTATAGAGTGACATAAGATGACAAATTTACTAGGAAGAAAAATATCCAACATAGAAACCAGACAACAACAATAACAAAAACATCTTGTCACTAGGTGGGGTTGACTACATGGATCAAACAATGCAATATTATCTTATAATAAACCATGTCTGATGATAAACAACATAGTCACATAATTGCCACCGTAGCTAACGAACCGTGAATTGGTTCGTGCGTACCAATTTGCGGTATTTTTTCGAATTGGTTCATGCAAATTCAAAACAAATTCGTAGCAGTAAGTGTACCCATTTTTAATTCAAAATATTAAACTGCATTGAATATTATATCATACTCACTGACAATCTTTAAAAGCTCATCCCTTAATCACGGATGCCAAAGCCTTTAAAAAGTGTGGCCAGTAAACCCGTGCAAGTTTCTAATGGCATGCCTAGACATTTATTTATAATGACTTCACTTTTTCATATTTGTTATATTCATATTTGTTATACCCGCCGATGTGGGACTTCCAAGTATATATATTTTCTGTGTCAAACCTTATTTATTAAGTTGTCTTTTTCTTTTCTTTTTTTCCTGAGTTTTCTTTAAATTTTGTATTTTTATTAACAATATTAATGTAACTAAATAATAATTTGTATTCCTAATATACCCATTAATATAATAGTACGTACCACGAAACAAAAATAACGTACCGACTATGTATTTCCCCTACGTACCTAATTCTTTTAAGGTTGCATACCGCGTACCCAAATTCGTACCATGTACCGAAGCGAATTGCGAATTCGGTGACCATAATACACAGTTTAAATCAAATCTCTGGTAAGGTTTGGTCTACAATTTTCCTTGGGCTCTTATAACATAACTTAGAAGTGAGAGTTATCTAGTCTCCCTAGTTTGAATTGTTGTGTGATAATTGGGTGATTAGTCTTAGTTTGAAGTAATGGTGGTCATAAGGCTAGTTCGGGTCAAGCACATTATGTTCTCCTATTTGTTAGATTTCTTCATTTCTATCCCAGAGAAGAAAGTGTTTGATCTCTTTGAAGCACAGGTGGTTGAGAGATCACTTGTTTTATTGGTTATTTTCACTTAGATTATTTATCTTTCACTCATTATTGTAGTGGGTTTGTACCTAAGTTCATTGCTCGAGTTTCCTATCCTGCTCACTATGAGCTAAATCATTTGTTGGATTATGTGAAATTTTATTATGACCTGGTTATTTGCCAATGTGATTGTCTAGTGGTGTTTATGCATTGTTAGCACTTGCATATTTATTGCTATATATTTATTGAGTTTGATGAACTCAGAATAATCCCAATTCATGTAGTGGAACCGTTTAAATTTAATGGATGGAACTCAAGTTGCTAATATGATAGTTTAGTTAATGGACACATTGAACAAACCTAAATGCTCAGACATAAGATTTAGAACCATAAAGTGAATGAACTTATTTTGGCATCAGTAGAATTGATTATAGGAATAAGGGAATCTTATTACCATTCTATTTACTAATGTAGCTGAAAAGCACAATAGGTTACTTCTGCACTTTAGTATTGCAACATCACTAAATAACTAAGAAGTTTCAAAGGAAGCATAGTTCAACTTCTTCTCAAATCAGAACTCAACTTTCTTACTTAACACTTGTTAAATCTTATTTTTCTTTGTTACATGACATATTTGTTACTTGTTTCTTCTCACTAACTAAAATGATTGATTGCAAGATTTATGGAAATTGCTAAACCAATCCTCATAACAACGACCTCTATTTACCACTCTATAACTAGTTTTTAACTGTGTATACCTGCACCCCATTTTGCACAACAGTCTCTCTTTACCTTCAATTATTTGACTGTCCTCTATCTGGTTTATTAGTATTTCCCTCCTCATCCTTGCTTTTACGTGTTCAAAAATATAGGAAGTGCATGAAAGTGGGTAGAGTAATTTGATTGATGTGTATTAGAGTAGATCAAATAGCAACTGATTAAGTTCTTGCGCTGCCAGCTGCCAGCTGTCCATAACAGCTAGTTTTCAATTAGGACTAACCGGTGCATCTGTGCACGGGATTAGTGTCAGTTGAGGATTGTAGACTGTTCAAGAATATGTTAGTTAGAGTCAGATGAGGATTGTTCTAGAATCTGTTAGTTTTAACTGTGCAATGTAGAGCATGATTAGAGTTAGTCAGATGGAAATTCCAAATTCTGTTACACTTAACCTATGCATAGTGCACAGAATTAGGTCCCAATATAAACTGTAATCATTTCTCTATGAAATTAATGAAAATGGAACATTCCAAAATAGTTATTAAATATGAATTCTCTAAAATCAACAACGCGTCTCAACTGAGTTGATTACAGTGTAGCAATGTGTTTATACATAGTTAGCTGTAGCAATTCTGTTACGACAGAAACTAATGGGCTTGAAGCCCAAGTACGATTGGAAAGTAGCCCACACTAAAGGCAGTGCAAATACTGAAGATATAACCATATATCTCTAATACTATGGCTCTTCTCTATCATGCATTGTCAAACCACCAACACAAGACTCTAACTCAACTGTCTTGTCTACAATAGGTGCTTATCCAACTTTCTCCCTGGTGCTTTTATTCGTAATCCAATCTTATTTTGTGTGACCATTTATTTATAAGAACATTCTCTTCGCTGTAACATTAAGCGTCCCATTAACCTAGAAAGAAGAATGCATAATAAAATTATTGTGACTCACCAAATATTCGAACAACAGCATCCAAAATTGAATCAAGAAGCTCCTTTGCAGCAACTTGTGCTTTCCCACCAGGAGCCATGACAGGGGAAACGGGGCTCACAGCCAACAGTGTTCCAGCAATAGATATTCCATTCTTACGTTTCTGTTTTGGCAACTGGTAGCTTTCCAGTTGACCTTTAATGAAGTGTAGATCACTTGTTCCAGTTCGGGAACCCTGACCAATGCTAGACCTTGATGAATTCAAAAGGTCTGCATGGGCTTTAATCTTGGAAGTAATGGTTTCATGAATTGTTGGCCGTAATCTTTGGCTGGTAAACAATAAAGCCAGTATAACTTACAAATTATCATCACAATCAAATATATAAAAAAAAAATCAATAATAATGAAATGAACTACACAACAACCATGCCTAGAAAACACAAATGATAATGACGAGAAAGAAATTATAGAAGAAAAAAATATCACATCTCAAATATTATGATTCATTTCAGCAACATGAAAATCACAACAATATTTAGAATATATCACTAATAGTTAGTTCAAGTTGTCAATACAACATGCTTTTCTTGTTCAGGAGGATTCACTTCCAGAGTTCACTGCACTACAGAAAAATAAGGCCACCTCCAACATGAGGTTCGTGGGCAGATTTTCATGCGGCAAACTGAATTCTGGTCAGTTTATTATTGGAGTATTCCACACTGAAGTACCATTACGTGCTGAAGGAATGTTTCTGGTCAACACTTATCATTTGTTTTTATAAAACCGTCCACAATAAATTATTTGATCATTTAAAATATATATTCAATTTTTATCTCACAACTTCTTCTCTTTAATCACCCAAATTTTACACTATTTTATCCCATAATTTCATCTTTCTGAGTTTCAATTGCCAATATTTTCATTCAATTTTTCATCTTAATACTTTAAAATTATTTCTTGTGTGTCAAATTGATCCCAATTAATATAATTTTCAACTGTATTTATTTTATGCAAAATTATCAACATCATTATTAGAAAAAATACTCAATTTATTCTCGAGTCAAAATCAAGCTAGCAACCATGGTGTGAAAATTAGTGTAAAGAGAAGAAGCTTATTGAAAAAAAGAAAATCAAAACCTTCAAAGAGATAAAGAGGCATATAGTTTTATCAAAAAGAATGAAATATTATTAAGATAACTGACCAAATCATAGCACCAGCAGCTGACACTTTTCCGAGCATACAAAGACACTCAACCATGGTCTGAAGATACTTCACATGAAGTGGAGCATCACTCTTTCGAATAATCTCCTGCACAAGAAACTCGGAACTTCAGTTGGAAGAGTGAAAGTCGACAAAAGTTTGAGAAGGATTATGAATATGAATTTAATACAAACTATACAACTAAGTAGTTCATACAAGAAATTCATCAGGTGTCGAATTCGAAAGCCATGTTGGCATTTGACGAAGAGCACCACTGGCATCCTTTGTGACATCACTGCCATTGACTCTCGTGTTTGCCATATTCCCATCTAAAGTGGCCTCTTCACTTGAATCCAGAGTGCCTTCCTCATCATGGCCATCAAAAGAACTGAAACACACATTTGATGGTATTTAATATACTATATTCTGCAAGCACAATCCAAACTATACGCAAATATGTACAGCAACAATCAAGCTTTATCACACGTAGGGGGGAGGTTGGCTACATGGATCAAACCACACACTAATATGACGCTGGAAAAAATTGGAGTTTGATTTTTTAAATGTTATCTCGTTAGATTAATCAATACTAGTGAAGAGGCACAACCCAAAATACACATTAGGAAAATGGAAAGCTACATCACATCAACCTAAGAAAGCAACGATCCAGGAAAAAAACATCACCAAAGCTTACATGGAGTAGTATTACCATTGCTCCAAATAACAATTGATAAAATCACACTATCAAATATTCTCATCGTCACACTATCAAATATTCTCATCATCACACTATCAAGAACATAGTCCATGGTTCATTCTTTACAAAGAAAACAATGAGAGGAATTTGCTAATTTTGAATATCTAGTTATCTTCTATGAAAGCAATCCTCCCTCAGCCATCAATGACAATGTGTAACAGTAAAACTGTATAAAACTTCAATAGGAGATAAGAAATTATTTATGCAGTTTAGAACTAGGAGGAAAATAGCAGAAACAGTCAAAAGTTCAATTGACCAGTATTACCCATCAATCTGGAGGCTAGTCTGATTGTCACCTTTGAGTGACTTTGTTCTTCGAGACCGAGATTGAGAACCATGTGCAGTAAGTGCAACATAAGTGGTGGTGGGAACATCGTCATCATTCTCCAGCATCATTGAGCCTGCAACGCTGCACACATGACAGTTCAAATACATATTCATCAGTTCACAAATTAAATAAACCTCACAACTTCATGAAACTGGCAGACAGATCAAAGGTTTGTTGTACATTTAAGTGCCGTGATATTAAATCACGTAGAAACAAATGCAGACAGAATAGAAGATAAATTAACCAAAAAAAAAAAGCAAAGTAGAGGTTCAAAGTTTGCATGAGAATAGCGTGACCAGGGAAATATATGAAGCACGGATAAGCCACAGCTAAAATTGCATTTCAGAAGCATATACTCTAAATGCCCATACAAAAACCAAACATACTCCAATATCTTACGGTATGATGTTCTAAGTAAGAGATAGGAATGTAAAAAACAAATACCTATATTCACCTTTGTTGTATAAATGTGCATGTAAATCCTCCAAAATCTTATAAAAGAGGACTCCACGCAACTTCGTTAACTCAGAACGGACATCTTGAAGTGCCCCAACCTGGGCCATACATCAACATAATTATAACATACAAAAAATACAGAATTGTTCAGAGATGATTAAAGAAATGGAAAAATATGAAAAATGATGGAGGGTGCGTTTTCAGGCAATAATAACCTAGAGAAGGGATGTAGATTAGTGAAATATTAGACAAGTTCAATACAAAATAAACAAGTGGAAATTTTATAACAGTCTATTTCCACTCCCATATGCTAGAGCATGGTTAAGATTACCGACTCTCATTAGTGTTTCACTCTCAAATTCATGGTAATTTTAAGGGAAAATACATTTCTAAATGCAGAGAGATGCAAAAGTTTTGTTATACACTTGTGAGTATTATTAGCCTTTTGGACTGTGTTCTTTGGATTCAAGATACAGCATCCTTATCCTCCCCTTACATGCACATTCCTATTTTCTTTGTACAAAAAATTGTTCATATCAAAGGATCATGATATAGTAAGTTGAAAACTTACAGTTTGGAGACCTCGCTCAAGCATCAAGATGGATTGCACATGCAATTGAACTGCAGCATAATATTGCTTCTCTGCAATGAGTTTCTCAATACGAGCTGGAACCTGCACTTTGATGATAAAATCAAAACCTTCTATAAAATAGTAAACAGAGTAAGTTAAACAAAGCATGTGCTAAATTGATGATTATCAGAAAAACTGTTCAACTTAAATGTATGCATTTATGCAGATAATATGTTTTCAAGAGTATTTTTTACCCATATTGTAGGGTCTTATTACAGTGCTCGAGCATTCAGGTCATCATCATTCACCACCAGTCTTAAAATTAGAATTTCAATAATACTTAGTTTCAGAAGCAGATAATAATTGGCCTCTATTTTATCTACACTCCAATCCCAATGTGCTTTTACACAAGTTGTCGTGTTTAAAACAACTCTGGTTCTTTGACTGAACAAATTAAGTTTTAAGATCAAGTGGTTCTTTGACAGTAGAAAACCACTAAAAAATCAAATAGATGGCAAAGTCTACATGACTACTTCTGCTTTTGTAATTGAAGGATCATTCAGCATGATGAAACTGTAAATGCAATCATGTAAATCAATATAACTGTTTAATCTAGAATACAAAATGCCTAAGTAGCCAAGCAAAGTCCAACTCGGGGGGGCATATAAAACCAGAACAACTAGCATGATTTTAAGTGCTGTTTGAGATACTCCTTTACTCCAATCAACTGACCAAAGTCATACAATTAGATAAAGCAATGTCTAAACTAAAAAAACCGACCTTAGCAATGTCTTCGATTTGATCCAATAAGGAGATTATGTGTCGCAATGTGACGGATCGATACCATAGTTGATGCAACTGCTTATTGCGGGCACTAAGATGCTTCTTGGCCTCTGCTAAATCTACCTTTAAAACGCCTATACTTTCAGTGGATTCACTAAAAAGCCTCAAGATCTGGAGATAATTAAACAAAATATTTAGAAAACTGCAACTTAAAGAAGGGACAGTTTAATTCAGCAACGCCCAAGATTTAAACAAGATGAAAGGGGGAAGTGGCTTCTGAAATCCAGCTATCATTGTAATTTGGAACCAATTAAAGTTCTAACAGATAACAGTAACCAAAAACAGCTTTGATTATAGTTCAATTAGATTCTGTAAAATTAAATATTGACATAAATATCCATCACAACTTTAATTTTGTAAAAGGCAAGAACACCAAACTAATATTGTTTCTTTGTTTCCTATATGCTAGCCTTGTATTTCCTCACATAAGATATCATAACATAAAGCACTTTTATATATTGTAATAATGAAGATTAAACAAAATCTAAAAAGATTAGATCAAATATTCAGAGAAAAGGCAATTAAAGAAAAATGCAATGATATTACATAATATAATACATTTCGGGGAATATTAGAGATTGACCTAACTCATCCTTCCAAAACCGGCTTGTAAGGTGAGGTGTGTTATATGAAGAGTTTTGAAGCTCTATCTCTAACCAATGTGGGACTTGGGATTCCCCTACCCAATACCCACCCACCCACCATTCACACTCAGCAGTTTATTGGGCTAGGTGCATGGATAAATAGTGGGCGGCCCATGGTCCAATCGCCAGGCTCTGTTACCATATTAGAGTTTGGTGTATAACTCATCGTTACAAAACTGACTTGTAAGATATTTGAGATGTATTAGAGATAGCCTAGCTAAGGCCATTGTATCCTAGCAAAACTGACAACTGTCTATTAACCTGTATGCAACCTGCTATAGCAGATCACCTGGTTGTCACTATAAGAACAACCAGGTGCCACCTCATGTAACTAACTTTTCATTCAATATAATTCAGTTACAACTGAAAATTTATATATACAATGTCTTTTCAAGCTCTATCTCTAATCAACGTGGAACTTGGGATCTTCCCACGGGGGAGAACAGACATGAGCAGCAGAACTAAGATTAAAAAAATGCATAAACATAACCACAAATGCCTGAAACAGAGCCAAGGCCCCGTGTATCCTATATGCTAGCCTAGTAATTTACTATTATGAACAAGAAAAAAATTTATAATGTAACAATAAATCCACACGTGAACACGAAATCAAAGACCCCGTGTTACAAATTTACAATAGAAAATGAGCCAATTGCCTCTGGTCCAATGCATACTCATTAAATTATTCACATAAAATGAAACTTTAAGCAACCTGGGAATAGTTTTGGATAGCTCTGTTGAAACCACTATGATAAGATTGTACGACTTCATCCACAACCTCCTCAATAACATCACTCTGCTCCTTCAAAAATTGGGCAGCAGCTTCGCGGTCTTTTGATGTCAAAATATGAACAACATGAGGTAAAGAATCAAAACGAGCAGCAGTCCAAGTCTCATCTATCTTAGATATTTCTTCTCTCAGATACTGCATTCAAAAGGAGAACAAAGACTCAAATTGTCATGAATGAGTAGTCAGTGCAACACATCTAGAATGCTTAAAATAAAAAACACAATTAGCACATGTACAGATGTACAGATATATAATCAAACCACTTTCTACATAATGATTCCATTCTCAATATGCAAGTTGTGTATCCTGATTAATCTTTTAGACTTGGGTCAGGCCTGACACTCAAGCTCTGTGCAAAATAATTAGCTTCTAATCTATAAGCCTGTGGCAAAGACATCTTTATAACTAACACAATAAATCATCCATGTTTTATAAAGAAGCAATCTTTATAACTGACACAGAAAATCATCCGTGCTTTATAAGAAGCAATCCATGGAATGCTTAAATAAGACACAATTAATACACTCGCAACTACACAATTAGACTACTCCCAATGTTATGATTCCACTTTCAAAATGCAAGTGATGCATCCATCTCTAGCCTCTCAGAAATTGGATTAAAAATATTAATTATTGATCTATAAGTGTGGTAAAATATCTTCAGTAAAAATAACAATTAATCAATATCTCGTCCAAAAAATATATATCCGTAGAATGCTTAAAATAAGACACACAATTGACATAAATTTATAAGCATAAATAGGATCATTCTCTCAAATTATTATTGTTTCTATAGTTTTTCTAGTTTTCTATTTTTTAATTATTTTATAAACAAAAAACACACTTTTTTTTTACAAATTATAAGCAAATAACATCAAACTTTATTTCTACAAATTATAAGCAAATAACATCAAACTTTATTTCATTTCAGCATTTTATTCTAAAAATACATCATTTCCAAAATAAAATTAAATGCAAATTGCATTTAATGTGCTTTCTCTCTCACCTTTTCCATAAACAACAACCAATTGATATTGTTTTTACATCTTTCTATAAAACACATTTCAAGAAAGACACAAATTTAAATTATCTTAATAAGTGTGAAATATTGACTTTTGCTTATAAATTGGTACGGGAGAATGATTTTCTTATGCAATGAAAGTCATTCATTCTAAAATATTCAACTTGATACCAAAGCTCTTGGGTCCATTCCCTATTTTCTGTTTTGTTTCACTCGTTTGGTTATAGGTCTTCAGTTGTGTAAGCGCTGACCCCATATAACTAGCTAATTATGTTCAAGGTAGGTTAGTAGTTAACACCATGTAATATTTCCCATCAAGTTGTTCACATATTTTTCAACCTTCTATGAGCACCACTACAGAAGTAAAGCCCAGAAGACTATAAAATTGAAGAGCCCGAAACAATTGTAAAGAATCCTACATCCAAAAAGTTTACTTATCTATAGTCAAAAAAACAAAATTACTATTCTAATCATAGCTTACCGCTTTTTCTGGGGGCAAAGGTAACTCGTCAAAAACTCCCATATTGAGCCTTCAATGTGTCCACACACCATGAAGATATAAGATTAACTTATATTAGCAAACAGACGACTATAACTGCAACGCATAAATACAGATAAAAGATAAATTAAAAAATTAAAACCCAATTGCATATAAATGAATATAAAGGACTCACTTGATTGTAACCGGAAATGAATAATCTGAATTCTTTGGAAAAAATTGCAAGATATTAAAAAATAACAAGGCGTCATTATATGCATTAAGCCATAGGCAATAAAACAGTTTTAAACAAAAAACTAATAAGCTTAATCACACTTTTGTTCCTCATATTTTGCCTCATCCATGATTTTGGTCCCGAACTTTTTTTAAATGTGGCATTTTGCTCACTTGTAAAATTTGCGCAGAAATTTGACCTTGTGACAAGTGAGATGCTTTTGTGGGAGAACATGAATAAGATATATGGATGGATATCTATGTCAGCTTCTCATAAATTAAACTAACCAAAAAAAAAACCACTCCTTAATTTTTTTAAATAGCTAAAATTAATTTAATTTAAATGGTTTTAGTTAGTTAAATTTAGGAGAAGATGACATGGATATGAAATATATCCCCCTATCCATGTTAGACATGTAGCACATAAGCACCTCATTTGCCACATCACCAAAATTCTAACTCAATCACGAAAATGTTGTGTTTGCTTAAAATGGAGGGGCCAAATTAGTCGATTTAGAAAAAAGGGGGGTCAAAATTGTGTATACAAAACAAAATAGAGGGATCTAAAGTGCAACTAACCCAATGGAATAACAAAAACAGAAAGTTCAAAAGAAAGCTATAAGAATTGTCGGAATCATTTCCTACAAATGGCTTCTTTTGTAGCTAATAAGGTCTTAAAATCCAAAAGAAAATAAAAAATACAAATCATGTTTCTCTAAACATAATAATCACCATTCTACTCAACCCATACAGTTGAAACTGAAACTAAAATAATAACTAAAACAGAACATTACCATTCCCCCAACCAAACAGATTGTGCACACAACAACATCCAAGTCTTATCTCACTAGGTGGAATCTACTACATTAATCAAATAACACCATAATTAAAACATATTTTTATCCAAATCATTGACCTCTTCGTTTTTCATGATAGTTTCTTCTGTAATTTTTCTTGGTCTTCTATTGCCTTAAGTAATTAGGACACCCTCCATCTGAACTACTATTCTCTTACCACATAATCTAAAGGTCTACTCCACACATGCCCAAACTACCTAAGTGAGATCCAATTATCTTTTCTTCAATATGTGCTACTCAACTATCTCTCTCTCTAATATAATTCCTAATCAAAGCATCGACACTCACACGTCAACATAGGTAATAATTTGAAAAAATGAATAAATGATACATAATCGCAAATGTCGGTGTCGGTTTCAGACACCGACACTAACATAAACATGCATTTTTTCACATGTGTTGGTGCACACATCTAGCACAATAATACAAATGAAAGAAAAATCTATATCATGTAATTCCTAATCATATCTATATCTAGTGTAATAGGTCTGCACAGCTAGTAACACAATTCTACATACGAAAGAAGAAGAAAAACAAGAATAGCATTACCAATTACTGTTTAAGAAACATAACAAACAGAACCTAGGTAGTTAATTGCAGCCAATAGCGGTGTGATTGTGCAAGTAGGAGGAGGAAGGACGGCGAAGAAGAAATGAAAAAAATGACAATACGGATATTAATCGAAATGGAAGAAGTCAAAATTTGCTAGGTTAACGGAATTCAGAACAATTAGAACGGTGTTTGGATCTCCGCTGCAACTGATTGTTCCTCTTCAAATCGATTCCAACCAAAGCAAATTCTTCTTCGTCAGGTCAAAATCGATTATACAAAAAAGCTATTCGTAAACAAAAGATGAGAGAGAAGCATACTAAGTTGTCAGATTTGCACCTCCAAAACCAAGTTTAACTCCAAAAGTGAAATAGAAAGAAGAAGAAGAGGGAAAAAGGCGTAATGAAGAAATTAAACATAGATCAAAGAATGATAGAAAGTAAATCGGAGATAATTGATTATACCTCTTGACCTTGTCGTTGTTCCCTTGCAGCGGTCACTCTCGTTGTTTCTCTGTTTTGCAGGAAAGTACCATTTCGCAATGTTAGAGAAGACTAAAAATAATGGACTCTTTTTTTGTTAAAAAAAAAAATAATAATAATAATAATAGTCTTCTGAAAATAAAATTGAAAAATTGGACCATCTAGAATGAATAAATAATAAATAATAATAATAGTCTTTTCATCAATCAGGTACAATAAAAACGGAAAAATAAAACAAAATCACAAAGCAGATAGCAAAATAACGAATCCACTCCCAAATCAATGTCAAAAATTCATCTAAATTTCCTATTCTTCGTAGGCGCTAAAGTCAAACACGTGAATTTCAAAACGAAAATCAAACAATGCGTGCGGAATAGAGAAAAATGAAATGAAAGCACGGATCGAAGATAAGTTCAGTAAGATCTAAGCGAAATTGAAAGAGAAAGCGTGAAATGGAAGAGAGATTTGAGAGGCGTTACTTTGCGCGAAAGAGGAAAAAAAGAGTAAATCTGAAAATCTATAATATAAGAATTTTCATAGTTCTGGTAAAACTCATATTAGCCTTCTATTTAGTGTTGCCACATCACCTATTAAGGGGTAAATTTTGTCTAATTTCAACTAATTCCAACTAAATCAGGTGTTGATTGCATCTTAACTATACTGATTGCACTACAGTCACCACTATTGTGCCTAAAACAAGCTCAACAGTACCGCTGGGTCTAAATTGAACTAAATGTGTAAAAGTTAGATCTAGCAATTCCATGTTTGAGGTTTTCAAATAGTCTTCATATGCTTCAAATTTGTTGTTTTCCGTTTCGATTTTTTTTATCAGTTCTTGATGTTTTTCTAAAGCAATGGATTTTACGAATGGGACAAGATTAACGAAGGGTGAAAATGGAATGATTTTGTGTTGGTTGTGTTATAGATGATGTTCCTTTTGAACTTATTTACTGTAACATAATACTTATTTGAATAATATGGAATGATTTTGGCTTTTTCAATCAATAATGGAGTTGATCCCATGAGTCGAAGTGTAGAGAAATCAAGAACTGTGGAAGATGCATCTGATAGAACTAAACCAGCATTCAGGTGGCTAGGTTTCAAAGGGTAAACATGGAACAGAGGCATGGCTTTACAATTTGAATCATAACAATTCTAAAAAACGGCCGTTTGAAAACGATGTCGCAAAAATTAGCTTTTAGAGGAATAGAACAGATTTGTTCATGTCTGAAGATAATTTTCTTTTTAGTTTGCAGCAGATTTGTTCATAGCTTAGGCTTTTGGGGTTATAAAATATATATTCTATCATATTCTTCTTTTTCAAATCTGGAATTGTTGTCTTCTCACTGTTAGTTCAACTCACAGATTTTATCTATTCTTTTGATTAACTGTTCTATTACATGATGTCTCTGATTGATGTAGGGAAGTTTTGCTTGAATATGTAACTCACAGGGGTGATTTACAAGTTTTTGGTTCCTTGAGTGTGGTTGCCACTCTGCTGCAAACTAAAGGTTGTACAAGTGAATGCCTATTGGCTTCACAGTTGCACTTAGTTATATTTTCTTAACATATCCTATTTTGCAGAACTTGATGAGTCAATTATAGAACCCAGTAAAGGTTTTTTCTGCTATTTTTATTGTGCTCTGTCTCTTCCTTGCTATTTAGTAATGAAGATGTTTTACTTGACATTTTTATTCACTAACTGTTTTGTGATATTTTGTTATAGGTTGCCGAGATTCTTAAAGATCGACTCTCATGGTATTGTGACTACCAATGATTTGATGTTTTAAATTCTTACCTAAAATGTAGTTCTGAAATATTTCTTTTTAAGTCCACTTCCAAGATTATTGCTTAAACAAGTCTTTCAAGTTAAAACATTGACTCTGACTTCTCCACAATTGTTTTTCTTACAGGACTTGAAGAAGCATTCCCCGACGTAGGAGTACTTGTCCACAGGAGTCATAGAATGGATAAGGGTGGAAAACTCTTTCTCCCAGGAGTCATAGACTCTGGCCCAAATATCAGATATGGTCGTATACAAAATTTCCAAAATTCTTTGGTAGCCAAATGTTAGATGCTATAATAAATAACTCTACATTCGTATGAGAGATGGTTCATTAGTCGAGGCACAAACCGGAGGCCGCGTGGGATCATTAACTTCTTGTATGCTCGTATCCGACATGTGTATCCAATGAATAAGTAAACTTTATAGATCCTGTCCTGCAATATGTATTTTAGTTTTTTTTTTCACTAACATTATTTTTACCTTTTTATATGATGTTAACTTTAGTACTAAGTTTGATTATTTGGGACATAACTTGTCTTCCAAGATCATGCTTGAAGTTTCATTGGATGTCTCATAGACCATACTTGGTTAGGATCGAAAGTCTAAGCAAACTGCATACTCCATTAATGGAGGAATGGAAGCAAAAGAATGCAGAAGAAAATGAAGAAGAAGCTTGTTGTATTGATATTGTGTAAAACAGTTACAATATTCTTATATAGAGTGCAACTAACTCTAACTAACTTCATAACAGAAAAACTGAAATAGTTATTGAATGAGCTACACTACATATTAAGCTATCATGCACTCTTCTTGCTTATGTGTCTATCTTCTTCTTGTATTGCTGTTGTTTCTTCTTGCACAGCTACTGTTACCCCCTCACAAGCTTGAGGTTGATACAAATCTATCAAACTAAGCTTGGATAAGCAATCAATGAAAGGTCGTGGACCAAGAGCTTTGGTGAACACATCCGCAGCTTGATCTTTAGAAGGAACAGGTAACAACCGCATGACACCAGCCTGGATCTTTTCACGAATTAAGTGACAATCTATATCCAAATGTTTGGTTCTCTCGTGGAAAACCGGATTGGCTGAGATATGAAGAGCACTTTGATTATCACAGTAAAGAACAGGAAGACGTGAAGGATGTTGTTGGAGATCATGTAAGAGAAAACACATCCATTGTAATTCATGAGTTGCAGCAGCTAGGGCACGATATTCTGCTTCAGCTGAAGAGCAGCTGACTGTGATTTGTTTCTTGGATTTCCACGACACTAACGATTGGCCAATGAAAAAACAATAACCAGAGATGGAACGCCGCGTGTCAATACAACCACCCCAGTCTGCATCACTGAATCCTAGAATTTGCAAATTCGAGGATGCAGAGAAAAGAATGCCACGAGCAGGGGATTTCTTCAAGTATCTCAAAACACGTAGGGCAGCTTTATAATGTAATTCAGTGGGAGCACTCATATACTGACTAAGTTGTTGTGTGGCAAAAGCAATGTTTGGTCTGGTAGTGGTGAGGTATATCAGTCTGCCCACAAGTCTTCTATAGGCAGTGATATCTGCAAAAGCTGCACCATTGTTTTAATGAAGTCTAAGCGAAGCATCCAAAGGTGTCGAAGCTGGTTTTCAACCAGTAAGGCCAGCTTCTTGAAGCAATTCAAGGAAATACTTCCTTTGACAAAGTATGATGCCTTTGGATGATCTAGCAACTTTGAGGCCAAGAAAGAATTTCAAAGTACCAAGATTCTTGATATGAAAAGCTTTTTGTAAAGCTTGCTTGAGATTAGCAAAGACTGTGAGGGATGTTCCAGCTAGAATTATGTCATCTACATAAACTAGCAAAGCTGTGAAAGAAGTGGAATTGGCTTTGATGAAAAGAGTATGATCAGCATGGGCATGCTGAAATCCTTGAGCTTTGAGAAAAGTTGTCAATTTTTCAAACCATTGCCTACTTGCTTGCTTTAAGCCATAGAGAGACTTTGTAAGTTTGCACACTTGCCCAGGTTTATCAGCTACAACCCCTTGTGGCACTCTCATATACACTGTCTCATGCAGGTCTCCATGAAGAAAGGCATTGTTTACATCTAGTTGATGTAAATGCCAACCATGGATGGCAGCCAAAGCAAGTAGCACTCTGTAACCCGGTGAACTGACTTTAAACAATGTTGCGGATAGCAAGAGTCGCCACCGACTTTTATTTTATCCATAAGGAAAGGTTATAAAAGAACAGGAAAGACCTTAGAGAATATTTTGGGTCCGGGGGGTAGGTTATGAAAAGGGAAGGTGTTAGCACCCTTTTCATCCATGGTTATCCATGGGCTCTTAGGTACTTAAGCTCACTTTTGAATTATTTTGAAAGTGTAGTGTGTGAATAGCAAAAAATTTCAGAATAGTTTAATAATAATCCGTGTATGGATGTGTAAAAAACTTGTTTGAAAATTTGTTTGAAAATGTTAAGTGTTTGGAAAATTTTTGAAGTGAGCAAGTACCTAGGAGTAACCTACCCTAATGTTTAAGATCTTTCTTATTCTTTATTCTTTCCTTAGTAAGACTATCCCTACTATAATGGAGTAGGTAGTCCTTACTTTGGATGTAAAGGGACATGTGAGGGACAATTTGATTTTTAAGGCAATGGTGGGGTGTAATAAGCATATTAAGGGACTATCATCATTTTTCGAAAGGGACTCGATTCGTAAAGGCAACCATAAGGGACTTTGATGATTTTCTATTTGAGGGACTTGCTTTATACACCCCACTTAACCATTATTCGTAGGCAACGAGAGGGATATCCTTAGAAAGTGAGACGGCGATTAAAATCGACTTACGTGTGTGAAGTGTTTAATTTAATTATCTTTGATTAAAAATCATCTAAATTTATTTTAAATAACAAAACATATTAGCACTCCCTAAATTACTAACCACAACAATAATAATTAAATAATTACAAATTTTACATCCAAGAAACAATTACAAAATAATAAGCAAAATAATTAAATAGCAAAAATAAATAAAATATAAATAAGCAATAATAAATAATAAGGGGGTTAGTAAATAATAATAAAATAAGCATGATTAGAATATAAATGGGTTAGTAATAATAATAATAATAATTTAGAAATAATAAACAAGGTTAGAAAATAATAATAAAAATATAATAACAAATAATGATATGGTTAGTAAATAAGAATAAACAAAATTAATCCAAATATTATAATAATAAGAAATTAATAATTTTTAATATAACCAACTAAAACAAAACAAATATGAATAGACAATCATTTTAATTTACAAATTATAAAGTTACTACAAAAATCTAATTATTATAAACACAATTATTTCTAAACAATAGTTATATATAAAAATGTTTATTTGATATATAAAGAAAAAGAAATAAATTATAAGTGTATTTATAAAATTTTATTTTTTTAATAATATTTATATTTTGGGAGAAATAATTTATAATAATATTTATATGAATAATACTAAACAAATGTGCATTATAATTATATTAGAAAATAAGGTTAAAGAAATAGAATTAAATTTGTATTTTTAAAAATATTTTTTTAGAGTTTTATAAAATTAGGGTTTTATTTTTTAGGATTTATGAAAATTTAGGGTTAACTTATATACAAAACTTATTTTTTTTTTATAATCATAGAAAATTGTCTTAAATAAAATTTAAATAAAAAAACACAAGAGTTTTATATTTTTTAGAAAATTGTTTTAAGAGTAACTAGGCTATATAATATATACACATATTTTATAATATAAATAATACTATATTAATTATTTAAATTAATTGAATTAAACTAAGAAACAAAAGAAAATAAAAGAAAGGAAGAGAAAAAGAACCTGGTGGGATTCGATCCCAGGTCTTCACCCTTGCAAGCAGCAACAAGACCACTGGGCCATCCAGACGCAAGTGAAAGAAGAAGGAATCAAATTTGTTTTATGCCTTGCCTTGCAAATTCTGGAAAAAATAAAAGAACAAAAGGCCTGGGGGAGGATTGAACCCAGGACCTTTATGCTTTCAAACGCGTGCTTTACCACCCGGCTGGAAGAGCCAATCTGTTAGCTGAAGGGCTTTAACGCATAATATATTATGTCTTCATTTATCCTGAAAAAAATAACAAAATAATGACACAAGGCCAGATTCGAACCCTGGCCCTATATCCAAACACGCGCATGACTTTCCACTGGGCCAAGCAGTCAGCTTGTAATACAAAACAGAAAGAATACATTATATTTTATAATCAAATTTCAAAATATGAAATTCGCGCCAAACAGTCTTCATCTTCAACCTTGAGACCTTTGAATTTTGCTGCGAAATCTTCCACGAAATTTCCTGCGAAATTGAAACCCTAACAAAACCTGCGAAAACGAAACTCAACCAAAACCACATTGATTCCTGAAATTGATTAGTGATTTATGATTCTCACGATTCACACAACAGTTCTATGTTTCCACAATTTATTTATATTCATCCAAACAATAAACCCTAATTGGAGGTTATGAACCCTAATATGGCATCTCACGAATTAGGCACTGGTTCTTCATCTTTCCTGCCCAGAAACAATCTACACAACATCTTAAACAACATTAGACAATCAAAATTCATTTAAATGCAGTGAATTGTTGTAACTGAAAAAGAAAAAATCAAGAACAAGGGTGGCTCGGGTTTAGCAATATGAGGCATATGGGATGCGTATGATGGATGATTTCACTTCATGGATGATCAAAGAACATGTCTATGTTCTCAATTTACCTTCTAAAGCTCTCAAACTCAAAAACCGATTCTTATTTTTGGATGGATTTTTGTGCTTTTGAACTCACCTCTAGGCTGCTGCAAATTCGTGTATGAGCTAGGGTTTGTGATCAGTATATATGTGTGATGGATTTAGGTCAGAAACATTGATGTGTTATGTGGATATTTGATCCAAAAAATATTCAAAAAGATCATTGTGTAAATTTCAAATATTTGATCATAAGGTCTTGCTATTTTGGGAGAGATCACATGATTTCCTTCTCATTCTAATTCAATCAATAATTATGAATTTCTAGAAACAAAATCTTCACCCAAAAATAGATTTTCATATTTTTTATTTATTTAAAATGATTTTTATGAATTAAATCAATAATAAATAAATAAAAAATAATAAAAATGATGAACTTTGGTCAATTGGGTCGTGCACCATGTTATGAGATGGATTGGGTCATAAATTAGGCAGCCCATTTGGAAAGAAATACTTCTAAGCCTCCATTTTCAACATAAACCATCACAAAATTGCCCAACTTTGCAAGGGCACATCTCCCTCAATTTTAAGGGTATGAGGGTGTTCTTGGACTTTTTAGAAAGCTTGAAGAGTCCTCTAAACAACCCCATTGGTTTCAGGTCCATATCATTTACCAATCTCAAGTTATGCCCTTTTGAAGTTGTTGACTTTTTGTTGACTTTTGAAATGACCTATAATGTCTTAGATCATATCTTTCAAATGAAGCATTTTTGGGCTTAACTTTCAACATCAAAGTTGTAGAGAATTCAATTTCCTTCAAAATGAGATTTGGATGGAGACTTGGTGATGAAGTATGTGAAAGTTATGGCTGGTCAAAGTTCAGTTGACTTTTACTGAGGAAGCCCTAATTTAGAAACTCCTGATTATTGATGATCTGGAATCTCCTTGATGAATCATGATCAACCCTTGATCAAATGATGAATTTTACTTAATATACTTGATGTTGGCAAAAAATCATGAAGTTTGACTTTGGTTTGACCACAGTTGACCTCAGTTTGACTTTTTAACTGCATTGACTGATTTTGACTTATCTGATCATCTGACTGAGCAAACTTCTGAGAAAAGTCTTGAAACTTGTCATGGGGGTTCTTACACACATATAAGATGTTATGAAACTCACTTGGGGTATTGGAAGTCCCTTTAGCCTGATTAAAGTCAAAACCCTAGTCTTGGATGCACTGCTTAGGAGGTGCATTGTCTGAGGGAATTGTCAACTTCTTTGACCAATTGTGAACTTTGTGAACCTTGTGAATCTTCATAAGATGTCTTGTGATACTCGTGGGAGGTATTGTGAAGCTTGGGAACCTTGTGATCCTCATGAAGTGACTTTGTAGACCTCATGAACCTCAGGAGAGCTTTGTAAACATTATGAATCTTGTGAACCTTGTGAACCTTCAAGAAGTAACTTGTAGACTTCCTGAACTTCATGAAAGGTATTGTAAATGTTGAGAAACTTGTGAACCTTGTGAACCTTCAAGAAGTGACTTGTAGACCTCCTGAACATCATGAAAGGTTATGCAAGTGTTGGAGAACTTGTGAACCTTGTGAAGCTCCTTAGAACACAAAGTCTTGTATTGTGAGGGCAAATTTTGGGGTGCAACAGCTGCCCCTGTTCAATTTTCTGAAACCTGAGGGGTTAGATTGGTATATTTACCAGTCGTAACCTGGAAGGTTGAAGGGGATTGAACACAAAAGCCCAAAAATTTGCACTCACCAGTGCATAGAGTGATATTGATGGTTGGTTGAACATGATTGAGTGGGCTTAAAGATGCCACTAGGAGAAAGTTCTTCAACAATATAATGAGAGCTGTCAGGAGTCTGGAGTAATACTGATGTAACAGCATGTCTTCATGAGGATAGAGCAATCAATAATGATAACCCTAAAGCAGTCTTGAAGAAATAATATGATTTCAGGAGGATAGAGCAATCGATAATGATAACTCTAAAGCAATCTTGAAATAATAATGTGATAGGTCTTCAGGAGGATAGAGCAATGGATAGCTCTAAAGCAGTCTTGAAGTAATGATATGACTCCAGGAGGATAGAGCAATCAATAATGATAACTCTAAAGCAGTCTTGAAGTAATGATTTCAGGAGGATAGAACCATCAATAATGATAACTCTAAAGCAGTCTTGAAATAATGATTTCAGGAGGATAGAGCCATCAATAATGATAACTCTAAAGCAGTCTTGAAATAATAATGTGATATGTCTTCAGGAGGATAGAGCAATCAATAATGATAACTCTAAAGCAGTCTTGAAGTAATGATTTCAGGAGGATAGAGCAATGGATAGCTCTAAAGCAGTCTTGAAATAATGATTTCAGGAGGATAGAGCAATGGATAGCTCTAAAGCAGTCTTGAAATAATAATGTGATATGTCTTCAGGAGGATAGAGCAATCAATAATGATAACTCTAAAGTAGTCTTGAAGTAATGATTTCAGGAG
Organism: Lathyrus aphaca; assembly: GCA_963966055.1. Classification (NCBI taxonomy): domain Eukaryota; kingdom Viridiplantae; phylum Streptophyta; class Magnoliopsida; order Fabales; family Fabaceae; genus Lathyrus; species Lathyrus aphaca. Next base: position 8,104,669 of record OZ014521.1, read on the forward strand.
GATAGAGCAATCAATAGCTCTAAAGCAGTCTTGAAGTCATGAGAATTTATCAGGAGGATAAAGTAACCCTGAGGTGACAGTAAAGCAGTCCCAAAGTAATAAGAAGCTTATCAGGAGGATAAAGTAACCTTGAGGTTACAATAAAGCAGTCCCAAAGATCATTTGTTTGTTGTATAATTAACCTGAAACAAGGTAACTTTTGTATAATAACATTAGTTTATGCTTGATGTATGTATGACATGATGCACTTAGGTAATGTACTATATGTCTATTGATATATATGCTATGGTATGATGTAAATGATGTATGTATAATATGATACTGCCGGAAGCGTCTGGATATCTTCGTATGACAACTGCTGTCCGAGGAAAATAAATCCCGATTCGTTGTTGAAGAATATATAACCCTCTGTCTGCTGGGGATAGTAAGGTATAGATATAACCTCCCGCTGTTGGTGATGGCAAGGTATATATAACCTCCCGTTGTTGGGGATAGTAGGGTATAGATAACCTTCGTCTTCGTTTGATAGTAGGATAAGTATAACATCCCGTCTTCGTTCGTCGTACCCTTATTGGAAAGTAATTTCCCGAATATCCGTATGAGGATAAAAGAGATGGATATAAATTCCAGGGGAGATGAGACTTTATGAAGATGGATTAGTCCTACTGAGGGTTTTGTAACTGTCTTATAAAGGTGAACTGGTGAAGCTTCGTTGAAATCCTTCCCTCGTTCGTCCTTAGTAAATATTATTACTGCATTTTCATGCATTTCTGGTAAACATCAATCATATTAAAAGCATACATGCATTTCTGGTAAACATCAATCATATTCAAAGGCATACATACATTCAACACAATCAATGGACGTTTCGCTTATGTAAATAGGGTAAAAGTAAATCTGGATTCAAAAGATGGAATTTATTTATATCAAAAAGTGACCCATACACGGGTAAGTTTGTACAAGGAGACATAAACCCTAGTAAGAGGATTTTGCCATAAAGTTTTACAAAAAGAATCAGCTATGTGGGAAACAATCCTATTGAGTTTCAATTCTACTATTGCCACTCAAGTATCTCATCTTCTTGCTGTTGAGACGGAAGCGATTGAATTGAGCTTTATCTATTCGAGCTTGAGTAAGTAGTACAACTGGTTGCAGTTTCATGGGTGATCCAAACGAGACATAGTCATACGCTTTAATCCCTAACTTTTGCCTGGATTGCCCTTTCAGGTTTTCAATCCACCGGGATACCCTTTTTTGCCCAAGCCGCCTTTTCAGGTTTTCGACTTGCCGGGTGTACATCTTTTTATATATATCCCTAATTTTTGCCCAAACCCTTTTGGTTTGCCGGGATGCCCTTATTTTTGCCTAGGCCTGTCAACCTAGCGGGTCTCTTTTTATGCGTAGTATTTTTTAACTATGTCTGCGTTTACAGGCTGTGGGAAGTCTTCACCATCCATTGTAGTCAGTATCATGGCACCTCCTGAGAACACTGTCTTGACTACAAATGGTCCCTCATATGTTGGAGTCCATTTGCCCCTAGGATCACCCTGTGGTAATATGATACGCTTGATTACCAAGTCACCGGCCTGATATACCTTTGGCTTAACCTTCTTGTTAAAAGCCTTGATCATCCGCTTTTGGTACATCTGGCCATGACAAACTGCTGCTAACCTCCTTTCATCAATCAAATTTATCTGGTCCAGTCGAGTCTGAATCCACTCATCTTCATCCAAGCCTGCATCCTTCATAATTCTCAAGGAGGGGATCTGAACTTCAATGGGTAGAACTGCTTCCATACCATAGACTAAGGAGAATGGGGTTGCCCCTGTTGAAGTACGTATTGTAGTACGATAACCATGAAGAGCAAATGGTAACATCTCATGCCAATCCTTGTAAGTAACAGTCATCTTCTGTACAATCTTCTTAATGTTTTTATTAGCAGCTTCAACTGCCCCATTCATCTTCGGACGATACGGAGAAGAGTTGTGATGCTTAATCTTGAACTGCGTGCAGAGATCCGTAATCATAGTATTGTTCAGATTAGAGCCATTGTCAGTAATAATCCTTTCAGGGATGCCATACCTACATATAAGATTATTCTTAATGAATCGAGCCACCACATTCTTAGTAACAGATGCAAATGAAGCTGCCTCTACCCACTTCGTGAAATAATCAATAGCCACCAGGATGAAACGATGCCCATTGGAAGCAGTAGGCTTAATCTCACCAATCATATCAATGCCCCACATGGCAAAGGGCCAAGGAGCAGTCAACACATTCAATGGTGATGGAGGTACATGAACTTTATCAGCATAAATTTGACACTTGTGACAAGTTCTGGAGTGTTGATAGCAATCAGCTTCCATGGTAGACCAATAGTAACCTGCTCTCAAAATCTTCTTTGCCATAGTATGACCACTAGAATGAGTGCCAAAGGTCCCATCATGCATCTCTTCCATAATTTCTGTAGCTTCCTTCTTATCCACACAACGAAGCATAGTTGAATCATGATTACGCTTATACAAAATGCCATTAATCAGAAAGAACTTAGCAGAAAACCTTCTCAGGAACTTCCTATCTTTGACAGATGCCCCTTCAGGGAATTCCTGAGCTTCAAGATATCTTTTCACTTCATAGAACCAAGGCTTCTCCCCTGCTCCTTCTGTGTCAATCTCATTGCAGTATGCAGGCTTCTCAAATCTATCAATGGTAATCTTAGGAGCTTCATCATCCCAGCTGATCTCAAACATAGATGCCATGGTGGCTAATGCATCTGCCAACTGATTCTCTCTTCGTGGAATGTGCTCAAAGGTAATCTCTTTGAAATGTGGGATCAAAGACAACACATGTTCTCTGTAAGGAATGAGATTATCATGCTTGGTATCCCAATCTCCTTTAATCTGACTTACTACCAATGCTGAGTCTCCATACACATCAAGGAATTGAATCTTCATATCAATAGCAGCTTTAATACCCAGGATACATGCCTCATACTCAGCCATGTTATTGGTACAATGGAAACAAAGTCTGGCAGTAATCGGAGTATGACAACCTTCGGGGGAACTAATCACAACACCAACACCATTACCAAGTGCATTAGAGGCACCATCAAAAACCATAGTCCATCGGGATCTTTGTTCAGGTCCGTCATATTGTCCAGGTTCTTTGGTAACAGTCATAATGTCTTCATCAGGGAACTCAAAATTCATTGACTGGTAATCATCTACTGCTTGATGAGCCAAATGATCAGCAACAACACTCCCCTTAATGGCCTTCTGAGTAGTATACTGTATATCATATTCTGTCAAGATCATTTGCCATCTTGCAATTCTTCCGGAGAGAGCAGGTTTCTCAAATATGTACTTGATTGGATCCATCTTAGAAATCAATAAGGTAGTATGGGTCAACATATACTGTCTTAGTCGGCGAGCAGCCCATGCCAAAGCGCAGCAAGTTTTCTCGAGCAGTGAGTATCTTGTTTCACAGTCGGTAAACTTTTTGCTAAGGTAGTATATTGCCTGCTCTTTTCGACCAGACTCGTCATGTTGCCCTAACACACACCCCATTGAGTTGTCTAACACTGTTAAGTACATAATCAAGGGTCTTCCATCAACTGGTGGCATCAAAATTGGAGGTTCTAGCAGATATCTCTTGATTTCATCAAAGGCAGTCTGGCACTCATCATTCCATTCCATCACCTGATCTTTCTTCAACAACTTGAAGATTGGCTCACAGATGGTAGTTAACTGGGAAATAAATCTTGCAATGTAGTTTAATCGTCCCAAGAAACCTCTAACCTCCTTCTCAGTACGGGGAGCTGGCATCTCTCGTATAGCTTTCACTTTTGCAGGATCCACTTCAATACCTTTTCCACTGACAATGAAACCCAGGAGCTTTCCAGATCTAACTCCAAAGGTACATTTGTTTGGATTCAATCTCAACTTGTATTTCTTCAACCTCTCAAACAACTTGTGCAGATGATCAAGATGTTGCTCTTCATTCTGAGATCTGGCTATCATATCATCCACATATACCTCTATCTCATGATGAATCATATCATGAAACAAAGCCACCATAGCACGCTGATATGTTGCCCCTGCATTCTTCAAACCAAATGGCATCACTTTGTAGCAGAAGGTGCCCCACTGTGTCACAAATGTTGTCTTCTCCATATCTTCAGGTGCCATCTTGATTTGATTGTAACCAGAGAAACCATCCATGAAAGAGAATACCTTATGCTGAGCAGTGTTGTCTACCAGGATATCAATATGAGGAAGTGGAAAGTCATCTTTGGGGCTAGCCTTGTTCAAATCTCTGTAGTCTACACACATACGTACCTTACCATCTTTCTTAGGAACTGGTACCACATTTGCAACCCACTGAGGATAAGAAGTTACTGCCAAGAACCCTGCATTGAACTGTTTCATTACCTCTGCCTTGATCTTTTCTGACATTTCAGGACGCATACGACGAACCTTCTGCTTCTTTGGACGACAATCTTCTTTCACTGGCAAACGGTGAACCACAATGTCTGTATCCAACCCTGGCATATCTTCATAAGACCAAGCAAAGATCTCCACATAATCACATAACATCTGAATCAACCTGCTCTTGACACTGTCCTCTAAATCAGCCCCTACCTTGACCTCTTTTCTGTTTTCCTCAGTTCCCAGATTCACAACTTTGACTGGCTCTTCATGTGGCTGTATAGCTTTCTCTTCTTGTTGTAACAACCTAGCAAGCTCTACAGGTATTTCACAATCGTCCTCATTTCCGTCTTCAGTTTGATAGATCGGATTCTCGAAATTATAATTGGCAATAATAGAACTGTTATCAACAGGATCCAGAGTGGATGAGGATCTGCATTTAGTGATGTGGGTGTGTGTAAGAACACATAGCTGATAAAGCAAAAATAAAAGAAAAGACAGACAAGGAACACAATATTTACTAAAACGAAACGTCCACTGATTTTATTGAATGAAGTATGCAAATGAAATGACAGCCCGTAACAAGCACACCATTGTGCCCCGGGTAAGGCACATGGCTTGAAAGTTTTATTGTTCAGAAATTACAAATTTAAAACATAACACAGTAATAGTATTTACTCCTGACTAAAGGAGATAGGGATAACATCTTCAGCTTTCCAATTATTGAGTCCAGCACCCACAGTAGGAAAAATCCATGCATCCAAGTTGTAGTCTTCATCTTGATCTCCCACAGCATTAATCACCCCTTGATTAGTGATACGAGCAGCACGAGCACGACGAACAGCCTTCTGGGACTCTGCAGTGAAACCCAAACCAAACTTGTCAGACTTGTATGGAATATCAGGAAGCTGACCCCAAATAGTACAACCACCTTCATCCACCACAGCTCTAGCATCATTGAGGGAGGCCATTGCCATTGTTGGAGGTTTTCTGGTGACAACAGGACCTTTCTTCACAGCAGGAGGAGCTACACAATCATTAACAACCCAGGGAACCACTTCAAATGACTGACACGGAGTCTCAATGTATTCACCTTCTACTTCCAGATACTTGAAAGTGTTTACATGGCTGACAAAGTATTCTTCTTCTCCATAGACAGTAACAACTTTCCCATTCACCGGATATCTCAATTTTTGGTGCAATGTAGAGGTCACAGCACCTGCCCCATGGATCCAGGGACGACCAAGCAGACAAGAGTATGAAGGACGAATATCCATCACATAAAATGTAGCAATAAACACCTGGGAACCAACTTGGTTTGGAAGATCAATTTCCCCATGCACTACTCTTCTAGAACCATCAAAAGCCTTTACCACAATATTACTGGGCTTCAGCACAGTATCTTCAGGACTCAGCTTGTTCAGGACTTCTTTAGGCAACACATTCAGAGAGGAACCATTGTCTATCAGCACATGAGACAGGGTAGTGCCCCTGCATTCAATTGAAATATGCAAGGCCCTGTTATGATCCCTCTTGGCAGGGGTCAAGTCAGCATCAGAAAATCCTAACCCATTGTCATAGGTCAGGTGGGCAACACAGTTTTCAAATTGGTCCACAGAAATTGCACTGGGTACATGAGCCATCTTCAGAAACTTGATCAATGACTTGGCATGAGCTTCAGAACATAATAATAGGGAGAGCATGGAAATCTTTGAGGGAGTATGCCCCAACTGATCAACAATGTCATAATCACTCTTGCGAATGATTTTCAATACTTCTTCCATCTGCTTAGAGAGATCATCAGCAGCTGGCACATCAGTAGATACAGGCTCAATAACAGGACTCTTGCCCCGAGCATCAGTGGTGGAAGTAGCAGCAGGAGTAACTGCATTCTTGGAAGTATCTGGAGGAGAGAAAACTCTTCCACTACGAGTGATCTTGCTAGATCCAGCAATATTATCAATGTCAACAGGCACATCAGGTAAAGGCTCCTGCTTAACACCATGGATGTAAACGTCAGACCCATAGTGCCAAGGCACAGCTTTGTCAGATGTATAAGGAATAGGACCAGGAGTGGTAATGATTAGAGGAGCCACTCTGGCTTCAGCAACAACTTTAACAGGACCTTCAGCAGTAATCTTGATTGGGCCCCGATGAGTGATTTTAATGGGACCCTTTGAAGTGATTCTTACCGGTACTTTGTCAACCATATCAACCTCTTCAATCTTCTTACTCTGAGTCAGATGATCCACCATACTTTCTACAGATGCTGGTCTTCTTTCAAACACTATAGTATACTTATCCATGAGACGTTGAATTCCATCTCTCAAAATGAAGCAACTATCCGGCTTATAGGTACAATACAGACAATCTTCACGACAACCTGGAAAGATCCCAGCTTGTACTAACCTCTTTTTTATAACAGACAATGGTGTGCTCAACTCCATAACTGAATAGACATGCAGATCTTCATCAATGTCTTCATCAATGGCATTGACAGTCTTCTCGTGATTTGGCATTGGAGCTGTAATCACATTTGGAGTACCTGGTGGATCAAACTCAATTTCTCCAGCATCAATCATATCTTGAATTTTGTTCTTCAAGACCCAGCAGTTATTAGTATCATGTCCTGGACAGTTTGAATGATATGCACATCGTGCATTGGGATTGTACTTGGGAGAAGTAACATTGGGATTCTGAGGGGCCTCCCTCAGGGTAATAAGTTCAGCCTTCAACAAGTGTTGCAATGCCTGAGCCATTGACATGTTGATCTTCGTGAACTGTCTTCTAGCCCTCTGTTGGTTGCCTTGAGGCTGCTCTGTTGTTGCAGGAGTTGGATTTGAAATATGAACTGCACTAACAGACTGATGCCTTCTATTACGATCAGGTTGACCATAAACAGCATTGGATTCCTTTTTCCCAGTGGGAGGCTTCTTTGCAGCACCTGATGAAGAAGTGCCCACTTGGATCTTACCACTCTTGATACCATTCTCTACTCGCTCTCCTGTCATGATCAACTCAGTGAAGCCAGATGTTGAGCTTCCAATGAGATGACTGTAAAACGGACCATTCAGCGTACACATGAACATATCAACCAATTCCCTGTCAGTCAAAGGGGGTTGAACTCTTCCAGCTAAGTCTCTCCATTTCTGAGCATACTCCTTAAAACTTTCTTTGGCACCCATGGACATGCTCTGAAGCTGCATGCGAGTGGGGGCTAAGTCGGCATTGTATTGGTACTGCTTATAGAAAGCTTCAGCAAGATCGTTCCAGTCTCTGATGTTGACACTCTCCAACTGATAATACCACTCCAACTGAGCTCCAGATAAGCTCTCTTGAAAAAAATGGATCCACAATTTCTTGTCAGCAGTGTGGGGTTGAATCCTTCTGACATAAGACCTCAAATGCAGCTTGGGACAGGAGACCCCGTCATAAACAACAAAGGTAGGAACCTTGAAACCAATGGGTATCACAACCCCAGATATCAAACTCAAATCCTCAAAATCCAGCCCAGATGATTTCTGTAATTCCATAGCATCCATCCTATCCACCAGCATCTTGAATTTGTCTTCATTATGTTCATGGTAGTAGTTAGCCTCAGAATCAGAGTCCCCCACTGTGTTGTGGAGACTGCCTCTCTCTTGCTCAGATTCTTCAGATTCATAGTCTTCAACCTGTTCCTTGGTCTTGACAGGACCTTTGAACCTTCTTCCCATGTTGAGCAACCCAGCAGACCTTCTAGTCTTCTTTGTCTTCTTGGCCAGCAGTGCCTTCAAATCATCTTGCCCCTTGGACAGGTTCAAGATCAGCTCTTGGAACTGTGCATTCTGTGCTTGAAGATCCTTAACTGATTGTTCAAGTGCCATTGCTGAAATAAACAGCGAGAAGATGAGAAACCTGTGCGCAATTATAAACTTGTGATGCAATGAAATGATATGGGAATGCATATGCAATGTTTTCAAGGACCGCAGGATTTAAATTTGCTTAAACAAACAAGAAAGTAACTTTTTATTAGTAATAACTTGTTTTGCCTTTTAGGCTTACAAAAAATGAAAGTGAAATAAGTACAAAAGATGGGGTTTTAAGTCTCCCATGGACGTTTCCTCTTTGTGTTGAGGTATGAATTGAGGTTTCGTTCCTCGTGAAGTTGCTTTGTTAGCTCTAGGATCCTTGCTTGGCTTGTTTTGTAATGAGCCTCGAAAGTATCCCTTTGCTCCTTCAGTTGGATCCATGATCTCTGCAAGTCTTCCTTATCAGTAGGCATGTCTGGGTGAAGGATGGTATAAGCTGTGTCTCCTTCAGCAACAGGTTCCATGGTAACTGGTAGGACGGCAGGATATGGCATCATGAGTGTCTGAGCACGAGATCGTACCCATCTGAGATAAGCCTCCATAGGAATAGTGTACTTAGGCTCCAGTGTCTTGCTGTCAACCCTGTTTACCTTTCCCCAAGCTCGTATGAATCTCTGACGGTAACCCTGAAGATCGTTGTCATAATCAAACACAATGCCCTGAATCAACATGTCATGTGGACCATCACTTCGGGCGTAACCAAACTGTCGTAAAGCTAGAGATGGGTTGTAGGTGATGCCTCCTCTTATGCCCAGAAGTGGCACATTAGGAAACTCCCCACAACGGTCAATGATGGTGACATTCTCCATAGATCTGGAGCACCAATGGATGTCTGAGTGAGAAAGTGACATGATCCTCTTGGACCATCTGAATCCTTGCTCATTCTTCATTACTGAGCGAGGAAGGTGAGAAATAAACCACCTAGAAAGTAAAGGTATGCAACACATCAAAGTTCCCCTTGCCCTTGTAGTACGGGTGTGAAGAGAATGCAGGATGTCTCCAAGCAATGTAGGCACTGGATTGTGACTCAGGAAAATGTTGATGGCATGAACATCTATGAACTGATCTGGATTGGGGAACAATACTAAGCCATATATCAGCAAGGCTAAGATCTCCTCAAAAGCATCATAGCTCATGGCCTTCAAGAACATTTGAGCTTTATCCATTAATACCTTGGCAAGAATACCCTTGACTCCACTTCTCGTTTCTAGAACAATGTCAGACTTCTTCAGATGTAGAGCTGCAGCAATAACCTCTGGTTTAAGCTCCTTCTCCAGACCTGTGAAGGGTCTTTGATCGAGGACAGGTACACCCAGAAGTTTGGAGAACTCCTCCATGGTTGGAACCAACTGATAGTCAGGAAATGTAAAGCAATGGTGCTTAGGGTCAAAGAACTGAAACAGGACACTCATCATGTCTTCACTGAACCCTGAAGTGACTAGATCCAATAGGTGACCATGTCTCTTGTTGAACCGGGAGTGATCAGACACTTGAGAAACCAACTCTTTAAGCTTGGGAGGTATCCCCACAAAGTTGATCCTGATGGTGTTCCTACGAGCTGAAGCCATGACCTGCAACAAAGAACAAAGATAAATCCTTTGGTCTTTAAAATGGTTAGGGAAAATGATATGCTCATGATGCATGATGATGTCATGATGTTATGCTCAATCACAAACATGTGGCACACACAAACAAGTCACACAATAGCCCTAGGTTTAAAGGCTTGCATGAGGTCCAAAGGTAAGTACCCTCCCCTGAAGTTAGTTGGTTCATCCTGTCCTACAAAAGTAACCGGGTTCTAAGGGATCTCAATATCACTGATCCTTCACAAGGGTGGTTGATCAGAAGGCAACTTACTTGCCAACCAAAACCCTCCAAGTTTAAGATCTCAATGAGCGTAGTATCGAGTGTCAACCAACTTCAGTCTGCACCAAAGCCGGTTACCTCACTACTTTCTAAAGGCCAAGATGAGTTAACTAGGGTTCTAGAAGTTAGTTAGTGCATTGACAACATATGGCAGCCTCAATATTATCCTCAACTTGACTTAAGGAATATAAGCACCAACCAAGAAGTCGCACTAACTATGGCCACCAGATCAACCGTATCGATATACGTCGTACAGTTTCCTTGGTCTATTGCCATTTACCTAAGGTACACTAGATCCGGGTTAGGACCTTTCACACATAAGAGCACCCCAACAAGTAATATAAAACAAACAAGGCAAACAATTCAAAGTGATCTTAATTCCTAAGGGTACCCCTCTTAAATAGATCCCCAGCAGAGTCGCCAGTTCTGTAACCCGGTGAACTGACTTTAAACAATGTTGCGGATAGCAAGAGTCGCCACCGACTTTTATTTTATCCATAAGGAAAGGTTATAAAAGAACAGGAAAGACCTTAGAGAATATTTTGGGTCCGGGGGGTAGGTTATGAAAAGGGAAGGTGTTAGCACCCTTTTCATCCATGGTTATCCATGGGCTCTTAGGTACTTAAGCTCACTTTTGAATTATTTTGAAAGTGTAGTGTGTGAATAGCAAAAAATTTCAGAATAGTTTAATAATAATCCGTGTATGGATGTGTAAAAAACTTGTTTGAAAATTTGTTTGAAAATGTTAAGTGTTTGGAAAATTTTTGAAGTGAGCAAGTACCTAGGAGTAACCTACCCTAATGTTTAAGATCTTTCTTATTCTTTATTCTTTCCTTAGTAAGACTATCCCTACTATAATGGAGTAGGTAGTCCTTACTTTGGATGTAAAGGGACATGTGAGGGACAATTTGATTTTTAAGGCAATGGTGGGGTGTAATAAGCATATTAAGGGACTATCATCATTTTTCGAAAGGGACTCGATTCGTAAAGGCAACCATAAGGGACTTTGATGATTTTCTATTTGAGGGACTTGCTTTATACACCCCACTTAACCATTATTCGTAGGCAACGAGAGGGATATCCTTAGAAAGTGAGACGGCGATTAAAATCGACTTACGTGTGTGAAGTGTTTAATTTAATTATCTTTGATTAAAAATCATCTAAATTTATTTTAAATAACAAAACATATTAGCACTCCCTAAATTACTAACCACAACAATAATAATTAAATAATTACAAATTTTACATCCAAGAAACAATTACAAAATAATAAGCAAAATAATTAAATAGCAAAAATAAATAAAATATAAATAAGCAATAATAAATAATAAGGGGGTTAGTAAATAATAATAAAATAAGCATGATTAGAATATAAATGGGTTAGTAATAATAATAATAATAATTTAGAAATAATAAACAAGGTTAGAAAATAATAATAAAAATATAATAACAAATAATGATATGGTTAGTAAATAAGAATAAACAAAATTAATCCAAATATTATAATAATAAGAAATTAATAATTTTTAATATAACCAACTAAAACAAAACAAATATGAATAGACAATCATTTTAATTTACAAATTATAAAGTTACTACAAAAATCTAATTATTATAAACACAATTATTTCTAAACAATAGTTATATATAAAAATGTTTATTTGATATATAAAGAAAAAGAAATAAATTATAAGTGTATTTATAAAATTTTATTTTTTTAATAATATTTATATTTTGGGAGAAATAATTTATAATAATATTTATATGAATAATACTAAACAAATGTGCATTATAATTATATTAGAAAATAAGGTTAAAGAAATAGAATTAAATTTGTATTTTTAAAAATATTTTTTTAGAGTTTTATAAAATTAGGGTTTTATTTTTTAGGATTTATGAAAATTTAGGGTTAACTTATATACAAAACTTATTTTTTTTTTATAATCATAGAAAATTGTCTTAAATAAAATTTAAATAAAAAAACACAAGAGTTTTATATTTTTTAGAAAATTGTTTTAAGAGTAACTAGGCTATATAATATATACACATATTTTATAATATAAATAATACTATATTAATTATTTAAATTAATTGAATTAAACTAAGAAACAAAAGAAAATAAAAGAAAGGAAGAGAAAAAGAACCTGGTGGGATTCGATCCCAGGTCTTCACCCTTGCAAGCAGCAACAAGACCACTGGGCCATCCAGACGCAAGTGAAAGAAGAAGGAATCAAATTTGTTTTATGCCTTGCCTTGCAAATTCTGGAAAAAATAAAAGAACAAAAGGCCTGGGGGAGGATTGAACCCAGGACCTTTATGCTTTCAAACGCGTGCTTTACCACCCGGCTGGAAGAGCCAATCTGTTAGCTGAAGGGCTTTAACGCATAATATATTATGTCTTCATTTATCCTGAAAAAAATAACAAAATAATGACACAAGGCCAGATTCGAACCCTGGCCCTATATCCAAACACGCGCATGACTTTCCACTGGGCCAAGCAGTCAGCTTGTAATACAAAACAGAAAGAATACATTATATTTTATAATCAAATTTCAAAATATGAAATTCGCGCCAAACAGTCTTCATCTTCAACCTTGAGACCTTTGAATTTTGCTGCGAAATCTTCCACGAAATTTCCTGCGAAATTGAAACCCTAACAAAACCTGCGAAAACGAAACTCAACCAAAACCACATTGATTCCTGAAATTGATTAGTGATTTATGATTCTCACGATTCACACAACAGTTCTATGTTTCCACAATTTATTTATATTCATCCAAACAATAAACCCTAATTGGAGGTTATGAACCCTAATATGGCATCTCACGAATTAGGCACTGGTTCTTCATCTTTCCTGCCCAGAAACAATCTACACAACATCTTAAACAACATTAGACAATCAAAATTCATTTAAATGCAGTGAATTGTTGTAACTGAAAAAGAAAAAATCAAGAACAAGGGTGGCTCGGGTTTAGCAATATGAGGCATATGGGATGCGTATGATGGATGATTTCACTTCATGGATGATCAAAGAACATGTCTATGTTCTCAATTTACCTTCTAAAGCTCTCAAACTCAAAAACCGATTCTTATTTTTGGATGGATTTTTGTGCTTTTGAACTCACCTCTAGGCTGCTGCAAATTCGTGTATGAGCTAGGGTTTGTGATCAGTATATATGTGTGATGGATTTAGGTCAGAAACATTGATGTGTTATGTGGATATTTGATCCAAAAAATATTCAAAAAGATCATTGTGTAAATTTCAAATATTTGATCATAAGGTCTTGCTATTTTGGGAGAGATCACATGATTTCCTTCTCATTCTAATTCAATCAATAATTATGAATTTCTAGAAACAAAATCTTCACCCAAAAATAGATTTTCATATTTTTTATTTATTTAAAATGATTTTTATGAATTAAATCAATAATAAATAAATAAAAAATAATAAAAATGATGAACTTTGGTCAATTGGGTCGTGCACCATGTTATGAGATGGATTGGGTCATAAATTAGGCAGCCCATTTGGAAAGAAATACTTCTAAGCCTCCATTTTCAACATAAACCATCACAAAATTGCCCAACTTTGCAAGGGCACATCTCCCTCAATTTTAAGGGTATGAGGGTGTTCTTTGACTTTTTAGAAAGCTTGAAGAGTCCTCTAAACAACCCCATTGGTTTCAGGTCCATATCATTTACCAATCTCAAGTTATGCCCTTTTGAAGTTGTTGACTTTTTGTTGACTTTTGAAATGACCTATAATGTCTTAGATCATATCTTTCAAATGAAGCATTTTTGGGCTTAACTTTCAACATAAAAGTTGTAGAGAATTCAATTTCCTTCAAAATGAGCTTTGGATGGAGACTTGGTGATGAAGTATGTGAAAGTTATGGCTGGTCAAAGTTCAGTTGACTTTTACTGAGGAAGCCCTAATTTAGAAACTCCTGATTATTGATGATCTGGAATCTCCTTGATGAATCATGATCAACCATTGATCAAATGATGAATTTTACTTAATATACTTGATGTTGGCAAAAAATCATGAAGTTTGACTTTGGTTTGACCACAGTTGACCTCAGTTTGACTTTTTAACTGCATTGACTGATTTTGACTTATCTGATCATCTGACTGAGCAAACTTCTGAGAAAAGTCTTGAAACTTGTCATGGGGGTTCTTACACACATATAAGATGTTATGAAACTCACTTGGGGTATTGGAAGTCCCTTTAGCCTGATTAAAGTCAAAACCCTAGTCTTGGATGCACTGCTTAGGAGGTGCATTGTCTGAGGGAATTGTCAACTTCTTTGACCAATTGTGAACTTTGTGAACCTTGTGAATCTTCATAAGATGTCTTGTGATACTCATGGGAGGTATTGTGAAGCTTGGGAACCTTGTGATCCTCATGAAGTGACTTTGTAGACCTCATGAACCTCAGGAGAGCTTTGTAAACATTATGAATCTTGTGAACCTTGTGAACCTTCAAGAAGTAACTTGTAGACTTCCTGAACTTCATGAAAGGTATTGTAAATGTTGAGAAACTTGTGAACCTTGTGAACCTTCAAGAAGTGACTTGTAGACCTCCTGAACATCATGAAAGGTTATGCAAGTGTTGGAGAACTTGTGAACCTTGTGAAGCTCCTTAGAACACAAAGTCTTGTATTGTGAGGGCAAATTTTGGGGTGCAACACACTCTAATGGTGGAGATATTTGCCACAGGTGAAATGTTTCAAAATAGTCAAGACCCTCTGTTTGATTGAAGCCTTGAGCCACAAGTCTAGCTTTGAACCTTTCAATAGATCCATCGGCAAGCCTTTTCACTTTGTACACCCATTTGTTCCCAATGGGAGAAGCATCAGATGGGAGGTCAACAAACTCCCAGGTATGATTGTTGTTTAGAGCTTCAATCTCTTTGTGCACAGCCTGAACCCATCTGGGATCTTTAGATGCAGCATTGTAATTTGTTGGTTCAACCTCAGAAGAAAGTGCCATAGCATAGGCTTGATGACTGGAGGAGAGATTAACATATGATAGATATTGTTCTAAAGGATATTGACAAGATGAAGAGGCAACTTTAGAGGTGCATATGTAATCTTTAAGATGAATGGGAACTTGTGTGACTCTTGTGGATTTTCTGATGGGTTCAGATGAAGATTCTAAAGGGACATCAAGAGGAATGTCCTCCTGAACATGAGAAGGAACATTAGTATCATCTGTTAATGCAACATCAGGAACCTGAGGAGTATTGGAAGAAGAATGATGCAAACTGTCATGATTAGATGAATCAGAAGAAGAATGTTGAGAAGGAGCCTCGGGAATATAATGTGACTGAAGAGGAGAAAGTGGAACTGACTCCATGGACTCAATATGTGTAGATGAAGGAATATGTGATTGTTGATCATAGTAGATATTTGTGGGAATAAGATTATCAGCATCAACAGAGAAAGGAAATTCCATATCAAAAAACTTCACATTTCTAGAAATGATGATATCATGAGTAACTGTGTCTAGCAGGATGAAGCCTTTCATACCTGACTTGTATCCCAAGAAAGCACATTTTCTTGCTCTTGCATCAAACTTGTGTCTTTTATTTGGAAGAGTGGAAGCATATCTCAAACATCCAAACACCCTTAGAGAACTTAAATCAAGGACACTTCCATACATGACTTCATAAGATGATTTATTGTGCAAGACTTTGGTAGGAATCCTGTTCATGAGATACACAGCATGAAGAACTGCATATGACCAGAATGCTTTTGGCAATTTTGATTGAAACATGAGAGCTCTACTAATGTTGAGAATGTGTTGATGCCTCATCTCAACTCTACCATTTTGCTGAGGAGTGTAAACACAGCTTCTTTGATGTAGAATTCCCTTTGAAGCATAATATGCAGGCATAACCAACTTAGTCCCATTGTCACTTCTAAGTATTTTGACTTTTCTGCTAAATTGTGTTTCTACCATAGCTGCAAAATCCACTATCTTATGACCTACTTCAGCTTTGGATTTCAACATAACAACCCAAACATGTCTGATGTGATCATCAAGGATAGTCAGAAAATATTTAAAACCATGAATAAAAATAGTGTTAAATGGTCCCCATATGTCAACATGAATAAGCTCAAACAGTTCACTAGCATTATGATTGCTGATAGGAAATGACAAACATTTTTATCTAGCTTGCTGACATACATCACAAGCTTTATGAACACTACTTGGAATGTAACTATACATGTGACTCATACAATTCATTTTGTCATGAGATAAATGCCCTAATCTCAAATGCCATAAAATGGCTGGAGCTATATTTGCTGATTTCTTGTTGGTAAAGACACTAGAAACAAAAGCTATATTACTGTCTTCTTGATAGGCATCCAAGTAATATAAGCCATCTTGTTCTCTAGCTGAACCAATCTTCATCAAGCTATTCTTTCCCTGTACAACACACTTGTCAGTTTCAAACACTACTTTGCAGTCTTGCTCTCTACATAATTTTGATACTGAAATCAGATTGACTTCAAATTCTGGCAGAAACAATACATTCTTAATAACAAAATTATTAGACAGTTGTACTTCTCCACTGATTGATGTTGTAATAGAATTACCATTGGGAAGATTCACCTTTATAGCATTGATCTCATTATGTTTTAAAAACCAATCTATATTGTGACATATGTGATGAGTAGCTCCTGTGTCTAATATCCAGCTTTCACTACTTTTGGTATTAAAACTAGCAATATAAGCATTACCTCCTTTTGCAAGATTGATGGATCCTATATTCTTCTCAAGAAGTACCATTAAACTTTGATACTGCTCCTTTGTTAATGTCATGATGCCATTGTACTTGTTGAAGCAGCAGATTGTTTATGACCTGATCCATCAACTTCTACTTGGTTTGCATATGATGAGCTTCCTCTAGGAAGATTGGGTGGATAGCCATGTTTCTTGTAACAGGTGTCCACTATGTGTCCATTTTTACCATAGTGTGTGCACACTTTCATATTTCCTCTTCCTCTACTAGCATAGTTATTGCCTCTTCCTCTACCAGCATAGATGTTGTCTCTATTAGCATGAGATCTTGTATCAACAACATTGACTATGCTAGCTTCTTCAATCACATTAATGTTCAAAAACACAATCCCACATATTTTCCTCTCTTGTTGCATGACCATAGAAAAAACTTTGTTGATTTGAGGGATAAGATCCATAAGCAATACCTGTGATACAACTCCATGGAATTCTTCATTCAAACCAATCAAGAACTGGATAATTCTATCTTCAGCTCTAAAACCTCTACTATTCCTCATAGCTAGGCAAGCACATGTTATGCGGCAAGTACAGCTTGGCATTGGTCTATATTGATCAAGTTCTTCCCACAAATTTCTCAATTCAGTGAAATAATCTGAAATCTTCTTATTACCTTGCTTCAGATTTGATATTTCTTGATACAATTGTGCAACACGAATGCGATCTCCTCTCATGAATCTATCTTTGAGATCATTCCACATTTCATATGCACTATCAATAAACACCACACTTTGTGCAATTGAGGGTGCAATTGAGTTGATGATCCATGTATGAACAAGATTATTGCATCTTTGCCATGCAAAATAGTTAAGACTATTCTTCTCTGGTTCTTCGATAGTTCCATCAACAAATTGAAACTTATTTTTCATTGCCAATGCTCTTCTCATCTTCATGGACCATGATAGTTTTCACCTGATAATGGAGGCGTGACACATACCGTGGATGAATTTTCAGATGGATGAACGTAGTAGGGATCCAATTGGTCCTGACCTGAAGTATTTGCTGAAGTGTTATTGTTGTTATTCCTTGTCATGATGAAAAAGAGATTCGACGAACAAGGAGAAAGACTCTTTAGAATGAAAGTTAGAAAACAATGAAAATCGAGCAAGATTCTGCAACTTCAAGCAGAATTCAAACAAAAACAAACAATGAATCTGATCACCATTAAAGCTTTGATCATGGTGATGGCACAGCGGAAACAAAGCAGGATCAACCTGCTCTAATACCATCTAAGCAAACTGCATACTCCATTAATGGAGGAATGGAAGCAAAAGAATGCAGAAGAAAATGAAGAAGAAGCTTGTTGTATTGATATTGTGTAAAACAGTTACAAGATTCTTATATAGAGTGCAACTAACTCTAACTAACTTCATAACAGAAAAAATGAAATAGTTATTGAATGAGCTACACTACATATTAAACTATCATGCACTCTTCTTGCTTATGTGTCTATCTTCTTCTTGTAATGCTGCTGTTAGAAACCCCTTCTTTGTCCTCAAATTAAATTCTAATTCGAGTCAAATACTTTTCATCATGTACCAATTTTATACCAAAAAGGGGCAATAAAGACTCATGTGTCGGTCACAAGTGGAAATTATGAATGTGGTCCACCTCAACCATATAGTCTGCCTAATTCATACCCGTCAACTATTTTCAACTTTTCTCTTGGATAATACTAGCATTTAACATCCACTTGTTTCTCATCCTCATCCTATCTAACAGATGGAGAATTTCGCAGAGAGAAAACCACATGCTGTGTTGGTTCCAGGTCCAGGTCAAGGCCATATCAATCCATTCCTGAAACTTGCAAAACTTCTTCACCTAAGAGGATTTCACATAACCTTTGTCAACACTGAATACAACCACAAACGCTTACTCAAATCAAGAGGTCCCAATGCTCTTGATGGTTTCACTCATTTTTGCTTTGAATCAATTCCAGACGGTTTAACTCCAATGGAAGGTGATGGTGATGTTAGTCAACATCTGCCTTCTCTTTTTGAATCTATAAGAAAGAACTTCCTCAAGCCATTTTGTGAGCTTCTTGCCAGACTTGATGAATCTGCTAATGCTGGTCTTATTCCACATGTTACTTGCTTAGTTTCTGACTTGTTTATGAGTTTTACTATACAAGCTGCTAAACAATTTACACTACCAAATGTTCTCTTTTATCCAGCAAGTGCATCTTCCTTATTGAATATTTTGAACTTTCCATCCATCGTAGAAAAAGGTCTCCTCTCACTCAAAGGTACTGCTAACTTTGATAAGTGCTAGTCGGTATGTGTGACAAACTATTAACTTTGATATTTATGATATGCAGATGAGGATTATCTTACAAATGAATATTGGGAAACCGAAGTAAACTCGATTCCAGGTTTAAAACATTTTGGGTTAAAAGAAATTGTTGATATCAGAAAAATGGATCCAGATGGTATAATGTTTGAATTCTTCAATGATATGGCAGATAAAGTTGATAAAGAATCTAATATTATTTTGAATACGTTTGATGAACTTGAGAGTGATGTAATAAATGCTCTATTCTCTATGTTTCCTTCTCTTTACCCCATTGGTCTGTTACCTTTATTCTTAAATCAAATTCCACATAATCATCCATTAGCATCTCTAGATTCCAATCTTTTGAAACAAGATACCAAGTGTCTTGAATGGCTTGAATCCAAGGAACCAGGATCTGTTATTTATGTGAATTTTGGTAGCGCAATAGTTATGACTCTAGAGCAGTTGTTGGAGTTTGCTTGGGGTTTGGCCAATAGTAAAAAAGCATTTTTATGGATCATTAGGCCCGATCTTGTCATTGGTGGCAAAGAGGTTTTGTCATCTGAATATGTGAATGAAATTTCTGATAGAGGCCTAATAGAAAGCTGGTGTCCACAAGAGAAAGTGTTGAACCACCGTTCAATTAGTGGATTCTTGACTCATTGCGGATGGAACTCAGTCACTGAAAGTGTATGTGCCGGAGTGCCGATGTTGTGTTGGCCATTTATTGGTGACCAAGTAACAAACAGTAGATTAATTTGCAATGAGTTGGAGATTGGTATTGAAATTGATACAAATGTGAAGAGAGAGAAGGTGGAGAAGCTTGTGAATGAATTGATGGTTGGAGAGAAAGGAAAGAATATTAGACAAAAGGCCATGGAATTAATGAAGAAGGCAAAGGGAAACACTAGTCCAGGAGGTTCTTCATACATGAACTTAAACAAAGTGATTGAGGAAAAGATGCTTAAACAAAATTAGATACAATTATATTCTGCTATGCAGCATTGTACTACTTCATTGATTTTCTTCTATTTTAAGCATACAAGAAAATTATAATTAATTTTCTCCTGGTTTCTTCTACACATGACATAGTTGAACCTTTAAAGTGAGAAATATCTCATACTTGTAATGGAAATAAGTGTCTTCAGTTCAACTTAGAATTGGGCAGGAGCACAATCCTTTGATGATATTGTTTGATAATATATATCTTCTACTGAGTGATTGGTATTCAATGCAAGTTTTTCATAGATATAGTTTTATTTTATTTTATTTAAACTAGTCATTTATATTAGATATATTTGAATTATTATATTTCCCATGCTACGGTGATATGATTATCCAATGATTAGAGGGAGATATTTGCTAAACTTTAATCTTAATTCGAACGCTTAAATCAATGTGTTAATATGTGAAATATGCAAGTGTGTGTCTAAAGAATATATAAAGAATATAGGGGTGTGACTAGGGACACTCTTATATAGAAAAAAACTACTAAAATCATTATTATTGGTTGAGTAAGTGAATAGTGTATTTATGACACAGTGAATCAGATAAATTTTCAATTTTAGTGAAATGTTACTTATCTTTTTGGTCTGATAGTGTTTATGAAAACCGTCGAATGCAGAAAAATAAAAAACACAGAGAGATTATATTTGTTCATCTCTCAATCCGAAAGTACGTCTAGTCTCCTTACCACAGGTAAGAGATTTAACTATTTGTTGGAACCTTCTACAAACCTAATCTTAGTTTCAATACATAAGTGACTAATCAAATTACTAAGACACACTTCCTTATGGATTTACAAAGTAGATAAAAAATAATCATCTCTTTTTTTTCCAAAATTTTGGATAGTAAGATATTTACACAAGTATCTGTTTTATTTATTTATATAATGAGAATTTGTAGTAGAAGGATGATAACTTGTAGGATTTCTTCTCTTTCAATCAATATAATATTTCACAAAAATATTTTTAAATGTTCAAAAACCTTTATTTTATTTATGAAAATAATGAATGAGTTATTGATGCTTGAAAGTTTACTTAGCAGTGGAAAAAATTTAGGAAGAGAATTTAGAAGAGGCAAATTTTTCAAATAAAAAAATTTCTTCTTTTATATTGTCATTCACACCTCTTTGAATCAAGACAACCCTCTTGATGATTCATGATAAGGGGTGAAATTTAAATGAAGGATGTAATGAATGAGCTATGAAAAGATGCAATCAATGGAAGTATTTTCTGAGTTTTATGGTTACAATTGATTGTGAGGGTATATGCAATCGATTATACCCTTTACAACATTTAAATTTTTTTAAATTTATAACAATGTCAATCGATTGTAAATACCTTTCAATCGATTAAAGACATTTTTTTTCCAAAAATAAACAATGTCAATTGATTGATGAATACAATCAATCTATTGACCTCTTAAAAAAATTGTCTTAAATTTCTAAATTGAAAAGTGGCATACACAAGATTCAAACACATGACCATTGATCAACTTAAGACATGTCTTTCAACCATTGGAGTATATTCATCATTAATTGAAAGTATGCATAAGATATATGTGATGACAAAAATATTTTTGAGATGAAAGTAGAACATACAAAGTTCTGAAATTTGTATATGTTATGATTATTAATAAGATGTTTTGAGCACTTAAGATATATAATCATGAGATAACATATTATACTATCTTACCTTGATCATCCATAACTTAAACTTTTGAGACGATTCTTCATTCTTTCTTATTTGAACATGACTTCACCATCTTGATTGTCTTCATCAAAACATCTTCTTTGAAAGCTTGAAATTACAGGATGTTCATGTGTTGAGTGGGGGCGATTGTTGAATGTAGATCAAGGTCGATATGAAGAGGGAGGTCGTGTTGTTATGTGATATCCAATGAAATTACATGTTCGGTAATAGTGTTAATTTCATTTTAGATCATCTATGTATTTTTTGTTGCTTTACTTTTTTTATATATTTTTGATTTATCAATTTACAAACCGGAAGTAGCGTTGATGAGTTATCCGGTTGAAAAATTTACAAAACCGGAAGTAGCATTGATGAGTTATCCGGTTCATGAAATTTCCAAACCGGAAGTAGCACGCTTGTGTTATCCGGTTGTGAAATTTCTTAACTGGAACTAGCAATGATGGGTTATCTGGTTCATCCCTTTTTTTATAATTATAATATTTCCAATTTTTTTTAGGAGACAAGAAGTTGTCTTTGATGATATGCGCGAAGGATGACTCAAAAGTAGATACTGCAGAGATATTTTCTACTACACAAAAATTTCCTACAAAAGAAGAGGCGACTCAATGAATCAGGTAGGTTGGACTCAGAAATAAGGTTACTATTATAATCACTCGTTCGGACACAAAGACAGACAAGAGAGGAAGAAGTAACAAAGTTGTATTTTTGGCTGCGATAGAGGTGGAAAGGACAAAGAACGAGAAAGCGAAACACAAAGTGCTTCCAAAAGATGTGAGTGTCCTTTCAAAGTTAGATCAACACCTTCAAAGGATGTATCTGGTTGGAAAATCTATGTAAAATGTGGAGTTCACAACCATGGTTTACCTGATAGATTTGAAGGTCATGCATTTGTTAGTCGGCTCACTGAAGATGACCAACAACATATTTTAGATTTATCAAAACGTCGTGTTCCTCCAAGACATATATTGTTGTCTTTGCAAGAGCGAGATACAAACAATGTGATTCGAATCACCCAAATATATAAACATAAGAGTAAGATTGAGGAAAATATCAGGGGAAGTACAACAGAAATACAACATTTACTTAAGTTGATTGATGAATCGAATTATGTTTATTATAGTAGGAAAAAAGATGAATCAGAAGTTGTGAAAGTCATCTTCTGGGCTCATCCAGACTCTGTGAAAAATTGTTGAATATGTTACTGATTGTTTTGATTATGGATAGTACGTATAAAACCAATAAGTATATGCAACCTTTGTTTGAAACAGTTGATGTCACATCAACCGAATTAACATTTGTTGTTGTATTTGCCTATATGGAATCTGAGCAAACATATATTTTGTGTTGGGTACTAGATAAACTGAAACAATTATTCACGAAACAAGGGTTATGGCCCCAAGTAATTTTAACCGATAAAGATCTTTATTTGATGAAAGCAATTGAAATTGTATTTCCAACGACAATTAATATGCTTTGTCAATTTCATATAACCAAGAATGTGAAAGCGAAGTGCAAGGAGTATGTTGTGGACGATATGCGAGAACTGATAGAGAAGCTTTTCTACGAACTTATTGTGGCTAGTGATGAGGTTGAGTATCATCAAAGATTGAAATTATTTGAGAATGCTTGTTTGGATTACTGACCTTTTATTGATTATGTGAAAGACACATGGTTGACACCTCATAGACATAGATTTGTTGAAGCTTGGATCAATAAAATAATGCATTTAGGAAATGTCACGACTAACAGGTAATGTGTTTGTATTTTATGGGTTTAGACATAGTTATTTTATAGTAATAGTAATGATATTGGATTTTTTTTAACTTTTAGAGTTGAATCTGCGCATTGGAAGCTGAAGCAGATGTTGGAGAACAACTTAGGTGATATGGTCAAATGCTGGGAGGCTATGAATGGCAACATCAAGATTCAAGTGGGCAATATTAGAGCTTCGTTTCAGAAGAGTTTTTATGAGGTTGAGCGTGTCCATAGAGGTCCATTTTATGTGAATTTGGTTAATTCAGTATCTATAGCAACTTTGCATCACATTGGTGAAGAATGGCACAGGGTTGACATGGTGGATACAAACACCCAGATGTGCAGGTGCTTTCGTAGAAAAGTTTATGGTTTACCTTGTGCCTGTGAGTTAGGAAAATACACATTGAGAGGTGAACCAATACCAATAGATGCTATTCATATCCATTGGAGGAAACTAAGTATGAAAGGTGAATAAGAGATGGACACAGTGGAAGGAGCATAGTTGGATATGACAAATGCAATTGAGGCACTGTGGAAACGGTTTCATTCATTAGATATTGCAGGTAAGAGAGCATTAAAAAGTAGAATGTGTGAAATAGCTTACCCCAATACAACAAATATGGAACCACCACCTGAGAATATAAAAACCAAAAGAGAAGTGAAGAGAAAAGGGAAAAAACCTGTTGGGTATGATGTTTATCGTGATCCTTCGTATCATGAGTATGTTGAACAATCACAAAACAATTCTCTGAAATCTTCGAAGAGGCCATGTTCACAGTTATCACAGACGTCAAAGAAAAAACCATCTCACAGGTACATTGCACAATTTCCTACACATATCAGACCTTTTATTGACGACATTGTTGATGTTAAGGATGATGGAAATTGTGGGTTTAGAGCCATTGCATCAATGCATGGGTATGGTGAAGTTGGTTGGTCAATGGTTCGCCGTGATTTGGATAATGAAATCAGAGGGCCTAGAAATAGTCTTTATGCGAAGTTATTTGGTGATCGCTTAGGAAAAGTAAGAGAATCCTTGTTGATAACATCTTTAGGTTCTCATCCATATGATAAATGGATGACACTACCAGAAATGGGTTATGTGATAACAAATCGTTATAACATCGTTCTTGTCTCATTAAGTGCTCTTAGTTTGACGTTCTTCTCTATGACGACTAAACATAATCCTAAATTTTAATGTCTCCATTTACTGCATTGGTTTCGTAAACTCAAATCATTGGGTTCAGGTAATTATATCTATTCATTTTTGTTACAGGTTAATATTATATCTATTCATTTTTGTTACAGGTTAACATTATATCTATTCATTTTTGTAACATGTCAACATGAACGAAGGATTTCCCTTACCACCCGTCACAGTGGATTGGCTGAATAATCGCACATCAGATGCAACATCTTGGACAACATGATTCTCTGGATGGTTACAACATTGACACAAGCTTACCTCGATTCTCCCAAACCATATTAAATTATGATATGTTTTCATTTTTTTTATATTCCTAAAGCATTATTCTTAATATGTTATTTCTTTTTTTTTATGTTGGGTGAACAATTATAAATAATATAAGTTTGGTCGATACAGATCTTTATAAATAATATAAGTTTCACTTCGTCTGAATAATTATGAACTATACAAGTTATCTGAATATACAAAACAAAAGATTACTACAACAAAAGATCACACATCATCCTGAGGAACCGGTCCACCCTGAGGAACCGGTCCACCCTGCGTTAGACGTAGTGCTCGGAAGATCTCAAAAAACTCATCATCATCCTCCTCAGCCCGGTTATGCTGCAGATAGCAACTAAGCTCATGTGAAATATGCCATAACCTCGGATCTGATGGTCCACCATCAAACTCAGGAACTGGAACCTGTATGTCCTCTCCCCGAGGTGGTGGAGTCAAACGAGGATGAGATACTGTGTAGTGCCAAGCCAGGTACTCTGCCACTGTATCATATGGAACATCTACAAAACGTGCATGTTAAATCACTTGTCTAACGCTCTGGTGGTACCTGGCCCAATCAATGACTGTCCAGTGAATCAATGTCAGAGGGATGTGATGGTACGTACTGCTGGTATCCAAATTGTCGTAAGCATATGTCATGTTAATAAAGGACAAATGTATCTTACCATCGCAGACCACCCTTGTACAAAGTGATATCATCAAAGGGTCTATGCTGCCTATGATCCTCGAATGGGCGTCATATCACATCACTAGGTGTCAGTCCATCTAACTGAGCTCTGATCTTGTCAACCTTCGTCGTCGATTGCTTGTAGCACCACTTCATCGCCCTCGGAAGTCGAGAACCAGCACCACCAGAAATCTTCAAGAAGCCTCTCTTCCCAATAGTTGGGAAATACTCGTGAATCTAACATTGTCATCAAAATATGAAAATTATCAGTTAAACGTATTATAATAAAATATTTGTACCTACATAATATGAAAAATTATAAAGTAACTTAAAATAAAATATTTGTGCCTGTAGAAGAGTGGTATATCCACCAAGCTGCTTGCACGAATAAAATGAAGCATCTTCGAGGTATCTGTAAAGTGTGACAAGTGCAACAACTCCTCAGCAGTATCTGTCACATCTGTCCAGGTCCTCAAATAGGGGTAAATACTTTGCCTCTACAAGAGTAAAGGTATTATCTGTAAGAATAGTGCAGCCAAGTATCAACAGCATATACACCTTGGTCGCACAATCAAATCTCCCCTTAGATCGCAGACGAACAAACTAAGTCTTCAACTACTCAAGTCTATAATATGGACCTTGGATACACGAACCTCCTCGGCTGCATCCTCCAGCGAAATACCCATCAGACGAATAGCAAGACTGTTGGCATTTGAGTCAATAATGCTTTTTGCAGGGATAAATAGCTCTCCTCTAATAGGTGTGTGAATGAGGTAGGATACATCATCCAACGTGATGGTCATCTCGCCAAACGACATATGAAAAGACGAAGTCTCAGGATGCCATCTCTCGACAAATGCAGATAGGAGGTTTGTATCGATCCTGGACAAGCTGGTCCTTTGAAGAGACGATAGACCTGACTGAGATATCCATTCCTCTATCTGAGGTGGGAGCATTAATGGAACCCATCATATAAGTTTGTTGCCATGTGCAGCAACTTTAAGCTCCTTATTTGGTCGTCTCTCCTAAAAATGATACATAATATGTTATTATCAACTAAAAATTAAAATAAATGGTAATCACTATTGAAAGGTTATAAGTTGTCTTACCTCGCCATCCCACAAATGTCGCACAATGTGATTCTGGTACCTCACCAAAGTGAGGTATCAGAAGGTCCTCCGGGGAATGGTGGATGTGGTGGAACATGAGGCGCACCAGGATTAGCAGCATGTAGTGTCTCAAGTTCCTGCTGGTATAGATGCGTAGGAATTGTCCTTCCATCGGGAAATCTCCGATGAATATATCTGTCGCGCCCTCTGATTCGAGACACTGTAAATAAAACCAAAAAAATTACAAAAAAAATCGTAACACAACCGGATGTAGCAAGGAGGCTACATCTGGTGTGAACTTCAGGGTTTGCATGAACCGGATGTAGCTGATAAGCTACTTCCGGCGTATAAATTTCTTAACCAGAAGTAACCATCAACCTCTTGTAACATAATTTTCAAGATAATCCTTTTGACCTCTCTCATATGCCTATAATATGGATGATTACAATCATTCTATCACCTTAACCTCCCCTAACATAGTTATTTCCTAGTCATTTTCCCCCCTTTTAGAATATACCCTCCAAATTTTAAGTCTTATAGACTTATGATAAATGATTGATTCATTGGGATCACTCTCTTTCACATGGTTGCTAACAACATTGATATTTCTATTTGGTTGCATTTGTTTTAATTTGCATCCGATCTTCATGGAAAAATTTTAGTTTGAGACCCAAAAATGGAGAATTTTATTCGCTGGACGAACTTCTTAATTATTATAAAATCTTTACAAATAAATCATTTTAAAATTGTTATTTTTGTCTTTTTCATATAACTTCTTTTATAAAATAAATAAATAAAACACATGAAATAAAAGTGAAAGATATTTAAATGATTATTTTAAATATTTTACGGTTTAAATTTTTTGGTGATGAACACTCATGAGTATAGATTAATTATTGTTAAAATAATAGATTTACGGTAGTTGTTAATTTCTACATTTCTTTTATTACTATTTGAGTGTTTTATTATTAATTTGATTAAAAATAAAATATTTATTTTATATTTTATTATGTTTATGGATCTCTCTAGAAATTTTGGAGATCCATGGAAATGGAGAATAAATTTTTTTTACAATAAAAATCTCATCTCGTCTTATAGACATCATAGTTTCTTCCTGAAATTTGTATGAATTTCTAGTTTCTTGGTGTAATTTGTATGAAGTAGAGATATCTATTTAAAACAATTGTCTAACTTCAATATACTTTTAAAACAATAAAATTTTACTTTTCTATACTTTCAAAACCTTTAATTAAAATTTGATCTCAATCTGGTTGCTTTGTCTTGGATATTTAACATAAGATTATTTCAATTTGACATTTAGCATATAAATCCACCAAAGAAATTAGCAAAATACAATCTTAAAAGAACCATTTTATATCTCAGACAATTTGCTAACTTGGATGTCTGTCATATACATGCTTAAGAGCTCCAAGAAATAAAAAACATGGCTAGCACCACCAAATAAACCACAAGCCCCCATGTATAATCATTAATACACATAAACAAATACAAAGACGAACGCAGAAAGCCACCGAAAACTGAGAAATTTCGGGCAAGAATAGTTTCTTTAAATCAAGAAGGAAAATCCCACCTAAAAGGCTCAATTATTTCACTTGAGTCTCCTTAACAAAATAAACATCTTCATTGGTAGCAAGAGGTGTCAGAAGACATTTTGCTTGTTCATCATCTAGTTCCATCGATTCACCAGGCGTCGCAGTTGGTAGAAAATCAATAACTTCATCTTCTGCAAACATTCACCACATGCATATCAAAGAATGTTTAATATGCTATTTCTATTTCAAACATTAACCGGAAAAAAGAGAGTATACACAAACACACCAGAATGGTATTCATGTAGCTGTTTAACTGTAGTTACTTGAATACTATCAGGAAGTAGACAACTACACACGGAACCTGAGATTTCGACTTACTTAGGAATATGCTCATTGTGAAATACGGAAAGAATAATGTAAATACGACCGGTCTTACATACATATCTATCCTAGCAAGACGATTAACCCAACCAGGGAGGCATTTTCCGGTCAATCTACCAGAGATATCATCTGTGAAATGATTGCAGTTCTTAGATATAAGGTGATAAGTATCTCTGTGATAATCACTAGCCATGTTTTAAATAAATGTCTGAAACTCAGAAGGTTGCATGTTTACTTGGCTCAAAGGGACAAAAGTTTTGTACATAAAACCAGGGCACTTCTTTGGCTCTACTTCAAATACTCCACTTGATGGGAAGTCATGAGCTCCAAATCCATACTCCTTACCATGCACTATTCAAACACATAATTAAAACAACATAACCAAACACATTATTTCAAATCTCCAGGATAATAGATATTATAACAAACAAAGTCTTTTGAAAAAGAATAACAAAATATGGTATGGTCTTCATAAACCTTCCTAAGTGGATCAACATTCTCAAGCACCATATTTACAAACCTATGAACTGAATGTAATCACATATATCCATGTTGGAGTCAAGCTCCGATTCATACCGAAGACACCATATTTATAAAGTTTGAATTGCAGTCCGCAACTGCAATATTACTGATGCAACAATAGTCTCCACAATAACAATTGCGGTGTGAAAACGAAAGTGTCAGCTTTTTTCTCCAAAAACGTGTCTGAGGGGAAATGAGGTGAAAAAGTTAAATTTTTTGAAATAGGGGTACAAGGTATAATTTCCTTGATCTGATAGTGTTTATGAAAACTGTCAAATACAGAAAAGTAAAAAACACAAAGGGATTATACTTGTTCATCTCTCAATCCGAGAGTACGTCTAGTCTCCTTACCACATATAAGAGATTTAACTATTTGTTAGAACCTTCTACAAACCTAATCTTAGTTTCTATACACAAGTGACTAATCAAATTACTAAGACACACTTCCTTATGGATTTACAAAGTAGATAAAAAATAATCATCTCTTTTTCATTCTCTTGTTTTCAACAATCTTGGATAATAAGATATTTACACAAGTATGTAGAAGCACGCCTTCAACCTCGAAGATTTTGATGAAGACAACACGGCGCATATTTTTCAGACCTGCAAAAAGTCAAGAGCTCCAACTGATCAAGCTTCAAGCAACCGACTTTGCTATCAAGCTTCGTTTGCATCATCGTTCTACTTCATGCTTGGATGCTTTTGTTTAGGTATATCAATCTCTCTTTTAAATTGATGTACAAGTGTTCACGCATTCAATCATATATTAGCATATTTCATAAAATACTTTGATATATTTTTCAAACCGTTTAACACTCTTTAAAAACCTTATGTTTCTGTTTTTAACAGTGTTAACCGGTTAACCATTTGGTTAACCGGTTAACGGGTTCAAATTTTCAATAATCCAGTTAACCGGTTAACACTGTAATATTTTGAAAAATATTTTTCTTTGAAATTCAAATTGCACCTTTTGATTATATCTCTTCATAAATTATTTTGATTCATAATTTTCATACCTTTTCAAAAGGGTGTCTTGTATAATATAAAATCTGAATTTTTCAAATTCAAAAACACCTCCTACAATTTTTAGTAAAAATCACTTGAATCAAATTTATCAATTTTCAAATACTTTCATATTTTTCAAAAGTGTTCATAAGATATTCATCTTTCATACTTCATGTTTGAACACTTGTATTGATATTTGAAAAGTGAATTGTGTACATAGGAGAAGATCTTTATTGATACTAAGTCTTTGGATTACTCACTCAAAATTAAAAAATATAGAAAGGTATTTCTATTTGTGACTTGTGTTCCAAGGTTTGTTTGGACATAAGGGTAAGTGTGGCAAGATGATTGTTCTTGCACACTTGTATGTTAGTTTGTTAGAAAGTAGGCCTCACCATTGAAGGTGTGATATGTTGTACTTTTTCTAAAAACTAGTGGAAATCTCTTTCAAATTGAAAGGGGACTAGATGTACCTTCGGACTGTGAAGGGAACCAGGATAACTCTCTGTGTCACTTTTACTTTCTGCCTTATTGTTTTCCTTTCATACAAACTTACAAGAAAAATTCTATTCATCAAAGAAAAAGAATCGAGAAAAATTATATACACCTAATTCACCCCCCTCTTAGGCGTATTCTGATCCTACAATTGGCATCAGAGCAGGTTTAGGTAACCTGTTCCTACAAGATCCTATGGCTTCCGCAAACTCGAATCCCGTTTTCAAAGATGGTGGAAGTAGCAACAAGCCTCCGCTCTTCTCCGGCGAATACTTCGATTTCTGGAAAATCAGAATGAGGGCACATCTTGAAGCCCAAGGAGAAGGCATATGGGAAGCAATCGAAGAAGGTCCGTATAATCCCGTCAATGTAATCAACGGTGTTGGAACGGCAAAATTGAAGAATATGTATGATGAAGATGATAAAAGAAAGATCCTAAATGAGAAGAAAGCAATCAACATACTTCAAAGTGTTCTTAGTATGGACGAATTTTTTCGTGTATCACAATGCAAATCGGCGAAGGAGATTTGGGATACTTTGGTAGAAACACATGAAGGAAAAACAGAAGTTAAAAGATCACGTTAAGTCAAGAATACGAAATGTTCCGCATGCAGCCCGGAGAATCTATTGTGGTGTTACAAAAGATATTTGTTCATCTAACCAACCATTTGATTGCACTCGGAAAGACCTTCACCAACGATGATCTTAATTTGAAAGTTCTAAGGTCTTTGACAAGGGAATGGCAACCGAAAGTGACCGCAATCTCGGAGAAGAAGAGTCTCTCAATAATGACATCCGCATCTCTATTCGGCAAACTTCAAGAGCACGAGTTGGAACTTGGAAGGCTCGAAAAGCATGAAAGTCAAGAGAAAAAGTCCAAAGGAATTGCCTTGAAGATTGACACGAAGGATGACAAAGATGACGAGATCTCCGAAGATGAGAACTTCATGCTTCTTGTTAAGAAGCTTGGTAAGTTTTTTAACAAAAATAATAATTCTTCTTTTCCTAAAAAGAATAAACATTTCAGGAAGAAGGATGCATTCACATCAAACCAAGAAGTTACATGCTATGAATGTGGAAAGCAAGGTCACATAAAACCGGATTGTCCAAGACTTGCGAAGAAAGGAGGATTCAAAGGCAAGAAGGACTTCAAGAATAAAAAGGCTTATGTCGCGTGGGATGACAATGAAGTTAGTTCCTCATCGGAATCAGAAAGCGACGAATGTGCAAATATGGCGTTAATGGCGTCACATCACTCCGATGAAGAAAATGACGAGGTTAGTAGTAATTTTTCAATTTATGAAAATGATGCACAAGAAGTCATAGATGAACTTCTTAAGGAATGTAAGACTTTGTACAAAAATATCTCATCCCAAAAGAAGAAAATATTATCTTTAGAAGAAAATGCATCTTTTGAAAAATACATTGAAAATGAAAAACAAAAGATAATGGATGAAAAACAAAGTCTTACATGTAAAAATTGTGAGTCACTGTCCTTTCAAATTGTTCAACTCAAAAGAGTTTTAGAAAGATATGAAAAAGGTCAAATTGGCTTGGAGGAAATACTTAGGCACCAAAGATATCCAAATGATAAAAGTGGCCTAGGATATTCTAAGTTTTCCAAACCAAGCACAAGTGAAACCGTTTTCGTAAAAGCTAGTGAACAAATTGTTAAGGAAAAGACTAACAATGCTAAACCTATGCATCAAAGTCATAAAAAGAAAAGGATTCTTAAGAGAAAAAAATATGTTCCTAAATTCAAAAGTCAATTTCAACCTATTTGTTTTTATTGTGGAATCAAAGGTCATACACCTAATGATTGCTATTTGCGCAACATTGGTGTTGCTAAAGGGCATTATGTGTGGGTTGAAAAGGGTACTAACTATCAAGGACCCAAAGCAATTTGGGTACCTAACAAAACCTGACTTTGTTTTGTAGGTATGCTTGAAAACAACTTCTACGCAATGGTATCTCGATAGCGGTTGTTCAAAGCATATGACGGGCGACATCAACAAATTTTCAAGTCTAACACTTAAGGCCAAAGGATACGTTACTTATGGTGATGATAATAAAGGAAGAATTCTTGGAGTTGGAACCATTGGTGCATCTCCTCATACAATCATCGAAGACGTCCTTTATGTGGAAGGCCTTAAACACAACCTTCTTAGCATAAGTCAATTGTGTGACAAAGGGTTCCGAATCAACTTCACAAAGGAGGAATGTTTGATAGAACACGAAGTCACTCATGAAATCTTGATAAAAGGTAAATGATTTAATAACATTTTTATGATTTCTTTTGATGACTCTCTCTTGAAGGTGAAGTGCTTAATGGCAAACAATAATGATGCATGGCTTTGGCATAAGAGGATTACTCACATTCACATGGAGCATTTGAATAAATTATTAAAGCATGATCTAGTTGTTGGTCTTCCAAAGATGAAGTTTATCAAGGATAAGCTTTGTGACGCATGTCAAAATGGGAAGCTACCCAAAACATCCTTCAAGACCAAGAAAGTGATATCTACTACAAGACCACTCCAATTGTTACATATGGATCTTTTCGGTCCATCAAGAACAAAAAGCTTCGGAGGTAACGTTTTTGCACTAGTTATTGTTGATGATTTCTCTAGATATACTTGGACTTTGTTTTTAGTGCAGAAAAGTGATGCCTTTAAAGCATTCAAGAAGTATGCCAAGCAAATTCAAAATGAGAGGTCACTCTCAATTGTTTCCATAAGAAGCGACCATGGTGGCGAGTTTCAAAATTCATCATTTGAAGATTTTTGTGAAGAGCATGGAATTTCTCACAACTTTTCCGCACCAAGGACTCCTCAACAAAACAGTGTCGTAGAAAGGAAGAATATGGCACTAGTGGAACTTGCAAGGACAATGCTTAGCGACTCGAATCTTCCTAAATATTTTTGGGCGGATGCGGTTAGCACAACTTGTTTTGTAAGTAACCATGTCAATATTCGACCTATTCTCAAAAAGACCCCTTATGAGTTGTTCAAGGGAAGGAAACCCAACATATCCTTCTTCCACATATTCGGATGCAAATGCTTCGTTCTCAACAACGATAAGGACAACCTTGGTAAGTTTGATGAGAAATCCGATGAAGGTATTTTTCTTGGATATTCTCTATCAAGTAAAGCTTTTAGAATTTTCAATAAACGTACCCTTACCATTGAAGAATCCATACAAGTTTCGTTTGATGAGACTAACTCCTCGAAAGAGGATAATATTATTGTGGATGATGATGATGATGTAGTAGATCTATCACAACAACAAAGGGAGATATCAAAAGAACAAGCAATATCACAAGAAGATAAGTCACCAACCATTGAAGAACATCAAGATCTTCCAAAAGAATGGAGAACTCATAGAGATCACCCGATAGATAAAGTGATTGGTGATATTAGCCAAGGCGTTGCAACTCGACTCAATCTCAAGGATGCTTGCCTCAACATGGCATTCGTGTCTCAAATTGAACCAACAAAAATCGATGAAGCCTTAGGCGACGATCAATGGATAATAGCTATGCAAGAAGAACTCAACCAATTCGAAAGGAACCAAGTTTGGACTCTTGTACCAAGACCGGACAACAAACATATCATAGGCACAAGATGGGTGTTCAAGAACAAACTTGACGAGAATGGAATCATAGTTCGTAACAAAGCAAGATTGGTCGCACAAGGCTACAACCAAGAAGAAGGAATCGACTTTGATGAAACATTCGCTCCGGTAGTAAGGTTAGAAGCAATTAGATTATTACTTACTTACGCTTGTTCTATGAATTTTCAGTTGTACCAGATGGATGTCAAAAGCGCTTTCCTAAACGGTTACATCAATGAAGAAGTCTACGTCAAACAACCTCCCGGTTTTGAAGACTTCAAGAACTCGTCTCATGTCTACAAGTTAAAGAAGGCTCTTTATGGCTTAAAGCAAGCACCAAGGGCTTGGTATGATCTCCTTAGCAACTTCTTATGTGAGAAAGGTTTTACTAAATGAAAGGTTGACAAGACTTTGTTCATCAAGAATCTTAAGGGTAACACCTTACTTGTTCAAGTCTATGTCGACAACGTCATATTCGGTTCAACAAACAAAGATCTTTGCGAAGAATTCTCTCTTATGATGCAAGGCGAATTCGAGATGTCCATGATGGGAAAGATGAACTACTTCCTTGGTTTACAAATCAAGCAAACAAAGGATGGCATCTTCATCAACCAATCCAAGTATTGCAAGGAGTTATTGAAAAGATTTGATATGGACAATTGCAAAGAGATGTCTACTCCAATGGGATCCGGGACATATATTGATCAAGATCTTTCTGGCACTTTAATAGATATTACAAAATATCGAGGTATGATCGGTTCACTCTTATATTTGACGGCAAGCCGTCCTGACATTATGTTTAGTGTTTGTTTGTGTGCCCGCTTTCAAGCTAATCCGAAGGAATCACATCTCACTGCCGTGAAGAGGATCATGAAGTATCTCAAAGGAACAACGCACGTTGGATTATGGTATCCTAAAGGTAGTACTTGTTCTTTAATTGGTTATTCTGACATTGATTATGCAGGATGTAAGACCGATAGAAAGAGTACAAGTGGTAGTTGTCACATTCTCGGGAATGCACTAGTGTCGTGGGCATGCAAGAAGCAAGCATGCGTTGCACTTAGCACGGGCGAAGCGGAGTACATTGCAGCAGGAAGTTGTTGTGCTCAAATCTTGTGGCTCAAACAACAACTTCTCGATTTCGGTATAGATCTCGGTTGTATCCCTCTCCGGTGTGACAACACAAGTGCCATCAATATCACAAAGAACCCGGTCATGCATTCAAGAACAAAGCACATAGATATCCGACATCATTTCCTTCGAGATCATGTTTTAAACGGAGATGTAGATGTTACGTTCGTGGATACACACAATCAACTCGCCGACATATTCACAAAACCATTGGCCAAGGAGCAATTTTTCAAGATTCGACGAGAACTTGGCATTCTCATTGAAGGTGACATCTAATTTTAACCTAAAAATTGATTGTTATATGTTTTTATTACATTATGTGTGTTTATATGTGTTTTTGCTCACTTTAATGTCATAAAATGCTAGCACTCACATTTCACCGTTTTCGGTTTTTCTCACTTTCTTATACCCGAAATCAATCGGTTTCAAAATATTTTTTGATCGAAAGTTGCGGAATGACAAGTGCTAACACTTTATGGAATTTTTTTTTGAAAATTTCCTCCCATTTTTCCCCACCAAAGCTGCTGGATTTTTAAAATTTTTTGAATTTTTTTGTCCGTTAACCGGTTAACACCTTCAAAACAGCAGTCCCTGCCTGCGTGACAGGTTCTGTTACTTTTTTAAAAAAAAATTCTTTTGTTTCTTTTATGTTGTCTTGTGTGTTTTTATGTCTAAATTGATGCATGGTATCTCACAACACCTCATAAATCTAATCCTCTTCCTTTGACCTACCATTAAACTCCACTTACTCATTCTTCCAAAATTTCCATCTCCTCCATTAAAACCCACTACATTGTAACTCTCACAAAAACTCCATCTCCTTCACTTCACTCTTCACTACACCAAACCCTAATCCGAAAATACTCTCACTCACCCTCAAACCTAAGCTTCATCTTCATGGCTTCAAGAAAGGGAAAAGCTCCAGTGTCAGCATCAAGGTCTAGCAGTGAAGAAGACATGCCTATGGAATCTACCAAGAAGAGACGATTGGATTTCCGTGTTAGGGTTCAACATCTTCTCAAAGGTAAGTATGTGAACCTGAAATCTTTTGA
This sequence comes from Lathyrus aphaca, assembly GCA_963966055.1. Classification (NCBI taxonomy): domain Eukaryota; kingdom Viridiplantae; phylum Streptophyta; class Magnoliopsida; order Fabales; family Fabaceae; genus Lathyrus; species Lathyrus aphaca. The sequence continues at coordinate 8,141,373 of OZ014521.1, forward strand.
ATCCTTTAAGTTTTCGGCATTACTAGAATTTCAAGGAATGTTAGATTTTATTGCCGATAATGGAAAGGTGTATCCGGATTTGGTGAAGTCTTTCATGAACAACATGGTTCTAAATTGTGATGATAAGGATAAGCATCACCTTTTTGCTTCTATTAGAGATTGTGAGATTGAGGTTGACCTAGGTACTCTTGCTACCTCTTTGTCTTTACCATACTCGGGAGTGTTTCTCCGAAAGGGTGTCAACCATAATGAGGGCAAATGGGCCAACTATGATAAGATGGAATACTACTATAACATCTGTAGGTTTCCAAAGGCAGCCGTGATATCCGGCCAGCGTACCTCTCTGGTACTTTGCTATGCGAAAAATCTCTCCGTGGATGACCGGATGCTTCATTATGTCATTTGCCATGTCTTGTTGCCCAAGGACTCCAATCAATCCCAAATCAATGATTTGGAAATGCAAGTGCTCTTTGCCATCAAGAACAAGATTAAGATTAATTGGCTTCCTACCATGCTTTATCATTTGAAGCAACAACTCTCTTTGAAGACTCGCTTACCGTATGACCGTCTCCTTTCAAGGATTTTGGAACTTACCGATACGGAAATCGGTCGAGAACCATTTATTGCTATGACTACTACGGGAAATGAAATCAACGGAGTCACAATCATCAAGAACACCGACATTGTCCAAGCCAATGATGGAACTTATAAGTATGATGACGGATCCTCCACCTCCATTCCACCTATTCCGGAAACCGGCGTTACCAATGACTTTCTCTACTCAACCATGATGTCACACCACCATGAAGCTATGCGTGCCATCAAAAGCCTTCGGAACCTTGTCCTAAGCTCCCGAACCACCACCGAGCATGTTGATGAGGATGTGGACGGTACCGAAGAAGAGGAAGAAGATGATGAGGATGTGTCGGATGAGGATTGAGGACCATGTCTCCGTGCTGTTTTTATTATGTTGCTTTATCTTTTAATCATGTTATGTTTTGTACTCTCAAACTAAAGTCCTGAGTTTTTAGGCATTTTTTGGTTTACTTGCATTATGTTTGCGTTTTATATGTGCTTTCTTGTATGATTTCTTGTATGATGCTACTTTTCATATCCATGCTTGCTTGTTGGTCCCTTCCTTTTTGCTAATGCCAAATGGGGAGAAGACCTTGTTTCTCTAATGACTCTCGATGCAGAATTTTTTTTCGCTACTGCTGCTATCATTTAGGGGGAGTTGTTGTCCATAGGGGGAGGATTCGCTTAGAGAAACTTTGATCAAAGCTCTCGCAGAATTTTCGGTTGTCATCATCAAAAAGGGGGAGAATGTAGAAGCACGCCTTCAACCTCGAAGATTTTGATGAAGACAACACGGCGCATATTTTTCAGACCTACAAAAAGTCAAGAGCTCCAACTGATCAAGCTTCGAGCAACCGACTTTGCTATCAAGCTTCGTTTGCATCATCGTTCTACTTCATGCTTGGATGCTTTTGTTTAGGTATATCAATCTCTCTTTTAAATTGATGTACAAGTGTTCACGCATTCAATCATATATTATCATATTGCATAAAATACTTTGATATATTTTTCAAACCGTTTAACACTCTTTAAAAACCTCTTGTTTCTGTTTTTAACAGTGTTAACCGGTTAACCATTTGGTTAACCGATTAACGGGTTCAAAATTTCAATAATCCAGTTAACGTTTATAGGCGTTAACCGGTTAACCATTTGGTTAACCGGTTAACACTGTAATATTTTGAAAAATATTTTTCTTTGAAATTCAAATTGCACCTTTTGATTATATCTCTTCATAAATTATTTTGATTCATAATTTTCATACCTTTTCAAAATGGTGTCTTGTATAATATAAAATCTGAAGTTTTCAAATTCAAAAACACCTCCTACATTTTTTAGTAAAAATCACTTGAATCAAATTTATCAATTTTCAAATACTTTCATATTTTTCAAAAGTGTTCATAAGATATTCATCTTTCATACTTCATGTTTGAACACTTGTATTGATATTTGAAAAGTGAATTGTGTACATAGGAGAAGATCTTTATTGATACTAAGTCTTTGGATTACTCACTCAAAATTAAAAAATATAGAAAGGTATTTCTATTTGTGACTTGTGTTCCAAGGATTGTTTGGACATAAGGGTAAGTGTGGCAAGAGGATTGTTCTTGCACACTTGTATGTTAGTTTGTTAGAAAGTAGGCCTCACCATTGAAGGTGTGATAGGTTGTACTTTTTCTAAAAACTAGTGGAAATCTCTTTCAAATTGAAAGGGGACTGGATGTACCTTCGGACTGTGAAGGGAACCAGGATAACTCTTTGTGTCACTTTTACTTTCTGCCTTACTGTTTTCCTTTCATACAAACTTACAAGAAAAATTCTATCCATCAAAGAAAAAGAATCGAGAAAAATTATATACACATAATTCACCCCCCCTCTTAGGCGCATTCTGATCCTACAAAGTATCTGTTTATTTATTTATTTATATAATAAGAATTTGTAGTAGAAGGATGATAACTTGTAGGATTTCTTCTCTTTCAATCAATATAATATTTCACAAAAATATTTTTAAGTGTTCAAGAACCTTTATTTTATTTATGAAAATAATGAATGAGTTATTGATGCTTGAAAGTTTACTTAGAATTGAAAAAATTTAGGAAGAGAATTTAGAAGAGGCGAATTTTTCAGATAAAAATACTTCTTCTTTTATATTGTCATTCACACCTCTTTGAATCAAGACAAACCTCTTGATGATTCATGATAAGGTATGAAATTTATATGAAGGATGTAATGAATGAGCTATGAAAAGATGCAATCAATTGAAGTATTTTTCTGAGTTTTATGGTTACAATTGATTGTGAGGGTATATGCAATCGATTATACCCTTTATAACATTTTTTTTTAAATTTATAACAATGTCAATCGATTAAAGACATTTTTTTCCAAAAATAAACAATGTCAATTGATTGATGAATACAATCAATCTATTGACGCCTTAAAAATGTTCAAATATAGATTGTGTCAACCGGTTGGTGAATCCAATCAATCTATTGACCTCTTAGAAAATTATTTTAAATTTCTAAATTGAAAAGTGGTATACACAAGATTCTAATACATGACCATTGATCAACTTAAGACATGTCTTTCAACCATTGGAGTATATTCATCATTAATTGAAAGTATGCATAAGATATATGTCATGACAAAAATATTTTTGAGATGAAAGTAGAACATACAAAGTTCTGAAATTTGTATATGTTATGATTATTAATAAGATGTTTTGAGCACTTAAGATATATAATCATGAGATAATATATTATACTATCTTACCTTGACCGTCAAGAAACTTAAACTTTTGAAACGATTCTTCATTCTTTCTTATTTGAACATGACTTCACCATCTTGATTGTCTTCATCAAAACATCTTCTTTGAAAGCTTGAAATTACAGGATGTTCCTTTGTTGAGTGGGGGCGATTGTTGAATGTAGATCAAAGTCGATATGAAGAGGGAGGTCGTGTTGTTATGTGATATCCAATGAAATTACATGTTCGGTAATAGTGTTAATTTCATTTTAGATCATCTATGTTTTTTTTTGCTTTACTTTTTTATATATATTTTTTTTGGTTTATCAATTTATTTGCAATTTGATTTTATGATTTTATTATATCAGTTTATCCATTTTTAATTTCGTCATTTTATCATAGAAATGTACCTTTAGTTATTTCTCTTACTCGTATAGATTGAAATCATTACAATTGTTTTTATATTTGATAATATGGTCAAAGCCAAATATATGTGTGTCTTGAATTACAAGTCAAAAAATTTGAAACAATTTTTTTTTATGTTTAATTTGAGTTAAAGTAAAACTTGGATTTTGGCTATGTATTTGTAAATTGAATCAACAAAGTGTCTGACTCACATCATCAATAGGTTGAATATTATAAGTTGTGATTCATTGGATTGAGAAGTATGTGGAGGTAAACAAGACCAAGGTAGGGCATGGTGCCTTATGGAGGCCATGAGCGGCAGTTAAAAGAGATCGATCCAACGCAAACACAATATTTCTTTGTTCATACCCTTTTTTCGACAATCTGAATGCTAAAAATGTATAACTATGTCTCAAACCATATCTTCAAGAATTAGTTGTTGCCAATGGTTAACGAATTCAAAAGTGCTATTTTTCAAAACTTGATTTGAGAAAAAAAAGAATTAGGTTTCTCACTTCTTTTTCAAAACCATATTCTTAAAAATCTCTCCAAAGATTAATGAATCATTCTGGACCTAAATTGTAAAGTATGTTCTTACAATTTAAAAATATAATATCTAGCATAAAGTATTTTCGATTGTGTTATCTCCCAAATTTAACATAGTTGGAATATTTGGCTTAGAAAAGAGTTTTTCGCTGTAAGGTAAAAGTGAGGTTTTTCGACTTACTCAATGAAAGGCGTAGGTCGAAGGAACCCTTACCTACAGTTTCTATACTTAGAGGAATTCTGAATTTGGAATATTTTCTAAGTATTTATGGAATTCAATCATGCATAGTTCAACTAGAAATGACAGATATTCAGATTACGTGCTCTCAAGCCTTGGAAGGAAAACGTATTGTAACCTTCAATTCAAAAATAAGGACATGTGGTGCAAGATGAAGCTTCTTCAACATGCAGCGTGACAAGTGTCACAATCTTGGAATAAAACCGTCGAAAGCTGTTACATTGTATTTCTATAAATAACTTAGTCTAGTGTTATAATAAGTGTATGTGTGAACATATTGTACTAGTAACTCCGTAAATACTCAAAGTACCGACGTGTAGAGAAACGAGTAAAGTGAGAATGTACGTGATATAAACACCACAATTTTTATCTTTAATGTCAATTATCCTTCAAATCATTTATCTTTTAAGTCTTTTATGTTAAAAACACTTTACATTGTTTTTTCATTTACTCTTAAAGCAATTTATTGTCTTTCCTCTATATTTCATGCCCTTTTAACATTCATGTCTTGCATTTATCATATTTACTTTGAAAACTTTCTCTTTTATCTTATTTTCTTGTTCTTTACTACTTTTTGAGTCTTGTCGAAGGATTCATGTCATTTTCCCAAAAACATCATAATCAATGAACGATTAACTCATGTCATATGATCAATTTTGTCAATCCTATGAGCAACTAAGGGTGTTTAGTATCCTTAGAAGACCAACAGTTGTTTACCAATTTTGGGATAAACAGATTGGTCAAATATATCTACTAGATAATATATTTTTTTTTATCGTTAGACGGAATAATAATAACTACTAAAAGTATATACACAAAATTGTGAATTATCAAGTTGAAACATGAGTGTTGATATTTAACCTAATAATTTCGACTTTTATAGGACCCGATAATTAATTTATTTTTAAATTATTGATCTATAAATATTATCAACTTATTATAAATTATTGGATCAACATTTTGCGTATATCTAAGCAACACAAGTTGACCTATGAGAAATTAATAAAATTTTAAAAATCTAAGAATAATTAACCCTACATTATGTCTTCTTTTTGTTGTTGAAAATTGAAGTGAATTTGGAAATGTTTGTGTTAGGTTGGAAAGGGAACGTGCAAATGGGTCGTTGGCCCAACATATTACGATTGTGTTGTTGGTTTGGGTGGTGACCGAAATTATATATTGTACAACTACAATTATCGTGATATCTTTATATAATTTTTTAATTCCAATTTTGTCTTTTTAATATTTAAATAAAAATTTAAAATTTTTACCGCGAAATCAGAGTAAAAAATAATATTTTTTAAATTTGGATTAGACGAATCGGATGTACAATGGGTAAGTAATCTGGTTAAAAAAATTACAAACCGGAAGTAACATTATTACGTTTTCCGGTTTAGAAAATTTCTAAACCGGAAGTAGCACACATGTGTTATCCGGTTTGTAACTTTCTTAACCGGAGGTAGCAAAGCTGAGTTATCCGATTCGTATTTTATTTTTTTATTTATAAATTTTCAATTTTTTTTCAATTTTCAATTTTTTATTTATTTATAAATTTTCAATTTTTAATTTTTTTTTTATTTTTTATTATTACTTTTATTTATTTTTCATTTATTCACTATTGATTTTTTTTATTTTTTTATTTTTTTTACATTCACTTAATTTTGGGAACATTCAATTTTTTATTAATCTTTCAATTCACTTAATTAACAAAAATATCTAAGAATAGAAAGAATAGTAATAACATAGATTTTTGTGTGTGATTATTTTAAGACTCTTTTGATTTTTTTAATAATAATAACGTAACGTCACTACTTAAATTATAATCAATGATGTTAAATTTTGAATTTATAATAGGATATTACAATTACTATACCATTATGATTATCCTATGATATAATCATAAAAAACAATTATTAATTTTTATGCGATTTTAAAATGGATATCATAAATAATAAGAAACAATATATTGAAACAATATATTCAAACTATGCTTTTGTTAAAATAAAAAAATCAAATAATTATTAATAAAAGTTCTAAAATAAAAAATACAAATAATAAACTATAAGATTTAAAAATTAAAAAAATGTTTTGTAATAAGTTATAAATAAATAAATAACTAAAAAATATTTGTTGCATTTTTAAATACATTTAAAGAAAATATATAAATGAATGCTTCTAATTAAAATTTATATAATTAAAGCTATAATTATATAATTAAATACGAGAAAAATTAAAAGAGGGTTTTAATTTAAAAGAGGTTTGTAAAATAATTTTAATCAAATATCATTTTAATTTTTAGTTTATAATTTAATAATATTAAATGATAGAGTTAAATATATATTTTTTATCTTCTTTATACAACATTCATTCTTAATTTATCTATAAAAAAATAAAATATTAATACTATAAATATTTCATTACCAAGTTTATTATTTATTTTTTTTTACAAAAATTCAAGTTGAATTTTCTAAATGATTTTTATATGATGTTATTTATAAAACATGAAATATTATTGATTTAATTATTTAATAAATAAATATTTATTTAATTTATCTATAATTTCAAATTTGTATTTAAATAAAGAATGTGTTGCTTACTATGTATTTACTTTGTTTTTAAATATATTTTTTATTTTTATATTGCTTATTATTTATTTGAAATAAGTTAAATGTATTTAATTTTATTTGGTAAGAAGTTAACTCTGGATATTTATATCGGAAAAAAATTGAAAATTGAAAATTTATAAATAAAAAAAATTGAAAATTGAAAATAAAAAAATTAAAAATTGAAAATTTATAAATAAACAAAATAAAAAAATAAAAAAATAAAATACGAACTGGATAACTCAACTCTGCTACTTTCGGTTAAGAAAGTTACAAACCGGATAACATATATGTGCTACTTCCGGTTTAGAAATTTTCTAAACCGGAAAACGTAACAATGCTACTTCCGATTTGTAATTTTCTTAACCATATTATTTACTCATTATACATCTAATTCGTCTAATCCAAATTTAAAAAATATTATTTTTTTTATTTTGACTTTGCAGTAAAAATTTTAAATTTTTATTTAAATATTAAAAGAGCAAAACTGGAATTAAAATATTATATAGAGATATCAGGATAATTATAATTATAGAGGTATAATGTATAATTTCCCCAAAATGAAAAGCACGTGTTTTATGTACTCAACATAGTGTGGTTTTCCTTATTTTGTAATGATGAAAATTTGATCTTTTATGGTGAGAGTTGTTTTATGTACTGAACATAGTGTGGTTTTCCTTATCTTGTAATGATGGATGTTTGATCTTTTATGGTGAGAGTTGTTTTTTTCATAGTGAATGAAAATGAAATTTAAGTGTCAGTTGCAATCAAGGAATATCATTATTATTATAAATAATCCAAAATTTTGCTATGTGTTGTTGTTATATTATTGGTCGTCTCATGTATTTGTATCCACTCAAGATTTATGCTCTATTATGCACCAAATTAAATGTTTTGATGTGTATTCAATTTAATAAGATGTATCAAACTTTTTTTAGTTATAACTTACGTTTTCAAAAAATTATTTATATTATATGTTGCTTTACGATAATAATAAAAAACTTACTAGTTAAAATTTTCTATTATATTTTTAAGTATTTAATATTTTTTTTTCAATTCTTTAAATTTATTTTACTAATATTATTATTATTAATAAAAGAAACTTTGGAAAGCCTCTCTTAATTTTTTTGGTACAAAACTAACTGTATTTTTTAATATGTATGAAAAATTCAAAAAGATTAATAATAAAAATGGATGTTGTATTTTATGAAAATGAGTTGATTATATCTACTATTAATAGTATTTAAAACTATGTTCATCGTATTTATAAGAGTTATGTGGGTCAACAAGATTAATATAGTTAAACTAATTTTTATAAACCTATGTTCCTCTTATAAATAAAATATATCTGGTACTGTATAATAAACTTTGTATTACTATTAATTAAATATAATTTAATATATTTACACTTTACCATATATTTTATTTAGTCCATGTATTCTTGAATTCACATGGTCAGTCCTTAGTGAATGTGACTCATACACAATATGCATACGGTAATATTATAGTGGATAAGAGAAGTTGAAAGAATATTTGGACGATTAGTGCAATTCTTCAACTCGACTGGGTTGAGAGTGAATTTCTATAAGAGTTCGTTTATTGGTGTTAATATTCATCATTTTTTGTTGGAGGAGGCCATGGAGGTCCTAAATTTTGAGGTTGGAGTAGTCCTATTCTAATATTTGGGACTTAGAGTAGTCCTATTCTAATATTTGGGACTTCCAATATGAGGTAATCAACGAAGGAGCTTGGAAATCGATGGTTGATACAATAAGAACTAGGTTATTTTCTTGGAAGAACAATTATTTATCAATAGATAGTCGTATTTAATGTGTGTGAGACCGCAAATGCATGACAATGTCAAGTAGTATAAAAAGATCGAACCCACAAGGAGATGTGTGTGAGTACCGAATTTTATCCTTACAGTGTTTAGCTAAAACAATCATAATTTTCATTATAAAACCCTAACCCTCAATTCCCATTATAAAACCCTTTAGAGACGGAAGAATCCCACCTTTACCTTGGTTTTAACAAGAAATTCTTCTTCCTCGCGGATTCTTCTCTTCAAGCCTAAATCTCTTCTCTTCTTCGCCTCTCTACTTTTCACGGCCGTTCTTCGTTCTTCGTTCCCTTACCTTGGCGCTTGTAGGAATTGGCTTAAGATGAATTCAACTTTTTCTTCCCCTATTTCGAATGTCATCCTGCCTTTCTTCACATCGATTATAGATTTGGCGGTAGCTAAGAATGGTCTTCCAAGTATGATAGGGGTCGTAGCATCTTCTTTGATGTCCATGATTATTAAATCAATTGGGATGTATAATTGGCATATTCGTACAGGGACATTCTCTAAAATACTAACAGGAAATTTGACTGAATGGTCGGCTAATTGAACTGACATCTTGATCGGTCTTAGTTGTCCCATATCGAGCTTCTTGCATATTGATAAGGGCATTACACTTATATTGGCTCCTAAATCGCATAGAGCTTTGTCTATGACGAACTTTCCTATTACACAGGGAATAGAGAAACTTTTTGGATCCTTCAGCATATGAGGCATATTGTTTTGGATAATAGCGCTACACTCGCAGTAAGTGTAACTGTTTCATTCTCCTTTATCATCTTTTTATTGGATAAAATTTCTTTTAGAAATTTTGCATACGAGGGCATTTGGGAGATGGCTTCTGTAAAGGGTATTGTAATGTTTAACTGCTTCAGAAGCTCTACAAATTTCTAGAATTGTCCCATAGTTTTAGAATTGGTTAACAATTAGGGGTACGAAATTGGTGGTTTATACGATGGCGGAGGCATATAAGGTTTTTCCTTTTCCTCGACCTCTTGTTAGTTGGCTTCCTTTTCCTGTGGTTGATCTTTCTTCTCACTTGGTTTATCATATTTTTGGTACATGGTTGGGTTTTCGGTTCTAGGATTAACAGGTTCATCACTCTTTTCGACTTCTTAGCATAAATGTGTCTGCATGTCCTATAGGATTTGGTTGTGGCTGCCCAGGAAACGTGCCAGCCGGGGCAGTCGTGGATGCTTATTGTTGGCCTACTTGAGAAATCTAAGTTTCTATCATTTTGTTATGGGTAGCTAAAATATCCACCTTGGTTACTAATTGCTTAATCTGCTCACTAGTATAGATGTTCTGGTTCAAGAATTCTTTGTTTGTTTGAGTCAGTGTGACTATGAAGTTTTCCATCATCAGTTCAAGGTTAGATTCCTAGGAACATTCAGAGCGGGTGCGACAACTGTTTGGTATCTCGGTGGTACAACAAGTGTCTGGTTAGGCGCATACAAGGCATTATTGTTCTTGTAGGAAAAATTTGGATGATTCTTCCAACCTGGGTTATAAGTATTAGAGTACGGATTTCCTTGAGCATAGTTCACGTGGTCTGTGGTTAATCCATCTAGAAGTTAGCACTCAGGGGGTGCGTGTTCTGGGATCCCACATATTTCGTAATTAGGAGTCACGGTAACCACGATGGCTGGTGGTGTTATGGTCAAGTTGTCAATCTTTTGGGAGAGAGCATCCATCTTAGCGTTGACGTGATCTAAGCTACTTACTTCATATTCCTCCCTTTGTTTGGGTCTTCTTTACAGGGGTTCTTTCACCTCCTCATTGACAGTGATTTTGAGCCATGTGTCTTAATGAGGTTGTAGACATCTTCGTATGGTTTGTCCATGAGAGCGCCGCCCAGCGTCTATCGTGAGTCTCGTGTTGTACAGAAGCCCATTGTAGAAGGTAATGATGGTCCAGTTTTCAAACCCGTGGTGTGGACAAAGCCTCGTCAGATCCTTGTATCTCTCTCACGCTTCATAAAGTGATTAGGCATCTTTCTGTCGAAATCTGTTAATTTGTGCTCACAGCATAGTTGTCTTGCTTGGTGGTAAGTAACATGATAGGAAAAAGTTATTTAGTTCTGCACATGTTGTAACAGAGTTGACTGGTAGGGATTATAACCATGCCCAAGCTCTATCCCTAAGAGAGAACAGAAAAAGTCTTAATCTTATTGCGTCTTGGGTTACACCATTTGCCTTTATTGTGTATGTGTAATGTACACTTTGGTCAGATGTTCATTAGGGTCATCCGTAGGATTTCCAGAAAATTGATTTTGTTGTACAGATGATAGCAGCAAGGGTTTCAATTCAAAATCGTTTCGGGTAATGGTTGGGGCAACAATATTGTTACGCGGTTTTTGTTGAGTTGGAGTCGTATATGACCTGAGTGGACAGTTATGTGGTCCTCTATTTTCGGTCATGATTGGTTCTTCAACTGGTTCGGGTATAAGATCTTCAGGTGAAGGATTTTCTTTATTTTCGGTTCGGTGTCTCAAACTTAAGAAACGCCTAACTTCGTCGATATGTGGTTCTAAGTCTTCGCCTCGAGAGCGAGTATTGGGCATACAATCGACAAAAGGGGGATTTTTTGTTTGCCTTAGTTTATACGGTGCAACAATTGAATCACATTATTAACTAAATCAAAGTCCCCTACAACGACGCCAAAAACTTGATCGCGACTTTTTGAGTCTTAAGGTATTAACTGCAAGTATACAGCCTAATCACGTAGTAATAAATGATATCGATCCCACAAGGACTAGATAATCAAACTAATGCTTTCAGGTGTTACTATGTTTAGCTAAGGCGGATGATGTTTTAGTTAAAATAGAACGGGGAATTACAAATTTTAATTAAATTAGAAATACGATAGAATATCGGTACGTGATTAATATGCCTTCACGAATTCAATAAATTATCAGCTTATAAATATTTGTCAAATTATATTTATGTAGAAAATATTTGTTTAAAAGTTGTCAACTCACACTCTCGTGGTCTTGTCTATGACTATACCCCTAAGTCAAATTGAGTGCTCTCACTGTATCAAATTAAATTAAAAAGTACTTTTTGAAAACCTATAGATTCTAATTAACTTTAAAGCGCTTCCGTTGTATTTAAAACTAATGTTCGATTTTAGCTATTTGGTTAAAACCTCACACTCTCGTGGTCTTAATTCTAACATTTTTTACCTTTTTACTTTCGTAACAAAAGCTAATTTTCTTTTAAGAAATCGATACCATAAAATAAGTTTTGTTTATGGTTTTAGCCTAGATCTATTGAATTCATTTCGGTTAATCAATTGCATACCAATTAAGTGTTTTAGCCAGACATCTTAATTAAAACAGGAAATAATAAATAAAAGCAGTAAATAAAGGCATAAGGCATGGCAATTAAGAATAAAGCAATTATTATTAATTCAATAATAAACCTGGACGGAAGTACAATCTTGACGTAATAACTCTTGCGAAAAAATAAAAATAAAAATAAAAAATGCAGTAGCTTGAAACAATAGAAGGGTGCAATAGCTTCCCAATATAGGAAGCTATTACAAATTTGGTAACGGAAACGGAAATGGAAAGGAAACAATTGCAGGAAAATAAACTAGAACAAAGCTCTGAATAGTGAAAATAATTTGGACTCTGATGATGAAAACAACAAAAATGTAAGATTAGATTGAGCTCTTTTTATAAATCAAATTAGCTTCTATTTATACTGATGATGTAGACTGAGTTGTTGAGGAAATGTTGGAGGAATTCTTTATGAGCTTTGGGTACGATGCTTGACCGGTACTGGATTAAATGAGAAAATAACGGTCGTCACAACGTCTCTATTTTGACTGAGGCACATTTATAATTCCCTATTTTTGACCTGTGACGGTTGTCCTAGCTTTAAAACGATCGTCCCAAAGTTGCAAGGTGTGGCAGTCATCTTAGCATTGTGACGTCTGTCTGGCATTAAAATGCAGAAACCTTTGTTTTCTGTCAGTTGTCTCATTTTTTATGCTAAAAGCTTCAGTTCTGTCTCATTTTAACTCGTTTTCTTCTACAAGTCATATAAATCGGAATACCTGCAAAAACATATAAATACCTCGCATAATATCATTCAAATTACGAAAAATAATAACTTAATTAATCAGAAATCAGGCTAAATAATCGATATAAAATCAAGTTATCACTGTGGGATCCTCCTACATGTTGTCGCGACACATCTGAAGAAAGAAGGAAGCTCTGGTAGATTCGTCGGCCTTGACAAATCAAAACAAACTACACTTTCCTGAGGGAAAATGGAATGTATCAGAGAATATATGACGTGTTGTGAGGGAGATGCATGTCGGCTGTTGTTTCTGAATAATCACTTCGATGTGGTGGTTTCAGCGTATTTGTTCATACTGTAGGAAAATAGTACAAATAGGAAATAGCAGAGGCGACAACGAAGAGGATAAGAGAGGTGTCGAAAATGTCGAGAATGATGAAACCATGAGGTGTATGCGTTGAGAAAGGGGTGGAAGAAGACGAAGTTGTTTTTCACTTAAGAGTATTTTCGCCAAGTTACATTTCATTAAACACGTGTGGAAAAAACTATAAAAAAAACATTGTCACATCAGTATTTTTGATGATGTGGCCAGACAAAGGTTTAAAGAGAGATATTCTTCAAAGAGAATTTCTTATCCCATCCCATGGGCCTCTCAGACACCAAGTGCGTTTTTATTTTTGTCCTCACTGCTTCCGTCGATGTATCAACGCGCCCTTTTTTATTTAAACATTGATTAGTTTTGTGGATACACCAATGAAAATTTTCCTCAAATGTATTTGCGGAACATATTTTGATATACTTCGCGCGCAAAACTCTTCTCCTCCCTCACTTTCTCTTTTCATCTTCCTCAACCTCAATCTCTCCAAACTTTCTCAAACCTCAAAAATTCAAATTCCACCAAATTGCATCGTTTTCGTTCGACTTCGACATAGAGGATCATTTGCGACGATCAACTACGTCATAAACATTAAGCTCATTTCAATCGGTAAATTTTTTAGTTTTCGAGTTATTTTCGAATATTCTCCATAATTGATTTAGAATAGCTATTTAGCTGTAGAAATCACTGGATAAGTTTAGAAACATAGTTTAGAAACATAGTTTAGAGACAATATAGATACTTTTTTGGGGTTTAAACGGACGATTAGGGGGTTGTTTTTGAATTTTTCTGCCTGAGCGCGTCATGCGGCAGTTCGGCTATGCCCAAGCAATTTGGCTATGTCCATTACCCGTCGCCGGATATACGAGATCCTTGGTGAGTTCAACACCATCTGGTACCAAACGAGTCTCGTGCGATCAGAGTTGAGTACAAATGGAGCTACCTTTATGGCTACATCAGGTGGTTCTATATCGTCTCACACCCCTTGATGCTTACCATTGCATATGGTGATCCTCTCATACCAACACATCAGGAGATATTAGAGGAGGAGCAATCCCGGATGGACCATGCTCAGGATCTGATACCTATATGTCTACAGGTAGTTAGGATTGGGAGGACATGCATTGAAGCTAGTTTCTTCCCTGAGGGGTCTGATATCATGCGTACAATGGAATAGATAATTCAGGTGGCATTGAGAGGCACACAGTACCACATACATCGCGCTAGGACTGATGGGATTGGCATCCGAGGAGGACGCATAGGCAGACGAGGCAACCGAGGCAGAGAAAATCGTGCACATGGGGCAGGCAGAGAAAAGGGTGGAGAGGATGTACTCCCGCACACACAATAACTATATATATTTTTTTATGACAGTGATGTAATATATATATATATATATATATATATATATATATATATATATAATACTACTTTATTCATGTTTGTGCATTATTGTATATGTGTCTCCGATTAATAAAACTGGTTTATTTATAAAAAAGAACTATTTTGTTAAAATTCCGGAGATGCATCTACGGACTATTTCCACATATGCATCCGTGGAAGGTTTCAACATAAAATAAAAAATTGGTGTGTCTGGAAGTTTATCAGCGAAAACAGGGAGGCATATTTGAAAATGCAGCAAGTGACTGAGAGTATTATGGGGTGGATTGAGAAATTCTCTTTTTCAAATGAGAAATTCTCTTTTTCAAATGAGAAATTCATGCAACTTATTTTTACGGGGTTTTCAAAAAGCGCTTTTATGACATGGGGGAGAATATGTATTAACCCTAATATTAAATCTATTTTTTAAAAACTATATAATTTTATTTATTTATTTTTAAATTAAATGATACTGATATAAAATTATGTGATTAATGAATTTCATAACTTCATCAATCAACATTTTATATGTTATTAACCAATTTTGTTTACTACTAAAAAATATTTTTAAAATCGGGACGTTTTATTAATCAATTTCATAACTTCATTAATTAACTTTTTATTTTTCATTTATCAATTTTGTTTTACTAGTAAAAAATCATTTTTAATATATGAACATTTATTAACTAACTTCATCACTTCATTAATTACCTTTGTATATTTTATTAATCAACTTTATTTTGCAACTTAAAGAAACTAATACAGTATAAAATATAGGAGGATTTTATTATTGTTTAGTATTCACTAATAATATATATGAATAGTAATAAACTTATTTCTTAATGTATGCAAAATTGCAAATGCAATGTACCTTTGTAAATGTATTATATATATAGGAGTCATGAATGTCACATTTTCACTACATATATTATTAGTGAATACTAAACAATAATAAAATCCTCCTAAAACGGTTTACATGGCATCATGGTCCACTGGCTTTTGTGACTGCTTTTCTGATTGTAGCTCTTGTAATTCTCACACCCTTCATGCAATTTCTTCCCTTGTTTAATTCTTTATATATCTTCACTCCATACATACATGTTTGTTTTAGAATTAGAAAATCTTGAGCTTAATGCTTTTTATATTTTTTCATGTATAGGTTGTCTCACTTTATGGTGTCCATGTGTTACCTTCGGAAGGGTAGCTGAGATCGTAGACAAAGGAACAGCTAGTAAGTGTGTTTTTATTTTAGAGGAATTGATGAATAAAGTATTAATTTATGAATATATTTCTTTTGTTTTCTTAATATTGCAGGTTGTTGTGTGCACGGACTACTTTACTGTCTACTTAGTGGTTTAGGTCATTTTGGATCAATCTATGCATGCATTTATCGCACTAAATTAAGGAGTGTTTTTGGAATTCATGGAAGCCAAACTTGCGATTGCATAGTTAGTTGTTTCTGCCCTCATTTTTCCATTTGTCAAGAGTATCGCGAGCTTCAAGCTCGTGGTTTCGATGTATCTGCAGGTATATTATATCTTGATTAATAATATGTTAAAAAATTGGTCTTGATTAAGAAAATTGTAATGTTTTATTTTGGTTCTACATAGGTTGGAAAGGGAACGTGCAAATGGGTTCCCGTGGTGTCACGGCGGCTCCGGCGGTGCAAGGTGGCATGAGTCGTTAGCCCAATATATTTTGGATGTTGATGTTCTGTTCTTGGTTTCTTGTGGTGATGATAATGAAAAATCATGTGTTTGTATACTTAAGATAATGTGATTTTCCATAATTTGTAATCATGGATGTTTTATCTTTTATGGCTTCACTTGTTTTTTTCTTAGTGAGCGTAAATGAAATAAAGTGTGGTTTTTCTTTTGCATTATTTGGTACTCAGCATTAGAGGAATATAATTATTATATCTATTATTATATATAAAGAGAATAGGTGTTTTTGGTATGGTCTATTTTCATTCTCAATTTATCCTTTAAAATAATATAATTTATTTAATTAAAAAAATAAAATAATAATAAAGCTTTACTGTTTTTAAAAATGTATAACCACTAAAATTTATATAATTTTTCACAACTCTCTCAAAAATGTAACTTCCATTTCAATAGTAACTTCTACTTCATCACCAAATACATATGTGTGCCTTTATAACCTCTGATTCTTTCTACCAAAAATAACTCTTTTTCTCTAATGATAAAAAACTCTCTTAAATAAACACAAAATGAACACCCTTCCAAAATCATTTATCTTTATGGTAACCTTTGTCGACATAATTATAAATGTTTGGATTATTTATTCGCAGAGATAAAGTTGTGGAGCACTTTGGACGCACTGATCGTATCTCTGTTTATTTAAAATTGATATTTTTGTCTTAAGGTAAATTTGTGTTTGTATCATTACTAATTTTTTTTTATAATATCTTCTTCTCATATCCTTGCAAAAGAAACTCATTTCAATTGTTTATTTTATAAATAAAAAAGTAATGATGATTGTAGTCTTCTTTCCATCATATTATTCAAAGATTGTATTTAAGAAAATAATGATAGTTTTTGGTTAAAAGTAATAAAGAATAGGAAAATTGTAAAGATTGGTTTAAGCAAAAATACTAAAGTTGGATTTTAATAAATGAAAATAAAACTATATTAAACAATTGTTATAGTTTATTTTTTTAAATAATTAAGTCATAAGTAAAAGTAAATGTCTTTAAAATATACAACAATAGAATGATTAAGAGTCTATCTATCATGTCTTTAAAATAGAGTGACATATTATTTTGAATTTGTTAACTTTTTATGTTTTCTTTTTAAAAAAAATCATAAATGTAAGTTTTCATGTAGTTAATTAATTAATTATATGACAAGATAAATGCAAAAAAAGGCTTCACAAATACAAAGATAAAACAATATAACTGTTAGTGATTTGATTTTATTTTATTAATACTTTGATATAAAATTACAGTTTCATTAAGATTTTTTTTGTCATATTCTTTTCTCATCAAAAAAAGAGGAGAGAATATAATAAAATTAGTATTGCACAAATAATTTAAATATCATAATATTTATTACATAGATAATTTAAATTAAAACCAAATAATTTAAATTAAAGCTAAAATTAAGGAGAATAATATTTTATATTTGTTTTTTATGTGTGCATTAAAAAAAGAAACAAATAAATATGAGAATATACATCACAAAGTTTTTTATATAAAGAATTTAAATTAAAATCACAATTAAATATAGAATATCCGTGTATATTTTGACGCGAGGACATACTAAAAAAAGAGATAAATGGACATGGAAGAGAGATAGAATGTGTGTGATAAAAAGTGAATAAATTGACAAAGGAGTATATCACAATTTTTACATAAAAAATATCTCTTAAAATTATGACGCATGAGCGAACTAAAAATTGCAGTTATATATAATATATTATACAAAAAAATTAAATTAAAATCAAATTAGATCAAAATATCGTGCACCTAAAAAAAGACGGACAAACAACAACAACAATAATAATAATAATAATAATAATAATAATAATAATAATAATAATAATAATAATAATAATAATAATAATAATCTATTACAATATATAAAGATGTTAGAATAGAAGCAAATAAAGATTCTGGGAATGACTTGTTATTTCTTGTGAAATGCAGTACAATAAATAGAAAATAAAAGGACCGTTGCTGTAACAAACTACAGCCCACTTCTAGCTAGAAATAAGGAAACAAACTGGACTGAATCAATAAACAAACTAGACTGAATCAATTAACAAACTATCCTAAAAACTAGGACTTTTATTTGACTAAATACTTAACATTCCCTCCCTTGAACTAGACTGCATTTGCAGCTAGTTAACATGTGGTACTTCACACACTCCAAGCCTCCTTCTTAGCTCCTGAAACAGCTCCAATTTAAGCGGTTTGGTGAAAATGTCGGCTATCTGCTGCCTTGTACCACAGAACTGAAGCTGCACAACTCCATCATTCACTAGCTCTCGTAAGAAATGGTAGCGCACATCAATGTGCTTGCTCCTGCCGTGCATCACCGGATTCCTCGCCAACTTAATTGTTGAGCTATTGTCACAAAAGATGACAGTATTCTCGCTGCCCATGTAGCCAATCTTCTTTAGCACTTTTTGCATCCATATTGCTTGACAACTACTTCCTGCAGCTGCAATGAATTCAGCTTCAGTTGTGCTTAGTGTTACGATTGGTTGCTTTCGAGAAGACCAAGTCACTGCAGCTCCACTAAGCATAAAAACATAGCCTGAGGTGCTTCTTCTATCTTCCACTGATCCAGCATAATCGCTGTCAGTAAAACCAATCAACTCATGACTTCCTCCCCTTCTGTAAAGAATGCCAAATGTCGATGTACCTTGCAAGTAACGTAGAATTCTCTTGGCTGCTGAATGATGAAGTTCTGTAGGCCTTGACATATACCTGCTTAATAAGCTTACTGCATACATTATATCCGGTCTCGTAGCGGTCAAGTACATCATGCTCCCAATCAGCTGCTTGAAGAATGAACCATCCATCTCAATACCATTTTCATCTTTGGAGATTTTGAATCCTGGAACCATTGGATTTTCAACGGAATTGCTATGCTCCATTCCAAAACGTCTCAACACTTCCATCACATACTTCGCCTGACTGATGAATATACCACCACCAAACTGAACTACCTCAATACCAAGAAAATACTTCATCTTACCCAAGTCCGTCATATCAAATTCCTTCATCATGGACTCTTTGAATTCAATCATCATATTCTCATCATCTCCGGTATAAATTAAATCATCAACATACAAGCTAATGATTAAATGTTTACCTTGTTTATTAACTTTCGTAAACAAAGTTTGCTCGCTGTCCTCCTTCCCAAAACCTTCTTTTCGGAAATATGATTCAATCCGGCTGAACCATGCTCGTGGTGCCTGCTTGAGTCCGTACAAAGCTTTGTTGAGTTTATACACCTTATGTTCCTCATTCT
Source organism: Lathyrus aphaca (assembly GCA_963966055.1). Lineage (NCBI taxonomy): Eukaryota > Viridiplantae > Streptophyta > Magnoliopsida > Fabales > Fabaceae > Lathyrus > Lathyrus aphaca. The sequence goes on from OZ014521.1 coordinate 8,161,104, forward strand.
TTATTTCATAACCTCTTGGCTGCTCTACGTACACGTTCTCCGTTAACTTCCCGTGAAGGAAAGCTGATTTCACGTCCAGCTGAAACACACACCATCTTCTTTGTGCTGCAAGTGCTAAAATCATTCGAACCGTGTCCATGCGAGCTACGGGAGCATATACTTCTTCATAATCAACTCCGTATTCCTGAGCATACCCTTTTGCAACCAAACGAGCCTTGTGTTTATCTACTTCTCTGAGTTCATTCAATTTTGTTTTGTACACCCATTTGACTCCTATTCTTTTAGCTCCTTTAGGTAGCTCAATAAGATCCCAGGTTCCATTCTTCTCAATTGATCTTATTTCGGCATCCATGGTTGTTCTCCATTTTTCCTCCTTTACTGCTTCTTCAAACAAAATTGGATCAGAATGAATGGCACTAGCAAACAAGGCTAAGTGATTTTGTATCTCTTCCCCTTCATCTGAAAGACCCTCACCAGAGACAAAATCACTCAAATATGCTGGTGCTCTTCTAACTCGGGGTGTTATCGGAGGATCCGCTTCATCTTCTTCATTGCCATCGCTGGATTCGTCCCTCACCGGAGAAGCTACGGTTTCTTTTTCACTACCATCATCGGAAGCCTCCACCTCTTCATCGTTACCATCTTCCCATTCCAAATCAAATGTGTTATCTTCTTCAGATTTCTTCTCCCAATTCCACTGCCCATCTTCTTCAAAGACGACATCGCGACTGATAATAATCCTCTTAGAGGTAGGATCATATAGTCGATATGCCTTTGATTCTGCACTTACACCAAAGAAGACACAACAACGACTTTTATCCTCAAGCTTTGTTCGCCGAGCATCCGGTACATGAGCATATTCTATACAACCAAAGACTCTCAAGTGCGTAACTGAAGGTATCACCCCACACCAAGCTTCCTCTGGCGTCGTTTCCTTCACCGATGATGTTGGACATCTATTGAGAACATAGATTGCCCAGTTTACCGCTTCTGCCCAGAATTTTCTTGGAACATTTTTCTCAACCAATAAGCTCCTCACCATATTCATCACGGTTCTATTTTTCCGCTCGGCGACTCCGTTCTGCTGCGGTGTATATGCAGCAGTTAATTGCCTCGTGATTCCATTCATTTTACAATATTCCTTGAACTCATCTGATGTGAACTCACCGCCACGATCTGTTCTTAAACATTTAATGGACATGCATGTTTCTTTTTCAACAAGAGCTTTAAACAGCTTAAAGGTAGTGAATGCATCTGATTTACAAGTCAGAAAATACACCCATGCCTTCCTACTGTAGTCATCAATAAAGCAAATGAAATACCTCTTGTTTCCCTCTGAAAATGGAGAAATCGGGCCGCAAATATCAGCATGAACCAGCTCCAATTTTTCCGACGCTCTCCATGTACTTCTCCTTGGGATTACATCTCGACGCTGCTTCCCTTTCAAATAATTTGTGCACACAATTTCACCTTCCGGGAAACCGGGCAAGCCTCTCACCATGCTTTTTGTTTGCAAAGTCTTCAATCCTTTGTAGCTGAGATGACCAAATCTTCGGTGCCAGAGGTGAGCCACGTCTTCGGTGTCGTTGGTTGTTGCTTGGAAACACTTTTCTTTGCTTTCACTTTTGATTGATTTAGTGCTCGAAAACAACACAAACATTCGATTTGCTGCCATGTTGGTTTGGAATACCAAACCCTTTGTGCGGTGATAAATCTGACACTCATTTGACTGCATTAGTACAGCCAAACCCTTTTCTTGTAGCTGCCCAACACTGAGAAGATTATTCTTCAAACCGGGAACATAATAGACATCCCTTACAAGGAAGTTTACTCCTTTTATTGTCAATCGAACACTCCCTTTTCCGGAAACGTTCATGCTTGCATAGTTCCCCAATCTAACCACCTTGTTGAACCCTTCTTCTAACTCACAAAAAAGTGAAGAATCACCACACATGTGATTGCTGCACCCAGAATCAATATACCACATAACATCTCGATCGTCTCCAACCGTGTCGACATACGCCATTAGCACCATCTCTTCTGATTCCTCCAAACCAACATAATTTGCTTGGCACTCGTACTGGAAGTGTCCAAGCTTATGACATTTGTAACACTCAACTGTTTCCTTACTCCTCGGTTGGCTGCCCCTGCCTCTGCCTTGTCCCCGACCTCCTCGAAAAGTAGCTCTTCCTCGCCCTCTTCCACCATAGCTCTCTTCATGAGTTACCTTCAAAGCATGTTCCTCTTCTCCACTCACTTTGAATTTTTGCTCATGAACGAGCAGAGAACTTTGCAAGGCATCCACAGATAGTTGATCTATGTCCTTGGCTTCCTCAATGGAACAAACAATATAGTTCCATTTCTCAGTGAGGGTTCTCAAAATCTTCTCAACGATCTTGACATCATCCACATCTTCTCCATAATTCCTCATGTCGTTTGCAACCGTCATTACTCGACCAAAATAATCAGTGATCGATTCACCTTGCTTCATTGCTAAGACCTCAAAGTCCCGCCGTAGACGATTGAGCTGAGCTCTCTTCACTCGAGCATTGCCGCGACACTTCAACTTCATGGAATCCCAAAGCTGTTTAGATGTCTCCTTCTGCGTGATCGTCTTCAGAATTGACTTGTCAAGCGACTGAAACAAGTAATTCTTAGCCTTCAAATCCTTCAGCTTCATTTCCTCCAGGTTCTTTATTTGCTCTGCCGTCATTCCCTCTCTACTCTTCGACTCTGTGTAGCCTGATTCAACAGCAACCCAATACTCCTTGGATCGAAGGAGATTCTCCATGACCATGCTCCAATGATCGTAGTCGCCGTCGAACTTCGGAATGGAGGCTGCTGCAAAAGTTGCTTCTGAACCCATCTCTTAGGTCACTGCTCTTGATACCAGAATGTTAGAATAGAAGCAAATAAAGATTCTGGGAATGACTTGTTATTTCTTGTGAAATGCAGTACAATAAATAGAAAATAAAAGGACCGTTGCTGTAACAAACTACAGCCCACTTCTAGCTAGAAATAAGGAAACAAACTGGACTGAATCAATAAACAAACTAGACTGAATCAATTAACAAACTATCTTAAAAACTAGGACTTTTATTTGACTAAATACTTAACAAAAGAGGATAAAATATTTTGGTCTGGCCTATTTTCATTCCATATTTATCCTTATGTAACCAATTTTCATCTATTATCTATACTATATATAAATGGGATATATCCTTTTGGAGTGACCTATTTTAGCACCTAAAATACCCTTTATTTTATTTTTTTAATAAATAAAAAGAAATTTAAAAATAATAGTGTTGTAACTTCCATCCGTTTTCAATTTCATCTTTGTAGTTAGTAGTTACAAAATCAAATTTTACACATTTAAATATTAATAAAATTTAAACCGGTTAGAAATGAATAGTTATAATTGACAAGAGTTAAAAGGGAAAATGTCTTTCAACATAACTTATTTAAACTGGATTATCACAGTTCATTGAGATGGAAAATGATTACCAAAATATTAATACCTAAAAAATAGTAATTAGGTGCAACGGGTAATTAAGAGAGAGAAAACATAGAAAACCAAAATATTAATACCTAAAAAATAGTAATTAGGTGCAACGGGTAATTAAGAGAGAGAAAACATAGAAAAGGTCGAAACTTTCTTCTTTGCAGTAATATTTTTGTTCTAATTAGAATCACTTGCTTTTACAGGATATTGTCATTGGATTTTAAAACTTCTATTATCTTATTGTACTTTTTATTCTATTAATTATTATTATTTTGGTTTTTCTTCATTCTTTTTTTATTCTTTTCTATTCCATTCTTTTTTTATTCTTTTCTATTCCATTTTTATTTGGCAAATTCGTAGGTACCCTACTGTTTTGCAGGGGTACCGTACCCAAGTGAGTTGGATGAATTAGAAATAATCATTTGTCTTATTTAATTGAAACTTTATTTAATGATTTTTTTATAAAAGTTAAATACAGAATTTATATAATTGCAGAGATATCCTCACAGACCCCTAATACTTTCTTTGCATCACAAAACTGGTGACCTAACCTTCATCACCACCATCCAATTTTCGTCATTCCCTATTCACCCTATTTCTTCGCTGTCAAAAAACCGATGACATAACATTCAAACCCATGGTCTTCACTTTTCCAGATCGAATCAATCTTAGCGTGTTCGGTCTCAGTTTTTTCAATAGGGCTTTATCGCCCCTTTCGCATTCAAACCCACTTTTCCATGGATCTCTCTTCAGTGCACTCCAATTCTCCCATTAAGTAGGGTATGTATTTTCAATTCAATTTTTTTTAATTTCAATATCTGAAACAGAATGAATAGAACATTGAAGATGACAAAGAGGGATATGAATCTGTGGAACTGGTTTGAATCACAATACCAAATATTTGATTTTTATAACCATTATATTGAATAACAAAGTTACATGATCGCGGCGGAAAAATGACTGTGAAAGTGAAAGCGCATTGGCAACAAAATCGCGGCGGCGAAAATTAACGAAAGTTTATGTGTTTAATGAAAATTAAGAAACATCAATAGTCAAGGTTGATAGAGAAAGGAATTGAAAGCTATGGAAATTTTTAGAAAAAGAGGACGAAGAACGGTTACATGAATAGAGAATAACGTGGAGAGAAAAAAGAAAAATTTGTAGTTGTAGGGTAACTTTCATAATTTTTATTAATTGAATAATTATATTTATTAATATAACAATTATTTATAAATATAATTAGTATTAATGATGTGGACCAATCTACACGATACATGTCATATGGGTACCGGTACCCCATCAAATTTGATGGGTACCGAAGTGTTCACCTTATTTTTCATTTTTCCTGAATTTATAATATAATTTGATCTTTTTTTTATTTTTTTGTTTTTGCTTTAAATATCATATTTTGAAGGAATTGTTCATATTGTTGAGTTAGTTTTAATACATCTTTTATTTTATACTCTATATTTTATATTCTTTAACTTTTTTATACTATTGTATGTTTCAATTCTTTTTCTTTTTTTTCATTTTATTTTATATTTTAATAGTTTATTGGATACAATAAAATATGTAAGAGCGGAGTAGTGGAATAAAATAAAGTTGTTGTTCCATCGTTTGAGGGTTTCAAGATGGAATGTAGAGATTTTGTCGTCGTCCAAATTGGAGGGTACAAAAAATGATGGAAAACGGAGTAGTGGAATGAAATAAAGTTATTGTTCCATTGTTTGGGTGTTTCAAGATGGAATGTGGAGATTTTTTCGTCGTCCAAATCGGAGGGTACAAAAAATGATGGAAAATGATGGAATGAGATGGAATGCATTCCATCCAGTTCCTCTAAGTTCCATCATTTTTTAATCAATCCAAACATACCCTAAGATATCCAGATTCTTTAAGAATTTAAGAATTGTGATGCAATTTTCATGAAATTGAGTATGAGATTAAAAATAATTTAATTATGTTAGAATAGAAAAATAAGTTTAACATATGAGTTGATCATTAGTATAAAATAATAACAATCATATAATAAAGATTAAAAAAGTGTTCATTTTTGTGTTAATAGAATAATGACATATAATCATACTCCTTTTAAACTTTTAGTGTAAACCAAAAAGTTTTTTCCTTTATGTTTTTACTTTTATACATAATTTTTTTCTTTACATTAAAATTTTATTCTTTTGGTTTAAATTGAATATCCATTTAACATGATTATTTTACAACAACAACATGGAGAACAACAATGTCAATATCGTTTGTTTATTTCTATTTCTTTTTAAATGATTTATAAAAGAAAATGATGTAGTTACAAATTAAGAGAAAATAGAGGGAAACATTTTATGTTCACAAAAGAGGGATAAAAGTAAATTGTATGTTTTCCTTATCATGTTTCTATTTATAGACTCTAATACTTGCAATCCATAGTTTATCGCGGAGTCTAATTTTGGTGTTTGTAGAAATCAATTAAAGTTTAGAATGGGTATAAAATTATAGATTATTGAAAAATAGCCACATAAAAAACATGAATATTTTGTTTGGAAAACTCATCATGATGTATGGCGACATGGGTATGATTAAAAAAAGTCAAATAATAAATGGGAGAAAGGATTAAGGAGTCTGAAGGTAAATAGATATTTATCAATTTTTATTTCTTTTCTCCATATGTCAGTTTTCCTTTCGTATTCTTTGAATTTAACAAAAAAAAATGATGGTAAGATATTTTCTCATCAAATTTTCTTTCAATTTCTTTTATGGACAATAAATATCATACCAATTTAAGTGATAATTGTCACCAATTTCGGTTCGGTGCATGCTTTATATGTTGATATTCTTTAGAATATGTATGTTTTATGCATTATTCATTTGTTTTGTTTTGTTTACCATTGAATTTTAACATAATATCAAATGTATACACTTAGTGTGCATGTCCGCACAAGTGCATTAATTTGGTAATTTTCAAAGTCAATAATCAAATGTGATTAAGTCATCGATAACTAACATCTCAATAAAATAAATATATTAAAAAATTATTTATGGCTTTCACATGATTAAAAACGAAATTTAATACCAAAGCATATCAGGATGAAAATAATGTTCGTAGGAAAAGGATAAGAAGATTAGGAGATGGAAAATTTTGGAATAAGGAGTAGAGCATGTTCATGACGTTGGCAATAAAGTAAACTATGATATTGTCATTTTCTCATGTATGATTATATATATTTTTAATTTAGAAAAAGATTTAAAAAATAACATTTATATTTATACGTGTGTGCATATTAAAATAACGGAATGCTAGAAAGTCATACGTGTGTGTGTGTATATATATATATATATATATATATATATATATATATATATATATATATATATATATATATATATATATATATATATATATATATATATATATATATATATATATATATATATATATATATATATATATATACACATAAACAAATAGTTTATATTGCTGTTAATTGTACTTTGTATGCTTCACTTATTGAATAAATTTAGAATATTTTTATTTACCATTTTTAAAATGTAATAATATTATTAGCATATTGACTTTAGGTCTATTTGAGCAAAACCTAAAAATATTATTGCTTATTGCAAAGTACGTTCAATAAGAGAATTTAATTTTTAAATATTATATAGTACAATTTTGTTGTTGTAAGTATCTGAATAAATATGTTAGACTTCATCATATAAATAGTTTATGTTAAAATCAAACTTATAAAAGTTGACATTGTTAATATTTTCACGCGGTGCACCTTAAAAGAGTGTACAAACGGGCACGGGAGTACCCATTTGGACGCTAGTCATAGATAATTCAAACATCTACTAAGTGTTGTTGTTATATTATTGGCTGGATATAAATCGTACATGTATTTTCAACTACCGATGATATCAAACAAACACAAAGAAAAAGGTTTTCATTGAATTCATTAGGGATATTTTCTGGTCTCTCGCAGTTTAAGATAAGGAGATTCATTATCTTCGTTTCTTTTATCTATCGTGGCTGAAGCATTTTCAGTGATGGTGGATAGGGTGAGGAGTATGGGACTATTGAAAGGATTTGATGTTATTGATGAGGTTTCTTATAACTTATTACAATCGCAGACGATAGGGTTATTTTGTGCAATGGTGAGTGTAACTCTGAGATGCGCAGAGGGTGGGGGATTAGGCTTTTAAAAATTCTTCGAAGTTTTTTCGGTTTTGTTGATTCTTTACTTTCTTACGGAATCTAAGTGCGGAAAGATAAAATGCAGAAAGTAAAAGAGACATAGAGAATTATCCTGGTTCCCTTCACAATCCGAAGGTACATCCAATTCCCTTTCCAGCCGAAAGATATTTCTACTATTGTTAGATCTTTGTACAAGCCTAATCCCAAGCTTATCCTACAATCTTCTAACAACAACCCACCAAGAACAACCTCTTGGATTTTACAAATTTAAAGTCCTATTGAGAACAAATCTCACAACAGACCTCTTGTATCCACAATCCGGATAATAAGGAAAACCACTCAAGTAGAACAAGAAAACAATCCTTTCCTTTTTACTCTCTTGTTTCCAACAATCTTGGATAACAAGGAATATAACAAAAGTTTTTTAAGAATAATGAAATTTGTAGAACAATTATCACTTTGAGTGATGTATCAATATAATTTATATTCCCTTCCAAACAAGCAACTTATAATGATAGAATATAATGCTCAAGTGTTTGTAAATATTGTATAATTTTTTCTGGATTGATATGGAAATACAGTATAAATTTCATGTGTTCTTTACTTTTCACATTTTACAATTTTCATAACTTAGTAATTTTAAGGAAAGTAAAATAAAAAACGGTGATAAATCGAGAAAAGTCTTAAAGGCCTAATTCACCTCCTCTTAGGCATATTTCAAACTTACAATTGGCATCAGAGCAAGTTATAGTTAACTTGTTCCTAAAAGATCCAGAATGGCTTCCGCAATCCCGGTTTTCAAAGATGGTGGTAGTAGCTACAAGCCTCCTCTATTCTCTGGAGAGTATTTTCATTTTTGGAAAATCCGAATGAAGGCACACTTAAAAGCACAAGGAGATGAAATATGGGATGCTGTCCAAAAAGGCCCTTTTGTTCCTTCAACGTTTGTTAATGGTATTAGTTCAACAAAGCCTAAAGGTTCTTGGGATGATGATGATAAAAAGAAGGTTCTCTATGATAAAAAGGCAATTAACATTCTACAAAGTGCACTAAGCATGGATGAATTCTTTTGCGTCTCAACATGTACATCGGCAAAAAAAATTTGGGATACTTTGGTGGAAACTCGTGAAGGAACTGTGAAGTTAAAAGATCTAGATTGAACAAGTTAAGTCAGGAATACGAGTTATTTAGAATGCAACCAGGATAATCAATCCTCGATTTGCAGAAAAGATTTGTGCACTTAACAAATCATTTGACGAAACTTGGTAAGACTTTAACTAACGATGAACTTAATCTTAAAGTGATTAGACCCTTGTCTAGAGAATGACAACCCAAAGTGACGACGGTATCCGAAAAGAAAAGTCTATCCACGATGAAATCCGCTACTTTGTTTGAAAAACTTCAAAAGCATGAATTAGAACTTGAAAGATTGGAGAAGCATGAAATTAAAGTAAATGATTAAAAATATGTCTCATTAAAGACAAGAGTAAAAAATTATGATAGAAATCAATAGGATGAATCCGATAGTGATGAAGATGATGAACTTATCAAGAAATTTGAAAATTTTCTGAGAAAAGAAAGAAAAAAAATCATTTAAGAAGAAGCACCTATAAGGAAGATTAAATATTTTGAATGTGAAGAAAAAGGTCATGTTAAAAGTGAATGTCATACACTTAAAAAGAAAGATAAATACTTCAAAAGAAAGAGGTACAAAAGACCAAAGAAAGCATATGTTGCATAGGATGACAATGAAATAAGTTCATCTTCATATGAAGATCATGCAAACAAGGCGTTGATGGTCTCTCATAATTCAAGTGATGAAGAACATGAGGATAACAATAATTTTTCAATTTATGATAGTTATGCTCAAGGAGCAATTGATGAACTATTAAGTGAATGCAAAATTTTCTACAAAACAATTTCATCACAAAAGAAACAAATCTCAACTTTAGAAGAAAAGGTTAAGACCATGAAAAATGATTTCAAAGATGAAAAACAAAAATTAATTAGTGATCAAAAATAGAATTTTGTATGCACAAAGTGTGAGTCACTTTCATTCCAAATTATCAAACTAAAAAGAGTCCTAGAAATGTATGGAAAATGACAAATTGGATTGGAGTGTGTTCTTAGTCAACAAAGGTATTCAAATGATAAGATTGGTTTTGGTTACTCAAAATTTTCTAAACCAAGTTTTAACAAGACCAACTTTGTAAAGGCTAGTGAACAAATGCCTAAAGTGAAAGTGGACAAACCTAAAGTGGTTCATCAATATCCTAAAAGAAAAAGATTTGGTAAGAATAAGTCTTATGTTCCTAGGTATAAAAGCAGGAACCAACATATTTTTTGTGTGGAAGAATTGGTCATACACCTAATGCATCTTATGTGAGAAATTTTAGTATAGCACAAGGGCATTAAGTGTGGGTCAAGAAAGAAACTAACTTTGATGGACCCAAAAACCTCACTTTCAAAATACATTTCTCAAAAGCACAACAACTAAACTTCTAACTGATAGAAAGTGAAAAATATTTTTAGAAATAGAGTGAGGAGTCAGGTATCAGAATTCACAATTCTGGATGTGAAAGTATGAGGGAAAATACTTCTTATTTAAACATTGTTCATTGTGCTCTTATGCTATTGATATCACTTTTTTTTTAAAATTTTGATTTAATTAGGTTTATTATTTTATTATTTTTGTAACTTTATTAGTAGTAAATTGGATTTGAGATAAATGGTATTTTTTGGGCTTGGATCTAAGCTCTTTATTTTTACACCTTGGTTTCACTTTTTACACATACATGATAGTTTAGTTTCTTAAATTTTTTTATTTACCTCTCTTTTGTTTGGTTTAGATTATTTGAATTAATATTTTAGTTGATAATTTATTTATTTGTTTGTTGATTAATTGTTTATTTGAATTGTTAAACAGTTTCTTTGATTAAATATGCCTCGATTATATTGCATTGCGATTTCAGAGCATAAACTTAAATTTGCTTCCGAACACGTTTAAGTGCATAAATTTTTGTTAACCGACAATGAATAGAGTGATTCTCACTTGAATCCACTCTAAATGAGCTTAATATGGTTCTAAATTCGCTTGCTTCCGATTCCGGTTGGTTTTCGAGTCTTATGGCTTACTCTTGGGTCTACTCTTATTTTTATTGCATAGTTTGACACATTACACACACACGAATTCCTCTTGGGCTACCTGAAAATGACCCTATTTATTTCTTACATCCCCATGTATTTTTCATGTACCCCGCTCACTTTTGGATGTACTTTCTTTACTCTCTTTTCTTTGGTTGTGGTTTCGTTCATTAAGAGCATCCTTAGGGACTAGGGTCGATCTCACTTATTTTGTAAATTCTTGGTCTAATGCCAAATGGAACCCCATTATACTTGATCCATATATCAAGTTCTACCCCAAAACTTGTAAGTCGATCGCTTCGTACATCGCCATCAATATCATGCACACACTTTGGTTGTGGTTTCCTTCGCTAGGAACAACCTCAGAGACTAGGATCGACTTCACCTTTTGACATGTTTATAGGAAAAGATTATTCATCTCTTACAGATATGTTCTTGTGATACTTCTAAACAACTCCTTGATATTGCATATATGTTCTAGTGATTCTTCCAAACAATTCCTTGATATGACAATCGAAGCTCCTTTTCCTTTACTTGGTTATTCTTATTTGGAATAATAAATGTTTTTCAACACTTATCCATTTATCTCAACGTAAGTGCACGTTGACATTTCCTTAGCTGGAATTTCGATGCTAACAACTTAAAAAATTATTTAAAATCAATTGAATGATAATTAAAAACTACTAGGTGACAACTTTAGTGATTCACCACTACTTATGACTTATTACTCTTGTAACTAGACAAAACATAAATGAAACACGTTATTTATTTTTCTTGCGTTGGGAAGATGAAGAGTCACCAATCAATTGGACACATATTTGGTTTATGGGACCACTTAATTTCTTCCTCTTCCCAAACGAATAGTGTGAAATCATTTATGTCTCTATCTCTCTCGTAAATAGAGAAAACCTAATGCTTCATTTATGTCTCTTATATATACTAGTAAATATTATTATCCATGATCACATGTATAATAATATTCTTGTTTGTAAACGTGTGAATATTATTTTCTATGATGAGAAAATGAAATATAGGTCCTATTTATACTAGTAAAGTGCCTTTGAAATCAAGTAGTTACTTCAGAACTCGTGGGAAGAAAAATGGTGGTTATGGGTGAAGTCTCCAAATGTCGTTTGACGAGAATGTCACTTACAAAGGTGGTTACCGCCATATGTAGATGGTGACCGCTGTAACAGCTCGGGCCCCTCGCAAGGCAATCCCGACACTGCCACCTCACGATCTTCTCTACTCCCCTCACTAATAGAGTTTTTGCCTTCCGTGGGAATCGAACCCTGTACCCTGGGGTTCAAGTACATGCTCAATCCATTCCCACTACCAATTGAGCTACTAGCTCAAGTGGTAGTGGGAATGGATTGAGCATGTACTTGATCCCCAGGGTACAGGGTTCGATTCCCACGGAAGGCAAAATGGGCATGACTTGTTCTTTTGACCGTTGGGACGTGGGAGAAGTTTGACCGTTGGGACGTGGGAGAAGTGATTCATCTCATGGCTACCTTTATGGCCAACGCCATGTGTACAATTTACACCAAAATATATATATTTCACCATTTTCCCTTTGTTTCTTCGTGAATGGGCATGACTTGTTCTTTTGACCGTTGGGACGTGGGAGAAGTGATTCATCTCATGGCTACCTTTATGGCCAACGCCATGTGTATAATTTACACCAAAATATATATATTTCACCATTTTCCCTTCGTTTCTTCGTGAATGACTCTCATTTGGCTACTTACTTGAAATCCAGACAAAATACCAACATAATACAAGAAAATAACAATAAATGATAATAAAACATGTGCAAGTCGAGGCAAATACGCAGTGTGTTTCGGTGTTATAAATCCACCAGCTTGATCATGCTTGTTACAACCACTATGACATACATGTTTAGAATTAATGGAGAAGACTCTAGAAGATTTAAGGCTAGAATGGGCCTAAGACAGGGGGGCTCATGTCTCCCATTTTGTTTGTTATAATCATGGAATACCTTTTTAGGTCCCTGCAGAAACTGAGGAAAATTCTAACTTCAATTTCCACTCGAAATGTGAAAAACTACACATCATAAACCTCAGTTTTGTTGATGATTTACTTTTGTTTTCTCGAGGGGATACTGGATCAATTGAGCTATTAATGAAAACCTTCAATGAGTGTTCCAAGTCCACGGGGCTCACAGTTAACCATACCAAATGCAAGGCTTGATACAGTGGCATTTGAAGGTAGCACAAAAACTGAGATACGTCCCTTCACTCCTTTTGCAAGAGGTTTTATCCCCATCAGATACCTAGGAGTGCCTATCACAAGCTAAAATCTCTCTAGTGAACAATACATGATTTTGGTTGATAAACCTACAAAGAGAATTAATCACTGGAGTGCACGTCTTCTAAGTTTTGTTGGAAGAATGCAGCTTGTCGTAAGTGTACTCTTTGCCACCACTAATTATTGGTTCCAATGTCTACCTTTGCCTAAAATAGTGATTCACAAATTGGAGGCAATATGCAGAACCTTCTTGTGGACTGAAATGAATGAAATAAAAAGGAAATATCATGTAGCTTGGAAGCATGTGTGTGCCCAAAAAACCAGGGTGGTATAAACATGACCTCTATGTGGGAGTGGAATCAAGCTAACATGATCAAGCTTCTTTGGAGTCTCATTGACAATGTTGATAACTTATTGATCAAGTGGATCCATTGTTATTACATCAAGAGTTGCGACTTAATGATTGTGCCGGTCAACTTTATGTACTCCTCGATCCTCAAAACAATCCTTGGGTAGAAGGATGTGGTGCAAAACACACAAGAATAACAACGAACCCAAATCAACACTAAGTTCTCCACCAAAAAGATGTATCATGCATTCAGAGAAAACCATCATACAGTACACTAGAGGATACTGTTTTCCTACAATGTGGCTAGGGCAAGGACGTTCTTTGTAACCTGGCTTGCTTGCCATGGTCAACTGACAACAAAGAATAAATTGCATAAATTTTGCTTGATAGCCAATACAACTTATTGTTTCTGCAATCATTAGACCACTTAAAGTTCGCTTACTTTACATTGAAAAATATTTGGATGCATATTCTTGGTTGGCTACACAATTCACATTCAACAAGAGAATGGAGGGATGAACTACAAGGGATTATAAAGGAGAGCAAAGGAAAGGGATGGAAGGCCTAACTGCTCAAGTCCGCGTTTGCTAAAACTATATAAATAATATTAATTAGTATAGGCGAAATAACAAATCACAGATAGAATAACCTAGGTTAAGAGAACATATTGCTAGATTGATGATATGCTAGCTTATGCAAGTTCTTTCCTTTTTTGTTTGGTTATCATTAGTTTGTTTATTTTGAGTGTTGGATCCTTAGGACTGCCTTTATACATAACCGATTTTGGATTATATCAAATTTTGATTTATTAAAAAGAAAAAAAAAACAATATTATATATTCAGACATCCATTAGAGCTTATGAAGTGTATGTGACAAAGCTTTGAAGGACATCAAAATTAAGACAAAGTTTTCTATATAGCAAATATATTATTCATTTTTCTAATGCTATATTAATGAAAATAAACGTGAGCTACTGGAAAGTAGCATAGCGAAAATGCCTTCAAATTTGATATTTTTAATGGAATGAAAAAACCAAACAAATCAATTTAATTCCTTAGTCCTGCAAGCATGTCAAACAAACTTAGTATTCAATTTAACTTCCCCTATCAAACCTTAGTAATCAGTGAGGATAAATAGAATTGCAGGAATACAGTAAATAAGTAGAATCAGATGATGTTAAGCAGAGGACGGTTAATTCCTTGTATATCTCAAGTATAAAACTGCCAAACTATGAGTTAGGGTAATATTAAGCTGCACAAAAACAAATAACAGATGAAGTTTCTAAAAGTTTCTGAATCAAATTACAAATGGGCATTTGATCTCAGACTGAGTCAACGAACTCGCCATGTCAGCATATATGAGTCACTAAATTGGCAATAATAATAGCAAATCTACAATAATCATTCAATGAAAACAGCTTTTTTCAGAGAATTTAAAATGCTTAGAAAAGAATCTCATAAAGGAGGTTTGTTAACCATCCCTACCTACCTTAACATATTTTCAGAAATCAAGTTGCAAATAGGAAAGTCAGAGATGTATTCAATTATCAGAACAAACAAACATTACAAACTATCATCATCCAATTAACACAACAAACAAACATTGCAAACTATCATCGCTGTCACTGGTCAGTGGTCACATAACATTAAAAGAAAAATTCCATCGAACTTTTTTTTTCTGATGATAACTAAAACTAATATGATAGGAAAAATTATTAACTATAAATAAAAATTACCAAGTCTTCACCATGCAAGTGATGGAAACGGTACAAAGAGAACTGGTAAAAAGTTACAAATTCTTCCTACAAAGAAGTTGCTAAATCCCTGCTTCTACAATTCTTTGATTCTACAATTTGTATGTTTCGTGCCAATTTAAATGTACAAAACTCAATACATCGTAGACCAGACATCATACAAAATGCAAAGTATGTCTACGCTGTGGAGGTAGAGAGTTGAAGATCTAATAAGACAGAAGGGTATAACAGTCTAAATAGGGGAAAGTCGGAAAACAACATTCTTGAATGTGGAATCTTTTTAAAAAGGCGTGAATAAAAGGAAGAAACAACAGAATTATAAATAAAATGAATTATTAACACGAGTTATGGGAGGGTAAAATTATAATTGAAGGAACAACAAAATTGTATATATATGTAATCAAATACCACTTCATAGTTTTATGTTGTTTGAACTACTCTTGAGTCTTGCCTCCTTAAAATTCATTCTTTTTGGTAGTGCCAATCTGTACAAACTATTTTTGTGTGCCTGTGTGTGTTTTCAGCATTAAGGAACTGCACTCATTTTGCTTAAAGTTGTTTCTATGCACCCGCTGTAAGTGCTTCTGTGTAGCAAACAAAATAACTTCCAAATGGACAAAGTCTTTCAATCACGAGATAAGAACACCTAATTTTTTGGGATGAAACAGTCATAGTAGATTTTTAATGCCCCTGACCGTCCAGTGCCTCCTAATAAATGACTATGGCTTGGCAAAGCTGACTAGTCTTCAAAACATGGGAAGAGAATAGATAACTCAAAACAAGGTTTGTGCAATCATTTCTTGGTAGATCAGGGTTAACCTAGCTATCCATCATTCCAATTGGATTTAGTACTTGACGATAAAATGATTTTTCCGAGTTGTCAACTTCACCTAGAACAAGAGCCAAATTTTCTCATCAGTTCTATATTTTCAGCAATGGTTGATCCAGGAGTTCCAATAAACCCAAGAGTTGCACAACTGCATACAGCCTGCTCAACATAAAGAAGTACATCTGGCAATCTCTGATTGGAACAATTCTTATTACCAATTCTAGACTCTGAATTTGCAATAAACCTCTGTCCGTAACCTGCTGCAGATAGTTTCTTGGCTGCTTGCATAACCAGCTGATCATCCTCTCTTAAGAAATGCACCTGATAGTTATGTGCATCACTGGTTAAATCACCTAAATAGGTATCAGTCCATTTATCCCTAGGAAGATCAGTCATTACAAAAATATGTATGGGCAGAGGACCTTTCTGCCTCAAAGACTCTAATTTTTGTCTTAACCCATCAAATGTAGCCTTATGATGATTCTTAAACTGCCCATCTAGCAACCTAAGCTGTGCGCAAAAAAATTGAGCTTTTATGGTTGCTTTAGCAAACTCCTTTCCGGCATTCATAACTTCTGGAACATATGGAAGAAACTTAATCTTCTCCATCAAAGATAAAAACCTCTCGTCCTGATGTGATTCGTGAATATCAATATATGATTCAGAACCTTTGTATGTGGCAGAGAAAAGGCTTCCAAATGCTAGCATTGAAGCTGATTCAACTTCAGAACCAGGTCCAAGAGTCCTAAATACATCCCTCCGTCTTCTAACATATGATATTTTCTTTTTCTGCTTTAGTTGTTCATTGGGTTGGAATGAATCTAACACACCATTCTCACGACCATCTACATGGTAAGTCCATACTGTAGTTCTGCAATCTTCATTGATAGCATAAATACACTTTTCAATATTCCCACGAAACCCTGCTAGCAGGGATCCACATTGCTGTAGGCTTTTAGAAGCGGAGGACTGTGACGTTGAATCATTATAACAAGCCAAATCTAAGCTGATGCCACACCATATCGATACAAAATCCCTAAGATCAATAACTCGAACAAGACTAGAAGAAACTAAAGAAGAGATATCTATAACTTCAGCAATGGAGATATACCTGCAAGAGAAACAATGGATGAAAACTTAAAATTCATATCGATGACCAAGAGCAATGAAGTTTCAAATACAAATGTTTCATGACACAAAAACCACAGAAGAAAAATGTCACTCATACCCTTAAATCATGGTTTGTATGTTACTGACATTGCTTTTATTATATAAAAAGGAAACTAAACCAATTGCATGTAAGAGGAAAAAGTACTATCCGACTAAATGGAAACTAAATTTATATTGTGAAAAAACATGGAATAGAAATGAGCAATGTTGTCGGTATTTAGGGTATGTCAGAATTGGTTTCAAGGCTTTTCTACTATCTTATGGAAACACGTCCATAAGTTATTTTCAGCTTATTTAAATAAGCTCTTCTGAAAAGATTATGTAAAAAGCTTATAGCATATATGTAAGAAAGTTTGACTTTGTTTTATCTTTTGTTAAGGAAACAACGTTTACTGTTATAAGTGCTTAATTAAATTGTTTATCCAAGCAAAAAAACTAATGTCAAATCGAAAATAACTTACTTACAAGTTACAACTTTGCTCCATTTTATTTTTGATGAATAATGAGTTATAACAAATCATTCATAAATACACAATAACAAAGAAAATCAAATTTTTTGCATCCTACTTCACCAGAATACAACAAACTAACTAACCTTCCAACCCGAAGGAGCTCAACCATATGATCCCAAACAGAAATCCGAATATCTTTCGGTTCCACAACCCGAAACTTAGGACAACTACCTAGCGCAACAGCATGATGATCCAAAACAGGAGGAACAACCAAAGTTCGATTAAGTATCCCTGCAATCAAAACAGCGTGTTTAAATTCCAGAAGCTGGTTGTTGAATCCACTGTGAGGCGCATACCACATGAATTTCTCGCTTAATGCCAAGGCTTGGGAGGAGCATTGAAGCGTGGTTGAAGAATGGGCGAAATCATTGAAATGAGAAACACGTTTCACGTAATAGGAATAAAGAATAAGAAAGGAAAAGAACGTAATAAGGAGGGAAACGGGAATGAGTGGGAAACGGGAATGAGGTTTTCGTTTAGGTAACATTGTGTTAGGGTTTGGTGATATTCGAATTGTGTTAGGGTTTGTAGATGTTAATTCGGTTTGAAAAAAAGCTTAATCTGCAACAACAAAAAAAACGATGAATTTTATAGATCTGTGTCGATCAACAGGCTCCGGCCTCCGTGGATGTAGTTTGGTAACGAAGGTTGAAATGCCGGAGAAGAAGATGGGAAGGTTTAGCTAGAGAGTATTGAAGTTTGGGTTTTGTCGAAGTTTATGGATAAATTAGACTAATGAATTTATGTAAAAAAAATTTAAAAGAATGATGAATCAACTTGGTTAATCTTCAATGTGTTATTATCAATGTTTTAAGAAACTGAGAGTAGCAGTATCCACTCCAGAGAGAATTGAAAAATCCTACTTCGTCACAAATTATAAATTCCTGTGTCAAAAAAAATGGTTTCATATATTCATTTTACAATTTCAATGCAATTTTAATGATATGATTTATTTATTTATTATTATTATTATTATTTTATTTATCAATTCTTGAGATTGTCTCCGACGAATAATCTTTAATCTCCTATTTTAAGGTTTACGTGCGGCTATAAATTCATAGACTAAGTGTTAAGTTGTAGAATGTTTGATAAATTATTTGTTTTATGATGATCAACGAGGCAAGACAAATTGGATTAAAATATGAACGAATAAATCAAGAGAAAAATAATAAAGATAAAAGACAATGTAAATAGCTTAAAAAGACTTGTGAATTAAATTGTTTTAAATATAAAATTTGATGTCATCATATATTTTGTGGGAAAGACTGTTTTCTCTTAACATTTGATACTTTGAGTGTTTTTTCTCTTAGAATGTTACAAATGCGACCTTTAAAACCAAAACTGGACTTTGCTTAAATAGAAAATAAAAATAACTACTACTCCACTATTGGTGATTCACAGCTTGACACGTGGTTGCCCATGCATACTAACTTCCTTTGTAACTTCTCACGTTCTTGCTCTCTTAAAATTTGGCCCGCGTAAGATCTGCCCTGGACTCGTATTTCAAATTTTCTCGTCGAAGCCCTTCGACGATGCCACTAATCTCATTGTCCCCATCGAATCCTTCTCCCAGCGTCGACTCACTTCAAAGCTTTCCTGCGTCGGATGCAATGCCTTTACTTAACTCTACTCATTCGATCCTATAGTCAAAATTTTCCAATCAACAAATTGTCCCCCTAAAAAGTCAGTTTCGACTGAGAAGTGTTTCGACTAAGAACCTGATGTTTTATCTTCCATCCAATTTTGATTATGCGTCTAATTTGTTGGCGTCATGTGTCATGATGACCATTTTCTATGCCACAATTTCCAAGGAGGTTTTCATCATTTGCAGATATTTCTTATGTCGTAGGGTTTCAACTAATTCCACTAACTTTCCCGTTACAGTGGAAGTGGAATAGTTGCTACCACCTTCGACCGCCACCTGGTTACCAACCTTTAGGATTTTGTTTACCCCCTATAAATAGTCATTATCACATAGTATTATGTTCTTCTTTCACGATCTTTTGCATTTTCTCAGTATCAGAAACTTCTTTGCTCATTCTTCTTCGTTCTCTCTTTTTCGTTGCAATGGCCTCTGCTGCTAATGTCATGGCTTCAGTGACTCACGACACTGGTAACAACCTTCTAGCTTTCACTCTTATTTAAGAAGAAGATTTAAACACCCTTCATCAGCCTACGGCTATTGATAAAACAGTAATGGAGAACTGGCAGCGTCAAATGCTCATTCCCTTTGTTGTTGTTGACAAACTCCTCGCCTTCGATGGGCCATATTCGGATACCAAAACTCAACCTAAAAACATGCAAGCATATTATTTTTGTTTCACTCCAGCAATTCCACCTGCCTTCGAAAAATATGGTATCATCGACCTAAAATTCATGGACCCAAAGGTCAGGGTTTTTAGGCCGATGCCCACTCCTGGTAACAAATACTATGTGGCCTGGCTTAACAAAGTTCAAAACAAATGTCAGGCACAATGGAAAAAAGCTGGTATCTTCGACTCCATCCAGATTTTGAGGAATGTCCATCAAATTATACCCTGCATGTTGCTCGCTTAGAAGTACTTTTGGGAAGGTTCGACTAACACCTTACATCTTCCTTGTGGTATGTTGACGCCTACATGTTAATCCTGCCCAGTTGAGTTCATGTTGGATAAGGTGTTGTGACATGCTGAAGGTGAAATCCTGTTTTGAGGAAAAATAGGTTTTTGGAAGATGTCGAAGGAGATATCCCAGCTTCGGTCTCTTGACATCTGCATCAGTGACAGTTTTAGTAACTATTAAAATTGAAGAAAATCACATAATGCTCGGTGGAATATTTGTGATTACAACTGGCATTCAAGATAGAAGATTTTCAGATATTGAAGGCTTGAAGATCGCAAACCAGGGAGGATTTGTTATAGAAAATAAATATTGAAAAGTTTCTATTTTCTTGGAGAATTTGAGCAGATTCTGTAGGATCATATTACTGCGAGTTTAAAGCCCAAATCTAGTGTATTCTTTTGTTATAAATAGGTTAGGTTAGATTTAGGTTGATAACAAGAAAAAGAGATATATTACTTGACAGAAAGTATTAGGATTTGTTCTTTTGTAAGTCTTTCTTAGATCATAGAGGATGCTAAGAATAAGAGAACTTTACTGAGACTGTAAAGTGTGTACTCTAAAGATTTTAAGCATAAAATGTGTTATTCATCACATAGTGATAGTTAAGGAATAGAGGAGAGCCTCGACCTAGGGAGTGACTTAGGTAGAAATATAGCACGGATAATGATTAAGTGACAAGTTGGAAACCGGAGGTTGTTTCACTTTGAATTAATTTTATTTAGTGGATTTCATTTATGGATTGGTATCCCCCAGAGTAGGTGTGTTAGACCGAACTGGGTAAACAATTGTTGTGTGTTCATTTACTTTCTGTAGATTTAATTGTTTGTATTATTCATTGTGTGCAAGAGAAGAGATTAGTTGTTTTGACATCTTATAGGACATATTTGATTTGTTATACCAGAATTTTAATTGGCATCAAGAGCTGGCACCCTACTGTGTTATTGGGTCAGATTCGGGGATGATACTTTCTGGTACAATGAACAAGAACAAAATAGTGGTGGGAAGACCACCTGTTCTGGAAAGCTATGGTGAAAGGATGGGATCCTCCAAGAGTTAAAGACAGAGATGGTATCATCATTGATGTGGTGAAACCTGGAGAAGATTGGGATGATGAAGATGACGAACAAGTGCAAGGGAACTCCAAAGCATTGAATGCTTTCTTCAATGGAGAAGACCGAAACATCTTCAAATTAATCAACAAGTGCATTATAGAAAAACATGCTTGGGAAATCTTGAATACTGCTCATGAAGGGACATCCAGAGTGAGGATGTCAAGGCTTCAACTTCTTGTAACCAAGTTCGAAAAATTGAAGATGAAGGAGGATGAGAGCATTGAGGAGTATCACATGATTGTGATAGATTTAGAAAATCAGTCAAAATCTTTAGGAAAGTGGATCTCAGAAGCCAGATTGGTTCAAAAAATTCTAAGATCTCTTCCAAAGAGATTTGAGATGAAAGTGACGGATGTTGAAGAAGCACGGGATATCAACACACTGAAATTTGATGATCTTATTGGTCACTACAAACCTTTGAAGTAGGAATCAAAGGTGATAGATCTAAATGAAGAAAGTATCTAGCCTTTGCATCTAATGAAGAGAAAGGAAACCAGCAGACTAAGGAAAGGATACCTAAAGTTGTTGGGCTGCTTGGGAAACAGTTGAATCAAGTGGGAAATACCTGGAGTCATAGACAAGATGTCCAGAAAAAGTCTTATGACATTAACTGAAGAAAAAACTTAAAAAGAAAAACAAGAGTTTAAGACAATCAAGGCAGAGGAATTAAATGCTTTGAATGTGGAGGATTTGTACATGTGAAGTTTGAATGCCCCACTTTTCTCAGAAGGGAGAGAAAAGGTCTAGTTGCATCCTGGTCAGAAGAGGACTCTGAAAGTGAAGGAGAATCTACTAAGGAAGTATCTGCATTCACTAGAGTCTATCAACTTGAAGGAGAACCTGGTGTATAAGATGTTGCCTTTGATGATCTGGTCGAACTATACATAGAATTAAAACTGATGGGTGAGAAAGTAATTCAAATAGGAGTTGAACAACATATATTGATCAACAAGCTCCATTCTGAAGGACTTGAGCATGTGTACATCATCTCTGATCTTGAAGAGGAAGTTTTTGTAATCAAATCAAGGCTTGCATCCATGACAAAGTTCATTCAAATGCTTAACAATGGATCTGGAGATCTTGATGAGATTATTGAAAGTAGCAATCAAGCTACACCAGATAGAACCAAGGAGCCCAAAATGGATCAGAACATGTCAAACCAGATGCCTCAATATCCTAAAAGACATCCTAGAAGGAAGAAGAACTCAAAAGCCAATAAACTGAGATGGAGGTTTAATAATTGTGGCAATTTGGGACACTTAAGACCCTATTACTACGAATTACATGGTTACCCTGAATCACGTCCTCAGACCAATAGAAAACAAGATGACAGAAGATCCAAGGAAGCATGGGCGCAGAAAAACATATATGTTTCTATCATTTTTCACACAATTTTAAGAGATACTGCTAAAGAAGACGGGTACTTCGATAGTGGATGCTCCAGACACATGACTGGAGCGAGAAAGTTTCTAACTGATGTTAATTCTCGATCATACAACTTTGTCAGCTTTGGAGATGGATTAAAAGGAAAAATAAAAGGCACTAGGAGGCTTGACTTTTCTGGCTTTCTTAGTTTGGAGAATGTGCTTTTGGTTAAAGGCTTAACTGCCAACTTAATAAGCATAAGTCAGTTATGTGACCAGGGCCTCAAAGTCAACTTCTCTAAGGAAGAATGCTTAGTTACTAATGAGAAATATGAAATTATCATGAGAGTAATTAGGTCCAAGGACAACTTTTATTTGTGGTCTCATCAAGAAACAATCTCCACATGCCTCATGACAAGGGAGGATGAAGCTCGTTTATGCCACCAAAGGTTCGGGCACCTGTATCTTAAAGGGATGAAAAAAAATCCTATATAATGATGTGGTTATAGGTGTTCCTGGTTCAATTATTGATGACGGAAGAATTTATGGATAATGTTATATTGGGAAACAAACAAGATCCTCTCACAAAAAGATCCAACATCTCACCACAATAAAAACTCTAGAGTTACTTCATGTGGACTTGATGGGACCTATGCAAGTGGAATGTCTACGAGGAAAGAGATATACATATATGGTGGTGGATGATTTCTTAAGGTTTACTTGGGTAAACTTCATCAAAGAAAAGTTTGGAGTTTTTGAAATGTTCAAAGATCTGTGTCATAATTTTCAAAGAGAAAAGGAGTGCAACATTATCAGAATCATAAGTGATCATGGGAAGAAATTCGTGAACAACATGTTAAATGAATTTTGTTCCTCTGAAGGAATAATCCATGAATTCTCCTCGCCTATCACCCCTCAACAAAATGGGGTTGTTGAGAGAAAGAGTGGGACTATACAAGAGTGTGCAAGAGTCATGTTACACGCTAAGAAGTTTCCTTACTACTTTTGGGTTGCTTGTTATATTCTCAATCGATTAACCATTAGATCAGGTTCCGCTGCTACCTTGTACGAACTTTGTAAAAGGAGAAAACCTACAGTCAAGTACTTTCATGTCTTTGGAAGCAGATGTTATATTTTGACAGATAGAGAGAGCAAAAAAGAAAAATATATCCTAAGAGTGAAGATGGAATATTTCTTGGATACTCAATAAACAACAAAGCCTACATAGTTTTTAACTCCAAAACCAAGGTTGTCATGGAGTCTATAAATGTTGACGTTGATGACTCGTTTACATAAAATGGTGTCATAGAAAATGTTGGAACATTCTTACCTATGATTAATGCTCCTCAGTAAGATAGAAGTACAGGTAAGAACTCTAAACTTGAGAATGATCCTGAAACAGTTCTAGAATCAAAATTTGAACTTGTAAAGATTGATCCAACCGACAAAGGACCTTAAATCAGAATTACAAAGGACCATCCTAAGGAGTTGGTAATAGGTGATCCAAATGAAGGAGTAAAGACCAGATCAAGATATATCCTCTCAAATGTCTGTTTGTCTCAAAGCTTGAACCAAAGAATGTCAAGGAAGCCTTGACGGATGAATTCTGGATCAATGTTATGCAAGAAGAATTGGAGCAATTCAGGAGGAATGAAGTATGGGATTTAGTCGCAAGACCATATGGTGTTAATATTATTGGAATTAAATAGGTGTACAAAAACAAGTCTGATGAACAAGGAGTCATCACTACAAATAAAGCCATACTTGTAGCTCAAGGATGCACTCAGATAGAATGAGTTGACTTTAATAAAACCTTTGCTCCAGTTTCCAAACTTGAATTAGTCAGATTATTGTTGGGAGTGACATGTCTGTTGAAGCTAAAATTATACCAAATGGACGTCAAGAGTGTCTTTCTTAATGGGTACTTGAATGAAGAAGTTATGTTGAACAGCCAAAGGGATTTGTTGATCCTGACTTTCCCAACCATGTGTACAAGTTGAAGAAAGCCTTATATGGTCTGAAGAAAGCTTCTAGAGCATGGTATGACAAGCTAATTGAGTTTCTGGTTACTAATGGATACCGAAAGGGAGGAATAAATAAAACTCTATTTGTCAAAGAAAAGGAAGGAAAACTAATGATAAATCAAATTTATATGGATGATATTGTGTTTGGAGGAATGCTAGAAGAAATAGTGCAACATTTCGTATCACAAATGCAATCATAATTTGAAATGAGTTTAGCAGGTGAGTTAAATTACTTTCTTGGGCTCCAAGTCAAGTAGATGGACGACTCTATTTTTCTTATTCAAGGAAAATATGCAAAAAGTATAGTAAAGAAATTTGATCTGGATAATGTTGCTCACAAAAGAACTTTTGCTTCAACTCATCTAAAACTTTCCAAATATGACAAGGGAATCAATGTTGACCAAAGCCTTTACATAAGCATGATAGGAAGTTTGCTCTATCTCACATCTAGTAGACCCGACATCACATTTGTTGTTGGAGTATGTGCTTGCTATCATGTTGACCCTAAAGTAAGTCACATTAATCAAGTCAAAAGAATCTTTAAATATGCGAATGGAACCATAAACTATGGTATCCTACACTCTCATAGCTCTTACTTCACACTAATGGGATATTATAATGTTGATTGGCCCAATAGTGTTGATGATAAAAAGAGTACATCTGAAGGTTGTTTCTTCTTGGGGAACAACCCTATCTTCCGGTTTAGCAAGAAGTAGAATTGTGTTTCTCTATCCACTGCAGAAATAGAATATATCGCATCAGGAAGTAGTTGCTCTCAGCTTATGTAGATGAAGCAATTATTTTCAGAGTATGATGTTACACGGGATGTCATGACTTTGTACTGTGACAACTTGAGTGATATTAATATCTCAAGAAATCCTATTCAACATAGCAGGACAAAACACATAGACATCAGACATCACTTCATTAGAAATCTTGTTGAAGACAAAGTGATAACTCTGGAGCACGTCAACACTAAAAATCAGCTAGCAAATATCTTTACCAAGGCGTTGGACGTCAAGCAGTTTGAAGTGCTTAGAAGCATATTGGGAATCTGCCTATCAGATGATCTATAGCCATTACCTGTGTATAGGATCAAGTTGACATAACAAGTGTTTGGACTGTGTCTGATACCTATACTACAAAATAAACAGAAGAAAATTGATGTATTTTTACAATGTGAGGTTGTAGCTCACTCGAGACTGCTTGTGCTCAGAAGAATGGAGCTGATAAATATCCAAAAGTTATACCATCAAGAGAATAGAGTTACCCTCGTAAAGAATAATTTTTGAATTCCATGTAGGTTGTATTATTGAAGAGGAGTTGTATGTCTAAGACAACTTCATGGTATGGTTGCATAATGTCAGACATGTTGTTCTGACATTCTACAATATATATATTATCCTTATTTTGACCAGAGAGTTCTGGTCATGATAATTTCTCCCTTTGTCAAATTTGGTTAATAAGGGGGAGAAAGATAGTTTCATGAAGAGGAGTTCATGAAATGTTCCGCTACTAACCTCTGAATGAGTGTTATGGTGTTGTTGTGGTTATTTTAGCCAAAAGTTTCCAAAGGGGGAGATTGTTAATTCTACCCAGTTGAGGTTGGCAGTAATTTTGGTAAAACAACTTATATTGGTCATGTTGGACAAGGTGTCGTGACATGCTAATGGTTGAAGGTTCTTGGTTTGTCTGCATATGTAAAAAAAACATTATCATTTGTATAGCTGTCTTGTAAGATGTCCTTAACATGCTTGAAGATCTTTTGGGTGCGTATTGTTTTTGTGATGTCAGGTCAGATGTCGTAACATCTATCTAGACAATTCTAGAACTTCCTGATATAGAAAGTTTTGATTTAATCTTTGTATCTTTTAGCAGGTGTTTAGTTATTTGATTTTCTCCAGAATGTGCAAAAATCAAGAGAGATTTGTTGTCAAATACATAAGCTTCTATGCATTAGTTTTTGGAGATTTTGATGATCATTTCATGCTTGATTTAGAGTAAATCATGTGATATTTTTTAGGAAGTTTCTGATGATCCAGGGCCAATTCAGAATACTCTATATTATTAGATGTTTAACCTAATTACTCCAGACAAAATATTGTGTATTATGCAAAGCAAAGTGCTTTTGAGTGTTAGGGTTTTTCTTTGTGTGTGTGTTTTATTTGTGAGTCATTCATAAATCACTTATATGTTTGAATTGGTCTTTGAGTTGTAATTTTGTCCACTCTAAGCTTTTAAGCATGAGTGTTTGTTCTTGATCAAAGCTTTTAAGTAAGATCAAGGTGTTGTGTTTTGAAGAGTGTTGTTCTATTTTCTTAGAAAGAATTGGTTAGAAAGAATTGGTTGATTATCACAATGTATGATTGAGGGGGAGTGAGATTGTGATTTCTCATATCTAGGTGTTGATTTCTAGGTAGAAGTTGCACTGGGTGGGTTCAAGTGAGAAGTTGTAAACTTTGACTGTTTAGGCTTTGAATTTATACTACTAATAGTAGATTTCCTTCTTGACTTGGTAACCCCCAGAGTAGGTGTGTTTGCACCAAACCGGGTTAAAAATCCATTATGTTTTTACTATTTTTCTTTATACTGTTTTTATCTTGTTAATACTCAGATTGTAATAACGTGACATCTCCTTTGATATCACGTATCTGATACCAGAATTTCAATTGGTATTAGAGCAGACATCCTGCTCTGTATCTGGGTGAGATCTAGGGAAGTTACTTTCTGGTATTATGGACAAGGAAGTAGGTTTTGTGAACAGACCACCCATTTTGGATGGAACTAATTATGATTACTAGAAGCCAATGATGATATCCTTTTTGAAGTCTTTGGACAACAAGGTTTGGAAAGTTGTTCTGAGAGTATGGAAGCATCCTATTTTTACGGACAAAGATGAGAATGATATTGAAGAATTGAAGCCAGAAGAGGATTGGTCTAAAGAACAAAATGAGCTTGCTCTGGGAAATTCAAAAGCCTTGAATGCCATATTCAATGGAATTGACAAAAACACATTCAGATTGATCAATACTTGCATTGTTGCTAAAGATGCTTGGGATATTCTCAAAACTACTCATGAAGGTGCCTCTAAAGTAAAGATGTCAAGACTTCAGCTGCTCGCCACAAAATTCGAAAACTTAAGGATGAAGGATGATGAAAGTATTTATGATTTTCATATGAATATCCTTGAAATGGATAATGCCTCAAGTTCTCTTGGAGAAACAAGTTTGAAGAAAAGTTGGTGAAAAAGCTCTCAGATCTCTTCCTAAGAGATTTGACATGAAGGTCACAACCATAGAAGACGCTCATGACATTATCATGATGAGATTAGATGAACTTATTGGATCTCTTCAAACTTTTGAGATTGGCATAAGTGACAAATCTGACAAGAAAGACAAAAATATTGCCTTCTCTTCCAACACTGAAGATGGAGTAGAAGATTGTAATTTGAATACTGAGGAAGGTCTATCTAATGCTATAGTTCTTATTGGGAGAAAATTCAACAAAGTAAAGCAAAATATGGATAGGAAGTCAAAACCAAATGTCAAGAACAACTCATCTGACATCAATAGGTCAAATGATTCTGGTAGAAAGACAAGGGTTGAAAAGAACTCATCTCAAGGAAAAGGAGTTCACTGTTATTGATGTGAAGGTTATGGGCTCATCAGATCTGAATGTCCCACGCATCTCAAGAATCAGAAAAAAGGTCTTATTGTGGCTTGGTCAGATGAAGACACTGAAAGTGAAGTTGAAAAAGAATCTGCTAAAAATGATATTGCTCTAACTGGGAGATACTATTCTGATTTTAGTGATGTTGAAGTCACACATGATGAGTTAGCTTCTTTCTATAAAGAATTATGTCTCAAAAATGAAAAAGCATAGCAACAGGGAGAAGAGCAGAAGAAAATCATATCACAACTGGAGAATGAAAAGGAAGAGCACTTGGAAACCATCTCCAAGCTGGAAAATGAGGTAACATTACTAAACTCCCAATTTGATCAAATGACCAAGTCTGTTAGAATGCTGAACAGTAGTTCCGAAATTTAGATGAGATTTTGCAAATTGGGAAGTTAGTTGGAGATGTGACTGGTCTAGGGTTTGGCAAAAGAATAGAACATGTCTCCAATTATGCTTGCTCTGAGTTCAAACCCAAGATGTTGAATCAGAGGTCTCAACATCATAAGAAAAGACTTGTTGCCTACATAAGAGGAAAATCCCCTAAATAAAGGTGTCATTGTTGTGGAAATTTTGGTCACTTGAACTTTTACTGTTTCAAACTTTATGGACATCCTTAGATTGGTACCTAAGGTCAGAAAGCAATGGATTCCTAAGATTGGTACCAACAGCTTGATAGCTCATACCTCTCTCAGAGTTTCTGCAAAAAAATGACTGGTATTTTGACATTGGATGTTCAAGGCATATGACATGAGTCGCTAATCTACTAGTGAATATGAGACCTCATGCTACTAGTTTTGTTACTTTTGGTGATGGAGCTAAAGGTGAAATCAGGGGAATTGGACAGCTGGACTGCTCAGGAGTGCCTAGACTTGACAATGTGCTACTTGTAAAATGCCTGGATGTCAATCTAATTAGCATTAGTCAAATTTGTGACCAAGGACTGAAATTTAATTTCTCCAAATTTGAATACCTTGTTACAAATGGTAAAGGAGAATTAATCATAAAGAGAGTTATATCTAAGGAAAACTATTATCTATAAGCATCTCGAGAATCAATTTATGTCTCCTCTTGCTTGCTAGACAAAGAATATGAAGTTAAACTCTAGCATCAAAAACTTGGACATTTGCATTTGAAAGGCATGAAGAGAATCATATCCATGGAAGCTGTCAAAGGGATTCCTAAGCTCAAGATTGAAGAAGGAAAAGTTTGTGGAGAATGCCAAGTAGGAAAGTAGACTAAGATGTCACATAAGAAGATTCAACATTTTACCACCTCAAGAGTATTATAACTTCTTCACATGGATTTGATGGGACCTGAAACGCCTCATATAATAAATACCCAAAATATCATTATAAGAGAGTTTATTTGGTACTGACACCATCATAAATGCCTAATAAAATAATTCACATTTTTGACCAATTCTAAAAACAATACAACTATGGTACAAGACATGAAAATCATGTTAAAACAAAAATACTAAGATCAATACAATATCCATTATTGTACAAAGTTAAATACATAGCGGAAACTAAATCTATGATTCGCTTGAAACATCCCGAACATAGCTCCACTTGTAAATTAAACCTGCAAAAGAAACCTGAAAAACAACAACAATAGTGGGGTGAGATATCAACATCTCAGTGAGTTCCTTATCTTATGGATTCTCTCGACTACAAGGTTTTATCAAACCTAGCTCAAGTCGGTGGAAAAGGAATACGACATTGAGTTCACACATCTCACACTATGAGACATTATCACGAGTTTAACAACTCACAATCTCACATCATTTGGAACCACTTCCATGATTTCTACAAATCCTATTATCACTGGTTAGTATATTACCTTTCTACTTTCCATTAAACTCGGTATAATACTCATCTCAAGCCTAAGGTTACTTCTTTCTATAGAATTAGACATAATACTCATTTAACGTTCGGATCGCTTCACGTGGGACTCAGTGTAATATCCACCTCAAGACTTATCATTTGCTTCCTGTGGGACTCAGTGTAATACCCACCTTAATACTTATCATTTGCTTTCCGTGGGACTCAGTGTAATATCCACCTCAATACTTATCATTTGCTTCCCGTGGGACTTAGTGTAATACCCACCTCAAGACTTATCATTTGCTTCCCGTAGGACTCAGTGTAATACCCACCTCAAGACTTATCATTTGCTTCTCGTGGGACTCAGTGTAATACCCACCTCAAGACTTATCATTTGCTTCACATGGGACTAAGTGTAATACCCACCTTAAGACTTATCATTTCCTAGATTCCCATGGGACTCAATGTTATACCCATCTCAAGTTATTTACCATAATAGTACAATAAATTACATGCTAAGAAAACATACTTAGACATCAATTGTATAAACAACACCATTTAAAAATTTATAGTTACATTACTAGGCCATACTATTGGTTTATGGTAAGGTTTCCTCACAATACTTTAATTTGCATGTTTTACGGTTCACGAATTACATTTACAAAATCGGTACTTTTAGTAAGCATAAAATAAATAAATATTTTCCACTTCAAAAGTAATATTTTCCTTTACCATTGGATAGTATGTTATCATAGCTTTCCAATGCTTTGAGCAGGGACCAAAACAGACTTACGGTTCAAAAGATATGGGTTTTTAAACATTTTTCCAAAACCGACTTAGTGTTAATCGGTTAACCATTTGGTTAACCTGTTAACCAGTCTAAATTTCAAGTAAAACACTATTTTTTATTGGTTAACCGATTAACCATTTTTTTAATCGATTAACTCTATTGTAGTAGCTCAAAACCCCTGTTTTTTCATAAAAAAATCCACCCTAACTCAACCAAAACACTACAGATCATCCAAGCAATCATGGTAGGTTTAACATACATGTTACCAGACTATTCTACCCGATTATTTCAGCATTTTATCCGTTAGAAACTTCGATTTTACAATTTTATCGAAATCTAACCTAAACTCTAAACATAAAAAACTCTTAAAAGAAAAAGCTTTTAACTAGAACCCGCATTGACAATGAAGAGGAGTTTGATGAAGATGATGATTTGAGAATCATGGCAAGCTTCTCCATGAATTTCTTCTTCTTCCAAGAACTTCTTCCTTTCTTCTAGGTTTTGTTCTTCTTTCCCTCTTTCTCTTGTCTTTTCCCTTTCTTTCTTTCTTTTTTTCTTTCTTTCTTTCCCTTCTTACTAACTTTTCTTTTTATAAAAATTGAAACAATGTATATTATACTGATATACAATAGTTAGTAACACCGGAACCCTATTAATCGTAATTAATATTATCCATAGTATTTAATTAAAATACGGGGTATTACATCCTCATTTTCCTTAAACGGAATTTCGTCCTCGAATTTCCTTTACTCATCAACAACGACAGTTTGTAACACCATTCTAGATCCATACTTGTCCTTACTGTTTTTACATACTCTGACATATTCAAATTCCAATTTGACTTCGCGGCTCAAAGTCCTCGTTTCATAACAAATAAACTCCACGTCCTTATTCATACGCTTGTTCCAACATTAGGTTAATTTTTAACTTACTATTTCCGTAATTCATATGTTGTTTCATATTGAAACACTTAGTCACGTCTCCCTTCGGATAAACATATCATTCTAATTCCTTTTATTGAGTCATAACATAAAAGCTTAACACTCCAACTTGATTTCGGGACAACAACACTCGACAAAACTCCACAAGGTATCTTAGTGAAGTCTTATCTACGCATAATTTCCAGCAAAAACTCTTATTAAAAAAAATATTTCAATTACTAAAACCATTTCAAAAGTGGTCAAACGACTTCTTTACCAATTCCACTTGGTCCGACATCATACACTGTAACCATTTACATCTGACACTCCATCCTTTCAGTATCTTACTATAGACAATACACTTATAAATAATCCTCTTCTGATTCTTAATAATTCGACTGAACTCTTTCGTTTGTATCCTTCCACTATGCTCTCAAGGTCCAACAATGGAGATGCCATGAATTCTCAAGAATTGCTAGGTAGTTGATAGTCTGTGGAGAACAAACTTATTCATTGGAGTTATCACCAACCAACGGAATAAGAACTTGCAGACATTCAGGGATATTACAATTTCTTGTCAAACACATAATAATAATCATTGGTCCAAACTCTCCAACAACAAAGATACATGGGTTGTACTGCTGCAATTAAAACTGGTACAATTTCCAAATACATTCTAAACTCGAAACAATTTATCTAATTCAGCTTAACAATCTGCCATGGTTACTATACTCTATATCAATCCTTTTCACAAGATTTTATTCGCTCAAGGTTTCTATTGACACAAGGTCTCCATTAATAATAATGTAGCAACACCATAGAGCTTACAATCATTAGTGAGTCACCAGTACCAAACTTAAATCATCCTAGGTATACTTGCAGATTTCCATAACACTTGCCTATTGCATACAACATTCCACACACTCACCTTTGAAGGCCATACAAAACCTCTTGTTCAATTTCACTTCCCTCAAGGGTCTCGTTCCTCAAACGATCCAATTTACATGCTTAACTTTGGAACATTCACCTTTCACTCTTACATGGAAGGGTAACTTAAAAATCCATATCTTTGAGTACGGCTCAACTGCACACATCTGGTATTACTCTTACGAAGTCCATAACCGATGTTAAGAATTAACGATACTATAACTGACCAATTTTTCATCTCTTATCCACACAGTAATTCAGATACCAAAATGTTTCCTAGAAGATCAACACTTCATGAGTCTCTTATAACTTCTCAATTTAGGTCCTCAGTAGTCGCAACGACAACACCAAAAATTCAGATCATTTATCGTCTACCAAAACATTCTCAAAATAAAGTTCAACACTTTATTCTCTGACACTTTGAACGGAAGCCAAAACGGACTTATAGTTCAGAAAGTATGATTCTTTAAAATCCTCCACAAAAGTCATGTGTCAATCGATTACTTATCTGAGGCTAATCGGTCGAACACAACTAAACTTGTTCCTCTTGTTGACAAACAATCCAACTCAAAATTATCAATCCAATCCACATTATCTTGCAAGATGATTCTTACTCGCGGTTTCTAAACATGTATAACATTCACCCACCGCTCACGACTCAAGGTAATTCAAAACAATACAACAAACCGAGGACATACTCTAGACAAGCGACAAAGTAGAACTACCATTTTTGTTATGGTCACCTCGCAAATATTCAACGGAATAGTTCGACTCCACCCGTACAACGATGTTAGTAGGAAAACGACAATGACGACATCAAAAAGGGTTTTAAATCACAAGTTAACACTTAGTTCGTCCATAAATAAAATCCAACACACAATCCTTATTGGGTAAAACAAAATGATGGACATCTCATGTGTCACTCCCGGGATTTTCATCCTAGTACAAACACGAAAGTGGCGCGAAAAAGGTAGAGTCGTCAGCCATACATTTTTATCCCGAAAGAATTGGAAAGGTAATGCTGCACAAACCTGAGGAAGAAGGAAATGACAAAGTCCTGCGAATCAAAGATCTGGGTTCGGGAGTCGGTTACGACCTGGGAAGGTATTAGCACCCCAGATCGTCTGTCGTACCCGACGGGATCCATGCTTGTTTGTTTGTTTGTTTCAAAGGGTAAGAAATAAGATGCTGCTTAACGAAAGAATTGCTACTGGAACTGGAACTGGAACCGAAATGAGAAAGGAATTGGAAAAGAAAATGGAAAGGAAAAGATGAGGAAATGTAGGGAAAATAAAGAATGTGCTTGAATGGGCCCTACCCCACTTCCTACATACCTCATCGGGAAAATGAGGATCAGAGTCGACGTAGTTCGCCTAACTAAGGCGGAGATTTGCTTGTGTTTTTTAGGATGACGTTGCCATAGCTCTAGCTCAGGTGTTACCGGCTTTGACTCGAGGGTGTTTACCGTAATTTTGTTTGAACTATCGAGACAAGTCGCAATCGTCCGCAAAGGATGGGAGATGAGAAGAGAATACATGTTGTCTTGTTGGTTTATTGTCTTTTAGAAGAAGTGTTTTTGACTTTATGTTTATCGCGGGTACAACACTAAAGACTATGATACGGGAGCGAATACTTTCCAAGATCGCCCCCAATGGGACGTTTGTAAAGTATCCTAGAAGAGTGAAGGAGACCTCCACTAATCATTTCCCATATAGCTTAAGGCTCGTGGCGCATTGTACCTACTTTCCTTTTAAATGTTTTTTATTTTCCTTTAAAGGATGAGAAGTGAGACTCAAATTGTAAAAGGAAAAAAACTCTAAGGGAAACTAGACTTTACCCTAAGTTAATTGAGTTTAATGGTGACCTATGGTTAGTGAAGCTTGAAAGATTAAAGCTACCTAGGTGAATATTAGACTAGAAATGCGAGTACGAAAATTAATAGTGAATGATATGGCCCTCCTACGTCATGGTGGGTGGAAACGTGTATAAATCGTAAATGGGATGAAACGATGGATCGGGTGGGTCGGTTGCGTGGTGCTGAGACGCACGACTTATGGTGTGCAACATACAAGGCTTGCTTTTGGGTGTATTGTAGTGGAGCGATGATAATCGAGGAATCCTAAAGTCACATGAAACTTTATTTATTTATTTATTTGAAATTCTTCGATTTTGGATCGAATAACTCGTGTTCTTTATTTTTTAAAATTGGTCATCTAACGCTTCATTTTATCTTTTCTATCTTAATTATAGGCATCACATATAAAGTTCTAACTATTACATCACAAAGTATAAACCATAAAGAATATCAAAGCAAAATGAATAGACAATAATCCAAATCCGTAAGAGAATCCTCGCATAATACCTTGCACCACAAAAAGAGTGTTAGCAAATGAAATGAATACGAGGATGCAAAAATATGACCAAAATGAATTAAAGGCAAAGTTTCAAGAATTTCTAAAATGCACATAAA
The DNA here is from genome assembly GCA_963966055.1 of Lathyrus aphaca. Lineage (NCBI taxonomy): Eukaryota > Viridiplantae > Streptophyta > Magnoliopsida > Fabales > Fabaceae > Lathyrus > Lathyrus aphaca. Next base: position 8,196,530 of record OZ014521.1, read on the forward strand.
GCACATAAACAAATATAAAGGTCAATCACTTCATGGAAACGCACTTGAACGGTTTCTAAGTCTAAGTCCTAAAAATAAAGGATCCTAAATGATAACAAGCTTCTAAATTCAGTAGCTAAACCAAATCAAGTCATTCTAATATTCTAAGATCAAGCCTAATTAAACTAAGTCATAATGCACCATAAAATCCTAAGCTAAACTAGGTGGATTTGCAATGGAAAAATTGACTAAAGTTAATGCACTAAAGAAATAGTAAAGTTCCTGGAAAAAAATATGAAATTAAATTCCTAAGGTCTCTAACCTGAACCTAATATTGTGTTAAAAAATCTCCTAAAAAATCATAGCCTAACTATGTCAAATAGTCACTTAAATCTACCTAAGAACTATTCACAATTTTACACAAACAACACTACCAAAACAGTGGATAAAATGGCCTAAACAATATACCAAAAATTATTCCAGGTTCTATTATTAGTCCTCTAATCATAGCAAAAATAATGGGACAAAAATCAAAAAGGAAGTGGGAGAAATAAAATGTACAAAATGAAGTATAGATGAAAGAGTTCCATAGAAAACAAATTAAAAGAAAAATCGAAATTAAATTGAAAAATACGAAATTCAGAAAGTAAAAATGTAGAAAATTTCTAAAATGAGTTAAAAGGCTACTATAATTTTTGTAGAATTTTATCATGAATTTTAGTATTTTTTTATGGATTAATATGGAAACTATGTAAAACAAAAATTAAAAAGAACTAGAAATATGAAAGGGGGTGTACATGAAGTAATTTCCAGGTTAAAGACAATTGGGCCATAAAATAGGGGGCGCAGAAATCATTTCAAAAGGGCCCAAATGCAAAGAGCCTGAGGGAGTATGATAGAGATTTAGTCAACAGATGTTGACTTCATCTAGAGCGTTGGATCATGGGAAAGATGCGATGAACAACTATGATGAGGCGCACACGGTTGCTATTGTGGGGTGAAGCGCGTGTGATCACTATCTGGTGAAATTTAGTGGTCCTACCGGATGGTGACAAGTGTCACCGCCGGAGTGGACCACTCAACCTAATCCTTATCCTCTTCCTGATTTGGGCGGTGAAATTAATGGCCTTAACGGTGCATTATGACTCTTAATTTTGGTTAAACATAAATTAAATCCATGTTAACAAAGCATTAAATCTTATTATATTCATAACAAAATCAAAATAACGTATCTCTCTCTCTTCCTCATCAAACGCATTTTCTTCTTCTTGCTCCTTTGAAACAAAACCCTAGCCGCCACTCGCGGCGGCTCCTTCTCCGACGAAACCTTCTCATACCGAAAACAACAAGAGCAAACCCTACCTCCTTTTTATTCCTCATTTCGAATCCGTGAATGGAATTCTTAAGCGATACACACACAAACGAGATCGAGCACGAAAAATGTAAGGAAAAGGAGCAATCTAAGCCGAAAGACTCGCGTGAAGTTTGTGTACCTTCAATTGATGGAGAGAACGAATCAACATGTATGAAGCTCTGTTCTTCTTTTCTTCTTCAATGCGAGTGATTTCTTTCTTCTGTTTGTGTTTGTGGCTTTGTTGTTGATGTGGTCCGCAGGTCGATGATGATGCCGTGGTGCGATGATGAACGATTCGAGGAAGATTCCATGTTGATGATTCTGGATGCAGGTTGATGACAATGAAAAGTTATGTTAAAGTTATGTGAAGATTGTTGTCGTGAAGAAGACGATGAAGATGAAGGATCTAACGAAGGTGAATCGGTGAGGATGAATCTGTGCGTGAAAAGAGGTGTTGATGATCGAAGGTGGAGTCTTTCAGATGAGTTATGCGATGAAGATATTGATTTTGATTTTGATTTTTTTTTGCCTCCGATTCTTGTTGCGACTTGCTTTGTTTTGTTATGAGAATCTTCGAATATTTTTCTAAATCTCCCTTATCCCTCTGGTTGTTGTGTTGTGTGTCGATTTCTTGTATTGATACAAATTCATATCCTTTCTTCTTTGATGCAACTCTAAGTTTGTTGGTTTTCGATTGCAAGTTGGTTGAGATTCTTGAAGTTGTGAATGGTTATGGAGATGAAGGATTTGACTTATGAGAGTGGTGATGATTGAAGAAGATTGCAGAAGTTAATGAAGATGTATGAAAACGATGGTGTTGAAACGAAAAGACAAAGGTTTTGGATGATAATTGAGGATTGGAGGGATTCGGTTATGGTGATTTCTTATTGCAAGAAGATGAAGAATCTGCAGAAGTAGAAGATTTCAAGGTAATGAGAGAGACTGAAGGTTAGAGTTGAAAAAGTGGAAAAGAGTTGGGATAGATGTTGAATGAAGAAGAAGCAGAGTTTCTGAATAGGGATTGAAGAATCCAGAAGAATGAAGGTGAAAAAGTGATTCTTATATGAGATGCCTCTGAGGAATTTTTGATGATTTTAGGTAAAAGCGGTTAAGGATTCGGTTAGATTTTATTGGAAATTCTGTTAGAGTTGGTTGTGAGCTCTTGTAACTGAAATTTGTTTGCAATTCTCTTTTGCTTCTTCTCTTGGTGACCGATTTTTGGTAACACTTGTATACAATCCCTTGAAGAATGCTGCATTGATTTTTTTGTATCTTTTTGTTATACCATTTGAGTAGTTATGTTATATACACATTTCTGTCATGTCTTTTTTTGTGTGAACTCGTTTTCTCCCTTTTATACCTGACTTGTTATCAGTTACGCCCCATTTATGGAAATTGCAGGGATCACATACCAATATTTCGTCAGTAAGATCGATTGCCAATGGGGACAGATCAAGAGTCTTTCTGTACCGATGAGTCACAATATATTCCGTCATGAAATCTGTCTCAGAGATTCTTCTAGCAAGCCCAAAGTCACATATTTTGAGATCACAGTTTGTATTGAGAAGTAAATTGTTTGGTTGAATCGAGAAGTGTAACAAGCTAGAAAGTCGTCCATTAAGATCTAAATGAAGACTAATGGATGTATAGTTTTCAATGCTTTTCCTTCTTTTTGGTACTTCTGTTGTAAACAGTTATTTTAACTGGATTTTTTTTGTGATTTTTGTGAATTGGAATCGGGTCATCATCTTTTGCAACCTTATGATAAGCTTTTTTTATGTTAAATCTTTCTTTTTCGCTAAAAAATGGTATTGACACTTTTGATGAAACAAACTGCCAATGTATTTTTAATCTTTCGGTTTTGAATTCAAATTCAATATGGAATTGAATAGTCATTAGCTCATATCACCATCCCATTTAATCACACATAAGGACCTAATACATTTTAGTCACAAAAGAAATATTTGGTTTTGAAACTTCATCACCACATAAACAAATAACCTATTAAATCCAACTAAAACCATTGATCGAGTATTGACATATGATAAAAAGGGAATGTATACCTTAAACTTAACCAACAATCCTCCATTCGCAAATGTTATATCAAGTCCTTGTATGAAAACTGATTACTTATCTCCTTCAATGATGAACAACTATAATTGCCACAAATATATCAAGATCTCCTCAATAACTTGAATTTTGATCAATGGTTGAAGTTCTTTGCATGGAAAAATATGATGACGACAAACTTCCCAAAGAAACCTCTTGAGATCTATACTATGGAAAACAACCCCCTAATTCACGGTTCAAGTGATAAAAATGGCCCAAGACAATGAGGATCATAGTTCATAGTAAAACGCAATCATAACCCTGATGAAACTCTAGCATTTGAGATGTTTCTGATGAAGTGAGAAGCATGGGATATTGAAAGTAAATAAACTTAATATGTCTTGACCCAACGCTTGTGATGGAACCTCCGAATAGGGGAAATTTTGGAACTTGATGGACCCCACAATAAAATATGCTAATGATGATGTGAGCTCAACTTTTGCTCCGACTTGATTAAAGTATGGACCAACCGAATCATCTCTTGATAAGGCCAATTCACATTACCATAAATCCTTTGATCCCCTGCCTTAGGAGCCAATGAATTGTATGATGGATTTTATGAACTATTAGACGATGCAGCTAAAAGTGAAGCATAAAGCCAGTTAAGGTGATAAATAAAATGGAAAATTTTGGGGTGTTACATCATGTCTAGTATACAACTTTGTCATCTCTATTTAATTATTTGGCGAGAATCAAAACAACAACATCCTTAATCCCACTAGAGTTATATTCCAAACACTCTGATCATTCCTAATTAGAAGTTTTCCTTACACTTGAAAATGAGGTAATTCACTCCTCTAAAGAACCTTTTTCTCTCTACTTACATATTAATCGGGATTCCCTTACCCTATATTATTCATTGCATAGAATGTCTCCACATCATTCTATTGGTACCAAGAACGCTTCGATCGAGCACTCAAGTCAAAAGTAAGAATCTTAGAGGATAAAATTTTCAAAACTTAACAGTGGTGACTGGTTACTACCAGGAGGGTAACCGATTACTCAGTGCAAATCTGGAGTTCTAGTAGCTAAAAGATATTTAGAAACACAATTCGTTAATCGGTTACTACCCAAAGAGTAACCGATTACTTCAAACGCAGAAGCAAAAATTATGGTTTTCATTGCGACCTAAATCTCCCAAACTCATTCCAATCACAACCAAAAGTTATAACAATTATCAACAGATGATTTCACACATATAATAATAATACTACCAGAGTCCTAATGGGTGAACCATCATTAATTACACTTCCTTAACTTTAGTTTCAACAACAACTTAAGAATTCCATTGCACATTCGTCCAAAAATACATTTCGTTATCACCTTCTCATATCGCACCGTTATTACCTTTTCCATACCGTGTTCACTCCACTCTCTGTGGTAATCCTCTCATACCCAACATAATTCATCTTACTAGAATTCTCTTGAATCCAAGGTGCTTACTCTATCATTTAACACAACTTCATCAGGTTCATACCAAATACACCTCATGTTACTAATAAGGCTTAAATTCTTTCTCCGGTACTATACCTTATACCATTCCTTGGGTATTTCAACACTTCTGAATTGATCCCTTACTAAATATAACACCCTAATGTATTACTCTAAACTTTGTCTCATCGGTCATAACCGAAAATACAACAACTACCTTCTATTCTTCGACCGGGGTACGCTTGTCTTACTTGAAACGTGTAATCACATCCTTGTGTTTCTCTTCACGCTTCACCACGACTTTAGGTTCCCATAAGAAAACAAACGTTCTTTACTTTTAACTTCTATCCATCTGTAAGGTATTATCCGAAGGAATTCCTTGAAGTACTCTCGTTCATCTACGATGCCACCGCAATCTTAGAACTGAAACACTAACAATTAACTCATTCCTGAACCTTACGTTACACGATCCACAAAGCATCTTCTCTTTTTGTGGAATGAGATTTCTCAAAACTCTTGTCCATACCAGTGACCAATATTGATCCACCAGTGACTTTACGTATTCCTTGATACACAGACCACTCATCCTGTAGATATATGTACCTTTCAAACTCTATCCATTCCAAAGGATTTCTCGAACAACACACTACTCTGCAACTCCATGTTATAGGAAGTACAACTCTTAAGAAGACTCCAACTGAGCTGACCAAATCTCCCTCTGCTAACCCTTGGATTGAGCCTACTCTCACAACACAAGTTACGAAAATACTTCAGAGTCTTCATGGTATCTCAACCATGATTCTACCTATCACATACATAGAATTAGGTTGATCAGACCCAATACTACATAATATGATATTAAGAATCATGTCGGCAAGACACACTTAGGAGACAAGAAAGATTTACTTATGATGTTTCAAGGCTAGGTCGAGGATACGACCTGCTCTGATACCAACTGAAACTCCTTATATAATAAATACCTAGAATATCATTATACAAGAGTTTATTTGGTACTGACACCATCATAAGTTCCTTATAACATAATTTACATTCTTGACCAATTCTAAAAATAATACAACTATGGTACAAGACATGGAAATAATGCTAAAACAAAAATACTAAGATCAATACAATATTCATTATTGTACAAAGGTAAATACACAGCGAAAAATAAATTTATGCTTCTCTTGAAACATCCTGAATATAGCTCCACTTGTAAATCAAACTTGCAAAAGAAACCTGAAAAGCAACAACAATAGTGGGGTGAGATATCAACATCTCAGTGAGTTCCCTATCTTATGGATTCTCTCGGCTCTACAAGGTTCTATCAAACCTAACTCAATTCGGGGGGAAAGGAATACGACCTTGAGTTCACACATCTCACACAATGAGACATTATCACGAGTTTAACAACTCACAATCTCACACTCATTTGGAACCACATCCTGAGTTCTATAAATCCTACTATCACTAGTTAGGATATTACCTTTTTACTTCCCATAGGACTCGGTATAATATCCATATCAAGCCTAAGGTCACATTTTTTCTATAGAATTAGACATACAACTCATTTAACGTTCAGATTGTTTCACGTGGGACTCAGTGTAATACTCACCTCAAGACTTATCATTTGCTTCCCGTGGGACTCAGTATAATACCCACCTCAAGACTTATCATTTGTTTCCCGTGGGACTCAGTGTAATACCCACCTCAAGACTTATCATTTTCTTCCCATGAGACCCAGTGTAATACCCACCTCAAGACTTATCATTTCCTAGACTTCCCATGGGACTCAATGTTATACCCATATAAAGTCATTTACCATAATAGTACAATAAATTACATGCTAAGAAAACATACTTAGACATCAATTGTACAAACAATACCATATAACAATTTCTAGTTACATTACTAGGCCATACTATTGGTTTATGGTAAAGTTTCCTCACAATACTTTAATTTTCATGTTTTACGATTCACGAATTACATTTACAAAATCGGTACATTTAGTCGGCATAAAATAAATAAATATTTTCCACTTCAAAATTAACATTTTCCTCTACCATTGGATAGTACGTTGTCATAGCTTTCCAATGCTTCGAATGGGGACCAAAATAGACTTACGGTTCAAAAGATACGAGTTTTTTAACATTTCTCCAAAACTGACTCAGTGTTAATCGGTTAACCAGACTAAATTTCACATAAAACACTATTTTCATTGGTTAATCGATTAACGTTGTTGTAATAGCTCAAAAACCCTGTTTTTTCATCACAAAATCCACCTAAACTCAACCAAAACACTATGGATCATCCAAGCAATCATAGTAGGTTTAATATACATCTAACCCGACTATTCTATCCAATTATTTCAGCATTTTATCTGTTAGAAACTTCTATTTTATAATTTTATCGAAATCTAACCTAAACTCTAAACATCAAAAACTCTTAAAAGAAAAGGCTTCTAACTAGAACCCACATTGATAATGAATAGGAGTTTGATGAAGATGATGATTTGAGAATCATGGCAAGCTTCTCCATGAATTTCTTCTTCTTCCAAGAGTTTCTTCCTCTCTTCTAGTTTTTCTTCTTCTTTCCTTTTTCACTTCTCTTTTCCCTTTCTCTCTTTCTTTCTTTCTTTCCCTTCTTACTAACTTTCTCTCTTTTTATAAAATTTGAAACAATGTATATTATACTGATATACAATAGTTAATAACAATCGGTCCAAATTGAGGGTATCCAAAAATGTCTCTGAGTCAATCATTTAATAAAACCTCTGAGTTAGATAATACTAATTAATTAATTTAAGTTCGTCGGTAGCTCTAATTATTAGTTAAATTAAAAACTTACAGAGCACACCGGAACCCTATTAATCGTAATTAATATTATCAAGAGTATTTACTTAAAATACGGGGTATTACAGGACCTATGCAGGTAGAAAGTCTTCGTGGAAAGAAATATGATTATGTTCTAGTGGATGACTATTCAAGATACACTTGGATAAATTTCATTAGAGATAAGTCAGAAGCTTTTGAAGTCTTCAGGGATCTCTGTCAAAACCTTCAAAGAGAAAAGGAAAGCAATGTCATTAGAATCAAAAGTTATCATGGGAAGTGTCGCGGCCGGCTTAAAATCTAGAGTCGCCATCCTATTTTTTAAGGGAAATAAGGATAAACCTAAATTCTAAGGTCCGGGAGTCAGTTAAGTGGGAGGAAGGTGTTAGGCACCTCTCACTTCTATTGTATCCAATAGGATCCTTTTTAGGTTTCTTAGGGTTGTTTGTTTGTTTTTATAAATTCCAATTTAATAAATAAAAAAATCCTAATTTTATCCCTTATTGTACTCGCTAGGGTCTTTGTTCAAAAACCCTATGCCTACGTACCCTCAAAAGAGGGATCAGAGCATCGTAGTTCAATTCCCTATATCCCTAAGCCCTAATCCTAATCCCTTTACTACCCCTTAACTAAATTCTTAAACTCTAAAATAAAACCCCTTAAATCTTCATTATAAAACCCCTAATTTATTTTTTATAAAATTCCCATTAAGATTATAAAACTCCAAAAAGTGAAACCCCGCGTTTTAAAATCAATCTCAAAAATAAATTTAACTTCCGAAATAAATAAAATTTCAATCCCAATACAATTATTTAATTTCTATCCCCAAAAACAAATTAAGTTTTCAAAATCCAAAGTAATTTCCAAGTAAAAATATTAAATCCCTAAATTTTAATTCCCAAAATTATTTAATAACAAAATTTATAACCCCAATTATTCAATCCCGAAATATTTTCCACATGTAAAAATTAAATTTCAACCCCGAAAAATATATTTATAATTCAAAATAGAATTTTAATCCCAAAAGTAAATTTAATCTCAAATTATAGATTAAACCCAAAATATATTAATTGGAAGAATTATAAAAAGATTATGACAAACCCCAAAATTTAATTATAAAAAAATTAACTTATAAATCAAACCCAAGATTAAATGTATATAATCCACTAATCCCTAATTTTTAATTAATATTAATTCCTAAATTAATAATTAAAGTATTTCTTAATCCCCAATCCATATTACAAATTAATTGACTTAATTTTTAATCCTAATAATTGTTATTCCTAATTATACTTTCGTAGTTTAATCTCCTATTTATCATAATCAACCATAACTATCTAAGTATTACCTTTTCTATAAATCCCCTTATCCCTACATTATTATGATTAAATATTTCAATTTTCAATACTAATATTTCTTACCCTTATTTATCTAATTATTTAATCCCTAATCAAAATTATTTTAATCAATTAGTTTAATTAATAATCCTAATGATTATTATCCCAATTATTTAAATTATCCATACATATAATATAAATTCTAATTATAGAATTATTAAAATGTTAATCAACCCTAATCGAATTTTCCTTATAGTTTATTGTTTTGTATTTTCTAATATTTTCCGGTAAGAAATCCAATAAAAAATGATTTATATAAACATTTTCATAATTCCCATTAACTTTTGCTTTTAATATCAATCATACACCATTAAAACCAATAATAATTATTCCCTATCACACACCATAAATAAGTAATCAAAAATTTAAATCCCCACAATACATTTAATAATAATAATTAAGTTCCTAAATGTCATTAATAAAATTATATCTCAGATGGTAAGATTTATCTCCAAAATATTTAAATTTGAACTAGAATTTTAATCCCAAAATATACTAAAATTTAAAAATAGAATATAAATCCCAAAAACATAATTTAAACCAATATTTATATCAATATAATAAATTTCAAATTATAAAACCCCAATATTATAGGTTCCAATAAACCCATATTTTTTATTATAAAAATAACTAAACTATAATAAATTCAAAATTATAAATTGAATCCAAAAATATATATAAATATATAATCAACTAATCTTTGAAAAAACTGAAAATATTTTAACTAAATAATTCAAATTCAATCCTAATATTTGTTACCCTCGATTACATGTATATTAATCCCTTAATCCCTAATCAAAATTAATTAAAAGAATTAACCAATTAACTTAATAATTCAAATAAATTATTATCCCTTGTAGTCGATTAAACCCCCAATTAAAATAATCAAACCTTAATTTTATCCCATTACTGCTATTACCAAAATTACCCTACAATTATCCTAAGGACCAAATTCTAATTAATTATAATTAGTTAACTAAAATATTAACCCTTTAATTGCCTTTTTGTTTTTTTTATGGTATTTTTATTTCTTATGGATTAATCTTGTGACTAATGCTTAAAATTGATCCTAAATTATCTTAATAGAATAAGAAGATTAAAATTAATCTTTTAATGAATTTGATTTTTTGTGTATTAATATGATGGTGACAAACATATTAATTCATTTTAATTGATTTTAAATAGCTTGTTGGTGCAATTCATTAATTTAAGAATCATGAAAAGTTAAAAAAAATTGTTCCTTCTTGAAGATTCGTTGGTCCACCCAGATTATACATCAGTACAATTTTTCATTTGAATAGAAAACTTATGCCTTTTGTGTCTAACATTAATTAATCCAATTTCCATCCAAAAAAATCAATTAACCCAATTATTAATTTAAATAAAAAACATTAGGTTGAAAATGTATTCTTTACTTTCTCACACGCGGTTACAATAACATTTTCTTTACTTGAAAATCTCATTTTAAATTTACTATTAGCACACTTTTAAAACACGCAAAATAACTTAACCCAACAACGAAAATATATACTTATTTTCTCGAGAATTTAAAAGTAAATGTATGTAATTGATAATTGTTTGATGATACCAACCTACGGGATCGAGGTTTATCCCGGTGAGTAAGATAATTTTCTTTTATAGCTCTTCCTTTGATTCGATCCACACGTCACCAATTCCGATCTTTGCCTCCTTCTTTGATCTTTTCCCTTCTACCTTGATAAAAGGTTTTTCAGTCGTTGTTGTTCTTCAATGTGAAGAGCAACACCCTTTTTTAGAGTGAATTTGGTGAATTGTGGATGAGAAAATAGGAGAGACTGATGTCTTATTTATAATCTTAAAATTAGGTATGGAGCTTAGATCTGGCCCAAAAATAAAATTATAATATTAAATAAAAATAATAGTGATAAAATTTGATATTAATAAATATAATATAATCCAAAAAAAACCTCTTAACTTATTATTTAATAAAACCCAACATAGTAAATAAAAAAACTAATAATAATATTAAGAATAATATTATTATTATTATTAAATCCAAAATATTTACTTTTAACAATGATAATAATTTTAATAAAACCAAATAATAATTTTAGTAATAATGTTATTATTATTAAATATAATAATAATAAATATTTTATTTTAAAAGAAAAAAAACCAAAATCCCAATCCATAATGATAAACAAATTCAAAATGATACTTTAAACAAAAACTAAATAATATTAGTAATAATATTATTAAACCCAAAAATAATATATTCAATAATTAATAATAATATTTATTAATTAACCTGATATAACCCCTTTTTGTTAAAAAAAATAACCCCATAAAATTAAGATAAACATTTATAACTTAGGATCCCTTTTGCAATTATTAGATTTAAGAATAAAACTCGAAAAGTTCAAAAGCCCGTCTAAAAGGTCAAAAGAGTCCCTCTTTGACTTTTAGATCGACAAAAAAACTTCGGGTCAAAATTTAGGGTACGACAGGAAGTAATTTGAGAATGCCAGGTTTACTGAATTTCGCTCCTCTGAAAGAATTAGTCATGAATTCTCATCTCTTATTACTCCTTAGCAAAAGGGGATTGTAGAATGCAAGAACATGGCTATACATGAATCTGGTAGAGCCATGATACATGCAAAACAATTACCTTATCATTTTTGGGCTAAAGCAATGAATACTACATGCTACATTCACATCAGAGTTACCTTGAGGAAAGGTACTTCAACTACTCTTATGAACTTTGGTTAGGAAGAAAACCTACTGTAAAATACTTCCATGTCTTTGGAAATAATTGCTACATCCTAGAAGATCGTGAACAATTAAGAAAATTAGATCCAAAGAGTGTTGAAGTAATATTTATAGGATACTCTACCAACAACAGATCCTATAGAGTATACAACTCCAGAACTAAAGTAATGATGGAGTCTATAAATGTTATTATTGATGATCAAGACTTGAACAAAGAAGTTGATATCCTGAATGATTTTGAAACATTCTAGAATAAAACTCCAGTAGAAATTAAAGACAAAAGTATGGATGAACAATCCTTTGGTTTTGAGCCTGAAGATAGTCAAACCAACAAAGGTCCCTCTATCAGAATTCAGAAGGATCATCCTAAAGATCTCATCATAGGAGAGCTGGATAAAGGAGTTACTACTAGATCAAGGGAGATAATCTCTAACTCTTGTTTTGTGTCAAACATAGAGACTAAGAATGTTAAAGAAGCATTAACTGATGAATTTTGGATTAATTCTATGCAAGAAGAATTAGCTCAATTCAAGAGGGATGAAGTTTGGGATCTTATCCCAAGGCCTGAAGGATCAAATGTGATAGGTACCAAGTGGGTGTACAAGAATAAATCTGATGAATAGGGAGATGTCACAAGGAATAAGTTAAGACTGGTTGCTCAGGGATACACTCAAGTTGAGGGAACTGACTTTGATGAGACATTTTCTCTTGTTTCCAAACTTGAATCTATAGATTACTTCTTGGAGTTGCTTGCATCTTGAATTTCAAACTATATCAAATGGATGTCAATAGTGCATTCTTGAATGATTACTTGAATGAGGAAGTCTATGTGGAACAACCCAAATGATTCATTTATCCTAATTTACCTAATCATGTCTATAAGCTAAGGAAAGCTCTATATGGATTAAAACAAGCTCAAAGAGTTTGGTATGAGAGACTTACATAATTTCTTGTTGAACATGGCTACAGAAAAGGTAGCATAGACAAGACTCTCTTTGTGAAAGAGGAAGGAAAAAATCTCATGATTGCTCAAATTTATGTTGATGTGTAACATGGTGGGAGAACTGACTTGGTGTTTTTGTTTGACAAAAACATGTGCGGATAGCAAAAGTCGTCACCAACTTTTATTTTATCCAATAGGAAAGGGTATAAAAGAACAGAAAATACCTTTTAAATTTTTTGAGTTCGGGGGGTAAGTTATACAAAGGGAAGGTGTTAGCACCCTTTGTATCCATGGTTATCCATGGGCTCTTAACTACTTAGCTCACTTTACTTTTGTTTGAAAAATTGTGTAGTGTGTGATTAGAAAATATTTTCATAAGTCTTTAACTTTGCAATGATCCTCGTATGGATGTATACAAAGTGTTTAGTTTTGAAAATGTTTGAAAAGTGGAGTGTAAAGAGTATTTTGAAAAAGTGAGCAAGTACTTAAGAACTACTTACCCTAAGTTTGTAAGGTCTTTCTTGTTATTTATTTCCTTTAAGGGTAGGACTGTCCTTGCTATTAGTGAGTAAGTAGTCTGCACCTTGAATGTTTAAAGGGACGAGCGTAGGATCATCGAATGGTCATAGAAAGTAACCTTGTAGGGGTATATTAGTAATTCGAAAGGACGGTCATCATTTTCGTAGGGTCATCGAGGGACGAGATCATTTGTTCATAGGCAACTCGAAGGGACAACGAGGGACTATGATCTTTATATCGAAGGGACTTGATGATTTTTATTCGTAGGCAGCTTTACTAAGATACCCCCATGTTCGAGGGACTTGACCATATTTTTGTAAGGCAACCAAGAGGAGAAACCCTAGGAGGTGCAGATGGCAATCATATAATGATCGACTTACGTGTGTGAATATTAATTTCAGATATTTTATCTTATGGATTTAGTGAGCTAGGTCCAACTAATTAAGCATACAAGTCTTTGCACACCCTAATTTACTAACCACACATTTATATTTTGCATGAAATTAAAGCAGAAAGTAAAAATCCTAAACTATTACATGACTTTGGGAGAGATACATAAATAAAACCTGACAGAAAATGTAAAGTGCGGAAAATAAAACCTAAAACTATTACAACCAGGAAGCAGTTACATTATCTTTAGAAATCGTAAAGTAATCGAAATGAAAAGATCGGAAGAATATTGAGTCTTTGAGATGAGAGGAGAATATTTTTTTATCATGCTATTAGACGAATAAAAAAAACAGTCAGATAAAATCACTGCAGATTTTAAAATAATGGAAAATAAGAAAAACGATTAAAATAAAATCTAAAAAATATTAAAACGATGCTAAAAATCTAATAAAATCAAATAAAGAGCGCACAATTTTTTTCCAGATTTTTTTGAAAATATGGAAATAGAAAATAAATTAAATAAAATAGAAAAAAGAGTAATTTGCAATTTTGAGGGTCGAAATCTTTTAGAATATTATTCTAACAGAGTATTGTTCTTCGATTTTTTTCTGAACTTCTGGAAAAAATTCGGAGTAAATCAAAACAGTAGCACTTACCTGACTTACCTGTCAGACTGGAATTCTTATCACTACTGCAGCCTTCAAAGTATCGGCGGAAACAGATTACAGCAGATTAACCAACAATTTAGTTCTCCATGGTGCCCTAACAATGGTGTTGTTCGAAACCTGCATCATAACTAAAAAACAAACGATCAAAAAGCATCAATACATGATTATAAACAATATTATGAAAAGAAAATGTATTAAAATGTTATGAAACAAAAGACTTGAGATCAAGAAAAAGTAAGAGGCGACATGTGTTCATAGGCTGGCCTCCTGAAAGTTTATTGATGATGATTGGATGAAGAAAGAGGCTGACAACTTGCTATGAAGTATTTTTTTGAAATTTGTTTAGGGTTTTTTGGTGTAAACTTTTTTTGTCTCTTTGGCATTTGGTTGTGTAGTGTATTTATAAGTGATGGAATCAGGTCAAAAAGTTGGGCCTTTGTGGATGGATTTGAGGTTGCTTGAAGATGAAGAAAAGTGATTTCTAATTTGGTCCAAAAATTTGATAAAATCATGCCTTTTTGGTAAGATATCATAAGACTGGAACAAACATGTTATGAAATCCAATCAATGATTAGAGCACGATGAGTCGAGACATTGTGATTGATGAGAACTCTACTTGGGATGGGAATTCAGGTTATGCAACTAACAAGACATTGTTAAGCTATGACATTGATGAAGAAAGTAGTGAGCACGAAGAAATTCCACTTAATTACATTCTAGTCACAAACGAAGTCGAATCAGACAATAAAGAAGGCGTGTCTAGCACAAGATAAATACCTCAAATAACCAAAGTTCTCCCAGCAAGGCATTAAGATTGTGAAGTAGTTGGTGATGATGAAGTTACATCAGATAGAAATTTGGTTCATTTTTCTTTACTTGCATGTATTAAAATAATCAACTATATTGAGGAATTAAAGAATAAACACTAGAAGGAGACTATGGTCATAGATTTACAAATGATCAAAAGAAATAATACAAGGGAGCTAGTCGAATTTCCAACACACACTGTTGCACCCCAAAATTTGCCCTCACAATACAAGACTTTGTGTGCTAAGAAGGTTCATAAGGTTCACAAGATTCACAATACTTACAAGACCTTTAATGAGGTTCATGAAGTCTACAAGATACTTTATGAGGTTCACAAGGTTCACAATACCTCCCATGAGGTTCACAAGACATCTTATGATGGTTCACAAGGTTCACAAAGTTCACAATTGGTCAGAAAAGTTGACAATTCCCTCAGACAATGCACCTCCTAAGCAGTGCATCCAAAACTAGGGTTTTGACTTTAATCAGTCTAAATGAACTTCCAAGACTTCAAGTGAGCTTCATAACATCTTATATGTGTGTAAGAACCCCCATGACAAGTTTCAAGACTTTTCTCAAAAGTTTGCTCAGTCAGATGATCAGATAAGTCAAAATCAGTCAAAGCAGTTAAAAAGTCAAACTGAGGTCAACTGTGGTCAAACCAAAGTCAAACTTCATGATTTTTTGCCAACATCAAGTGTATGAAGTAAAATTCATCATTTTATCAAGGGTTGATCATGATTCATCAAGGAGATTTCAGATCATCAAGAATCAGGAGTTTCTAAATTAGGGTTTCCTCAGTAAAAGTCAACTGAACTTTGACCAGCCATAACTTTCACATGCTTCATCACCAAGTCTCCATCCAAAGCTCATTTTGAAGGAAATTGAATTCTCTACAACTTTGTGTCTCACAAGCCAAGCCCAAAAATGCTTCATTTGGAAGGTATGAGCTAAGACATTATAGGTCATTTTGAAAGTCAACAAAAAGTCAACAACTTCAAAAGGACATAACTTGAGAATGGTAAATGATATGGACATGAAACCAGTGGGGTTGGTTAGAGGACTCTTCATGATTTCCAAAATGTCCAAGAACACCCTCATACCATTAAAATTGAAGGATATGTGCCCTTGCAAAGTTGGGAAATTTTTGGTTGATTTATGAAGAAAATGGAGGTCTAAAACCAATTTCTTCTAAATGGGCTTGCCATATGATGACCCAATCCATACTATAACCTCATGCACGACCCAAGTCAACAAAAATCAGATTTTTTATCATTTTATTTTTATTTATTTTGATTTAATTCATTAAAAATCATTTTAAATTAAAATAAAATATAAAAGTCAAAGATTTAAATATGATTGAGCTTCTAGAAAATCATAAATATGTCTTGGATCAAATTGATATGGGAGTTATGATGATTGTCTTAAAATAGCAAGTGTTTATGCAAAAATATTTGACTTTTAAAGGCTTATCATTGTGAATCTTTTTAGATCAAATCTTCCACACAAATGTCCAATTTTTCTGACCTAATACATTGTTCTATAAGTACATAATGCAACCCTAACACAAGCCACAAATTTTCTGCCTCCCAAGAGTAAGTTTCACAAACCAAAAAATCTCTCACAAACTCAAATTCGGATTTGGATATACAAGGCATTAGAAGGTAATTTGAGGACATAGCAACACTCCTTGAACATCCCAGATGCGATCCCAACTCTCATTTGCATCCAAAACCTTTTATATGGCACAAACCGAATTCAAACATTGAGACATTTATCTTTTTTTCGTTTTCATACATACATGTAATATAAATTGATTTTGATGCTGGATTTATGTTTGTATTGAGCTTGTGAATGTTTCTGGGCAAAGCAATTTGATTTTCGATGCAGGAATGGAAAACCACCATTGCTAGGGTTTCGGCCATGGATTTGGGGCTTTGATCTAAACCTAATATAAACATATTCTAAGAACATAGGACAATTCTAAGAACCTTGGGGTTTATGAAACACTAATTATTGTTGTGAAATTTTACTGTTTTGATGCTTGTTCAGTTTCGTAGGTTCTGGATGTGATGAAATTCGCAGGAAAATACGCAACAAAATCCATAGTTGTTTTCGCAGGAAATTTGAAGAAGATGAAGCTGGCCTGGCGCGAATTTCATATTTGAAAATTGAACATAATATTTTTTTGTTTTGTTTTAATACCATTTCACAAACGCTGGTTGGCTCAGATGGTGAGATGCGCGTGTATACTGCTTGTAAGCCTGGGTTCGAATCCTAGCTTTGTACAAATTTTTTTCTTATTTTTCAGGGCAATTATGAAGCTTCGTATATTATTCATTATAGCCACTATATTATCAGATGCGCTCATCCAGCAGGAATGGTAATGTGTTTGTGTATTGCTTGAAAGGCCCTGGGTTCGATTCCCCCCCAGGCCTTTTGGTTTTTTTTTAAAAGGTCTTTCCTGTTCTTTTATGCCTTTCCTTTGGATAAAATAAAAGTCGGTGGCGACTCTTGCTATCCGCAACATAACTAAAGTCAGTTCTCCCACCGTGTTACACACACACACACAAAAGCTATTGAAGTAAAGTGGGTGTTCAAGTTGAAGCACAATCCTGATAGGTCGATTGCAAGAAATAATGCAAGATTAGTAGCTCGAGGATTTATTCAAAGAGCAGGACTCAAATACTCTTAAGTATATGTACCAATAGCAATATTGGAGATGGTCAGATTGGTGGTAGCCTTGGCAAGCAAGCAAGGTTGGTCGATATTTCACTTAAATTTGAAATCAACATTTTTGAATTATCCTATAGAGGAAGTCGTTAATGTCACGCAACTAGGGGTGTTCGCAGGCAGGTTTGGTTCGATTTCGAGAGAATTCAATGTCCAAACTAATAAAAAGTATATAGATTGGTTTGGATTGGATTTGTACATTTTTGTGACAAAGCCCAAACCGAACCAGACTAAAAAACAACGAGTTGGATTGACCGGATACATTAGAAACAAATGTGGAAAAATATATTTAAATAATATTTAATTTACTTCAACTAATTTTCATAATAATATAAAAATCCTATTTTTTTCATTTCTCCGTATAGGTCGTGAATGTTATAAATGTCGTTTCATTTCTTTTCATATTGTAGTTTAATATCTTATACTAGTTTTCATGATAATGATATTATAAATTATATGAATTAATATGGTTGGTTTAGGTAGATATGTTTGCGCATAGAATTTTGGATATCTGATGTCCGAACTAATTAACATCGGGTTTCATTAGTTTGATTCAGTTTTTACCTAAAATAAAAAATGCACAACCTAAACAACATGGTTTAGATTCCGGTTTGGTTTGAATTTACCCGAACTAATGAACACCCCTACACACAACCTCATGGTTTTTTTTATTTAAGAGGAAGTAAGAAAAGTGTACAAGTTGCACAAAGCCCTATATGGTCTCAAACAGACACCTAGGGCATGAAACAAGAAAAATAACCCATACTTAGTAGAATTGGGATTCATCGATTGCATGTCTGAGTATGGTGTCCAAGTACAAGTCATGGCACAAGATATAACCACCGTTTGTTTATATGTTGATGACTTGCTAGTAACTAGAAATAGCATGAACAATTTGTCGAAGTTCAAAAAGTTGGTGAAAATGGGATTTAAAATGTCAGATATGGAAAACTTATTGTGTTTCCTAGACATGGACTTTCAAATTAACAAGAAAGGTATGATGTTGCATCAAAGGAAGTATGTCAAAGAAATACTCAAGAGATTTATGATGAATAATTTTAATCTTGCATCCTCATTTGTCGAACCTGATATGAAACTAGGAATGGCAACAGGGAGGGTCAAGGACGATTTTTATCTCCCCCAAATCCCCAAACAATCCTCGTTCCCCGATCCAAACCCAAACAGGGATGGAGAATTAAAATTCAAACTCGTCACAAACGTATTCGGGTGGGTTCGAGTATCCCCGCCCCACTACTATCCATTTAGTAAAATCAATTTTTTATAGAAATATTTATTTGTTTCAAAATAAGATTACATTACAAATAATAAAATAAAACAATTTCAAAATATTTCATATATACATTTCAAATATTTCAAATAATTAATAGAAAATCAAAATATCAAAACATTGGCCACATATTTAATACTCTGAATTATCAAAACTAATAATAATGTCCTTAATGAAATAAATGGGGTGGGTTTGAGGTGGTACTAGTGTCCCCATTATCCGATTTGTCCCCATATTTTTTATTCGAAAATACCCAAACCAATCAAAGCGGGTTTCCCCAATCAACTTCGGGGCAGGTTCAGGTGGGTATCTGCGACTATGGGTTATGTTGCCATGCCTATATGAAACTGGAGAAGCATAGAGAGGAGGACAAAGCCAATGTCACTTTGTTCAAATAAATTATAGGATCTTTAAGGTATGTGTGCAATAACATACCTGATATAAATTTCTCAGTCGGATTTATAAGAAGATGCATGGATGAACCAAATGTGTCACACATGAAGGCTGCAAAAAGAATCCTGAGATACCTAAAAGGATCAATAAAATGTAGAATTATGTTTCCATGAGATTCTGAAAGTAAAGAAGTTGCAATTAATTGCTATTCAGATGTTGATTGGTGTGGAGATAAGGAAGATCGAAGAAGCATGACGAGTTATTTCTTTCAAGTAGTTGGTGCCCCAATCTCATGGTGTTCAAGAAAACAACATTTGTGGTGGCATTATCATCGTGTGAGGCTGAGTATATAATATGATCATATGTTACTTGTCAAGCAATCTGGATCAAATATATATACTGGATGATATGGAGGTCAAGTAAAGAATCCTATGGTGTTGCATATCGACAACAAGTCAAGCATCAATCTTGCAAAGAATTCAGTTCTACATGGAGTAAGCACATTGAAGTTATATTTCACTTCTTGTTGGAAAAGGTAAATCAAAGTGAACTTGAAGTAAATTATTGTCGAGTGAAGCACAATTGACCGTCATTTTCACCAAAGAATTAAAGTTCAACAGATTTCTGACTTTGAGATAGAAATTATTTAATAATTCAGATTGATTATGATTAATTTGTGTATGACAACTTGGATTATAAAGGAATATGTTGTGATATAATCCAAATTAGTTATTTATTTAACTAGTTAATTACTTTGATATATGAGCTACTTGAATTTACAAGTAGATCACTCTTAATATAAGAATTCAATATAATTATTTTTCATTTTCTCTCTCATTCCTTCCTTATCCTCAAAATCAAAGATAACCTAAGAATATTTAGACAAATGTAACCATGCTAAAAAGTTCTTATTTTTTACTTGAATTTTAAATTAGGTTTTTATAACACAAAAAGTGAAGTAAAGCATAATCTAAAGATACACGAAAGCGGGCACATATTTACACCAATTCGCCTTCATTACTTACATGAAAATACCAAATTAAAAATAATTTTCAAATAAACTAGAAAATGAAATATGATAATACTTTTGACAAAGATGAAAATTGAAAACAGTAAAACTCAATAGCTCATAAACTTTCCTACCATATAACCATTTAGTATACAAATTGCAATTTGGCTTCACTTAATTGATAGAAATTAGGAAACAACCTCAAATCATGATACATAATACTATTACCCACATTTTTCTTTTCAACAACATTACAGGGTGACCATTTTGCCCACCACATAGACACATTAATATCATACTATAACTACTAGATTATACATGTGCAACAACATCAAGGATGAGCTGAAAAGAAAGCAAGCAGGCCCACGAGGGGTGCATTGATATAAGTAGTGGGCTCAGACTGCTGATAGAAAGGCCTTGAATCAGGGAACGAATCTGTAGTATTGGTAGGCCCACCAACCACAGCTCCAACCAAGACATTTGGGTTTGGGTTTGGGCTGAAGAAATATTGTGATCCAGCTTTGCATCCAATCCGGGCCGGATGGGCCGAAACCGATGGAATCGAGCTTCCTCTATGGTGTATCCTCTGCGGGTAGTGTACACCGTATCCAACCATGTAGGACATTCCCAAAGGGTTATCCCCAAGAATGTAGTCCACCTAGTAATAACAAATGAAAGCAACATTCACATGGATGAATTATTGTTATTAGAATAAGGTTAACTATAGATCACGAGTTGATGTCATTTTATTTTACTTGAATGAGTTCAATTACATAAAGGACAGAATCTAGCCGTTAGTTTTGTCTGAAGTAAAGAACTAGAAACTGGTCCCAACGGTGAAATGAAGCTGACCTGGCGTTTGGCAAGTCTTTTGAGTAAAGCAGGGGTGGCAGTTGTATCGCCACATGGCACGACCTTGTTGGCATGGCTTAGGTAGTTGGAATAAGCTAGCAAGAGGAAGGATAAAGACGTTACATGTTGCATGTTACTTCCACCAGCCTTGAAGATAAGCCCACCTTTATTCCATTAACCAACAAAACAGGAACTTGAGTTACCAAACAAACAAACAAACAAACAAGCACTATAGTAATGTGTGCAATTTACATGAATTGTGGTTGTACACCCAATCTAAGGCTTTGGTCACGGACACATGGGTCTCTAAATTAATCATGATCATTATTTAATTTAAATGCTACTATAATCACGGAGAATCACCTTTCTCAAAATAAATGCGAGAATATATAAATATATACCTGGGGAATATTGAACTTGTGGATGGGAAAATCCAGGTAATGTAGAACAGATAAATTCATCTGCATTTTGTTTGAACGAGGAGAAATAGTTTGCTCTTCCCATTAAAACCTCCTGCATATGATAAAATAATGTTTATTTCTGCATTGTCCCAACTTCAAATAACAAATCAATTAATAATGCATATGAGCCAGAGGTGTGACAGCACAGGATAGATAGATAGATTGATTAAAATTAAGTTACCAGAATAGTCAATAACAAGAAAAGAATGCAAGAAATATGATGTTGATGGAGGCTTATCTCTGAAGGAAAGAGAAGTAATTATGCAGAAAATAATGGTATGGTGCACATGTATGGTGCAGTAAAGGAAGTGACGTATCCATTTGCCAGATCAAAAAGGATGAAAATCATTAAAGACTAAGACTTTTTGTTCCAAAATGTTTACCATATGGAGTACAAAGAGTTTGGCCACTCAATTGGTTCAGATTAAAGCGACAATACATTTCACCCAAATTCTAGTCCTTCAAATTCTAAAGACAAAATTACCCCTTGAAATCAATGTCATAAATAAAATATAGTAATGGCATACACCCCCAATTTTGGATCAAAGTTCCAATTATCACGGAATGTCCCGCTTGTATAACGGTACACCCACATGATACTCAAAAATGAAATTCATATCATGTGCAAATGCAATTATCACCATTTCACGACACCTTTTCCCATTATTATCTTGACTTTCCTTACCAATCAATCAATAAATGGTTAAAGCATTTTTTCTAAATAAAAATATAAAATCCAATCTGTACTCACATTCCCTTTCTGGTTGTACCATTCATATGCACACCACCTAGTTCATTATTGTTTCATAGATTCCTTTTATGACCCCCACCGATTAGATAAAGTCAAATTTATACTACTAACACTTTATTCTCTTGTCCATTTTTAAACCACCTTTACTTCATATAACCCATTTTACCACAAGTGGATTACTATCTAATCCATCAAATTTAAGCTAATTAACTCATATCTAAACAATGTAAAAACAACAACTCAACATTCATTCCTTGGTGATTAATAATAATATGATAGGCACATATTGGGAATGGACCAATAGGAATAATAGAGTCCTAATTGGAAAAAGTGAATCACGTTGCACAGAGCACGTGATGTGCAACTTTATCTCTATATATTGCTACTAGATTGAATGATTGAATAGTACTTTCACACTACCCTCCCACATGCCCAACGGGGAATGCAAGACAATAGGAACAAAAACAACACCTAAAAAGACAAAAACACTTGGATAACCATCCATAAAACATAACAACCGATAATATAATTTATAATTATAAATTATAAAATAAAATAGCATACTTCAATCTAATGATAATAATAATAATAAAATACTACAAAAATTAAAATTCATTTACCTTAGAAATGAGGACATTAATGCCTGCATGTTTGTTATCCCAACCAAATTCATTAATGGTATCACCAGCTCTCAAAACGACTTCGTTTCGAATAATGTATTCTCTATAGAGACGCCTACGGGAAGCTTTGTGCAACCACGCTGCTGCCCAAAGCAACTCATCCTAAAACCAGACGACAAATAAAAGTAATCAAATCTAACGGTTAGTATTGAAAGGTGAATTGTACTACACAGAAATAGCACTGTGTTCTGATATGTATTATTACTATCACGTGATGTACCTGATAACCGTTTACATCGCAGTAAAATGGGCACACTGCACGGTGTAAGCTGTTACTGTATGCACCACGATGTCTGTCAGCGAAATCGAACACCTGCACCCTCACCATAACCAACGGTCATTTTCTCACGATATTTTAACAGAAAATATCATTAAATGCATAAATCATAACTGTAGTAATACCAGCTAACTCCGTGATCTACCAAAGTAACGAAACCGTAACTGAAAAGAAAATCAAAGAGCCAAAAAAGGAAAATAAAGCAGTAAAAGTGAAAAATTAATTCAATTCCCAGTAAAGTGTTGGGTGGAATGGGCACAAAAAAGTGATTTCTTCTTGACGGATTTACCACCGCTCTTTTTTTAACTACTTTTCAATTAAAGCCAAACAAAAATACTTTTTCATTTATTACTTATTCATAAAATAAAAATAATAATAGGATAAAAGAACGTAGAGAGTAAAAAGAATGAAAGTGACGCACCGTAACGGCACGATTGAGGAGTTTTTTCGAGTAAGCAGGATCACGTGATCTGAAGACGATGGAAGCAGCAGCAAGTGCAGCGGCGGTTTCACCTGCCACATCAGAGCCAGGGTGGGACCCGTCGATCTTGAAAACTGTGCGGAGAGTATCCATATCCTCTGGTCTCTCCCAGCAGTTATGGTCTGATAATGGATCACCGACCTGAACAAACACCACGCCGGAGCCTATCTTCGACGTCGCCTTTAACAGATAATCCGTCCCCCATCTCACTGACTTCAACGCATTTCCAAGCTCAGGCCCCATTACTTTCTCGAAATCGATCACGCTCCATGATAGCATCGTCGTGGTGAACGCCATCGGGAATCCGAACTTAATATTGTCGCCGGCGTCGTAGTAACCGCCGGTTAAGTCCACCTGAAATCAAAAAAAACAACAAACAACACAATGCAGGTGAGATAAGTCCTACATTGCAATATCTAGTCAAAACAGAGCATGATGAACTTATGATATATATATGCATGCTTACTCCGGCAGTCGCTCCGTCGTGCATTCCGGAGTCCCGGCGCCAACGGAGTCTCTGATCAGAGGGGAGTTTTCCAGAGCGTTGTCCTTCGAAGAAGAGAATACTCTTACGGAGAGCGTCATGGTAGTCGTGACCGGCGGAGATAGAAGGAAGCAAGAGAAAGAGTACGGTGAGGACGCGAAATGTAGTAACAGAGGATAGAACATTTCGCGCCATTTTTCTAGTTTCTTTCTTCCAACTATAACCCTGTGATTATGAAATGTTGAGTGTGTGAGGAATGAAGAGGAAAACCGTCTAAGGTAGTTAAATAAACGAGAAAGTGTCCTTGGATTCCAGTGGGTTATCCAATGAATGACGAGCACGTGGAGATAGAGAGAATGGTTTTATTTCGGAGCCCAATGCAGTAGCTTGACTGTATATTGACCGGGTTCGGGTACTGGGTCGGATTATAATAATGAAGGCATGTGATGGGTACCGCCAATAAGTGGGAAACACGTGGATTAGGGATGGGGTCCCAATGGGAGAATGATTGTGAAGCGTCAGATGGTTTGACTGTTTGTGTTGAGTGATATCTGTATGGGGAAGAGGAAACCATGTGACTTTGTGTTAAGTGGTTGGATTGAAATTTTCAAGTAACTACTGTAGCTAGTTACTACAACTACTGTACCCGTGGTTGTTTTTAAGATAAAGTATTATTTTGCCCGTGATTGCTTTTCTTAAAGGAATTTCTGTAATGTGTATAATAATTAAAATTTGAGCTTCATTCACTTTTTTCTTTTTTGTATAGTTGGATAGAACAAAAAAGCAGACTTGTAGTAATATCACTTCTATGCTAAACAATCCAATTAAATCATGTAATTGTCCATTATTTTCAATCTACATTGAAGAAATGTTATCGAAGGGATTTTGGCAATTTTATATAATTGAAATGGAAATGGTTTGTTGAATGCTGGTTAAAGTTGTTATTGCTGCATTTGTAACAGCAATAACCGGTTACTCCCCAGGGCGTAATCGGTTACTTATAGAAAAAAACAGCAATAACAGTTTTAACAACATGTATTAATTTAGTTGTAATTTTAAGTTTTTGCTATTGTATTCTCTCATGTATAAATACATTGTAATAATTTCAATTCAAGGTTAATGTCAATTTTATACTTCATCCAAATTTACACTCTCTCTCTCTACTCTAATTCTCTTTCTCTCTCAATATTGATCTTCTTCCCAATTTTCTTTTCCACCATTGTTATCATCTTCAAATTCTGATTTTTTATGTTGTTCTAACATTTGGCATCAAGAGCTCCGGTTATTGATCATATTTCGCTGCAACAATGGTTACCGTTTCCAATGATCGAATTCCCACAAATCTCCTAATTCTTGATTCGAAGAATTACGACAAATGGGCGAAACAAATGAAGGTTTTGTTGGTTGTCAAGAGGTGCTTGAGATTGTTCAAATGGAGTCACACTGTTAGGGGTTGATGCTACCGATGCTCGTAGGGCTACACACAAGGAAGAAAAGAAGAAGGATTACAAAGTCATATTCTTGATTCACTCTTGTGTTAATAACGACAATTTCGAGAAGGTTGGTGATTGTGAATCCGCGAAACAAGCATGAGAAATCTTGGAGAAAACATATGTCGGTGTCGTCAAAGCGAGGGTGGTAAGGTTACAAACTTAGAAACGTCAATTCGAGTTAACGCAAATGGAGGACAAAGAAACGATCAACGATTACATTACGTGCATTACCCGGTTGGTTAATCAAATCAAGTCATGTGGCGAAACGATTCTTGAGCAGAATGTTGTATTGAAAGTGTTGCGTTCATTGACATCACGGTTCGATAACATTGTTGTGTCTATTGAAGAATCAAAGGACCTAACGACTTTGAGCAAGGATGAGTTGCAAAGTTCGTCAGAGACGCATGAACAAAGAATGGATGAGAGAGGTGCCGACAAAGCCAAAGCGGAGATTGCTTTGCAAGCGCGTTTGAATGAAAAAAACAAGAGATCGAAAGGGAAGTTGTCTTCTAGAAGTAAGAAAAATTTCCAGAATTTTGGTGGAAAAGATCCACAAAATTCTAAGGTGCCAAAGGGTGAAGGAAGCTCCAAAGAGGGTAATCAAAGCACCAACAAACCATTCGACAAAAGTTTCGTGAAGTGTTATAATTGTCAAAGGTTTGGGCATTTTGCGAGAGATTGTCGCTCAAAACGCAAGGAAAATGATGCGGATTAGGCCAAGGTTGCTAGGGAAGAGGTAGATGATGAAGACACTCTTCTAGTGATGACCACGGAGGAGAATTATGGCATTGTTGGTGTTCCGGACAGCAGCTACTATGATGATAGTTTGCGGGACAACAACTGTATTGTTTTGGAAATTGGCGAAAAAATGTGTTCAGATCAAAATGCATTAATTACCGTGCGTGAGGGAGTCCAAAGTAAAGATGAATGGTACTTGGATTCCGGTTGTTCAACACATATGACGGGTCGAAAAGATTGGTTTGTGCAAATCAATCAAGCGGCAAAGAGTAAAGTCAAGTTTGTCGATGACACCACTTTAAGCGCCGAAGGGGTATGAGATATTTTGATCGGAAGGAAGAATGGTGGACATTCAAGGATCAAAGATGTCTTGTACATACCGGGAATTAAGTGCAATCTTTTAAGCATTGGCCAATTACTTGAAAGAGGGTACTTAATTCGATTGGAGAACAAGATGTTACGCGTTTTAGATTCAAATGTTGTGTTGATTCTAAAAGCACCGATGGCTGCCAATAGAACTTTTAAGGTTGAGTTAAAGGTTATGGAGCATCGTTGTTTAGCTACCGCGGCAATTAGAGAGGAATGGCTATGGCTAGGGGTGTTCATGGTGTAGTTCTTTAAGAAAACCAAACTGTACCGAATCAAACCATATTAAATAGTTATAAGAACTGAACTGAACCGTTTAAATTTGTTCAGAACCGAACTGAACCAAATAAATGGTTCGGTATACCGGTTCTTAATTCTAAACCATACCGAACTATTCGTAATAATTTGTTAATGAATCAAACCATTATTACTTTTTTTTTATAAGAAATCAATTTTGATTTTTCAAAACTATTTTTATAAGTATTTTTTTATCACCTAATATAAAAGTATTTAAATTTAAACAGGTTTAAATTAAAATCACTGACCTATTAAAATATTTAAAATTATATAAATTTATATTATTAGACATCATATTATTTGTATCAAATTTTAGATTAATCTTTTATAACCAAAAGTTAATAAATACATAAAATTATATTAATAAATGAATAGTGTATAATAATGATATTCTATTTAATCATTTTTTATCGACACAGTATATAAAAATGATACTACCATATATAAAACTTAATCTTATTCTAAAGTTTCCTATATAACAACAATGACGTTCTATTTTAATGATACTTTTCAAAACCAATTAATTTCACTTTATTTATACATTTTTTTTCAAAACAATATTATTGATTACTAATATTGATTTTATTTTAAATCACTAACATATTACCATACTTTAAATCATTACAATACTTCAATATCCACTTAACTGAATCTTCAGTAGAATATTTATTACATTTATCACCCACATTACACATATAAAGTTAAATTTTATTAGTACCGACAGTTAAAAAAAAAGTTGATTTTCAATAAAATCATTTCGGTTTAAAACAAACTTTACATATTTTTAAAAAAAAGTTATAAACTTTACATATTTTGGTAAATAAAAATTATTAGTACCGTTTATAAAATTAATTGAAAAATTATTAAGGTTTAAATATATCACTTAATTGAAAAATCATTACCAATATTGTACCGTTAAGAAAAGTTAATTTTTCAAAAAAAAATTTCATATTTAAAATAAATGTTAATGTTAAAATATCAATCGAAGAAAATAACACTTAACTAAAGTTTCAACTTAACCAAATAATACAATACTAAATATATGATTACTTAAATATGGTTCGGTTTGGTTAACTATAGTTCGGTTTGGTTAATTATAATTCAATTCGGTTATTGAACTATTTGATAAATTGTGGTTCAGTTCATAAACCAAAGAAAACAGTTCGGTTATTTTTCAACGGTTCGGTTTGGTTCGGTGGCTCGGTTCAGTTCTTTGGATTTTTTGAACAGCCCTAGCTATGGCATTACCGTTTTGGTCACCTTAATTTTAGGGATCTTAAGATGTTGCAACAAAGTGGAATGGTAACGGGGTTGCCACATATTAGTGTTACGACAAAATTGTGTGAGGAATGTGTCACATCTAAGCAACACAATAAGGTGTTTAGCAAGGATGCGGGTCGGAGAGCCAAAGGTTTACTTGAGGTGGTGTATTCTGATGTTTGTTGACCGATGCAAGTAGAGACATATGGCGGTAATCGATATTTTGTTGCATTTATTGACGATTTTAGTAGGAAGCTTTGGACTTATCTTATCAAGAGAAAGGATGAGGTATTTGGAATATTCAAGAGTTTCAAATCCATGGTGGAGCGTCAAAGCGACCGGAAGCTCAAAATTCTCAAAACGGATGGTGGAGGTGAATATACCTCTAGTGAGTTTGGGAAGTTTTATGATCTTGAGGGTATTGTGCGTGAGGTGGTGCCTCCATATACACCTCAACAAAACAGAGTTGCCGAGAGGAAAATCGTACAATAATGAACATGGTGCGTAGTATGCTTTGTGGGAAGAAGTTACCTAAAGAGTTGTGGGGTGAGGCCGTGTCTACAACCACATACTTGTTGAATAGGTGTCCTACTAAGAAACTGGAGAAGATCACACCATAAGAGGTTTGGAGTGGTTTCAAACCGAGTTTGAATCATTTGTGCATTTTTAGATCGATTGCATATCGTCATGTACTGAATCAACTTAGAAAGAAGTTGGATGATAAAGGTGAGAAATTTATATTTGTTGGATATCACTCTACTGGTGGTTACAAGCTGTTTGATGAGAAGAATCGGAAGATCGTGATAAGTCGGGACGTGACTTTTGATGAAATCAAAAGTGCAGAAACAACAGAAGTAACCGGTTACTCCCTAGGGCGTACTCGGTTACCAGCAGAAAATCAGCAACAGCAGATTTTTGAAATTTCTGATCCGGAGGTGTCCGATGCCGCTGTACTAGCACCTACAACAACTGAAAACAATGTTGTGAATGAGGGTATACCTGTGAGGCAAAGAGCCTTGCCTCAAAGACTATGAGACTATGAAAGGTTCCAAGATAATGAAGTGAATAATGATGGTGATTTTGTTCATTTCGCGCTTATGCCCGAATCTGAACCGGTAAATGAGGAGGAAGCCTTAAGTGATCCTAAATGGACATGTGCAATGAAATAGGAGCTAGAATCTATTGAGAAAAATGGTACTTGGGAGTTGGTCGATTTACCACTTGGGAAGAAACCGACAGGTGTGCGACGAGTCTATAAAGTTAAAGCAAATCCTAAAGGTGAAGTAATCAAGCATAAAGCTCGATTAATGGCGAAAGGGTTCTTGCAACGTGAAGGCATAGACTACGAGGAGGTATTTGCACCGGTGGCTAGATTGGAGACTATTCGTTTGGTTGTTGGGATTGCGCATAACAACAATTGGGTGATTTACCAAATGGATGTGAAATCTGCGTTTTTGAATGGTCCTCTTGATGAGGAAGTTTATGTAGGGAAGCCACCCGGTTTCATGATTAAAAATCAAGAGAGGAAGTATTACAAGCTACACAAGGCGTTGTATGGTTTGAAACAAGCTCCAAGAGCTTGGAACAAACGTATAGACGGTTTTCTTGTTGACATCGGTTTCAAACAATGTGTATCTGAACATGGTGTTTATGTGAGATCAGATACTATTAATGGTGTTATTATACTATGTTTGTATGTTGATGATCTCTTGATTACGGGATGCAATGACAAGAATATTTCAAGGTTCAAAGTGGAGATCATGAGTGAGTTTGAGATGACAGACCTTGGTGTCATGAGTTACTTTCTTGGCATAGAGTTTCACAAGTCAAAAGTGGGGCTGCTTATGCACCAAAGGAGGTATGCACTAGATATCTTGAAAAGGTGTGAAATGGAGTATTGTAATGCTTCTATTACACCTTGTGAGGCGAGAGTGAAGCTGTCCAAAAGTGATGATGAGGTTGATGTTGATCCAACACTTTACCGGAGTTTGATTTGATCATTGCGGTACTTGTGCAATACGCGGCCGAATTTGGCTTTTAGTGTCGGTATTGCGAGTAGATTCATGGAGAGACCTAAGGTGTCACACTTGGCAGCAGTCAATAGAATCCTTAGATATGTGAAAGGTACTCTTGGTTGTGGAATCTTATTTCCCGCGTCGGATATGGGACGCAAATGTACTTTACTTGGCTACACCGATTCTAATTGGTGCGAAGATAAAGATGATCGGAAATCGACGGTGGGTTACATCTTTATGTTCGGTAGTACACCAATATCTTGGTGTTCAAAGAAGGAACCAATCGTAGCACTATCTTCTTGCGAGGATGAGTACATTGCGGCTTCATTGAGTGCGTACCAAGCTATGTGGCTTGTGAATCTTATGAAGGAATTTGGATGTGGTGGTGATGATGATACAACGCTGTATGTGGATAATGTTTCCACGATTAATCTTGCGAAGAATCCGATTGCACACGGAAGGAGCAAGCATATCGAGATGTGGTTTCATTACTTGAGAGAATTAGTCGGTGATGGGAAGCTTAGATTGAGCTATTGCCGAAGCGAGGACTAAGTTGCGGATTTGTTGACAAAAGGTGTGACAAATGAGGTGTTCAAGAGACTGTTGAAGAGATTGAACATGATGGACTTGGAGAAACTAAAGTGAGGTGGTGTGTTGAATGCTGGTTAAAGCTGTTATTGCTGCCTTTGCAACAGCAGTAACCGGTTACTCCCCAGGGCGTAACCGGTTACTTGCATAAAAAAAAAACAGCAGCAGTTTTTAACAGCATGTATCAATTTAGTTGCAATTTTTAGTTTTTGCTATTGTATTCTCTCATGTATAAATACAGTGTAATAATCTCAATTCAAGGTTAATGTTAATTCTACACTTCATCCAAATTTACTCTCTCTACTATAATTCTCTTTCTCTCTCAATATTGATCTTCCCAATTTTCTTTTCCACCATTGTTATCATCTTCAAATTCTGATTTTTTATGTTGTTCTAACATGGTTCAGGTGATTTTTGTTAAGAGAAAGAAAAAAATAGTAAGAGCTTCAAGTGATATAACACATACAAGTTTATAAGTGATATAACACATACAAGTTTATATGCTGCAAGATGATATCCTCCCCATTTCTTTAATGGAGAATACCATTATCATGTTTTCATCATATACAAAGTTGTATATTTCAAAAATATATGCATTTATATATCAAAACATTGATAATTATATTTTTCAATTCTTTTGAGGAAAGACATATTTTTCAAAAATATATGCATTTATATATTAAAACAGTGATAATTATATTTTTCAATTCTTTTGAGAAATTGAGTGGATATCAACTCATATAATACATATTTTAAGTTTTTAAGTTGTTTACAACATCTATTTTTAGACAGTGGTGTTTATTGGTTCAGGTAGATTCAAATTAAATCAGTATCCAAATCAAATTATGATGTTTGGTGTTGATATTTTTTTAGTTCGAGTAAAAACTAAATCAAACCAATAAAATTCGATGTTAATTGGTTCGAGCAACAAATTTCTAAAATTCTCTGCAGGTCAATATCTTAATATCTCGATTTTAGAGATCTCAATATCTTGCAATGAAACAAGATGGTTATCGGGCTACCATTGATCAATATATCGGCTAAAATTTGTGAAGAATGTGTGACAGCGAAGCAACATAAAAAAAAATCATCAAGGATGCGTGTTTTAGAACCAAGTGTCACCTTGGGGTGATGTATTCCAATGTGTGTGGACTGATGCAAGTTGATTTTATTGGTGTGTTAGCTGAAGATTTCGACCAGAGTAAGAAGGTTTTTGCGTATTAGAACAAATCCATGAAAATGCCAAAAAGGAGTGGTTCGACCCAACCAGGAAAGAGGAAACATGCTAGTGGGTCGACAGGAAGAAGAAGCAAAGAAAAGTTCATCCTACGGAAGGAAGGCGTCAAAGCATTTCGACGCTACCCAGGAGAGCCAGTATGTTGAAGGCTTTCGACATGCCATTCAGAATGCTATGAAGAAACTGCTCAAGGAAGAGGAACGAAGTAGTGGACAATTACCATAGGAGAGGGGTAACAGGTGCAACACTAGATTCGTTGGAAAGGGTCTGACGGTTACTTTTTTAGGTCTATTTAAGTAGATTTCATTTTTAGAATTAAAGGTAGCATTTCTTTACATTGTAAAAGGGACACACTCAAAGTACCAAGTGTTAAGAGAAACGAGTTAACCCCTATGCAAAATATATGATAGTGTCCAAACATTTATCTTTTCAAGTTATTTCAATTCCAAGCAATTTTAACACTTGTTTTTGCTTTGTTTTTCCATTTAATTTCTTTTCCTTTGTTAAGCATTTTGTGAGCGTTTTTATAAACACAAAAAACTTACAAAAAAAACCTATTACCATCTGACACTATAAAAGTCCACCATATACTTAATCGGACAAAGCAATTTTGGGACTCGTTTGATTGATCCCGCAAGTAAGCCTTTTCGACAGGAGGCCAACGACTTGTTGATGCGAAATCCACGTGCGAACAAATTGGTACGCCTATGGGACCTATTGGGTTAAGTATATGCACTTGTGCAGTGGCATGATGGTAATGCCACGTCCAAACGAAGAATCGTCTTCAAAGAGAATTCCAATTGTTACGAACATAATTGAGACTGTTACAACAGTAGTACCGACTGCTTCGAGTGGATCATCCACAACTCCATTTCGACCTGAGTCGATCAGGACGAATAGGTGGAAATATGAGGGCCACAAGGGCCCAGTTTCACCATGCCATTTTGTAACACGGTGGGAGAACTGACTTTTAGTTATATTACGGATAGCAAAAGTCGTCACCGACTTTTATTTTATCCATGTGGAAAGGACATAAAAGAACAGGAAAGACCTATTTTTAAAAGACTTGAGTTCGGGGGGTAGGTTATATAAAGGGAAGGTGTTAACACCCTTTATATCCATGGTTATCCATGGGCTCTTAGTTACTTAGCTCACTTATTTGTTTGGAAAAGGAAAGTGTAGTGTGTATTTAGAAATTTGTCTAAGTATTTTGTAATGATCCCCGTATGGATGTATACAAAGTCTTTGTTTGAAAATGTTTGAAAATAGTTAGGTGTGAAAAATATTTTTAAAGGGTGTGAGTCAGTAACTTAGAGTTCCTACCCTAGACTAAGCCATTCATGTTCTTTTATATTCTTTCAAGGGTAAGACTATCCCTATTATTAAGGAATAGGTAGTCATTACCTTGGATTTTATTAAGGGACATACGTAGGGTCATCGTACGGTCAACGAAGGCAACTGTAGGGTGTCTTTAGCAATTGGCAGGGACTATCATCTTTTAAACCGAAGGGACAAGATCATTCTAGGCAACATCGTAGGGACTTGATCTTTTAATCGAGGGGAGGGACAAGATGATTTAAATTGTAGGGTTTTGCTTAAGACACCCTACTTTCGAGGGACTTGACCGTTTAAAGGGAAACTTTAAGAGGAATACCCTAGGAGGTGCAGACAGCGATCATAGATCGACTTACGTGTGTGAATATTTATTTCAGATATTTATTCTTTTTATTTAAATTATCTAAGTCTGTATTAAATTTCAATTAGGTTTTCACTCCCTACTATTACTAACCATAAATAAATAACGGGTATAAATAAAAAGAAACAGAAAAAAAAAAGATATCCTACGCTATTACATCGCTTTGGGGCAGATACATAATTATATAAGCAGAAAAATAAATTACATCCAATAAAATAAATGAACGAAATAAAGAAAATTATTCTAAATGATTAAATAAAAATTAAAGTAAATTAGAGTTAGAAAAATATTTTAGGGTTTTAATTTAAAGATTAGAATTATAGTTTAAAATTAGGGTTAATTAGGGAAATTCTGGATATTTTAAAGAAAATCAGGATTTATTTAATCTAAAACTAATTAATTAACTTTATTTACAAATTAATCAAAATTATTCACATGAGATATAAAAACATATTAATTAAAAGAATTATTTAAAAGAGAATTTAAGAAAATTATAGTGATTAAAAAAAACTATTTAATTTATAAAGAATAATAAATGTAATTAATTAAAGATATTTTAAGGATTTATAAAAAAGAATCTAATTATTTACATAAGAAAAATATATTTGATTTAAAAAAAATTAATGATGATTAATTATTAATTTTAATTTAATAATGATTAACCTTTTAATTAATTAAATATTAAAACATTAATTGAAAAAAATGCAGTAAAAGAAAAGGGGGAGGCCTGGATTGGAACCTAGGACCTCCTCATTACCAGATTAATGGCTAACCACTGGGCTGCGCGCAGTTTGTTGCTCTTGGAAGGACCAACAAATGTTATATGGAAAACCTGCAACGTAAAACAAATTATATAAAAAAAATTGGGACCTGGGAATCGAACCCAGGTCATGAGGTCTATACGCGTGCACCAAAAGCCACTGGGCGACCTGCACTTTTGTGAACTAAGACACAAATCATTGATTAAATAATAAAATCAGAATTTAAAATCAGATTTTGCGCGCAGGGCCTTCTTCTTCGTTGGTCCGTCTAGTTAGGTTATAATGACAGTCGTTCGTCACTATAACTTGTAGTGA
The DNA here is from genome assembly GCA_963966055.1 of Lathyrus aphaca. Classification (NCBI taxonomy): domain Eukaryota; kingdom Viridiplantae; phylum Streptophyta; class Magnoliopsida; order Fabales; family Fabaceae; genus Lathyrus; species Lathyrus aphaca. Next base: position 8,231,881 of record OZ014521.1, read on the forward strand.
CGATTCTTTTGCGTCGCTATAGGTCCTGAAACTCACAAAGTATCATATGATCAACATAAATTATTTTCAACCATGTCATTCAGCTAAACAAGGTCCGGAGAGTCTTATTATGCCGTCAATTGGTCCTGAAATTACGTCTAACAAAAGTTCCCAATTCGAGGTTCATAAACCCTAAAAATGGTGAATCATGATACCTGCATAGAAAACGTGATTAAACTGCCCAGAAACAATCCAAATATCATTCTAAATCATATTGTATAATCAAATTTAACCAAAAACAACCGTATGATTGAAATCGAAATTCAAAAAAGGCAAGAACAAAACTCAATCGGTTAGAACAATTTATGGCATTATGGATGCAGATGGTGATTGCTACATGATCAGTGAAGCTCAATGAAGTGATTGCGACTTATAGAATGCTTTGAGGAGACCTGAAATTGTGAAACCAAAAATTGAGTTTTTATGAAATTTTTGAATGTGAAAAGTGTTCTTTTTGTCTCTGAATCTGCCCCTTTCGTGCCTTGGTCTTGTTAGGCTTTTGGATGTGTTTTGAGGTTACTTGAGTGTGAAGAAATGCATGGCCATAAATGTGAGAAAAATCAAATATTTTTATGCTTCAAAGATTTTGCACGAATTTAATTGTATTCAATCACTTTAAATATTGTAAGATTCATTCTAAAACCAATATTTGTTCTAAATATCAACTTTTTATTTTTTATATTCATTTAAATTGAATTTTAACAAATAAAATCCAAATAAATAAAAAATAATTTATAAAAATCGGAGCAATTGATTATTGGGTCGTGCATGATCTTAACTTTGAGATTGGGTTGCAATTTGATGGGCCCGTTTGGAAAATTTTGAAGTTTAGGCTTTATTTGCTTCATACACCCCTTGAAAATTTCTCAACTTTGACAAGGCACACCTCTCTCATTTTTAAGGCTATGAGATTGATCTTGGACTTTTTAGAAATCTTAGTGAGTCCTCTAACAAATATCTTCGGTCTCATGTCCATATCGTTTACCATTTTCAAATTATGCCCTTTGGAAAAAATGACTTTTTGTTGACTTTTGAAATGACCTATAATGTCTTAGCTCATACCTTCCAAATGAATCATTTTTAGGCTTGGCTTGTGAGACAAAAAGTTGTAGAGAATTCAATTTCCTTCAAAATGAGCTTTGGATGAAAAAAATTTGATGAAGTATGTGAAAGTTATGGCTGGTCAAAGTTCAGTTGACTTTTCCTATGAAAATCCTAATTTAGGAACTTCTGATTTTTGATGATCTGAAGTCATGGTTGTTAAAGGGGAAAAGAGAAACAAGGATTTGGAGTGGCAATGAGAGAGTGAAGGAGAAGAAAAGAAAAATGTGTTTTATTTATTTATTTTGTCCCTCTTTAAAAATATGTAAATATATCAAAATCCATGTTTGCAGATGAATTTAATAAGACAAAATGTAAAACATTTTCCATGTCACCACCCTTTGCCAACTCACCCCTTTTTTTAACGTTACTTTGACAATAGGGGCCAACGCCAAATGAAAATGGACTTATGGGAAATTGGACCGGAAAAAAAATGATACAAGGACTAAAATAAAAAATTCGCAAACTTACAGGGACGAAAATATTATTTAAGCTATATATATATATATATACATATATATATATATATATATATATATATATATATATATATATATATATATATATATATATATATATATATATATATATAGAGAGAGAGAGAGAGAGAGAGAGAGAAAATTTCTCAAACCCCCCATAACACTCTCAGCCACCAGCTGTATTTCGAAATATGCCCCCTGTTTCTGCTGATACATTTCCGGACACACCAATTTTTTTCTTTACGTTGAAACCTTCCACATATTCATATGCGAAAGAAGTTCATAGATGCATTTGCAGAATTTTAGCAGAACAATTTTTCTTTTAAAGATTAAACCAATTTTATTAATAAAGTAGTATCATATATAAATGCACAAACATGAATAAAGTAGTATTATATATATATATATATATATATATATATATATATATATATATATATATATATATATATATATATATATATATATATAGCACATCAATGTCATCGTCCAAAATAAATACATCAATGTCATAAAAAAATACATATAACTATTGGGTATGCGGGAGTACATCCTCTCCACCCTCTCTTTTGCCTGGCCCCGGTGCACGCTCTCTTATGCCTTTGTCGCCTCGTCTGCCTCTGCGTCCTCCTCGGCTGCCTATCCCACCAGTCCTGGTGCAATGTATGTGGTACTGTGTGCCACTCAATACCACCTGAATCATCTCATCCGCAGTACGCATGACATCAAGCCCCTTATGGAAGAAACTGACCTCAATGCCTATCTGCCTAATCCTAACTACATCTAGACATATATGCACCATATCCCGAGTCTAGTCCATCTGAGACTGCCTCTACTATAATATCTCCTTATGTGCTGGTCTGGGAGGTTCACCATCTGCAGTGGGAAGCATCAAGAGATGCAAGACGGTATAGAACCACATGATGTAGCCATCAACGTAGCTACAGTCGTGCTTAACTCTGATCGCACGAGATTCGTTTAGTACCAGATGGTGCTGAAACTTAGCAAAGATATCGTCTATCTGGTTGCAGGTAATGGGCAGAGGAGCAGACACAGAAGGGTGTCGGGGAATGGTCCGGGCATAGCCGAACTTCCGCATGACGCGCTCAGGCAGATATTGTGCATTGATGGTCGAGTTGCATGCCAACCAGCCACTATAAAGTAAAACCTCATTGAACGGGCACGTCGCACAGTGATATATGTAGCAGTCGTATTTGACATCCTCAACAGTCATGCGGTCCAAATACACCCTGTAAGGCTCTAGCGACTCGTTCCCTCTCAGCAGGCGGAAGGCACATGCCCGAGGCCACCCCTCCGTGTACTCCTACACATACTCCCAGCCATGTATATGCGGAAAGTGTTGGACGACCAGGAGTGAAATACAAAAATTGGTATCAAGCAAATATCATGATAATATAAGTGAAAAAAATCTAAGGGTTTATGAATGGTACCATATACAGTGGACAATAATGGATCATCACCGAATCTAATAGGTACCTCAGCCAAACCACATATGTATATGAGGAATTGGTGTCCACAAAAAGTTAAGTTGTGTGCCGAATAAGTATAGCAGATAACATCACAACGCCCGCTGTCTGTGTACCTCTACCTCTACTGCATCACCAACTACTTGTACTATAATTGTCTGGGCCCGTCCATAATAAGTGGCCAAGGTGGAATAACTCACATGAGCTTTATGGGTCGTATCAGTCTCCTTCAGTGCATCCTCTAGAGTCATCTGAGCTCCTGAATAAGCATATCTTACACCTCTTCTTTCCACAACTTCCCGTGACGGGGGAGGATACCCATGATTGTTACATGTAGGAGACATGATAGTAATCTCCCATGTGGTAGATGGAATGACGAGGTCTCTGAATACCGCCTCTCTACAAAAGCCACGAGCATACCAATATGTATCATCGAATACCCAATATCAACAAAGTCCTTTAGACCAGGCGCATCGATGGCTTCCAGGATCCACTCGTCTTATGGTGGAGACACTCTCTTGCGTCCATGGTTATAAAACCTCTGAGCTTGACGCGCCTGAAAATTATCAAAGAAAAAAATTTTAATTAAAAAATGGTACATATAATATTTTCCAAATGAAAAAAATATGAGTAATGTTACCTCTCAACCCCCGGGTAACTCTCAGGAGCAGTGGCAGCAACATCCACCTGTGTCTCCTGAACTCCCTCTTGTGTCTACTCAGGATCCTCAACATCGGGTTCCGGTAGTGGAACCGAAATCTCCCGGCGTCTCCTCTAGGAGTGCGGAGACTGGGAAGTACCCTCAGAAGCATCTCGTGGCCTCCAGGATGAAGAAGTGCCTACATATCCAGATGTAGACGGTACGTCTGATTGGACATGTGCCTTCTCCTTCCGGATGGAGGCATTTTGGGCAACCCATCCGTGTATCCATCTCTCGGTAGGAATCTGAAAGTCTGAGTCTGAAGAAGACATAATGTCTTCAAACCAATAAGTTAAATTAAGATACTACAAAAATAAAATAAAGAAAAAATAACATTCAATTGTTCCGCAAGTGCATCTATGGAAGTACCCAAGATATATAAAGTCTGGATTGTTCCACAAGTGCATCTACGGAAGTACCCAGGATATAAAAAGTTTGGGTTGTTCCGCAAGTGCATCTACGGAAGCACCCAAGATATAGAAAGTCTGAGGTTTTTCGCAAGTGCGTCTGCGGAACATGTTAACGTTCACTTGTTCCGTTGATGCACTTGCGGAAGTTCCTAAAACTTAACAAAACTGTGACGAACACCATTAACGACCTAGTGGAAGAAAAATTCAAAAACAACCTCTGATCATCCGTTTAAACCCCAAATAAGTACCTATATTGTCTCTAAACTATGTCTCTAAACTTATCCAGTGATTTTTACATCTAAATAGCTATTATAAATCGATTACGGAGAATATTTGAAAATAACTCAAAAACTCAGAAACTCGAAAAGTTACCGATTAGAAAGAGTTACGAATGATTATGAGTTTGTTGATCGTTGTAGTTGATGCTTAGTCTTGAACTCGTGTGATAAAAATTGACTTTTGTGGAAATGATTTTTTAGAGAGTTGAGAGAGATGTTGAGAGTTTGAAGAATATGAAAAGTGAAGAATGAGGGAGGAGAATGGTCTGCACGCAAAGTATATTAAAATATGTTCTGTAGGTATATTTGAGACAAAGTTTCACTGATGTATCTACGAAACAAATCAACGTTTAAAAAAAAAAAGGTACATCCGGAATTATATCAGTGGAAGTAGTGAGAGTAAAAATGAAAACATACATGATATCTAAGAGACCCATGGGATGAGATAAGAAATTATATATATATATATATATATATATATATATATATATGACAATAATTAAAATATGATTAGCTTGCCACTAAGGTTTGTTTCCAAGAGGGGATATAGTGGTTGCACTTGCATTGCATTCACATGCCATCACCATACTAAGACTAAGGAATTTTCAACAAAATAGTATAATATAAACATACAATTCCATGCTTAATATATAATTGGATGCATGAATTTAAACATATAATTTGCCTGAAGAATGCAGAAGATTCCAAATTAATAAGCATGCCCATCAAGACTGTGATTTGATCTCCAACCTAGCAATACAAACTCCAAGACCTCCATGCTTTCTATCCTTAGTAGTAATCTTGCTTTCAGCCCACCAAGTGCATGTACATGTAATCTTCTTTAAATAATTTTAAAGTTAAAAAGTATATTTGAATGAGATGATTCATTTTTTTTTCTTTTTTTATGGAATTTAAAATTTAAAAAAATTTAAATGATTCAAATGAAATATATTTATTTTTAAATCTTTTAATTTGGATATAGTATTAATACAATCAAATGTTAAATTTTTAGGTCACTTTTATAAGTTTTAAAAGTTTGGGGCCAAATTTAAAATTTGAAAAATAGGAATTAAGTTGCAATTTTAAAATTTTAAAGGGACTAATTTGTAATATTTGAAAATGATTAAAGATTGTATTTTAATTTTTCTGAAATTTTAAGAGTCAATTTGTAAAATTAGAAAATACGATGATCAACTTGAAAATTTTGACTAAATTCCTTTGTTAAAATAATTCATTAAATTTAAGTAAATTCACTTTTAAAACCTATCATTTTAGTAAAGTCGAAATTTAGAATAATTGACACTTGTTTAGATTCTCAACTACAAATCACAATGTATAATCACACAAATTCACGTTTTAAATACTAATTTTATATTAAAGCACTATTATTAAAATTTATAGTCTATTTAAATAATGTAATTGAAATTTATTTATTAAATTTAAAATTACACACAATTTAAATGATTTGATTGAAATTCTTTTATTTTTAATTTTTTTGTTTGAATATAATATTAATATAAATCATTGTTAGATTTTTAGAGTCATTTTTATAAGTTTTAATTTTTCTGGGAAGAAAATGAATTTTAAACATATGGACCAATTTTCATTTTTTAAAATTTAAAGAGATCAATTTCAAAATTATTACAGACCAATTTGCAATTTTTTTGAGTTTTATGAGTCAATATTAAAATTTGAAAAATACGAGGACAAATTTGAAAATTTCAAATAATGTTATTAAACAATTTGTTATTCAAATTCTATAGAGTAAAAGAGGATTTTGAATTTTTTTATTTTTTATTTTAGGTGTCATTTCAAGAACATTAAATTTAACTTGGATAAAATATTTCATAAATTTTCATCATTTAAAAATATTTTTATATTTTTTATCCAAATAATAAATTTTGTTCAAATTCTTGTAAATTCTCTCAAAATATTAAATTTTCTTATATAAATATCTCATTCAAACACTGTTTAATTTAAAACACTCTAAAATTAACTAGATATTTATTATTGTGAGACATATGATTAATAATTATTAGGGGTGTTCTGGTGCAGTTTTGACGTTAAAAATCATTTGAACCTTATGAGAGAAAAATATGCGGTTCGGTTTGGTTAAATTTTTTTTAAAAATCCAAACGAAACCAAACAAATATGATTTGGATTGGTTCGGTTGGTTTGTTTTTTTATAAAAAAATTATTGAGTCATTTATACATATATAGAGAACAACATAAATTTGTGTTCAGTCATCCATACATTGCAAAATAACAACAAAACTTATTATTATATTTAGACAAAAAATTCTCATTCGATATACAAAAATCAGTTTAAACAAAAGTGGAAAAAAATAGTAGCATAAAATAATATCAAAAAAATAAAATAGAAAAAATAGAGGAGAAAGAACTTAGAGAAGATGAAAAAGAAAAAATATAAGAGATATGAGATTATAGATGAAATGTGTGATAAAAATGTAATAAGAAAAGAAAATGTACGTAAAAATGAGAACATGAAAAAGAAAAAACATGTGAGATTATAGATTAGTGTAAAAGAGGTGAGACGTACATGACAAAAAGATGAGAAGAATGCACAAAACTATTAGAAGAGGTTTGAGAAGGCTGAAACTGAAAAGCTAAGTGTGAATAAGAGAAAATATATCATAATTATAAGGTTAAGGCACAATGAGTTTGAGTTTTGAGTTAGATATATGAGATAAGTGAAGTTTGAGTTGTAATATAATGCAGTTTGATTTGGTTTAGTTCGGTTTGCTAAATACAAACCGCAAACCAAACCAAATCATATGATTTTGTTAAAAGATGGCTCAAACAAATCCGAACTATATATGATTTCGGTTTGGTTTGGTCTGGTTTGCGGATTTCTATTGGGTTGGTTCGGTTTTAAACACCCATAATAATTATTGTTTAAAGATAAAAATTGAAAGATATTAATTGAATTATTATATCATCAATGAATGTCATGTTGCATTAAGCTCGATGAAGAGTAATACATAATTTTATAAGACATTATTTTGTCATGAAGAGCATTGAGAACGGGGAGGAACTTCATTTGGAGTGGGGAGTTGGACAAGAGAAATATGGTTATAATTTTTTGGAATAAGTGTTGCTGTTAAGGAAGAGTTTAAGTATAAGATCTATCATAACTTTGAATGGGACTTCCAACATGAAGCAATGGGCCAGATTGCTCAGGGATAGAGTTATGAGAGGAGGAAAACATATAAAATATCACATACATTCTTCTCTTTGAAGTGACATGAAAGACTATTTTGCTGAGTTAAAATACAATAATAGCTAGCTCATTGGATCCACATATCTTAAATCCTTCTTGTTCATAATTTTTTTTCTCTTGATTACCTTTGGATTGCATTGAATAAGCCTTGGTATGATCAATGTAAAGTTGCAGTGTTGTCTTCCTTAATCAACATTATCAGTGCAACCTAGAAGGCTAGGAATAAAGTCAAGTTCAAAGATGTGAAAACTCATTGGAAAAAAACTAATGGCTTTTCTATTATTTCATAGGTATCATTCCCGGGCAATTCAACTTTCAAAATAACTTCTAATTCTATTAAGGATTTTTGTATTATGAAAAGTTTCATTGTTTATCTTCATAAACCAAATAGCAGTGTAGTTAATTGTCCTCCTGCTATGAACTATGTCAAATGTAATAAAATTATGCTACTGTAGGCGTGTCAGGGACTGCAACATGTGGTGGAATCTTTAGGAACCATAGTTCTAAGCATTTAGGCAGTGTCTCGATGAACATTAGGCCGATGAATGTGTTTGTCATAGAGTTGACAAGAGTCATTCTTGTAATCGTAATTGCAAGGGAGAATAAATGGTCTCCTCTTTGGCTTGAATTAGATTCTAAGTTAGTTGGTTTGGCTTTTAGCAAATCTTATATGGTTCCTTGGAGATTAAGGAATACATGGGTAATGCTTTGCATTATACTAGATCAACGTACTTTAAAGCCAGTCACATATTCAGGAAAGGTAATCATTGTGCAGATTTAACTAACATCAGGTAACTTATACATGACTTTACTTGGTGGGATATAGTTCATATGGACATCCTTATGGAGTATGCTAAGAACTTCATAGGACTCCTTTGTTATAGATATTTTCATTGAGGGGTCTTAGTCCCCCTTGATTGGTTTTTGTTTCTCGATGACTTTTCTTTGTATTAATATATTTTTGTGGTGCCTCTTGGCCCCTTTTGTCGAAAAAAACCTCTGATTATATTTTTATGGCTGAAATTTCTGTATTTTTCTAACATTTTCATGTACCTCTTAGAGAACAAATTATATCGCATGGGTTTATGTTTAATATCACACATAATATATATATATATATATATATATATATATATATATATATATATATATATATATATATATATATATATATATATATATATATATATATATATATATTTACATGATCTATTTATAATTATTTAAAAACATAACTTTACTTATATATGACTTTACTTCGTGAGATGTAGTTGATAGAGACATCTTTATGGAGTGTGTTAGGAACTCCCTAAGGCTCCCTTGTTATAACATTTGGTTCTGAGGACTTTTATCCCCTTGATTTTTATAGAACAAATTTTAGCAAATAACTAAGAAAGGTAGTTGGTACTTGATAGGATATTAAATTTTGGATAATTAGTGGGAGAAAGTCTTAGTTAATAACAAATAAATAAATATTAAAATAAAATAAAATAAGTAAATAAATAAATGAAATTACTAATAAGTTTATTAACTATTAGTGACATAATTGAAGAATATTTTACCTTCATGTGACAACTGATATGTTAGAAAAAATGTAATTAACAAATAAAATGTAAAGTTAATGTAAACATGAATTAAAAAGGTTATTTTAATAATAATAATAATAATAATAATAATAATAATAATAATAATAATAATAATAATAATAATAATAATAATAAAACTACCTTATTATATTAGAAATAGTATAAAATTGAAGTAGAGGTGGTATTAGAAGAGAGAAAGAAATAAAAAAATTATGAATTAAGAAAAATATAGTAATACTTTTTTTAATATGGACAATATATTGAAAACGAAGAACCAACACAAATAGATTGAGAGAAGATTAGGCCATAATTCTCACAAGAAGAAACAAATCTTAAAAAAAAAAGATAATTCAAGCTTTTTTTTTTTTTTTTAAAGACGAGAATTCAATCATTTCTTTTACAAAATTACTTCTAATATTCAAAGGAATTGAGTCAGAAAACACTATAGAATTGGGGCCATGGTCTATAGAAGTTTAAAAAATCCGCACAAGAGTTGTCTTCCTTAAAAATGTTAGTAGAAAAGGACATATATTTGCAATAATATCTTTACAAATGAGCCATTTGTTTTTAAGTTACCATGGTATTAAAGATTCCTTTGAGAAAGCTTGGACTACAAGCAAAAAGTCATTTTCTATGCAGAGCTTGAGCCATGCTCTATCTCTAGCAATTTCAATAGCTTGGAAAACTGAAAAGAATTCCACATCTCTAGCAATTTCAATAGCTTGGAAAACTGAAGAGAATTCCACATGTAAGGATATGGTAATGAAAGTAAATTAAGCAAATTCAAGAATGAATCTATTTAAAGAATCTCTAAAAATACAACATCCTTCACTAGCTTGAGAATCAAATAAACCATCATAATTGCACTTGAGTCATTTGGTGAATGGAGGTTGCCAAATAATTTCAACAACCTTATGAGATCTAAGAGGGTGAAAGTTGACATTTAAAGACTTGAGAGATTGAAATTTGCCATCGAAGAAGATGAAAAGAGATATATGTTGTTAGCAATCATCCTGATTTGTGCCATAATCTGAGAAAAAATGATGTGAGTAGAAGGAACTTTGTTGTGACGTTAAGTTAAGTTCTTGATATACCAGATGGATGATACTATGAATACCGTGATTGCCTTGATGTCCAAGGAACATTGGGGGGACCGACTCTTGTTGCACAAAAACCAAATATCCCGAGTTGATGTTATGTTGATTGAGAAATTTAAGGTTCTGACGAGCCAATTACGAACCCGTTCTAACAAGGGGACGATAAAAGAATGTATGGTAAAAAAATTTAGAGCTGGACTTGTAAGTGCTACACATTAAGGCCGTGTTGTAACCTATATACTAGATTGAGTAATTTGTAGGAACCTTGACATGAATTAATCTCCAGACCATAGTAGATTTAGATAGAAGGACGCCAGGATTTCACATGCTAATTTCCCAATCAAGCTTCATAAATGCATAAGTCTACACAATATAAGATGCTTTGACGGTGAGGTTTCCACCAGGAGTAAAAGGCCAAATGAGATTGTCAATTTCTTGAGTTGTTGGTGTAATGTGAGCCATTATATGGGGCAAGAAGGGAAAACGCTCAAGCCACATCTCAACCAAAGACCAAGTGTCATCATGAATAAGATTAGAGACAGTAATATTTGGATCAATGGCATTCTCAAGCAAGGTGGCAATGTCTAAATTATAGTCTATATGATAAGTATTACATGCAGAAACTTTGCAATATTTAATAACAAGAAATTTTGTGACATGTGGTATAAAACCTCATTATAGGGGTGTCCTAAACGATGTTTCCATAAGGAAAGATTGTCATGAGTAGAAGTACAACTATTTGTGCTAGCAGAATTACAATTATTAAATGAAGGAAAATTGTGCATAAGATGTTTGTGAAGAATATACAGGTTGTTATGCTGAACCACTTGGGCAATCCTCCGCCTGGTAGACACATCCTGAATAAAATAGGAGTGTTGTGAGAAGGATAGGCTATAGTTGGAATCATGACAAAGTTTGGAGATAGAAATTGAAGTTCTGGTATGACAGATCCCAGATGTCTTATAGGATGTTGAGACATCTGGTCTGATAGAAACAGCATGGCAATGCATATAATAATAATAGTACTGAAAAGCATAAACAACGTACAAGGATTGTTAACCCAGTTCGGTGACTCATACCTACTCTGGGGGCTACCAAGCCAGGAAGGAAATCAACTATCAGTAGTATCAATTCAGAGCTAAACCACTCAGTTTACACTCTTCACTTAATCACTACCCAATGCAATTTCCTATCCAAGAACTCTTAGATAAGAGACACATCTCATTCTCCCTCAATCACTCACTATGATAATAACACAACCTTACAAAGAAAGAAGAACACTCTTCCAAGACAAAACTTGACCTTGCTTAAAAGCTTCAATCAAGAACAATACGCTCGTGCTTAAAAGCTTAAAGTGTACACCATACAACTCAATGATAGTCCAACCCTAATATCAGAATGATAAAAGAGTGGCTCACAAATACCAACTCTCCTAGAGAGTGGTTCACAAAAAAAACCCTAATGTTTACATCTTTTCTATTCACAACTTGTTAATAAAACTAGGTTATAATGCTTCTATTCATAACCTATTTCCCAACTCGATTTGGGCCTTCAAAACACCAGTAACAAGGCTGCACAAAGTCTGCAAATTAACCTCCAAGAAAATAGGGCTTCAATCATTAGTTCCTAAATTATATCCTTTTTTGGAAAGTATATATTTCTTTGTGAATTCTAATTGAATCATCCAGACCTTTAAATCAGCGCCACATAAGATTGCATAATATCTCCAGAATATTCTGCATTTATTAAAATATAATAGAACCAATCACTCCAGCTCAGCACAAGCACAATGTTGTATGAAATTCCGTATGCTCCTTCAAGTAAATCTTCTTTGACATGTTGCTCCAGTTGTTGAGACATCTCAACACAACATGTTCCTTCATACATATAACTTCGACCTACTTTCTCCTACAAGTTAGAGCATCCTATTTAACATATTATTGCTATATCAGTTTTTGCCAAACATAAATGCCAATCATATAATCCAGAGAATTAACAATTCCCCCCTTTGGCTTATTTTGGATAAAACTAGTTACCATAACCTTTGCATAAATATAATCAGAACATAAAACAAAGGCCAAACAATACAAATAGTTAGCAACAACCATAAAAGAAATAAATCTTTAGTCCTCGCATATTTGACAGTCTTCAGACTTCATTGTCATCACACATGATGTCACACCATCAACAATAAGGTCTTATTCATTAAAGATAATCCAACATATATATGTTCTCTCTCTCTCCCTCTCTCTCTCTCTCTCTCTCTCTCTCTCTCTCCTTCTCTCTCTCTCTCTCAAGAGAATCAACAATTAAAACAAATCTCTCCCCCTTTTTAGCCAGAATATGACAAAGGAAAGAAAAAACTTTGCCTGATTGATGTCATAACATCATATCCAACAAGAACCCTTCATATCAACTCCATTGCAGCACCCTAAACTCAACACCATGGAACAATAACCTCAGGATAAAAGGAGAAAGTCTTGAAGTCATGGTACACATGAGGAGGACAATATTTGATACTCCCCGTAGACCCATAATCCTTTACTTACACCGGGAAGTAGATATTCCTTTATTAAATTGCAACCACACACTAACTTGTGGTATAATAGGAAACTTAATGAGGTGACCCAGTGTAAACACCCCAAATTTGCCCTCACCCATTCACACCATGTCTTATGATCATCTCACATGCATAAACACAATCATATCACCTCATATCACAATTTTGATTCACTGCATAGTTTCTAAGTCATCTGCACCTAGGGTTTGTGATCTGAGCAATCCAAGAACCTCTTGAGCCACTCCAAAGGCAACCAATCACTTCAAAGGGATCCATGTGTGTTCTTACATCATTTTACATCCTCTCAAAGTCAAGATTTCAAAAGAATCACAAGAACTGGATTTGGAATGGATGCAGAGCCAGGTTTGACTGCACAGTTGACCTAAAATTAGGGTTTTGGTTTCAGAGGCCATAACCCCAAATTTTTTGGTCATTCTTGTTTCTATTGGTCTCTATATGGTATAGGGAGTATGCATATCAATTTTCATGAAGAAATTCCATGGGGAAGTCATCTGATCAAGAGTTGACTTTTCAAGCAAGTCAGTGCAAAATCAAGGCATCTGAGGCCCCCAATGACCCAACCAATGGGTGATCTTCATCATTTTGAGTGTATTTGATCTTTATTTGATCATGGAAGAAGGTTGAAACTCACAAAAATCAAGAATTTGGAGTTTTTACAAATGTTGACTTTTTGGGCATAGTTGACTTTTCAAGAATGCTTCATTTTAGGTCATTTTTCAAGCCTTGATTCTTGATCCAAAAATGCTTCAAATGGGAAAACTTTGGTCATGAAAGTTGTAGATTACATCTTTCCCTTTTCAAAAAGTACAAGAACATGATCAAATTCTTCTTGGATCAAAAGTTATGGTGTGACAAAGTTGGCAAAAATCATTGATTTTCAAGGCATGTTTCAAATGAGAATTTTGCAAAATCATGAACCAAAGGCATTTGTAACTTCTAATTCACATCAAACCATGACATAAACATTCTATGTGACCTGAAAGTCAGAATTGGACCAAGGATTCACATGTTTATGGTTTATGTAACAAGACTTTTCTCATGAGTTTCCAAAAGTAACCAAGTTGCAAAACCATCATGATGCTTCTCACCACTTGCTGCATTGGCATTTGAACCACTCCAGCCTTCCATACACACCATGCTGCGCCAGCCCTAGCCATGGTACCAAGCTAGAACTCAAGCCATACCTCCCTTACACAAATGTGGACTTTTTGCAAAAGCAAACTTACCTATCACAGCAGGCCATGTCACATCCCCTAGCCACTTGCAATTGTTTATACTTTCCATCTGCTAGCAAAACATAAAAAGAAGCAAGGCTGAAAACACACACACCACCACATACACAAGAACACTCCCTTGTGCAAATTGCTTCGAATCTCTCTGCCCAGCTCACAAACACTCAAACCATTTTCACACATCAACTCACCATGCCCCATTGAGTAGAAACCAACAAAGAGCCAGGCCTGAAACAAGCCATAACCTCACTTCACCATTTTCACCCCAAGTTGCAGTTTCCTTCGAAACACCTTCCACAGCTTACAAACATCCAAACAAACTTCACAAACCTTCTCCACTCATCATCTGGACCACAAACAACCCTTCACCATTGCCAGAAACAGCCTGAATCACCATTGCCATTCTCAACTGAGCTTGAAGCAGGAGCTGTTCAAACTCTTCATCCAGCCAACATAAATTTCTTCCAAGCATTCAAGCATCATCAGGAGGTCATAAGGAGTGGATTTCACCAAGAGAGGAAGCCTGAAAGTTGCTGGAGTGAAAGCTTCGAATCTCAGGTAGCTCAAGAACTTTTTTTCCAGAAATGGATTTTTAAGTTCTAAACTTGTTCTATATGTCTTCCTGATCATGAATATGCCTTTGGTTTTGCAAATGGTGATGAAATGAGAATGTAATTGCTCTCTGAAACTTTTTTGCCCTAGTTCTTATTTGTTTCGATTCAGCCTTGTTAGGAAATATAAATTTGTTTTGATTAGGGGTTTTGGTTCGTGAGTGAGTGGGGATCATTTCCCAGTTTTTAGATTTTGTTTTAATTAGGTTTTTAGAGTTTTGGGGATTCTCAGGGAGGATGCTGGCTGGAGAAGACGACCGGAAGTCTTCTCCGGCAGCCTGAATGTCATTTTGCCCTAATCCCTGTAATTAGTGTCATTTGAATCTTGGGCGTTAGATTGGGTTGACCAGTTGACTTCGCGCGCATGTGAAGGGCCCAGATCAATTTGCTTAGCCCTAATCTTCATTATTTATTTAATTAATTGGGATTAACTCAGAGTGAACCACAGCCGTCCAGATGCGCGCTGGTCAATGCATTTAAATCCAGGGCTCATCTCAGCCATTCCCTCATTTGACTTTCCTTTTATTTTCATTTATTTTCATTTCTTTTTCATTTAACTTGCATAATTTATTAAAAATAGTAAAAAATGTTTAAAAATTATGAAACTTTTTCTCATAAGTTTTATTAATTTTTATGACACAAAAATATTTTTATTTTATTTTTTACCATTAAAAAAGTATTTTTAAATATTTAAAAGATTATTTTTAATTGATTAATGGAAATTAATTCATTAAAAATACTTTTAGGTATTTAAAAATCACCAAAAAATTCATGAAATGTTCTAAGACATTTAGAAACATTGTCCAACCTTCAAACCAAATTTCTTTTTTGATCTTGATGCATTTTGAGAATTTTACATTGAATTAAAATCATATTTGTGCATTATTTTGATCCCAACTTCAAAAAATCATTTCTGCCTATTTATGAAGAGTTGGACCTTGATTCTTCTTGAATTGCATTGTATTTAGCATGTAGTTTTTGAGATTAAATGGCCATGATTTGATCTTTCATTTTCCATTTGTTTGATAATTTTCTTGTTTAAGAACCCTAAAAACCCTAATAACTTGTAAAATTCATATCTTGAGTTAGGTTAGGAGTTGAGACTTCTCCTTTGGGCATTGGTTTAGTATAGGATTAGGGGTCCTTTGAGTGGCATTTTCAATTTTTTATAATGTTGTTTGCTTCTGGTTTTGGTTTTTGTTTGATGTATGGTTCATAAACCCTAATTTGGGCTTTCATATGCATCCATCTTGCATTCTCTTGCATAACATGACTTGCCATGACATTCCATGCCTCCATTTGATTCATTTAACATCATAAGACATATTGAAAGCATGTTTGACCATTGCATCATGTACTTGCCATATTGTATGTCATTTGCATTCCATTACTTTTCATGTATGTTCATGGTTCCTAACTTGCTTCATTTGCATTCATGAACTTGTATGATCATTTCCATGTGTTGCCTCATGTTTATAGCATATCATAGCATCATTATCATCATTAACATGCTTCTGGTTTTGTTTCTCATCATACCATTTCACCCCATTTTGCATTGCATTGCATTTCTTTTCTAACTTTTCAGGTGGTAAGTGAATTTGAGAAGTGAATTTGCCTTCACTTCTCATAACTT
This sequence comes from Lathyrus aphaca, assembly GCA_963966055.1. Classification (NCBI taxonomy): domain Eukaryota; kingdom Viridiplantae; phylum Streptophyta; class Magnoliopsida; order Fabales; family Fabaceae; genus Lathyrus; species Lathyrus aphaca. Next base: position 8,248,356 of record OZ014521.1, read on the forward strand.
TTCTTTTCATCTCTTTTGCATCCATTGCTGCATTTTTGTTTGTGCTTGAGTTTGAGCTTGCTCATTCTTCTTCTTCCCACTTTCTTTCTTCAAGTGACTTGACTTCTTGAATGAAGCAAGTCACTTTGCTTCTCCTGATCTTTTCATCTGCTTCCTGGTGTTTCCATTGAAGATTGTTCTTGAAAACCTCACAAACCTTAGGAACAACCAAGCATGACAATGATTAGGGTTTTGATTAGTCTCCCCTCTTAGTTTTACCTTTGTGTCTCTTTGAGTCTTCTCTCCTCATCTCATAATCAGGGACTAAACCCTAAAGGCTTTAAGGCTTTGTGATTAAGCTTATGCCTGCATCCTTCTATTAGGATGGAGTGTATAACTTTAATCCTAAGTGTTAAACCCTTAATGTGTTTAAATCCTCTAATCAATTCACATAATATCTATCAAGACATCACACTTGTAACTTGGGCCTTGCATTAGGGTTCTATTTCTTCCATAATGGGTTAAGAAGGACTAACCCTAGTGTTAATGGACAAGTCCCCCTCAAGTTGTCTTACAAACCCTAAAACTCACTTCATCATCATATCATTAAATAAAATCCACTTAATCAAAGGTTTGTTTTGTCATGAGTTTAATCCCTAATCATGGATTAAGTTGAGGAGCTTTCCTCAGCTTAAACATTCTCATCTATTATCCTTCTATTAGGATGGTGTAATGAGTCTGTTTAATCCTTGATTATGGCTTAACCTCATCACTAAACACTAAACAAAAACACCAAAAACATCTAAATAATCACAAGTAGGTTAATGATCTTAACCCTACCTCAAAGGTGATTAAGTGTGAGAATCTGACTTCACACTTAAGGTAATCTCATTACCCCTAATCAGAGGGAAGATGTGATGAGTTTACTAAATCCATTGGTTTAGGCTTAAGCTCATTAACTTATGACAAACTTTCAAAAGCAATAAAAGACTGAAAATACAAAAACAAACAATAATCGTCTCCTCCGGGATTCTTTCCTCATCTCATTCACTCACAAACGAGAACTTGCTTCTTCCGTCTAATGCAAGACAGTTAGCACCTGAGCCAGACAGGTCATACACTTGAGCATAGACAAGCAAGCAGTTCATCAGTCAATTCATCTTTCAGTCTCTTTGGGTCGAACTACGGTGTTCTGACTTCCTCATTGCACGAGAGGATACGTAGGCATAACTTAACGGTTATCGAACAAAAGTCTCTGTATATTCCCCCTCTTTCCAGCTATATTCTCTAAGCCTCATTATCATGAGCATTTCATTCCTGATCTCACACTGGCACCTTATATACTTCACTTATACACTTCACTTCTCTTACACTGACACCTGTACATTCTTTTCCAGCTCTTTTATACACAGATTGCACTGACACTACCCCTCTAAAACACAAATCTTTTAAGCGTGGATCCCGTCGAGTACGGCGGACAATCTGGGTGCTAATACCTTCCCAGGTTGTAACCAACCCCCTTTCTCAGTCTCTCTGGTTCGCAACCGTCTTATCCATCTTTTTCCAGGTCTATGCATCATTGCCTTTCCTCCGGGATAAAAATGCCTAGCTGGCGACTCTATTCATCTCCAGTGAGTTCACGGCTGTGTGTTCTCATTGTCCCTTTCGCCGACCGTTCGCGTCTGTACCCTTATTTGACCTGGCTTCATTTAGCGGGAGCGACAACTTGGCGACTCTGCTGGGGACCCTTATACTGCAACCAGGGCTTCTGGTTCTTTTTGTGGGTTCCTCCTAGCGCTTGTTTGATTTGTGTTTACTGGGGTGTTATGTGCTTACTTGTGTTTGTATACTTGTTTTGTTTTTACTGCTTTATGTACAGTTGCTTTACTGCTTTCTTTATTGCTTTTGTATATATCATATTGTCATACTGCTGGCTGGATCTGGTTGTTTGCTTTGGTGGGTGGGTGTTTCATTGAGAGTTAAGGTCCTATACCTGGGACCTGAGTGACACCTAGGCTAGAGTGAATCATATTCTTTCCCATTCCATTTCGGTCTGGTGCGGGAATATGAAACACGGTTCAGATGTGGGTTTCTTCTTGAGAACTCTGTGTTGCAGATTTCCTGCAATGCTAGGGCTATCTGGGAAGCCTGCTAAGTCTGGATGACCTTTTAGTAGTGACCTTCAGAAACTGAGGTGAATTAGAGGAGGAACTTTTATGGTTATTGTAAACACTGTACCTCCGGGTTAGAAGTGTTTACACTTCTCATAACTGATCCAAGTCTGAGGATCCTTGTTTTAGAACACCACCTGTGAGGGGGTTGGGCTGTTTACAGGTTTGCAGGTACCTTGACCTCAGAATACCCTGTTACTTTGATTTGATTAAGAATACTCCATGTTGGAACAGTTCTTGTGATTCTAAACCCTGGACCTGTGGCTCTTTATTTGAGCCCCCTACCTTGGTTACTGGACTTATAGACCTCCATCTGGATTTCTTACACACATGGGCTTATATCAGATCACTTGATCAGATCCAGCTCAGTCACAAACCCTTTGCATATCATTTGCATACATAATCATTGCATCATATTGACATTTGTTTATTTGTGTTTCAGGGTATCCATCTTCATTTGGTTTTGGTTTTGACCCCATCTTCAGTATTGACCTATCTTCATCAGCACTTGCTTCAGCTATCAGCTACCTGCACCAGCCAATCAGTGGCCCATTCTTCAGTATCCTCATCAGCACTTGTCTCTACTCAGTTTCAGCATCATGGCACCTCAAAAGAGCAATGTCACCTACCACTTCTTCCAGCCATATTTAGCAGACATCAGGAGGATTCAGACCCTGATCACTCCAGACCATGTACCATTGTTCAGGGAACACCATGGAGATATACTTGATATGGTTATGGATCTGGACCCTTCACAGAGAAGCCTGATCCACACCTGCCTTCAGTTTTATGATCCCCCACTGAGATGTTTCACTTTTCAGGACTTTCAGCTGGGGCCCTTATTGGAAGAATACTCATCATTAGTTGGTATACCTATCAGGAGAGAAGTCCCTTTCAACCCTGAGATGGTGTTTCCTAGTAATGAGGAGATAGCCAAAGCATTGCATCTAGAACCAGTTTTGATTGGGCAGCATATGACTTCTAAGGCTGGAATCCCAGGCCTGCGTCTGGACTTCTTGATCTCTCAAGCTACCCTGAAAGCTTCTTTTGGAGAGTGGAAAGCAGTATGTGCTTTATTGGCCTTGAGCATATATGGGATTGTATTGTTTGCAGATGAGCCTCGATTCATTAGTAAGAATGCAATCCATCTGTTCATCCTGAAGAACCCAGTGCCAACTTTATTGGGTGATCTCTACTATTCAGTGCATCAGAGAAATGAAAAACAGAGGGGAAGGCTAGTGAGGTGTTGTGCTCCACTGTTCCATACTTGGCTTCTCAGGCATCTACCCAGGACAGATGCATTTTTGAATCCTCATCAGCAGAAAAACTGGGCTGGAAGACTTACCACTCTAACTTCAGCTGATATCAGATGGTGCACTCAAAGCACAAAAGGCAGGGATATCATCACCAGCTGTGGGCATTTCCCCAATGTGCCCTTAGTAGGAGTTAAGGGAAGTATTAATTACAATCCTCTACTGTTCAAGAGACAACTGGGCTATGCACTGGTCCACATTCCTAAGGCACAAGACTTAGTTGAAACTCTCTATTGTGAGAACAAGATTAGTCTGGCTACTGTTAGGCAGGCAGCCTGGGCCTGGGACAACATACAGACTAAGGGAGTAACTATCTTGGGAAAATGTAACAATGTGGCATCAGCACAATACTATGATTGGTCCCATACCAGGGCTCAATTCTCAGGAATGCCTTTTACTATTGAAGATATGCCTGGGCCTTCCACAGCACCACCTCCGGCAACTATCAGCTTAGAAGAGTTTGAGAAATTGAAGGAAAGAAATGAGAAGTTAACTCAAGCTTTGCAGAAGACCCTCTATGAGAGGAGTGATGGCAGACTGGATATTGAGAGGTTGGAGAAGCTGAAGAAAGAGCATTTGGCTAAGATTGAGAAGTCTGAAGATTATATTAAGAAGTCTAGGGCTGGAGAGCAAATCCTGAAGAATGCTTGCAAAGAAGCTCAGTTCCAGAAAGCCAGGACAGACTTGTATCTGAAGGAGAGTCAGGCAAGGTGGGTCAGGATCACCGAGGCTCGTACTCTGGAGGACAAGAGGGTCCAAGACAAGATGGAGAAGATGGAAGCTAATGCAAAAGAACAGCAAGAGGCCCTGGCAGCAGCCCAGAAGGAGATATCAGAGCTGAAGATCAGAGCCGGAGTGAAGAGGTCTAAAGACCAAGGTCAACACAAGAAGCTGGCTGCAGCTATTGCTACAAGGAACCTTCTTATCAGGAACCTTACGGAGCGTCCGGCTGATCCTGTGACCGAAGCACTTCTCAAGGAAGTTCGGGAGGATGAGTTTGGACTTGGTGTTTGACCATTTGCTTGTTTTTTTATTCCATGTATTTTTTTTATTTTTTTATTTTATGTGTTTTGACCCCTCAGAGGGCTTGTATTTGTAAACAAACTATGTATCCTTGGCTTTTGTAATATATGTATTAGTTTTGCTTCATCTGAGTTCATTTCAAAAGCAACGTCAACAGCATCTTCAAGGGTCTGGAAGGGTCAAAACTGAACGCCAAGCCGGATACCTTGAAAACAAATAAGCATACTGCATTGCATGCTAACTCTTTGTTTGTTTTGTAGGTTTTTGTTTTGTTGTTGCTAACTCTGTTGTGATGTTCAGGAACTATTGCTCGGCGCCGGGTATTTCCTCTCAACCGTCCGCACCGATATCCAACCCGAAACAACCTTCCGGGAATTCAGATGGATCAGTTGCAGCAGGACCTCACTGAGGCCAGAAACCAAATGGCTAATGAAAGATTAGAGATGAGGACTCAGATAACACAGTTTATGGAAGTAATGAACAACATGGCCCAAAGCCAGGAGAGGCTGAGAGCTTTGGTGGAAGGGAGAAATCAGGAAGATCATCATCCAGGGACTACAGGGACCAGTAATAATGAAAGAGTCCAACCTCATGTCAATCCCCCAGTATTTGGACCCCACCTCCATCCAGAGGCCAACATTCCTGTCAATATACAAGGACCTGCTACAACCGGGAGGGTACTGCAAGAAGACCCTCAAGAAGACCAGTTTACAGTAATGGGAGCCGGGGAAGAGGCTTATGATAGAAGGTTGGATGAGCTAGCTGAGAAGTTAAGATCCTTAGAGTCTCAAAACTCTTTGGGATTCGATGTCATGGATATGGGCTTGGTAGACGGGGTCAGGATTCCCCACAAATTCAAGCCACCCTGCTTTGAGAAGTATAATGGGACTTCCTGTCCTCGGACCCATCTACAATCTTTTCTCGGGAGACTAAAAGCCTATACCATGGACGAGAAATTGTGGATGTTCTACTTCGAAGACAGCCTGACTGGAGCTTCTAGGGAATGGTATTCCCATCTGACAAGAGCAACTGTAAGATGCTGGAAGGACCTGGCAGAGGCCTTCATCAGACAGTATCAGTATAATCTAGATATGGCGTCCAACAGGACCCTCCTAATGGGAATGTCACAGTCATCTAGAGAGAGCTTCAGAGAATATGCTCAGAGATGGAGACAGCTTGCTGCTGCTGTCCAGCCACCTATGTTTGAAAGAGAGATGGCTGATATGTTCATGAACACTCTTCAGGGTACTTACATTGATAGGCTAGCTGCCTTCTCATCTACCAGCTTTGCAGATGTGGTTATAGCTGGAGAGAGAATTGAAAGCCTGTTGAAAATGGGTAAGATCTCAGACAATGGTGCAAGCTCATCCAGTAATGCAAGAAAGCCTTTTACAGGCCCGAGAAGGACTGGTGAGACCAATGCCATCCACACCAACAGGGGTAGGCCCCATTATGTTCATGGATCAGTGGCAGCTGTCACCATCCCTGCTCCAGCTCATCCACAGCCAGTTTATCAACCTCCTCAGCAAAACTATCAACAACAACCTCAGTACCATCAGCAAAATCAGTATCCTCCAAGAAGTTACAACAACAATAACACCAACAACAATAACCAGCAAAGGCCATTCCAACAGAGGTCGTCTCAAGCTAACAGGGTGATCGATCCGATCCCCATGCCATATGCTACCTTGCTGCCACAACTTCTGAAACTCAACCTAGTTGAGCTAAGAACGTTGGCACCTCCGGATCCCAACAGTCTACCCAGGAACTACGACTCCAACGCCAGATGTGCCTTCCATTCAAACGCACCTGGCCATAGTACGGAAAAGTGCAGAGCCTTGCACATGAAGGTACAAGACCTGGTAGACTCTAAGGCTCTGAATTTCGCACCACCACCCAATTTCAATAAGAACCCCATGCCAAATCACGGTGGTCCCAGAATTAACGCTATTGAAGAAGACAAGCCGTCTTATTTAATAACCAGTGTGGGTCAGATCCGGACACCGTTGGTAGAAATCAAAGCTCAGCTCTTGGAATGTCACATGTTCCCAGGGTGTGAATTAGGGTGTGCTTACTGCAACATCTCAGTAAACGGGTGCGATAATTTGAGGAATGGCATAGACGGCCTTATTCAGAGTGGCCAGCTTCAGATCACCACATCATTTCCAACAAATCCAGCAATCTCATCAACAGCAGTAGTTCATGTACCTCCTACAACTGCAGCAACCATTGTTCCCGACAATTCTTCTGCTTCATCAACAAGTACTTCATCTTTCTTCTCAACTGATCAGTTATCAACAATTTCTCCTGCTACAACTTCAGCACCATTCCATTTTGAATCTCCTACAACAACAACATCCACCCTTCCGACAATATCTCCTACAACTCCAGCAACAAATCATGAAGATGTCTCTACTGTCACAATATTCTATGATCCTGAAAACAACTCTGCCTATAATTCAGAAGGTGCTGCTCCCGTCAGAGCACCAGTTACAATTTATTACGATCCACAAACAATCACAGTTCCTTCTGCAGCAGCCATCAGTCCAGTCACTGTCACAGTGCCTGGACCAGTACCATATGAAAGCAATAGGGCCATCCCTTGGCACTATGGCTCTGACGTGTATTGCGAAGGAAAAAGAATCACTCTTGAAACATCAACACCTGCACCACAGATAGATAATGTGGGAGGAGGCGGAGGCTTCACGCGAAGCGGACGTCTCTTTGCTCCACAAATACAAAGACCCACTGCCGAAGCAGAAGCTGCTGCCAAGGCAAAAGGAAAGAGCCCGGTGCAGGAAGATCAAGCTGTAAAAGAAGCAGTGAAGACACCGTTTGATCAAGAAGTTGATGAGTTTATGAGGATCATCAAAAAGAGTGATTACAAAATTGTGGATCAGCTTCACCAGACGCCATCCAAGATCTCTATCTTATCTCTGCTCATGTGCTCCGAAGCCCATCGGAATGCACTACTCAAAGTCTTGCACGCAGCTTACGTGCCTGAAGAGATCACTGTCAATCAATTGGAAACCGTGGTTGGAAATGTTACTGCTAGCAATGGGCTAGGGTTCACCAATACTGACTTGACAACGGATGGCCGCAACCACAACAAAGCCTTGCACATCACCATGGAATGTAAAGGTGCAGTCCTTTCCCATGTGCTGGTAGACACAGGGTCATCCCTTAATGTCTTACCAAAGAAGGCCCTGGTGAAGCTAGAGTATGAAGGATTAGCATTGAGACCCAGTAACCTGGTGGTAAGAGCCTTTGATGGTTCTAAGAGGTCGGTTCTGGGGGAAATAGAGTTGCCTGTGACAATTGGCCCACAGACCTTTACAACTATCTTCTATGTGATGGACATTCAGCCTGCCTACAGCTGTTTGTTGGGTAGACCATGGATTCACGCCGCTGGCGCAGTAACGTCCACCCTTCACCAGAAGCTAAAATTTGAGTGGGAAGGCCAAGTTGTCACAATCTGTGGGGAGGAGGATATATTTGTTAGCCATCTGGCTACTTATAAGTATATTGAAATGGATGGGGAGATCCATGAAACAATGAGCCAAGGATTTGAGGCCTTGAATGTTAATGAAGCATCTGCTGTATCTGGAATCTCCATGTCATCTTATCAACAAGCCCGGAAGGTTGTTGAGGAAGGAACTGCCCAAGGCTGGGGCAAGGTTTTATCTGTGGAGGAAAAGAAGGACAAATTTGGGTTGGGTTACAGACCAACTCAACAGAATCAAGTGGAGGCTGCTGGGAAGCCTGTGTTTATCAGTGGGGGGATGCTCACCCCCGATGCAATCAACAATCTGGAAGACGAGTTGGAAGAAGAACGCAATCTGGAGAATTGGATTCGTCCAAAGATCCCGGGGAGCAGTGTCTCAAACTGGTCTTCCCAGGGAATTATAAGAGTTACTCATGCAGAGTAATTATTATTTCCTGTATTTTTATAGCATGCATCAAAGTCTTGCATCTTGCCCAAGATGACAAGACTCATTTTGTAATCGGGCCATCTGTACTTTTGTGCAAACAAGATTAATTAATGAAATATCAGACATCTTTTTGCAAACGAGTCTTTTTTCTTTTCCGTTCACTGTTTTTCCATTTTTCTTTTTTGTACAAAAATAAATGGCGATGTTTTCAAAATGATAACTTTATTTCACTTTTCTAAGCAAGATTAAAATCAGATCACTAAAATGAACAAACTAAACCCTTGCAGAGAGTGCCTTCCAGACAGCACCGACAACAGCACGGCTATGACTTCACATGACTTTGACAATCCGATCAATCAAGCTGATGAAGGGGTTAAAGAAGAATATGAGCTTTCTGAAGAGCTAGCCAGGTTGTTGAGACAAGAGGAAAAGGTCATTACTCCTCACCAAGAGGAGGTTGAAGTGATTAATCTTGGTACTGATGAAGACGTGAAAGAGGTTAAAATCGGGGCCTGCCTGCAAGACTCAGTGAAAAGACAATTGATTGACCTGCTACAAGAATATGTGGATGTGTTTGCTTGGTCTTACCAAGATATGCCAGGGTTGGACACCGACATTGTTACGCACAAGCTGCCTTTAAGAGAAGAATGTCCACCAGTTAAACAGAAGCTGCGCCGTACTCGCCCAGACATGGCAATGAAGATCAAGGAAGAGGTACAAAAGCAGTGGGACGCCGGGTTCCTTGCTGTAACTAGCTATCCGCCGTGGGTTGCTAACATAGTACCTGTGCCTAAGAAAGACGGAAAAGTAAGGATGTGTGTTGACTATCGAGATCTGAACAGAGCCAGCCCGAAAGATGATTTCCCATTACCTCACATTGATGTATTGGTTGACAATACGACTCAGTTCTCGGTATTCTCCTTCATGGACGGATTTTCAGGATATAATCAGATCAAGATGGCACCTGAAGACATGGAGAAGACAACATTCATTACACCTTGGGGCACGTTCTGTTACAAAGTGATGCCATTCGGACTGAAGAATGCTGGTGCCACGTATCAACGGGCTATGGTGACATTATTCCACGATATGATCCACAAAGAAATAGAATGTTATGTGGATGATATGATTGCCAAGTCCCTTACAGAGGAAGATCACCTAGTAAATCTGCTCAAATTATTCAAGCGTCTGAGGAAGTACCAATTGAAGCTAAACCCCAACAAATGCACATTTGGGGTGCGATCGGGTAAGCTGCTGGGCTTTATTGTAAGCGAGAAAGGGATTGAGGTTGACCTTGATAAAGTCAAAGCTATTCAAGAGATGCCTGCACCGAAAACTGAGAAAGAAGTTCGAGGGTTCTTAGGTCGATTGAACTACATTTCGCGGTTCATATCTCACCTTACAGCAACCTGTGAACCCTTGTTCAAGCTATTAAGAAAAGAACAGACGGTCAGGTGGAACGAAGACTGCCAGAAGGCTTTTGACAAGATCAAGGAGTACTTGCAAGAACCTCCAATCCTTATGCCTCCAGTTGAAGGAAGACCTCTGATAATGTATTTGACAGTATTAGAAGAGTCAATGGGGGTGTGTGCTGGGCCAGCATGACGAGTCTGGTCGAAAAGAGTATGCAATATACTACCTAAGCAAAAAGTTTACCGACTGTGAACAACGTTATTCACTGCTTGAGAAAACTTGCTGTGCTTTAGCGTGGGCTGCTCGCCGACTGAGACAGTATATGCTGACCCACACTACTTTATTGATCTCAAAAATGGACCCAGTCAAGTACATTTTCGAGAAGCCAGCTCTTACCGGACGGGTTGCGAGATGGCAGATGATTCTCACAGAATACGACATCCAGTACACCTCTCAGAAAGCCATCAAGGGCAGTGTACTATCTGAATATCTTGCTGAGCAACCTATTGATGACTACCAGCCTATGAGATTTGACTTCCCTGATGAAGACATCATGTTCTTAAAATCAAAAGATCATGAGGAGCCTATTCACACTGAGGGGCCTGACCCAGAAGAAGAATGGACTATGATGTTTGATGGGGCTGTTAATATGAATGGTCGTGGTGTTGGTGCAGTACTTATTACACCTAAAGGAGTTCACATGCCTTTCTCGGCAAAACTCACCTTCAACTGCACTAACAACGAAGCTGAATACGAAGCTTGCATTATGGGTCTTGAGGAAGCCATTGACCTCAGAATCAAGACATTGACTGTATTCGGAGATTCAGCTCTGGTCGTTAATCAAACCAACGGAAAATGGTACACCCACCAGGATCATCTGATACCTTACAGGGATTATACAAGGAGGTTATTGACTTTCTTCACAACAGTCAAGCTTGAGTATATCCCTCGGGACGAGAATCAGTTTGCAGATGCTCTTGCTACCATTTCATCTATGATCAAAGTTCAAACTGCCAACTTTGTACCCCAGATTTCAGTGTCCAGACTCGACAGGCCAGCATATGTATTTGCAGCAGATGTTGTCGAAGATGATAAACCTTGGTTCCATGACATCAAGTGCTTCTTGGAGGATCAAGCATACCCACCTGGGGCATCTTCCAATGATAAAAAGACTTTGAGAAGGCTTGCTGGAAGTTTCTTTCTGAACACTGATGGGTCTTTATACAAAAGGAACTTTGATATGGTACTCCTCAGGTGTGTCGACAAGACGGAAGCAGATTTGTTGATGCATGAAGTGCACGAAGGGTCTTTTGGTACCCATGCTGGAGGGCATGCCATGGCTAAGAAGTTGTTAAGATCGGGTTATTACTGGATCACAATGGATGCCGACTGTTGTGCCTACGCCAGAAAATGCCACAAATGCCAGATCTACGCAGATAAGGTGCATGTGCCTCCCAATCCTTTGAACATCATGTCTTCACCGTGGCCCTTTGCTATGTGGGGCATTGATATGATTGGCAAGATTGAGCCAACTGCTTCAAATGGCCACAGATTCATCTTGGTTGCCATTGATTATTTCACTAAGTGGGTTGAAGCAGCTTCCTATGCCAATGTTACAAGACAAGTGGTAGCCAGATTTCTGAAGAGAGATATCATCTGTCGATATGGAGTTCCCGAGCGAATCATTACTGATAATGGTTCCAACTTGAACAACAAAATGATGGCTGAGTTATGCCGGGACTTCAAAATCCAACATCACAATTCTTCTCCTTACAGGCCAAAGATGAACGGCGCTGTCGAGGCAGCTAATAAGAATATCAAGAAGATTGTGCAGAAGATGGTAGTCACCTACAAAGACTGGCATGAAATGCTACCGTTTGCCTTGCATGGGTACCGCACGTCAATCAGAACATCCACTGGGGCAACACCGTATCAGCTTGTGTATGGTATGGAAGCAGTCCTACCTGTTGAAGTTGAATTACCCTCACTACGGGTACTAATGGATGTTAAACTGAGTGAAGCAGAGTGGGTTCGGGCCCGATACGAACAACTGAGTCTGATTGAAGAGAAGAGATTGGCTGCAATCTGTCACGGCCAGCTATATCAGAAAAGAATGAAGAGAGCCTTCGATCAGAAAGTCAGGCATCGAGAGTACCAAGTAGGAGATCTTGTGCTGAAAAGGATCCTTCCTCCCCATACAGACCACAGGGGCAAATGGACTCCAAACTATGAAGGACCATTTGTTGTAAAGAAAGTTTTTTCCGGTGGAGCACTGATGCTCAGCACCATGGATGGTGAAGATTTCCCATCCCCTGTGAATTCAGATGCAGTTAAAAAATACTTCGCATAAAATGACCCGCTGGACATAAAAACAGAATGTAAGTCCAGGCAAAAATAGGGCATCCCGGCGAGTCAAAAACAGAATAAAAGACTCGGGCAAAAATAAGGGAAATAAATGAAAAAAAATGTACACCCGCTGAGTTGAAAAGCCGCATTGTACAACTCAGGCAAAAATGGGTATCCCGATGGATTGAAAACCCGAAAGGGCGATCCATGCAAAATAAGGGAATAAGCGAACAACTGCATTCTGAATTCGTCTGTATCACTTATAACTTGGTAAGCCTCGAAAGGATCAAGCTTCATTCAGAATCAGCCTTTTTCAGAAAGCAAGACGAGAAGAACGTCAAAAGTCATATGAGTCATAGCAAAAGAGGAAGCTCTTTAAAGCGTCGTCAGCATCGCCAGCATTTTGTTTCTCAATTTGTAACAATCTCTTCATTTTAGGAGATTTGTTTCTTTGACTGTATCTTGCCAATTCAGGGCACATGAATTAATAAAATCAGATTTTTCAGTCATATTGCGTCTCGTACATTTTCATTTGCAAAGAATGTCTGATGTCTCTAAAACTAATTGCATAAGTACATATGATCTTCACTAAAAAATAGAAACACATGCTTGCAGGGAATATACTTACTCTTGAGAGTGCTTAACTCTTATGACGGAATCCAGTAAAGGATACCTCGGGACCTTTTGTACGTTTCCTTATCTTTACAGGCTTGCAGGTATCCAGAGCGTAACTTGGGGCATACAGGCTACATTCCAGCAAGCTGGCAAATCAACAAATGATCTCAGCATCCGAAGTGCTTTCTCCCCAGCTGAGTTGCCTCCCATCACTTTTCCCAGCTGAGTTATTGACAACTCTCCCCCAGCTGTAGCACCAATCATTCCCTCTCAGCAGAATGCAGGAATCAGGGAATCATCTCCCCACAGAATTCTCAGCCTCTACTCAGAAGGGCAACGCATGAAGGAGTCACAACAGAGTACAGAAGACTTCTACAAACCCCAGCTGGGTCCCTTCATTACAAGGATATGTCAATCAGTGACTTATATCCCCAAGCAGATACATCTCGTCAGATCTACCAATGATCTCATCCCCAGCTGGGATGTCCATTTCAACAGATCAACTAGAGATCTTCACAGCATCGGGATCCGAATCCCGGACCTGTACCTCTTTGCATAATCATGACATTTGCATCATATTCACCCACAAAGCGTAGCATTCCGTCTAATGCGGAGCATTACGGCAAAAATCAAATACATAGCATAATCATAAGTCATGTTGTGAATCGAACATTCATGAATATGAACTATTCATCAGAATGCAGAATACAATACACGAAAATCCCCACCAGAGTCCCCAGCAAAGGCAGTTGCCTCACACTCTTTACAAACAAGAATCACCCGTATTACAGATACTTCTTGACACCCGTCCGTGTCATAACACCAGCAAAAAGCCAAAGACATCATCTTTGCACTCACCTACTTGTATATACACTTTCTTGACACCCGTCCGTGTCATATCCCCAGCACAGTCACTTACACTTATACTTGTTGATACTATTATACTTTTCTCTCTGGACACCCGCCCGTGTCACTCTCCCCAGCAGATAAACACTCATTTATACAATACTCATACTCACTACTCATGCTACACTTATACAGATACCCGTCCGTATCTTGTATACGCCACTTACATCCCCACAGATTCAACACTCGTCCTTGTTCTTTGTTAACCAGTTGGTACTCGTCCGTACCATCATCTCAGAACATTGTGTCTAGTGTTTGTTTCTACATGATACTCGTCCGTATCATAGTCTTAAGGATGCTCGTCCGCATCTTTAATCCATACACTGTGTCAAACACTTGTCTTCTTGAATATAGATACTCGCCTGTGTCTACTATTCCCCGGAAGAGTCCCTTCAGATTCAACACTCGTCCGTGTTCTTTGTTAACCAGTTGATACTCGTCCGTATCATCATCTCTGAACACGTGTCAGTTTGTTTCTACCCGATACTCGTCCGTATCGCTGTCTTAAGGATGCTCGTCCGCATCTTTAATCTATACACAAACAGCTAAACACTTATACTTTCTTTTCTTGTTTGTAAACACTCGTCCGTGTTTACTATATCCCCAGTAGATCGCCAACAAAGCAAGATTTCCTTTATCTGACATTCGTCCTGTGTCATGATAAACCTTGAGAGCAGCCGTACCCTGCTAGGTGGTCGTCCTCCACCTCTTGATGGTCGTCCTCCATCATGCTCATCCGATGGCCGTCCCCATCGTTGATTTTTTAGCAGCCGTCCCCTGCTAGGTGGTCGTCCTCCACCTCTTGATGATCGTCCTTCATCACTTTATCCAATGGCCGTCCCCCATTGTTGATTTTTGGTTATCTGACATTCGTCCTGTGTCATGATAAACCTTGAGAGCAGCCGTACCCTGCTAGGTGGTCGTCCTCCACCTCTTGATGGTCGTCCTCCATCATGCTCATCCGATGGCCGTCCCCATCGTTGATTTTTAGCAGCCGTCCCCTGCTAGGTGGTCGTCCTCCACCTCTTGATGATCGTCCTTCATCACTTTATCCAATGGCCGTCCCCCATTGTTGATTTTTGGTTATCTGACACTCGTCCTGTGTCATGATAAACCTTGAGAGCAGCCGTCCCCTGCTAGGTGGTCGTCCTCCACCTCTTGATGGTCGTCCTCCATCATGCTCGTCCGATGGCCGTCCCCATCGTTGACCTTTTATCCGGCATTCGTCCTATGTCGCGATATTTTCGGCAGCCGTACCCTGCCAGGTGGTCGTCCTCCACCTAAGATGACCGTCCCTCATCTTAACCCAACAGAGCAGTCGTCCCCTGATAGGTGATCGTCCTTCACCTTTGATGACCGTACCTCATCATCTGTTTATTTCATTTATTCTTTAACCCGATGGCCGTCCCCGTCGTGGTCCCTTTCCTTTTTAGCCCGATGGCCGTCCCCATCGTTGGTTACCTTACTTTGTGAACTTGATGGCCGTCCCCGTCTTAGCCTTACCTATACCCCCAGCATGTCGGCCGTCCCCGTCATTGCCTTATTTTCCGCACTTTTCCCAGCATGTCGGCCGTCCCCGTCATTGCTTATTTACCCAGCAGTCGTCCTCTGCTCGACGGTCGTCCTCCGTCGCCCATACTTTACAATATACTTTATTTTCTTTTACAATCTATATCCCTTTTCTTCTTCATTCTGTGAGTGCAAATTTTGGACTGTCTTTGGTATTCAACCACAAGTTATCTTGTTTGCCTGTTAAGCCTCCGCTTACATCCTGCACAGCTAACTCATGTTTGAATAGGGGCAGCTGTAAACACCCCAAATTTGCCCTCACCCATTCACACCATGGCTTGTGATCATCTCACATGCATAAACACAATCATATCACCTCATATCACAATTTTGATTCACTGCATAGTTTCTAAGTCATCTGCACCTAGGGTTTGTGATCTGAGCAATCCAAGAACCTCTTGAGCCACTCCAAAGGCAACCAATCACTTCAAAGGGATCCATGTGTGTTCTTACATCATTTTACATCCTCTCAAAGTCAAGATTTCAAAAGAATCACAAGAACTGGATTTGGAATGGATGCAGAGCCAGGTTTGACTGCACAGTTGACCTAAAATTAGGGTTTTGGTTTCAGAGGCCATAACCCCAAATTTTTTGGTCATTCTTGTTTCTATTGGTCTCTATATGGTATAGGGAGTATGCATATCAATTTTCATGAAGAAATTCCATGGGGAAGTCATCTGATCAAGAGTTGACTTTTCAAGCAAGTCAGTGCAAAATCAGGGCATCTGAGGCCCCCAATGACCCAACCAATGGGTGATCTTCATCATTTTGAGTGTATTTGATCTTTATTTGATCATGGAAGAAGGTTGAAACTCACAAAAATCAAGAATTTGGAGTTTTTACAAATGTTGACTTTTTGGGCATAGTTGACTTTTCAAGAATGCTTCATTTTAGGTCATTTTTCAAGCCTTGATTCTTGATCCAAAAATGCTTCAAATGGGAAAACTTTGGTCATGAAAGTTGTAGATTACATCTTTCCCTTTTCAAAAAGTACAAGAACATGATCAAATTCTTCTTGGATCAAAAGTTATGGTGTGACAAAGTTGGCAAAAATCATTGATTTTCAAGGCATGTTTCAAATGAGAATTTTGCAAAATCATGAACCAAAGGCATTTGTAACTTCTAATTCACATCAAACCATGACATAAACATTCTATGTGACCTAAAAGTCAGAATTGGACCAAGGCTTCACATGTTTATGGTTTATGTAACAAGACTTTTCTCATGAGTTTCCAAAAGTAACCAAGTTGCAAAACCATCATGATGCTTCTCACCACTTGCTGCATTGGCATTTGAACCACTCCAGCCTTCCATACACACCATGCTGCGCCAGCCCTAGCCATGGTACCAAGCTAGAACTCAAGCCATACCTCCCTTACACAAATGTGGACTTTTTGCAAAAGCAAACTTACCTATCACAGCAGGCCATGTCACATCCCCTAGCCACTTGCAATTGTTTATACTTTCCATCTGCTAGCAAAACATAAAAAGAAGCAAGGCTGAAAACACACACACCACCATATACACAAGAACACTCCCTTGTGCAAATTGCTTCGAATCTCTCTGCCCAGCTCACAAACACTCAAACCATTTTCACA
Source organism: Lathyrus aphaca (assembly GCA_963966055.1). NCBI lineage: Eukaryota > Viridiplantae > Streptophyta > Magnoliopsida > Fabales > Fabaceae > Lathyrus > Lathyrus aphaca. The sequence goes on from OZ014521.1 coordinate 8,265,221, forward strand.
CATCAACTCACCATGCCCCATTGAGTAGAAACCAACAAAGAGCCAGGCCTGAAACAAGCCATAACCTCACTTCACCATTTTCACCCCAAGTTGCAGTTTCCTTCGAAACACCTTCCACAGCTTACAAACATCCAAACAAACTTCACAAACCTTCTCCACTCATCATCTGGACCACAAACAACCCTTCACCATTGCCAGAAACAGCCTGAATCACCATTGCCATTCTCAACTGAGCTTGAAGCAGGAGCTGTTCAAACTCTTCATCCAGCCAACATAAATTTCTTCCAAGCATTCAAGCATCATCAGGAGGTCATAAGGAGTGGATTTCACCAAGAGAGGAAGCCTGAAAGTTGCTGGAGTGAAAGCTTCGAATCTCAGGTAGCTCAAGAACTTTTTTTCCAGAAATGGATTTTTAAGTTCTAAACTTGTTCTATATGTCTTCCTGATCATGAATATGCCTTTGGTTTTGCAAATGGTGATGAAATGAGAATGTAATTGCTCTCTGAAACTTTTTTGCCCTAGTTCTTATTTGTTTCGATTCAGCCTTGTTAGGAAATATAAATTTGTTTTGATTAGGGGTTTTGGTTCGTGAGTGAGTGGGGATCATTTCCCAGTTTTTAGATTTTGTTTTAATTAGGTTTTTAGAGTTTTGGGGATTCTCAGGGAGGATGCTGGCCGGAGAAGACGACCGGAAGTCTTCTCCGGCAGCCTGAATGTCATTTTGCCCTAATCCCTGTAATTAGTGTCATTTGAATCTTGGGCGTTAGATTGGGTTGACCAGTTGACTTCGCGCGCATGTGAAGGGCCCAGATCAATTTGCTTAGCCCTAATCTTCATTATTTATTTAATTAATTGGGATTAACTCAGAGTGAACCACAGCCGTCCAGATGCGCGCTGGTCAATGCATTTAAATCCAGGGCTCATCTCAGCCATTCCCTCATTTGACTTTCCTTTTATTTTCATTTATTTTCATTTCTTTTTCATTTAACTTGCATAATTTATTAAAAATAGTAAAAAATGTTTAAAAATTATGAAACTTTTTCTCATAAGTTTTATTAATTTTTATGACAGAAAAATATTTTTATTTTATTTTTTACCATTAAAAAAGTATTTTTAAATATTTAAAAGATTATTTTTAATTGATTAATGGAAATTAATTCATTAAAAATACTTTTAGGTATTTAAAAATCACCAAAAAATTCATGAAATGTTCTAAGACATTTAGAAACATTGTACAACCTTCAAACCAAATTTCTTTTTTGATCTTGATGCATTTTGAGAATTTTACATTGAATTAAAATCATTTTTGTGCATTATTTTGATCCCAACTTCAAAAAATCATTTCTGCCTATTTATGAAGAGTTGGACCTTGATTCTTCTTGCATTGCATTGTGTTTAGCATGTAGTTTTTGAGATTAAATGGCCATGATTTGATCTTTCATTTTACATTTGTTTGATAATTTTCTTGTTTAAGAACCCTAAAAACCCTAATAACTTGTAAAATTCATATCTTGAGTTAGGTTAGGAGTTGAGACTTCTCCTTTGGGCATTGGTTTAGTATAGGATTAGGGGTCCTTTGAGTGGCATTTTCAATTTTTTATAATGTTGTTTGCTTCTGGTTTTGGTTTTTGTTTGATGTATGGTTCATAAACCCTAATTTGGGCTTTCATATGCATCCATCTTGCATTCTCTTGCATAACATGACTTGCCATGACATTCCATGCCTCCATTTGATTCATTTAACATCATAAGACATATTGAAAGCATGTTTGACCATTGCATCATGTACTTGCCATATTGTATGTCATTTGCATTCCATTACTTTTCATGTATGTTCATGGTTCCTAACTTGCTTCATTTGCATTCATGAACTTGTATGATCATTTCCATGTGTTGCCTCATGTTTATAGCATATCATAGCATCATTATCATCATTAACATGCTTCTGGTTTTGTTTCTCATCATACCATTTCACCCCATTTTGCATTGCATTGCATTTCTTTTCTAACTTTTCAGGTGGTAAGTGAATTTGAGAAGTGAATTTGCCTTCACTTCTCATAACTTTTCTTTTCATCTCTTTTGCATCCATTGCTGCATTTTTGTTTGTGCTTGAGTTTGAGCTTGCTCATTCTTCTTCTTCCCACTTTCTTTCTTCAAGTGACTTGACTTCTTGAATGAAGCAAGTCACTTTGCTTCTCCTGATCTTTTCATCTGCTTCCTGGTGTTTCCATTGAAGATTGTTCTTGAAAACCTCACAAACCTTAGGAACAACCAAGCATGACAATGATTAGGGTTTTGATTAGTCTCCCCTCTTAGTTTTACCTTTGTGTCTCTTTGAGTCTTCTCTCCTCATCTCATAATCAGGGACTAAACCCTAAAGGCTTTAAGGCTTTGTGATTAAGCTTATGCCTGCATCCTTCTATTAGGATGGAGTGTATAACTTTAATCCTAAGTGTTAAACCCTTAATGTGTTTAAATCCTCTAATCAATTCACATAATATCTATCAAGACATCACACTTGTAACTTGGGCCTTGCATTAGGGTTCTATTTCTTCCATAATGGGTTAAGAAGGACTAACCCTAGTGTTAATGGACAAGTCCCCCTCAAGTTGTCTTACAAACCCTAAAACTCACTTCATCATCATATCATTAAATAAAATCCACTTAATCAAAGGTTTGTTTTGTCATGAGTTTAATCCCTAATCATGGATTAAGTTGAGGAGCTTTCCTCAGCTTAAACATTCTCATCTATTATCCTTCTATTAGGATGGTGTAATGAGTCTGTTTAATCCTTGATTATGGCTTAACCTCATCACTAAACACTAAACAAAAACACCAAAAACATCTAAATAATCACAAGTAGGTTAATGATCTTAACCCTACCTCAAAGGTGATTAAGTGTGAGAATCTGACTTCACACTTAAGGTAATCTCATTACCCCTAATCAGAGGGAAGATGTGATGAGTTTACTAAATCCATTGGTTTAGGCTTAAGCTCATTAACTTATGACAAACTTTCAAAAGCAATAAAAGACTGAAAATACAAAAACAAACAATAATCGTCTCCTCCGGGATTCTTTCCTCATCTCATTCACTCACAAACGAGAACTTGCTTCTTCCGTCTAATGCAAGACAGTTAGCACCTGAGCCAGACAGGTCATACACTTGAGCATAGACAAGCAAGCAGTTCATCAGTCAATTCATCTTTCAGTCTCTTTGGGTCGAACTACGGTGTTCTGACTTCCTCATTGCACGAGAGGATACGTAGGCATAACTTAACGGTTATCGAACAAAAGTCTCTGTATATTCCCCCTCTTTCCAGCTATATTCTCTAAGCCTCATTATCATGAGCATTTCATTCCTGATCTCACACTGACACCTTATATACTTCACTTATACACTTCACTTCTCTTACACTGACACCTGTACATTCTTTTCCAGCTCTTTTATACACAGATTGCACTGACACTACCCCTCTAAAACACAAATCTTTTAAGCGTGGATCCCGTCGAGTACGGCGGACAATCTGGGTGCTAATACCTTCCCAGGTTGTAACCAACCCCCTTTCTCAGTCTCTCTGGTTCGCAACCGTCTTATCCATCTTTTTCCAGGTCTATGAAGCATTGCCTTTCCTCCGGGATAAAAATGCCTAGCTGGCGACTCTATTCATCTCCAGTGAGTTCACGGCTGTGTATTCTCATTGTCCCTTTCGCCGACCGTTCGCGTCTGTACCCTTATTTGACCTGGCTTCATTTAGCGGGAGCGACACCCAGCACCAACTCAGAGGATCTCACAGTTACTCCAGGTAACTCGGAACATAAACACCCACAAACATACAAAACTCAGAATAAGATATCTTATTTTACATTTTTGTAAACCACCTACAAAAACTGATCTTAGATTAACCAACATCTAAATAATCCCCATCTTCCCCATTATTTCCTGGTTGGTCCGAAGAAAAACATGTCCACATTTAGTCAGATATAATCTATATTTGTACCATCTCCAGCCACACAAATGTTTCAAATGTAGCATAATCACAAAGCCTTCCGTTGGAATCTAAGACTACTCCTTTTACTCAGTACAGATCAAAATCTTGAAACATCACCTGTAGCATCTCTCATTCAACCAAAGCTTCTAATAGAGTCCTTCCAAGAAAAACTGTAGAGAAAAATAAATTCTCTCATACACACACAAAACTGCCCTTCAGACCCCTTCTGAGAAACATGTAAGAAGATGCTTCATATAACTGGCTTCACACAGCTAGAACAACACCCCAAAACTACTTCCAGTAAGCACATGTCATGACATATTGTCTGACATCACACCCTCGCAAGAGGTACACACTTTTCACAAGCTTGAAACAAACGCAAGCCTCGTAATAACTGCATCACTACAACATAACTCCATAGACAAGAGTTTGACCCCTCTGTCATGGATAACTAATGCTCCTGACCACTACTTCATGCATCTGTTGAACATCTTGCTAAACACATTCATAAACTGTAAAATCATTTCTGACTTTTACATATCCAGATACACCAGCTCCTAGAGAATAACTTCAAGCTCTTTGAGCTCTTTACTTAACAAGGACATGACTAAAAAATGACTCTCATATCCACACACTATCATGACCTTTTGGTTAGACAAGGTGTCATGCATACTTCGTTTGACATCACTCCAATGCCAAAATACTGAGTGAACCTACAAGCTCATCAATTCTCATATTTGTGATATCTTGAGCTTTTACAATGACAGTTATCTTCATATCAAATCTCTTGGGAGTAGACCTGAGGATTTTCCTATCTAGTTTTTCTTTTGATATTTTATCTTACAGAGCACTGAATGCATTGGCTATGTCAAAAACATTTAAATGAAAGTCATGAATACTCTCATCCTCCAACATCTTTAGATTTTCAAAATTGGTTGTCAGCAGCTGAAGTCTATACATCTTTACCCTAAATGTGTCTTCATGAGTTGTCTTTAGAATCTCCCAAGCATTCTTAGCTATAGTGCAAGTGTTGATTAACTTGAACATGTTCTTGTCCACTCCATTGAATAAAGCATTCAAGGATTTGGAATTTTCAAAAGCAGTTTCATCTTCCTCCTTGGTCTAATCCTCTCCAGGCTTCAAAGTTTCATTCTCGTATTTGTCTTTAACCACTGGATGCTCCCATCCTTTAATGATAGCCTTCAAATTCATGTTATCCATAGATTTTAGAAAAGCCACCATTCGTGCCTTCCAATAATCATAGTTAGTGCCATCCAATACCGGGGTCTGTTGACATTTCCTCCTTCTCCCTTGTCCATAGTACTAGAATATAAATTCCATGAAGCTCACCAAAATAACAAAACAGGGTGAACTGCTCTGATGCCAATTGAAATTTTGGCATGCAAATACTAGATATTGAGATAAATGTCACAACATTGGGATAAAAAAAGTTTGAACATACAACATTCAAAATGCAGTAAATAGCAAAAGATAAATAACATCATAATTGTTAACCTAGTTCAGTGCAACTCACCTACATCTGGGGGCTGTAACACCCAAATTACCCCACTAAAATAATAATAAAAATCAAAGTAAAATTTTCAACTATTTATTCGAGTGTCACAGTTCAACTTCAAAACAACTTGGCTCAATGATACGTTTTCAAATAAATTCTTTAATATGAAGTGAAAAATATTTCTTAAAACAACATCAAACATAATTCGATTACAAAAAATGTTTTTCTAATAGAAATGAACAAACAATGCTATACCGACACCCAAACCAACGTATCAGAGCCTAGATCCTAATGACATGAAGTACACCGACTTCACTGGCCACCACTCGACTTATCCTGCTCACCTTCACGTTACCAACATGAGGGTGACATTCAAACAGAAGGGGTGAGATACTTACATCATAAATGAGTAATATAACAAGAATTCGTAAGTATCGGAAATAAAACATCACTTCTCAACAACAACTATTCAACTACATTATATACACAACAACATCATACACGTCAACAACATCATACACCCTCGACCTTGGTATGTCATCCAACTATGCAACATGTCATGCAACACCAATGACATACATGCATATATGCAACGATTTCATTATACAACATCAACAATAACAACGATTTATCATACACCGATCAATATCCAACTACTCATTATCACCACAATTATCATGCATTTTTAACATATTTCCACATAAATATACTTCAACAATCACAAACGCCACAACATCAAATACCACAAAAATTACATATACATGTACCACTAACAAACATATGTAACTTATCACAACAACTGCAGAGCCAACAAACATATCAATTATGTTTATATTCAAGTTACACTAATTATCCCTACAATTAAGTGTATAACTCCTTTTTCACTACCTTCAACTACACCACATCGATTCCTAAGCATTACTAACTCATTTAAGTAATTTTAAGGAATTTTTTGGAATTAAAAATCATCATTTCATGCTCCAGGTCTCGCTCAGCGAGGGTCTGTAACACGGTGGGATGACTGACTTTTTAGTCATGTTGCGGATAGCAAGAGTCGCCACCGACTTTTATTTTATCCATAAGGAAGGGACATAAAAGAACAGGAAAAACCATTTTGAAAAGACTTGGGTTTGGGGAGTAGGTTATATAAAGGGAATGTATTAACACCCTTTATATCCATGGTTATCCATGGGCTTTTAGTTACTTGACTCACTTTAATTGTTTTTTGAAAAAAGAAAGTGTAGTGTGTGTTTAGAAATTTTTCTAAGTACTTTGTAATGATCCTCGTATGGATGTATACAAAGTTTTTGTTTTGAAAATAATTGAAAAGTGGTTAGGTGTAAAAAGTATTTGAAGTGTGAGCAAGTAACTAAGTTGTACCTACCCTAGACTAAGTCGTTCATGTTCTTTTATGTTCTTTCAAGTGTAAGATTGTCCCTATTATTAAGGAATAGGTAGTCATTACCTTGGATTTATTTAAGGGACGGGCGTAGGATCTTCGTATGGTCATAGAAGTCAACAGGTAGGGGTATCTTTAGCAATTCGTAGGAACTATCATCATCTATTCGAAGGGACAAGATCATTATTCCGTAGGCAACCTAGAAGGGACTTATGATCTTTGAATCTGTAGGGACTTGATGATTTTTCTGTTTGAATGGATTTTGCTTAAGATACCCCCATGTTCGAGGGACTTGACCATTTAGATAAGGCAACCAAGAGGAATATCCTAGGAAGTGTAAATGGCAATCATAGATCGACTTATGTGTGTGAGTGTTTTTATTCAGATATTTGTCTTGAATTTAATTTTCTAAATTCAATTATTTATAGTTAGTTTTGCACTCCCTAAATTACTAACCACGCATTTAAATATTTACAAAGAAAATAAAGACGGAAAAATAAATCTATAAGTTATTACAAGGATTTGGCAGATACATACTAGTAGGATAAAAATAAATTATAAAGCAAGAATAGATATAATAAAATAATAAATAAGCAATAATAATAAAGCAATAATAATACTAATAAAGCAAAAATAATAAAGTTAAAATAAATTAAAACATTTAATTAAAAAAAAGTTTAGGTTAGACAAGTTAAATTTTTTAGAAGTTATTAGAATTAGTGAAAAAAGGGAATTAAGTTTAGAGAAAAACAATTAAAGATTATTGAGAAAACTTTTAATTATTTACAATATAGGATTATTACTATTATAATAAAATATTATTGAAAAAATGTTATTGAGAAATTTTTTAGAGAAAAAAATTAATTTAATATGTACAAAATAATAAAAGAGTTAGTATTTACAAAATAAAGATTTATTTTTATAAATAGGTAATAAAATAAGTTTATAAAAATAATTAGCATTTATTTAAAAAAAAATATAAAGATTATAGAAAAATATTAAATAATTAATTTAGTAGGTTATTTATATACAATATTTTTTAGAATTATAATTATATAAAATAATAATTAGATTTTTATTTACAAAAAATACGTTTATAATAGAAATTATATACAAAATAAAATAAAAATAAATAAATCTGATTTTTAGAAAACATAGAAAATATATTTATTTGGTTTTTATTTTTATTTAAAAAAAGTTTTAAGTTAATAAACTAATTTATATATACTAATAATAATAATTATAATAAAAGAAAATTATTTAAAAAAGTTAAAATTGGAAAAATATCAAAAAATACTTACCTGAAGGAGCCTGGGGTCGAACCCAGGTCTCCAGCTTCCTCCCACACGCCTCTGACTAGCTGGGCTACCAACGCTTTGTGTGTATAAGCTGGGCAATGATCATTATATTTTAAACCTACAAAACAAAATATATTAGCAAAAAAATGGCCTTAGCCGGGATCGAACCTGCATCCTTTGGCATCACACGCGCATACATCTTCCACCAGGCCAACCAGCGTTACCTGAAAAAAATCATAAAATAATTGTAAAAATATTATGAAATTTTTTGAATTTCTGATGGCGTCAATTTCATCATCTTCTTCCTCAGAATTTCACAGGTTTTCCTGCGAATTTTGATGGGAGCTTTCCTGCGAAATTTCATGCGTTCAAAACCTACGAATCATATATTACACCAAGCATGCGTCATTTTGCCAAATTGATCACATAGAAATGATCCACAACACTTATACATTTCATTTACAATATTAGAATTAATTTATGGTTGTTAAATTGAGAAACCCCAATTTAGGTCATAAAACCCTAACAATGGCTGATCGGTTCTAGGCCATGGCACTTTGTCAAAACCATCCAGAAAGTTTGCTTAACTCATTCTAAATACAAAACAATCATCAAAATTAGTATATGATGCACAAAATATAAGAATCAAAAATTTCAAAAGCAAGATCAAAAGAGAATCGGTTCATGGATATTAACATGATTTGGATGCGAATGAGGGTTGGGATAACATCAAGGATGATCAAGGATCATGTTTAGACCTTCAAAATGCCTTGAGATTGCCTCTAAGTCCAAAATTGTATCTCACTTTTTTGAATAATTTTTTAATTTGTCTTTGACTTGTGGCTGCTGCAAAACGTGTTCTTGTGTTTGTGTTTACTTGTATACTTATAGAGGAATGGTTTTAAGTCAAAAAACAGATGTTTTGTGGGATTTCTGGATACCTTGAGTGTGAATAAAAATCAACCATAAATGTGATGAGAAATCATATATTTTCATACCCAAGAGGTTGTGCACGAATTTGTATGAGATCCAATCAACTTGAATGGTCTTTAAGAGTTTCTAGAAGAAGAATCAAATCAAATATTTGAATTTTCATATTTTATTTTAATTTAAATTGAATTTTAATGAATAAAATCCAAATGAATAGTAAATAAATTATAAAAATTAGAAATATTTGGCATTGGGTCGTGCTTGATGTTATCATGAAGATTGGATTGCAAAATTACAAGCCCATTTGGAAAAAACATGGATTTAAGACCTTATTTGCTTCATGCACACCTAAAAAATTTCCCAACTTTGCCAAGGAATAACTCCATCAATTTTAAGGCTATGAAGGTGTTCTTGGACTTTTTGGAAATCTTAATGAGTCCTATAACCAACCCTTTTGGTCCCATGTCAATATCTTTTACCATTTTCAAATTATGAGCTTTGGAAAAAATTGACTTTTTGTTGACTTTTAAAAGGACCTATAATGTCTTAGCTCATACCTTTCAGATGAAGCATTTTTATGATTGGCTTGTGAGACACAAAGTTGTAGATAATTCAATTTCCTTCAAAATGAGCTTTGGATGGGAAATTCTTGATAAAGTATGTGAAAGTTATGGCTGGTCAAAGTTCAGTTGATTTTTCTTAAGAAAACCCTAATTTAGAAACTCCTGATTCCTGATGATCTGAAACTTTCTTGATGAATCATGATCAACCCTTGATCAAATGATGAATTTTACTTCATAATCTTTATTTTGGCAAAAAAGCTTGAAGCTTGACTTTTGTTTGACCATAGTTGACCTCAGTTTGACTTTTTAACTACTTTAACTGATTTTTGCATATCTGATCATCTGACTGGGCAAACTCTTTGGGAAAGCTTTGAAACTTGACATAGGGATTCTTAGAGTCATGTGGGATGCAATGAAGCTCACTTGAGGCCTTGGAAGTGTATTTACCCTGAAGAAACCCAAAACCCTAGTTTTGAAGACCTTGCTTAGGAGAAGACATTGTCTGGGGAAACTTACACACTTCTTGATCAATTGGGAATCTTGAGGACCTTATGATCATTTATAAGCCATGAGAGATATTGTCTTGATTGTGGGAGGGAAAATTTTGGGGTACAACAGGGTCCTTGCTCGCTAAGCAAGCTACTCTCGGGTTTTGACATTTCAAAAACTAACTTGCTCACTAAGCGAGCTCTGTGATTTCGCAAATCGCTCCTCTACATTGTGTGCTCATTCTGCTACGAGAATCATCTTATTAACACACCAATACCAACCATAATTCATAGTAATTACCAATTTTACTATCTAGTTCATGCAAATATCAACTAACAACAACAACTACTAACTAATCAACATAATTTTTCTTGAATCCACCAAACATCAATCCCTAATCCTCAACCTACCCAATTCCCATCACACAACCCTTTAGAGATGGAATAATCCCACCCTTACCTTGGTTTTGACGAGAATTCATCTTCCTCGCATATTCTTCTTCACGGTCAAGCCATTTCCTTTTCTTCTCCTCTTCATAACTTTCACAATCATTCTTCTCGTTTTCTCAGAATACAATCTATTTCCTCTTTTTACAACTTAATCCCTTATACCAACTTAGGGACTTCCACTCTTACCCTCACTAAACCCACTAAATGACCACCTTGCCCTCTACCTCATATTTTATTAAATATATTTTATTACTTAATAATACAATTATCCACCACAATATAATTCTCAATTTAAAATTATATTCGTTAATTTATTATTCTACACACACCAACACACAATATACCGAATAAAATAATTAAATAAAATTTGGGGCGTTACAGGGGCTACCAAGCCAGGAAGGAAATCCACTAATAGTATTAGTTCAAAGTTAAACTCTCACATTTATAATTTATCACCTAATCACTACACGTGCAAACTTCTACCTAGGAACTCCTAAATATGATAATCCCCTCTCACTTCCTAATCACCCCAGTGATATCAAACAATCCTAATCCCAATTACTGTATAAACAACAATCCAAAAAGAAGACCTCACTTTCAAGATAATACCTGGTTTTGTTTAAAAGTTTCAACCAAGAACAATACACTATTTGCTTAAAAGCTTAGAATGAGAAATGAAAAATCAGTCAACTTAATGCATCAAACATGATATAAGAGTGACATACAAATACAAACAATAAACCCTAAAGGAACAACCAAGACACAACTAATCTTAGTTTTCCCAAAATTCTTCAATGTGTGATTCGTGTTCGTTAGGTTTAGCTCCACTCATTAAATAACATTCAGACCTTATGGGCATGGGCTTCCTAAAGCGCAAAAAAATAAAAAACCAGCTTCCAATTATTAACATGATTACCTGCACAAAAATAGGAACAAATACAAACTTTCCTAAAAATGATTGACGATCCTTTTTAAGAAAATCAACATAATTTGTAAAAAGAGAAGTTCCCAACATATCCCTCCTTGGATAATGAAAACATGTGAATTAAATCACACCCAAAAAACACACCAAAACACCAAAACAATTTAGCATTAGGGTTCTAGTATAACATTTCCTAACATTTGTAAAGACATTCTGCCGAACATGATGTCTGAGTGACATGACAAAACATTTGGCTTAACATCTGCATGTTTTTACTAAAATGACTGCCAATCCAAAAGCCACAAAACTTACAAAGTTAAAACAGGATGACACCGGTTTGAGGAATTCTCAGTGTCCTTTTAAGTTGCATGGGTACCTTAAGGGGAATAATACATGGACATTTAATGTGATTTGTGGTATACATAATCATGATTTGTTTTACAAGTTAGCCAGTCATCCCATTATATGACACTTTAATTCTGAGGAGAAAAATCTTTTTTTTTTACATGACATTGAACATGGTGTAGCCCAAAAACATACTTGCAACTTTGTGTCGCTCCCAACAAATGAAAACAGGATCAGATGAAGGTACAGACGCGAACGGTCGGCGAGGGGTACAATGAGAACACACAGCCGTGAACTCACTGGAGATGAAAAGAGTCGCCAGCTAGGCATTTTTATCCCGGAGGAAAGGTAATGCTGCATAAACCTAGAAAGAGATGGATAAGACGGTTGCGAACCAGAGAGTCTGAGAAAGGGGGTTGGTTACAACCTGGGAAGGTATTAGCACCCAGATTGTCCGTCGTACTCGACGGGATCCACGCTTAAAAGATTTGTGTTTTAAAGGGGTAGTGTCAGTGCAATTTGTGTATAAAAGAGCTGGAAAAGGATGTACAGGTGCCAGTGTAAAAGAGTATGAAGTGATATGAAGTATAAAAGTGTCAGTGTAAGAACAGAATGAAATGCTCATGATAATGAGGCTAAAGAATGAAGCCGGAAAGAGGGGGAATGTACAGAGACTTTTGTTCGATAACTGTTAAGTTATGCCTACGTATCCTCTCGTGCAATGAGGAAGTCAGAACACCGTAGTTCGACCCAAAGAGACTGAAAGGTGGATTGACTGGTGAACTGCTTACTTGCCTATGCTCAAGTGTATGATCTGTCTGGCACAGATGCTAACTGTCTTGCATTAGACGGAAGAAGCAAGTTCTCGTTTATGAGTGAGTGTGATGAGAAAAGAATCCCGGAGGAGACGATTATTGTTTGTTTTTGTGTTTTCAGTCTTTTATTGCTTTTGAAAGTTTGTCGTAAGTTAATGAGCTTAAGCCTAAACCAATGGATTTAGTAAACTCATCACATCTTCCCTCTGATTAGGGGTAATGAGAGTACCTTAAGTGTGAAGTCAGATTCTCACACTTAATCACCTTTGATGTAGGATTAATATCATTAACCTACTTGTGATTATTTAGATGTTTTTGTTGTTTTTGTTTAGTGTTGAGTAATGAGATTAAGCCATAATCAGGGATTAAACAAACTCATTACACCATCCTAATAGAAGGATAATAGATGAGAATGTTTAAGCTGAGGAAAGCTCCTCAACTTAATCCATGATTAGGGATTAAACTCATGACAAAACAAGCCTTTGATTAAGTGGATTTTATTTAATGATATGATGATGAAGTGGATTTTATGATTTGTAAGACAACTTGAGGGGGACTTGTCCATTAACACTAGGGTTAGTCCTTCTTAACCAATTAAGGAAGAATTAGAACCCTAATGCAAGGCCCAAGTTACAAGTGTGATGTCTTGATGATTATTAAGTGAATTGATTAAGAGATTTAAACACATTAAGGGTTTAACTCTTAGGATTAAAGTTATACACTCCATCCTAATAGAAGGATGCAGGCATAAGCTTAATCACAAAGCCTTAAAGCCTTTAGGGTTTAGTCCCTGATTATGAGATGAGAAGAGAAGACTCAAAAGAGACACAAAGGTAAAACTAAAAGGGGAGACTAATCAAAACCCTAATCATTGTCATGCTTGGTTGTTCCTAAGGTTTGTGAGGTTTATAAGAACAATCTTCAATGGAACCACCAGGAAGCAGATGAAAGGATCAAGAGAAGCAAAGCAACTTGCTTCATTCAAGAAGTCAAGTCACTTGAAGAAAGAAAGTAAGAAGAAGAGGAATGAGCAAGCTCAATCTCAAACACATACAAAAATGCAGCAAGAATGCATGAAAAGAGATGAAGAGAAGTTATGAGAAGTGAAGGCAAATTCACTTCTCAAAATCACTTACCACCTGAAATGTTAGAAAGAAATGCAATGCAATGCTAGATGAGATGAAATGGTATGATGCTAAGCAAAACCAGAAGCATGTTGATGATGATTATGATGTTATGAGGTGCTGCAAACATGAGGCAAGACATGGAGATGTTCATACAAGATCATGGATGCAAATGATGCAAGTTAAGGAGCATGAATGAACATGAAAAGTCATGAAGCATACAAGGTAAATGACATGGAAAATATGTGATGCAATGATCAAACATGCTTCCTACATGTCTTAAGATGTCAAATGAAACACAAGCATGCATAAAATGCAAAGACAAGTCATGTTATGCAAGAGAATGCAAGAAGGATGCAAGAGAAAGCCCAAATTAGGGTTTATGAATCAAACAACAAACAAAAACCCAAAACAGAAACAAACCATAAGATAAAAAATGGAAAAGGCTACCCAAAGAAACCCTAAACCTATAATGAACCACTGCCCAAAGGGGGACTCTCAACTCTTAACCAATCTCAAGATATGAATTTTCTAAGTTATTAGGGTTTTTTAGGGTTCTTAACAAGAGAAATACCAAACAAATGGAAAATGAAGAAACAAATCATGGCCATTTTACCCTAGAAACTACATGCTAAACATAACACAATGCCAAAAGAATCAATGTCCAAACCTTCTCCAATAGGCAGAAATGAATTTTTGAATCCATGATCAAAATAATGCATAAAAAATGATTTAATTCAATGAAAAATTCTTAAAATGCATCAAGATCAAAAAAGAAATTTGGTTTGAAGGTTGGACAATGTTTCTAAATGTCTTAGAACATTTCATGAATTTTTTTGTAATTTTTAAATACCTAAAAGTATTTTTAATTAATTAATCCCCATTAATCAATTAAAAATAATCTTTTAAATATTTAAAAATACTTTTTTAATGATAAAAAATAAAATAAAAATATTTTTGGGTCTTAAAAATTAATAAAAACTTTTAGGAAAAAGTTTCATAATTTTTAAGAATTTTTAACTATTTTAAAATAATTATGCAAAACAAAAGAAAAAGAAAAGAAAATAAATGAATTAAATCTGAATTAATTGGAAGTCAACAGATCCTATGGTGGAGATTCAAACTGGCCTGCGCGCGAATTGACTGCCCGCCACATCTCACGGCTCAAATTCAAACTTGCTAATTAATGCTTAAAACCCTAATCTCGCCGTTAAACACACCCAGATGACCGGAACAGTGCTCCGGTCATCTTCCCCGTTCACCCAAAATCCCTAACTCACTCCATACGTATCTAAAATGAATTCTAAGAACCCAGAAATGATTCCCACAAGCTCACGAACCAAAACCCCCAATCAAAACAAATTTCTTCTTCCTAACAAGGCTGAATCGAAGGAAATAAAAGCTAGGGCAAAACAGTTTCAGGCAGCAATTAAATCCTCATTTCATCACTATTTTCAAAACTAAAAACACATTCATGATCAGGAAGACATATAGAACACGTTTAGAACATAAAAAATGATTTCTGGAAAAATATTTTTCAAGCTACCTGAGATTTGGAGCTTTCACCTAGATGACTTTCTGGCCTCTTCTTTCAGTGCAAACCACGCCACTTGATCCCCAGAAGATGTTTGAGTGCTCAAGAGGAGTTTATGTTGGCTGGATAGTGAGTTTCGAAAGCTCCTGCTCAAGCTCAGTCAGAAATGGCTATGGTGATTCTGGTAGTTTCAGGCCATTGTGAATGATGGTTTGTGGTCCAGATGATGTATGGAGAAGCTTTGCAAGGTTTATTTGGCTGTTTGTGAGCTAGGGATGGAGATTCGAAAGGAACTGCAGACTGGTGTGAAAATGGTGCAGTGATGTTGTAGCTTGTTTAAAGCCTGGTTCTTGGTTGCTTTGGGCTCAATGAGACATGGTGAGATGATTGGTAAAGATGGTTTGGATGTATGTGAGCTGGGCAGAGAGTTTCGAAGACAAAAGCAAAATGGAGTGTTCTTGTGTATGTGTTGAATGAGAATGTTTTTGCCTTGCCTTGTGTTATGTCTAGCTTGAAAATTGTCCACATAACTCTCTCTCATTGGTCAGTTGACAAGACATGCCCTTTATTGATTGGTAAGTTACCTTTTGCAAAAAGTCAAATAATGTGTAAGAGAAGTATGGCTCATGATCTAGGCAAGTACATGGGCTGGTTCTGGTGCAGCAAGGTGAGGTGAGAGGCTAGCAAAGTGTAGTAACCAAGGCAGCAAGTTGTAGGAAGTGATCATGAAGATTTTGCAAGTTGTGACTTTTGGTTCACATGTGACCATTCTTGCTACATGAACCATAAACATGGGCATTTTTGGTTCAAACCTGATTTTTGTGACTTAGAGAATGTTTATGTGCTGGTTTGAAATGAATTAGAAGTCACATAATGCATTGGTTCATGACTTTGCAAAATTTCCATTTGAAGCATGCCTTGAAAATCAATGATTTTAGCCAACTTTGTCACACCATAACTTTTGATCCAAGAAGAGTTTGATCAAGTTCTTGTACTTTTTGAAAAGGGAAAGATGAGATCTACAACTTTCATGACCAAAGTTTTTCCATTTGGAGCCTTTTTGGATCAAAAATCAAGGCTTGAAAAATGACCTAAAATGATGCATTCTTGAAAAGTCAACTATGCCCAAAAAGTCAACATTTGCAAAAACCCCAAATTCTTGATTTTTGTGAACTTCAATCTTCTTCCATGATCAAATAAAGACCATACACACTCAAAATGATGGAGATCAACCATTGGTTGGGTCATTGGGGGCCTCAGATGCCCTGATTTTGCACTGACTTGTCCAGAAAGTCAACTCTTGATCAGATGACTTCCCCATGGAATTTCTTCATGAAAATTGATATGCATACTCCCTATACCATATAGAGACCAATGGAAACAAGAATGACCAAAAAATTTGAGGTTATGGCCTCTGAAACCAAAACCCTAATTTTCAGTCAACTGTGCAGTCAAACCTGGCTCTGCATCTACTCAAACCCTAGTTCTTGTGATTCTTTGGAAATCTTGACTTTGATAGGATATAATATGATATAAGAACACTCATGGATCCCTTTGAAGTGATTGGTAGCCTTTGGAGTGGCTCAAGAGGCTCTGAGGTTGCTCAGATCACAAACCCTAGGTGCAGATGCCTTAGAAACTATGCAGTGAATCAAAAATGAGATGTGAGATGATATGATTGTATTTATGCAAATGAGAATGATCACAAGCCATGGTGTGAAAGGGTGAGGGCAAATTTAGGGTGTTTACAGCTGCCCCTATTCAAACATGAGTTAGCTGTGCAGGATGTAAGCAACGGCTTAACAGGCAAACAAGATAACTTGTGGTTGAATACCAAAGACAGTCCAAAATTTGCACTCACAGAAATGAAGAAGAAAAGGGATATAGATTGTAAAAGAAAATAAAGTATATTGTAAAGTGGGCGACGGAGGACGACCGTCGAGCAGAGGACGACTGCTGGGTAAATAGCAATGGCGGGGACGGCCGACATGCTGGGAAAAGTACGGAAAATAAAGCAATGACGGGGACGGCCGACATGCTGGGGATAAAAGGTAAAGCTAAGGCGGGGACGGCCGACTAGCTGGGAAAAATAAGATACCATGATGGGGACGGCCATCAAGATAAAGCTGTAAAGTTCTCTGGGAATTAATGAAACATGACGGGGACGGTGTTGCACCCCAAAATTTGCCCTCATAATATAAAACTTTGTGTTCTATGAAGGTTCACAAGGTTCACAAGTTCCACAATGCTTTCAATACCTTCCATGAGGCTCAGGAAGTCTACAAGTCACTTCTTGAAGGTTCACAAGGTTCACAAGTTTCTCTACATTTACAAGACCTTTCATGAGGTTCATAAAGTCTACCATTGGCTTTATGAAGGTTCACAAGGTTCACAAGTTTCACAATGATTACAAAGCTTCCCTGAGGATCATAAGGTCTACAAAGCCACTTCATGAGGTTCACAAGCTTCACAATACCTCCCATAAGGTTCACAAGACATTTTATGAAGATTCACAAGGTTCACATAGTTCACAATTGGTCAAAGAAGTTAACAATTCCCTCAGACAATGCACCTCCTAAGCAGTGCATCCAAAACTAGGGTTTTAACTTTAATCAGGCTAAATGGACTTCCAATACCTCAAGTGAGTTTCATAACATCTTATATGTGTATAAGAACCTCCATGACAAGTTTCAAGACTTTTCTCAAAAGTTTGCTCAGTCAGATGATCAGATAAGTCAAAATCAGTTAATGTAGTTAAAAAGTCAAACTGAGGTCAACTGTGGTCAAACCAAAGTCAAACTTCATGATTTTTTGCCAAAATCAAGTATATGAAGTAAAATTCATCATTTGATCAAGGGTTGATCATGATTCATCAAGGAGATTCCAGATCATCAATAATCAAGGGTTTCTAAATTAGGGTTTTCTCAATAAAAGTCAACTGAACTTTGACCAGGCATAACTTTCACATACTTCATCACCAAGTCTCCATCCAAAGCCCATTTTGAAGGAAATTGAATCCTCTACAACTTTGATGTTGAAGGTTAAGCCCAAAAATGCTTCATTTGAAAGATATGATCTAAGACATTATAGGTCATTTCAAAAGTCAACAAAAAGTCAACAACTTCAAAAGGGCATAACTTGAGATTGGTAAATGATATGGACTTGAAACCAATGGGGTTGTTTAGAGGACTCTTCAAGCTTTCCAAAAAGTCCAAGAACACCCTCATGCCTTTAAAATTGAGGGAGATATGCCTTTGCAAAGTTGGGAAATTTTGTGAGGGTTTATGTTGAAAATGGAGGCTTAAAAGTATTTCTTTCCAAATGGGCTGCCCAAATTATGACCCAATTCACTTTATAATGACTTGCACGAAATTAATTTAAATTATTCATAATTTTATTTATTTCATTTTTATTTATTATGATTTTTATATTAAAAAGTCATTTTAAATTTTAATAAAATATAAAATCATGAAAATAAATTTTAATTTTATTTCTAGAAAGTCTTAAAGGGTGATTGGAACTCAAAGAGAAGGAAATCATGTGATCTCTCCAAAAATAGAAAGCATTCAAGAGCAAATATTTGACTTTTACAACTTGATCTTTTTCAATCTTTTTTGATCCAAATTTTCACATAACCAAGCCATGTTTCTGACCTAAATCAATCACATATATATGCTAAACAAAACCCTAGCCTGAGGGACGAATTCAAGCAGCCATAGTGTAAGTTTCAAAACTCAAAATTCATCAACAAAAGTGAAATTCGGATTCTTCCATACAAGAGGTTTCAAGGTAAACTAAGAACATAGACGTGTTCTTTAGCCATCACTGAAGCTAAAGCATCATTCATATGCATCCTATATGTATCATAATGCTCTACCCGAACTCACTTTATGCTTGAAAAAATTTCTTTCGATTCCATTAATATGTTGTTTTTTAATGACTTTTGATTACATAATCATGTTTGTTGATGATCATAGATGAAATCTGGACAGTTTGGTGGAGTTTTATAGCCTGAAGCCCGATTCACCATTTTTAGGGTTTATAGCTTCGATTAGGGTTTTGTAATCCAGCCCATATAAATGGATTCTAAGGACGTGGAGTGATTGAAAAACTCATTAGAAACTTAATGGACTAATCAATTTTAAGAAACCTTGCTGTTTTGCCTATGTTTGAATTTCGCAGGTTTTGTTACAATTCTATTTTCGCAGGAAAACTCGCATACAAATTCGTAGCAAATTTGGAAGGTCTGGAGGTTGAAGACAAGGGCCATGCGCGCCAGTTTTTAAATTTAAATTTTGTTTTAAAATATTATCCATCTTTTCTGTTTGTATATCACAACTGGCTGGTTGGCCCAGTGGTAGCAATGATGCGCGTAGGACCTGAGGCCATGAGATCGAATCCAGCCTCCAGCAATTCTTTTTTGATGCGTTTTTCATTTAATTTGTGATTTGAATATATTATATTGTGTTATCAATATGCTTTCAGATTGGCTCTTCCAGCCGGGTGGTAACATGTGCGTGTATATGGCTATGAGGTCCTGGGTTCAAACCATGAACCAGACCTTTTTGTTTCTTGCATTTTCCTGATTTTTCCAGATAGAGAACAAAACCATTGGGATGTACTTCTTTGCTGCCTGCGTGTGAATGGCTCAGTGGTGAGAGCATGTTGTTGTCAATCATAAGGGACTGGGTTCAAATCCCAGTCCCACCAGGTTCCTTTTCCTTTTCCTTTCTTTTATTTTCATGTTTAATTTAATTGTTTTAAATAATTAGCATATTATTATTTATATTATAAAGTATGTATATCATGTATTCAAATTCTTAAAAATTATTTTAGTCAAGATAATTAGTTTAAAATAAATTTTGTATATAAATGAATCTTAATAATCAAACCCTAAAAAATATTTTTTTTAACCCTAATTCTCAAATCCTAAAAATATTTTCCAATTAAACCCTAATTGTATTTATTTTCTAAATTGATGATCTTTAAGATAATTCTAATTTATTTGTAAATATAGTTATAAGTCAAATTAATTTTCTTTTAATGTTTAGAAATAATTTAATTTAGGATAATTATATTTTTGTATATAGTTAAAAATAAATTTGTAAATATAATAACTAATAGAATTAAATTTTTAATATGATATTTAAAATCTATCTTTTTCTTATAATATGTATATAAACATGAATATATGTTAATAATAATTAAAATTTTGTAATACATTTGAAAATAATTTAATAATTAGTATATGAATTAAAAATTATTTAGTTGTGAGTGATAATTTCTTCTTATAGTATTTTTGGTTTCTATTATTACTATTAATTATATTGTTGCTAATTTTTGGCTTATTATAATTTTATTAACCTTTTAATTAGTTTTTATATTATTATTTATTATTCTATTTTTATGTCTCTAACTTTATTTATTATTTCTAATTGTTATTATCACTAACCCATTTATAATTCAATTAAGTTTATTATTATTATTTTGCTAATTTTATTTATTGTTATTTACTAACCCCTTATATTTATTATTTATTGTTTATTTATTTATTATTTTGTTTAATATTTTGCTTATTATTATAATTTCTTGTAATTGTTTCCCGGATGTAATTGTAATTATTTAATTATTATTATCATTATGGTTAGTAATTAGGGAGTGTAAAACATGTATGCAATATTAAAATAAATTTAGATAATTTTTAATATAAGATAATTAAATTAAACACTTCACACACGTAAGTCGATTTTAATCGCCGTCTCACTTTCTAAGGTTATCCCTCAAGTTGCCTACGAATAATGGTTAAGTGGGGTGTATAAAGCAAGTCCCTCGAAAGAAAATCATCAAAGTCCCTTATGGTTGCCTTTACGAATCGAGTCCCTTTCGAATAAATGATGATAGTCCCTTATATGTGCTTATTACACCCCACCATTGCCTTCAAAATCAAATTGTCCCTCACACGTCCCTTTACATCCAAAGTAAGGACTACCTACTCCTTAATAGTAGGGATAGTCTTACTAAGGAAAGGATAAAGAATAAGAAAGACCTTAAACATTAGGGTAGGTTACTCATAGGTACTTGCTCACTTCAAACTTTTTCACACTTAAACAAATTCCAAACAAATTTTCAAACAAGTTTTTAACACATCCTTACATGGATTATTTATTAACTATTCTGAAAATTTTCTATTCACACACTACACTTTCAAAAACAATTTAAAGTGAGCTTAAGTACCTAAGAGACCATGGATAACCATGGATGAAAAGGATGCTAATACCTTCCCTTTTCATAACCTACCCCCCGGACCCAAAATATTCTCTAAGGTCTTTCCTGTTCTTTTATAACCTTTCCTTATGGATAAAATAAAAGTCGGTGGCGACTCTTGCTATCCGCAACATTGTTTAAAGTCAGTTCTCCCACCGTGTTACAGAACTGGCGACTCTGCTGGGGAAATAAATTAAAGAGGGGTACCCTTAGGAATTAGATCACTTTAAACTTGTTTGCTTTGTTTGCTTTATATTACTTGTTGGGCTCTTATGTGTGAAAGATCCTAACCCGGATCTGGTGTACCTTAGGTAAATGGCAATAGACCAAGGAAACTGTACGACGTATATCGATACGGTTGATCTGGTGGCCATAGTTAGTGTGACTTCTTGGTTGGTGCTTATGTTCCTTAAGTCAAGTTGAGGATAATATGAGGCTGCCATATGTTGTCAATGCACTAACTAACTTTTAGAACCCTAGTTAACTCATCTTGGCCTTTAGAAAGTAGTGAGGTAACCGGCTTTGGTGCAGACTGAAGTTGGTTGACACTCGATACTACACTCATTGAGATCTTAAACTTGGAGGGTTTTGGTTGGCAAGTAAGTTGCCTTCTGATCAACCACCCTTGTGAAGGATCAATGATATTGAGATCCCTTAGAACCTGGTTACTTTTGTAGGACAGGATGAACCATCTAACTTCAGGGGAGGGTACTTACCTTTGAACCTCATGCAAGCCTTTAAACCTAGGGCTATGGTGTGACTTGTTTGTGTGTGCCACATGTTTGTAATTGAGCATAACATCATGACATCATCATGCATCATAAGCATAGCATTTTCCCTAACCATTTCAAGGACCAAGGGATTTATCTTTGTTCTTTGTTGCAGGTCATGGCTTCAGCTCGTAGAAACACCATCAGGATCAACTTTGTGAGCATACCTGCTAAACTTAAAGAGTTGGTTTCTCAAGTGTCTGATCATTCCCAGTTCAACAAGAGACATGGTCACCTATTCGATCTGGTTACTTCAGGGTTCAATGAAGACATGATGAGTGTCCTGTTTCAGTTCTTTGACCCTAAGCATCATTGCTTTACATTCCCTGACTACCAGCTGGTTCCAACCATGGAGGAGTTCTCTAAACTTCTGGGTATCCCTGTTCTTGATCAGAAACCATTCACAGGTTTGGAGAAGGAACTTAAACCAGAGGTTATTGCTGCAGCTCTACATCTGAAGAAGTCTGACATTGCTCTAGAGACGAGAAGTGGAGTTAAGGGTATTCTTGCCAAGGTATTAGTGGATAAAGCTCAAATGTTCTTGAAGGCCATGAGCTATGATGCTTTTGAGGAGATCTTAGCCTTGCTAATTTATGGCTTAGTATTGTTCCCCAATCCAGATCAGTTCATAGATGTTCACGCCATCAACATTTTCCTGAGTCACAATCCAGTGCCTACATTGCTTGGAGACATACTACATTCTCTTCACACCCGTACTACAAGGGCAAGAGGAACTTTGATGTGCTGCATACCTTTGCTTTCTAGGTGGTTTATTTCTCACCTTCCTCGCTCAGTAATGAAGAATGAGCAAGGATTCAGATGGTCCAAGAGGATCATGTCACTTTCTCACTCAGATATCCATTGGTGCTCCAGATCTATGGAGAATGTCACTATCATTGACCGTTGTGGGGAGTTTCCTAATGTGCCACTTCTAGGCATAAGAGGAGGCATCACCTACAACCCATCTTTAGATTTACGACAGTTTGGTTACGCCCGAAGTGATGGTCCACATGACATGTTGATTCAGGGCATTGTGTTTGATTACGACAACGATCTTCAGGGTTACCGTCAGAGATTCATACGAGCCTGGGGAAAAGTAAACAGGGTTGACAGCAAGACACTAGAGCCTAAGTACACTATTCCTATGGAGGCTTATCTCAGATGGGTACGATCTCGTGCTCAGACTCTCATGATGCCATATCCTGCCGTCCTACCAGTTACCATGGAACCTGTTGCTGAAGGAGACACAGCTTATACCATCCTTCACCCAGACATGCCTACTGATATGGAAGACTTGCAGAGATCATGGATCCAATTGAAAGAGCAAAGGGATACTTTCGAGGCTCATTACAAAGCAAGCCAAGCAAGAGTCCTAGAGCTAACAAAGCAACTTCACGAGGAACGAAACCTCAACTCATACCTCAACACAAAGAGGAAACGTCCATGGGAGACTTAAAACCCCATATTTTGTACTTATTTCACTTTCATTTTTTGTAAGCCTAAAAGGCAAAACAAGTTATTACTAATAAAAAGTTACTTTCTTGTTTGTTTAAGCAAATTTAAATCTTGCGGTCCTTGAAAACATTGCATATGCATTCCCATATCATTTCATTGCATCACAGGTTTATTTGTGCACAGGTTTCTCATCTTCTCGCTGTTTATTTCAGCAATGGCACTTGAACAATCAGTTAAGGATCTTCAGGCACAGAATGCACAGTTCCAAGAGCTGATCTTGAACCTGTCCAAGGGGCAAGATGATTTGAAGGCACTGCTGGCCAAGAAGACTAAGAAGACTAGAAGGTCTGCTGGGTTGCTCAACATGGGAAGAAGGTTCAAGGGTCCTGTCAAGACCAAGGAACAGATTGATGACTATGAATCTGAAGGATCTGAGAAAGAGAGAGGCAGTTTACACAACACTATGGGGGACTCTGATTCTGAGGCTAATTACTACCATGAGCCTAATGAAGACAAATTCAAGATGCTGGTGGATAGGATGGATGCTATGGAATTGCAGAAATCATCTGGGCTGGACTTTGAAGATTTGAGTTTGATATCTGGGGTTGTGATACCCATTGGTTTCAAAGTTCCTACCTTTGTTGTTTATGATGGGGTCTCTTGTCCCAAGCTGCATCTGAGGTCTTATGTCAGAAGGATTCAACCTCACACTGCTGACAAGAAGTTGTGGATCCACTTTTTTCAAGAGAGCTTATCTGGAGCTCAGTTGGAGTGGTATTATCAGTTGGAGAGTGTCAACATCAGAGACTGGAATGATCTTGCAGAGGCTTTCTATAAGCAATATCAATACAATGCTGACTTAGCCCCCACTCGCATGCAACTTCAGAGCATGTCTATGGGTGCCAAAGAAAGTTTTAAGGAGTATGCTCAGAAGTGGAGAGATTTAGCTGGAAGAGTTCAACCCCCTTTGACAGACAGGGAATTGGTTGATATGTTCATGTGTACGCTGAATGGTCCGTTTTACAGTCATCTCATTGGAAGCTCATCATCTGGCTTCACTGAGTTGATCATGACAGGAGAGCGGGTAGAGAATGGTATCAAGAATGGTAAGATCCAAGTGGGCACTTCTTCATCAGGTGCTGCAAAGAAGCCTCCCACTGGGAAAAAGGAATCCAATGCTGTTTATGGTCAACCTGATCGTAACAGAAGACATCAGTCTGTTAGTGCAGTTCATATTTCAAATCCAACTCCTGCAACAACAGAGCAGCCTCAAGGCAACCAACAGAGGGCTAGAAGACAGTTCACGAAGATCAACATGTCAATGGCTCAGGCATTGCAACACTTGTTGAAGGCTGAACTTATTACCCTGAGGGAGGCTCCTCAGAATCCCAATGTTACCTCTCCCAAGTACAATCCCAATGCACGATGTGCATATCATTCAAACTGTCCAGGACATGATACTAATAACTGCTGGGTCTTGAAGAACAAAATTCAAGATATGATTGATGCTGGAGAAATTGAATTTGATCCACCAAATGTGATTACAGCACCACTGCCAAATCATGAGAAGACTGTCAATGCCATTGATGAGGACATTGATGAAGATCTGCATGTCTATTCAGTTATGGAGTTGAGCACACCATTGTCTGTTATCAAAAAGAGGTTAGTACAAGCTGGGATCTTTCCAGGTTGTCGTGAAGATTGTCTGTATTGTACCTATAAGCCGGATAGTTGCTTCATTTTGAGAGATGGTATTCAACGTCTCATGGATAAGTATACCATAGTGTTTGAAAGAAGACCAGCATCTGTAGAAAGTATGGTGGATCATCTGACTCGAGGTAAGAAGATTGAAGAGGTTGACATGGTTGACAAAGTACCGGTAAGAATCACTTCAAAGAGGCCCATTAAAATCTCTCATCAGGGTCCAATCAAGATTACTGCTGAAGGTCCTGTGAAAGTTGTTGCTGAAGCCAGAGTGGCTCCTCTGATCATTACTACTCCTGGTCCTATTCCTTATACATCTGATAAAGCTGTGCCTTGGCACTATGGGTCTGATGTTTACATCCATGGTGTCAAGCAGGAGCCTTTACCTGATGTACCTGCTGATATTGATAATATTGCTGGATCTAGCAAGATCACTCGTAGTGGAAGAGTCTTCTCTCCTCCAGTTGCTTCTAAGAGTGCAGTTACTCCTGCTGCTACTTCCACCACTGATGCTAGGGGCAAAAGTCCTGTTATTGAGCCTGTATCTACTGATGTGCCAGCTGCTGATGATCTCTCTAAGCAGATGGAAGAAGTATTGAAAATCATTCGCAAGAGTGATTATGACATTGTGGATCAGCTGGGGCATACTCCCTCAAAGATTTCTATGTTGTCCTTGTTGCTGTGTTCTGAGGCCCATGCCAAGTCCTTGATCAAGTTTCTAAAGTCTGCTCATGTGCCCAGTGCAATTTCTGTTGACCAATTTGAGAACTGTGTTGCTCACCTGACCTATGACAATGGGTTAGGATTCTCTGATGCTGATTTAACCCCTGCCAAGAGGGATCATAACAGGGCCTTGCATATTTCAATTGAATGCAGGGGCGCTACCCTGTCACATGTGCTGATAGACAATGGTTCCTCTCTGAATGTGTTGCCCAAGGAAGTCCTGAATAAGCTGAGTCCTGAAGATGTTGTGTTGAAGCCCAGTAATATTGTGGTAAAAGCTTTTGATGGTTCTAGAAGAGTAGTGCATGGGGAGATTGATCTTCCGATCAAAGTTGGCTCTCAGATGTTTACTGCTACATTCTATGTGATGGATATTCGTCCTTCATACTCTTGTCTGCTTGGACGTCCCTGGATCCATGGGGCAGGTGCTGTGACCTCTACATTGCATCAAAAGTTGAGATATCCGGTGAATGGAAAGGTTGTTACTGTCTTTGGAGAGGAAGAATACTTTGTCAGCCATGTAAACACTTTCAAGTATCTGGAAGTGGAAGGTGAATACATTGAGACTCCATGTCAGTCATTTGAAGTGGTTCCCTGGGTTAATGATTATGTAGTTCCTCCTGCTGTGAAGAAAGCTCCTGTGGTCATCAGAAAACCTCCAACAATGGCCATGGCCTCCCTCAATGATGCTAGAGCTGTGGTGGATGAAGGTGGTTGTACTATTTGGGGTCAGCTTCCTGATATTCCATACAAGTCTGACAAGTTTGGTTTGGGTTTCACTGCAGAGTCCCAGAAAGCTGTTCGTCGTGCTCGTGCTGCTCGTATCACCAATCAAGGGGTTATCAATGCTGTGGGAGATCAAGATGAAGACTACAACTTGGATGCTTGGATTTTTCCTATTGTGGGTGCTGGACTCAATAATTGGAAAGCTGAAGAAGTTATCCCTATCTCCTTTAGTCAGGAGTAAATACTATTACTGTGTTGTTGCTTGTTTTTTAAATTTGTAATTTCTGGAACAATAAAACTTCCAAGCCATGTGCCTTACCCGGGGCACAATGGTGTGCTTGTTACGGGCTGTCATTTCATTTGCATACTTCATTCAATAAAATCAGTGGACGTTTCGTTTTCGTAAATATTGTGTTCCTTGTCTTTCTTTTTCTTTTATTTTTGTTTTATCAGCTATGTGTTCTTACACACACCCACATCACTAAATGCAGATCCTCATCCACTCTGGATCCTGTTGATAACAGTTCTACTATTGCCAATTACAATTTCGAGAATCCGATCTATCAAACTGAAGACGGAAATGAGGACGATTGTGAAATACCTGTAGAGCTTGCTAGGTTGTTACAACAAGAAGAGAAAGCTATACAGCCACATGAAGAGCCAGTCGAAGTTGTGAATCTGGGAACTGAAGAAAACAGAAAAGAGGTCAAGGTAGGGGCTGATTTAGAGGACAGTGTCAAGAGCAGGTTGATTCAGATGTTATGTGACTATGTGGAGATCTTTGCTTGGTCTTATGAAGATATGCCAGGGCTGGATACAGACATTGTGGTTCACCGTTTACCAGTGAAAGAAGATTGTCGTCCAAAGAAGCAGAAGGTTCGTCGTATGCGTCCTGAAATGTCAGAAAAGATCAAAGCAGAGGTAATGAAACAGTTCAATGCAGGGTTCTTGGCAGTAACTTCTTATCCTCAGTGGGTTGCAAATGTGGTACCGGTTCCTAAGAAAGATGGCAAGGTGCGTATGTGTGTAGACTACAGAGATTTGAACAAGGCTAGCCCCAAAGATGACTTTCCTCTTCCTCATATTGATATTCTGGTAGACAACACTGCTCAGCACAAGGTATTCTCTTTTATGGATGGTTTCTCTGGTTACAATCAAATCAAGATGGCACCTGAAGATATGGAGAAGACAACATTTGTGACACAGTGGGGCACCTTTTGCTATAAGGTGATGCCATTTGGTTTGAAGAATGCAGGGGCAACATATCAGCGTGCTATGGTGGCTTTGTTTCATGATATGATTCATCATGAGATAGAGGTATATGTAGATGATATGATAGCCAGGTCTCAGAATGAAGAGCAACATCTTGATCATCTGCACAAGTTGTTTGAGAGGTTGAAGAAATACAAGTTGAGATTGAATCCAAACAAATGTACTTTTGGAGTTAGATCTGGAAAGCTCCTGGGTTTCATTGTCAGTGGAAAAGGTATTGAAGTGGATCCTGCAAAAGTGAAAGCTATACGAGAGATGCCAGCTCCCCGTACTGAGAAGGAGGTTAGAGGTTTCTTGGGACGATTGAACTACATTGCAAGATTTATTTCCCAGTTAACTACCATCTGTGAGCCAATCTTCAAGTTGTTGAAGAAAGATCAGGTGATGGAATGGAATGATGAGTGCCAGACTGCCTTTGATGAAATCAAGAGATATCTGCTAGAACCTCCAATTTTGATGCCACCAGTTGATGGAAGACCCTTGATTATGTACTTAACAGTGTTAGACAATTCAATGGGGTGTGTATTGGGGCAACATGACGAGTCTGGTCGAAAAGAGCAGGCAATATACTACCTTAGCAAAAAGTTTACCGACTGTGAAACAAGATACTCACTGCTCGAGAAAACTTGCTGCGCTTTGGCATGGGCTGCTCGCCGACTAAGACAGTATATGTTGACCCATACTACCTTGTTGATTTCAAAGATGGATCCAATCAAGTACATATTTGAGAAACCTGCTCTCTCCGGAAGAATTGCAAGATGGCAAATGATCTTGACAGAATATGATATACAGTATACTACTCAGAAGGCCATTAAGGGAAGTGTTGTTGCTGATCATTTGGCTCATCAAGCAGTAGATGATTACCAGTCAATGAATTTTGAGTTCCCTGATGAAGACATTATGACTGTTACCAAAGAACCTGGACAATATGACGGACCTGAACAAGGATCCCGATGGACTATGGTTTTTGATGGTGCCTCTAATGCACATGGTAATGGTGTTGGTGTTGTAATTAGTTCCCCGGAAGGTTGTCATACCCCGATTACTGCCAGACTTTGTTTCTATTGTACCAATAACATGGCTGAGTATGAGGCATGTATCATGGGAATTCAAGTTGCTGTTGATATGAAGATTCAGTTCCTTGATGTGTATGGAGATTCAGCCTTGGTAGTGAGTCAGATTAAAGGAGATTGGGATACCAAGCATGATAATCTCATTCCTTACAGAGAACATGTGTTGTCTTTGATCCCACATTTCAAAGAGATTACCTTTGGACATATCCCACGAAGAGAGAATCAGTTGGCAGATGCATTGGCCACCATGGCATCTATGTTTGAAATCAGCTGGGATGATGAAGCTCCCAAGATTACTATTGATAGATTTGAAAAGCCTGCATACTGCAATGAGATTGACACTGAAGGGGCAGAGGAGAAGCCTTGGTTCTATGAAGTGAAAAGATATCTTGAAGCTCAGGAATTTCCTGAAGAGGCATCTGTCAAAGATAGGAAGTTTCTGAGGAGGTTCTCTGCTAAGTTCTTCTTGAGTAATGGGATTCTGTATAAGCGCAATCATGATTCAACTATGCTTCGTTGTGTGGATAAGAAGGAAGCTACTGAGATTATGGAAGAGATGCATGATGGGACCTTTGGCACTCATTCTAGTGGTCATACTATGGCAAAGAAGATTTTGAGAGCAGGTTACTATTGGTCTACCATGGAAGCTGATTGCTATCAACACTCCAGAACTTGTCACAAATGTCAAATCTATGCTGATAAAGTTCATGTACCTCCATCACCATTGAATGTGTTGACTGCTCATTGGCCCTTTGCCATGTGGGGCATTGATATGATTGGTGAGATCAAGCCTACTGCTTCTAATGGGCATCGTTTCATCCTGGTTGCTATTGATTATTTCACGAAGTGGGTGGAGGCAGCTTCATTTGCATCTGTGACTAAGAATGTTGTGGCTCGGTTCATTAAGAATAATCTCATATGTAGGTATGGCATCCCTGAAAGGATTATCACTGACAATGGTTCTAATCTGAACAACACTGTGATTACTGATCTCTGCACGCAGTTCAAGATTAAGCATCACAACTCTTCTCCGTATCGTCCAAAGATGAATGGGGCAGTTGAAGCTGCTAATAAGAACATTAAGAAGATTGTACAGAAGATGACTATTACCTACAAGGATTGGCATGAGATGTTACCATTTGCTCTTCATGGTTATCGTACTACAATACGTACTTCAACAGGGGCAACCCCATTCTCTTTAGTCTATGGTATGGAAGCAGTTCTGCCCATTGAAGTTCAGATCCCCTCCTTGAGAATTATGAAGGATGCAGGCTTGGATGAAGATGAGTGGATTCAGACTCGACTGGACCAGATAAATTTGATTGATGAGAAGAGGTTAGCAGCAGTTTGTCATGGCCAGATGTACCAGAAACGGATGATCAAAGCTTTTAACAAGAAGGTTAAGCCAAAGGTATATCAGGCTGGTGACTTAGTAATCAAGCGTATCATATTACCACAGGGTGATCCTAGGGGCAAGTGGACTCCTACATATGAAGGGCCATTTGTAGTCAAGACAGTGTTCTCAGGAGGTGCCATGATACTGACTACAATGGATGGAGAGGACTTCCCACAGCCTGTAAACGCAGACATAGTTAAAAAATACTACGCATAAAAAGAGACCCGCTAGGTTGACAGGCCTAGGCAAAAATAAGGGCATCCCGGCAAACCAAGAGGGTTTGGGCAAAAATTAGGGATATATATAAAAAGATGTACACCCGGCAAGTCGAAAACCTGAAAAGGCGGCTTGGGCAAAAAAAGGGTATCCCGGTGGATTGAAAACCTGAAAGGGCAATCCAGGCAAAAATTAGGGATTAAAGCGTATGACTATGTCTCGTTTGGATCATTCATGAAACTGCAACTAGTTGTACTACTTATTCAAGCTCGAACAGATAAAGCTCAATCCAATCGTTTCCGTCTCAACAGCAAGAAGATGAGATACTTGAGTGGCAATAGTAGAATTGAAACTCAATAGGATTGTTTTCCCACATAGCTGATCCTCTTTTGTAAAACTTTACGACAAAATCCTCTTACTATGGTTTATGTCTCCTTGTACAAACTTACCCGTGTATGGGTCACTTTTTGATATAAATAAATTCCATCTTTTAAATCCAGATTTACTTTTACCCTATTTACATAAGCGAAACGTCCATTGGTTGTGTTTGAATGTATGTATGCTTTTGAATATGATTGATGTTTACCAGAAATGCATGTATGCTTTTAATATGATTAATGTTTACCAGAAATGCATGAAAACACAGTAATAGTATTTACTAAGGACGAACGAGGGAAGGGTTTCAACGAAGCTTCGCCGGTTCATCTTTACAAGACAGTTACAAATCCTCAGTAGGACAAATCCATCTTCATAAAGTCCCATCTCTCCTGGAATTTGTGTACATCTCTTTTATCCTCATACAGATATTCGGGAAATTACTTTCCAATAAGGGTACGACGAACGAAGACGGGACGTTATACTTATTCTACTATCAAACGAAGACGAAGGTTATATATACCTTACTATCCCCAGCATACGGGAGGTTATCTATATCCTGTTATCCCCAGCATACGGGAGGTTATCTATACCCTGTTATCCCCAGCAGACGGAGGGTTGTATATTCTTCAGCAACAAATCGGGATTTATTTTCCCTGGCCAGCAGTTGTTATACGAAGATATCCAGATGCTTCCGGCAATATCATATCATACATACATCATTTACATCATACCATAACATACATATCCATAGATACATAATACATTATTTAGGTGCATCATACTATACATGCATACATAATGCATAAACTAATATTATTATACAGAATGCTACTTTATTTCAGGTTAATTATCCAACAAACAAACTTATGATCTTTGGGACTGCTTTATTGTAACCTCAGGGTTACCTTATCCTCCTGATGAGCTTCTTATGATCTTTGGGACTGCTTTATCGTAACTTCAGGGTTACTTTATCCTCCTGATGAGCTTCTTATTACTTTGGGGACTGCTTTATTGTAACCTCAGGGTTACTTTATCCTCCTGATAACATATCATTACTTCAAGACTGCTTTGGAGTTATCATTATTGATTGCTCTATCCTCCTGAAATCACATTATTATTTCCAGACTGCTTTAGAGCTATCCATTGCTCTATCCTCCTGAAATCATTACTTCAAGATTGCTTTAGAGCTATCCAGTGCTCTATCCTCCTGGAGTCAAATCATTACTTCAAGACTGCTTTAGAGTTATCATTGCTCTATCCTCCTGAGGTCATATTACTATTTCAAGACTGCTTTAGAGCTATCCATTGCTCTATCCTCCTGAAATCATTACTTCAAGACTGCTTTAGAGCTATCCATTGCTCTATCCTCCTGAATCACATTATTACTTCAAGACTGCTTTAGAGCTATCCATTGCTCTATCCTCCTGAATCACATTATTACTTCAAGACTGCTTTAGAGCTATTCATTGCTCTATCCTCCTGAAGTCATATTATTTCTTCAAGACTGTTTTAGGGTTATCATTATTGACTGCTCTATCCTCATGAAGACATGCTGCTACATCAATATTACTCCAGACTCCTGACAGCTCTCATTATACTACTGAAGAACATTCCCCAGTGGCATCTTTAAGCCCACTCAATCATGTTCAACCAACCATCAATATCACTCTATGCACTGGTGAGTGCAAATTTTTGGGCTTTTGTGTTCAATCCCCTTCAACCTTCCAGGTTACGACTGGAAAATATACCAATCTAACCCCTCAGGTTTCAGAAAATTGAACAGGGGCAGCTGTTGCACCCCAAAATTTGCCCTCATAATATAAAACTTTGTGTTCTATGAAGGTTCACAAGGTTCACAAGTTCCACAATGCTTTCAATACCTTCCATGAGGCTCAGGAAGTCTACAAGTCACTTTTTGAAGGTTCACAAGGTTCACAAGTTTCTCTACATTTACAAGACCTTTCATGAGGTTCATAAAGTCTACCATTGGCTTTATGAAGGTTCACAAGGTTCACAAGTTTCACAATGATTACAAAGCTTCCCTGAGGATCATAAGGTCTACAAAGCCACTTCATGAGGTTCACAAGCTTCACAATACCTCCCATAAGGTTCACAAGACATTTTATGAAGATTCACAAGGTTCACATAGTTCACAATTGGTCAAAGAAGTTAACAATTCCCTCAGACAATGCACCTCCTAAGCAGTGCATCCAAAACTAGGGTTTTAACTTTAATCAGGTTAAATGGACTTCCAATACCTCAAGTGAGTTTCATAACATCTTATATGTGTATAAGAACCTCCATGACAAGTTTCAAGACTTTTCTCAAAAGTTTGCTCAGTCAGATGATCAGATAAGTCAAAATCAGTTAATGCAGTTAAAAAGTCAAACTGAGGTCAACTGTGGTCAAACCAAAGTCAAACTTCATGATTTTTTGCCAACATCAAGTATATGAAGTAAAATTCATCATTTGATCAAGGGTTGATCATGATTCATCAAGGAGATTCCAGATCATCAATAATCAAGGGTTTCTAAATTAGGGTTTTCTCAGTAAAAGTCAACTGAACTTTGACCAGGCATAACTTTCACATACTTCATCACCAAGTCTCCATCCAAAGCCCATTTTGAAGGAAATTGAATCCTCTACAACTTTGATGTTGAAGGTTAAGCCCAAAAATGCTTCATTTGAAAGATATGATCTAAGACATTATAGGTCATTTCAAAAGTCAACAAAAAGTCAACAACTTCAAAAGGGCATAACTTGAGATTGGTAAATGATATGGACTTGAAACCAATGGGTTGTTTAGAGGACTCTTCAAGCTTTCCAAAAAGTACAAGAACACCCTCATGCCTTTAAAATTGAGGGAGATATGCCTTTGCAAAGTTGGGAAATTTTGTGAGGGTTTATGTTGAAAATGGAGGCTTAAAAGTATTTCTTTCCAAATGGGCTGCCCAAATTATGACCCAATTCACTTTATAATGACTTGCACGAAATTAATTTAAATTATTCATAATTTTATTTATTTCATTTTTATTTATTATGATTTTTATATTAAAAAGTCATTTTAAATTCTAATAAAATATAAAATCATGAAAATAAATTTTAATTTTATTTCTAGAAAGTCTTAAAGGGTGATTGGAACTCAAAGAGAAGGAAATCATGTGATCTCTCCAAAAATAGAAAGCATTCAAGAGCAAATATTTGACTTTTACAACTTGATCTTTTTCAATCTTTTTTGATCCAAATTTTCACATAACCAAGCCATGTTTCTGACCTAAATCAATCACATATATATGCTAAACAAAACCCTAGCCTGAGGGACGAATTCAAGCAGCCATAGTGTAAGTTTCAAAACTCAAAATTCATCAACAAAAGTGAAATTCGGATTCTTCCATACAAGAGGTTTCAAGGTAAACTAAGAACATAGACGTGTTCTTTAGCCATCACTGAAGCTAAAGCATCATTCATATGCATCCTATATGTATCATAATGCTCTACCCGAACTCACTTTATGCTTGAAAAAATTTCTTTCGATTCCATTAATATGTTGTTTTTTAATGACTTTTGATTACATAATCATGTTTGTTGATGATCATAGATGAAATCTGGACAGTTTGGTGGAGTTTTATAGCCTGAAGCCCGATTCACCATTTTTAGGGTTTATAGCTTCGATTAGGGTTTTGTAATCCAGCCCATATAAATGGATTCTAAGGACGTGGAGTGATTGAAAAACTCATTAGAAACTTAATGGACTAATCAATTTTAAGAAACCTTGTTGTTTTGCCTATGTTTGAATTTCGCAGGTTTTGTTACAATTCTATTTTCGCAGGAAAACTCGCATACAAATTCGTAGCAAATTTGGAAGGTCTGGAGGTTGAAGACAAGGGCCATGCGCGCCAGTTTTTAAATTTAAATTTTGTTTTAAAATATTATCCATCTTTTCTGTTTGTATATCACAACTGGCTGGTTGGCCCAGTGGTAGCAATGATGCGCGTAGGACCTGAGGCCATGAGATCGAATCCAGCCTCCAGCAATTCTTTTTTGATGCGTTTTTCATTTAATTTGTGATTTGAATATATTATATTGTGTTATCAATATGCTTTCAGATTGGCTCTTCCAGCCGGGTGGTAACATGTGCGTGTATATGGCTATGAGGTCCTGGGTTCAAACCATGAACCAGACCTTTTTGTTTCTTGCATTTTCCTGATTTTTCCAGATAGAGAACAAAACCATTGGGATGTACTTCTTTGCTGCCTGCGTGTGAATGGCTCAGTGGTGAGAGCATGTTGTTGTCAATCATAAGGGACTGGGTTCAAATCCCAGTCCCACCAGGTTCCTTTTCCTTTTCCTTTCTTTTATTTTCATGTTTAATTTAATTGTTTTAAATAATTAGCATATTATTATTTATATTATAAAGTATGTATATCATGTATTCAAATTCTTAAAAATTATTTTAGTCAAGATAATTAGTTTAAAATAAATTTTGTATATAAATGAATCTTAATAATCAAACCCTAAAAAATATTTTTTTTAACCCTAATTCTCAAATCCTAAAAATATTTTCCAATTAAACCCTAATTGTATTTATTTTCTAAATTGATGATCTTTAAGATAATTCTAATTTATTTGTAAATATAGTTATAAGTCAAATTAATTTTCTTTTAATGTTTAGAAATAATTTAATTTAGGATAATTATATTTTTGTATATAGTTAAAAATAAATTTGTAAATATAATAACTAATAGAATTAAATTTTTAATATAATATTTAAAATCTATCTTTTTCTTATAATATGTATATAAACATGAATATATGTTAATAATAATTAAAATTTTGTAATACATTTGAAAATAATTTAATAATTAGTATATGAATTAAAAATTATTTAGTTGTGAGTGATAATTTCTTCTTATAGTATTTTTGGTTTCTATTATTACTATTAACTATATTGTTGCTAATTTTTGGCTTATTATAATTTTATTAACCTTTTAATTAGTTTTTATATTATTATTTATTATTCTATTTTTATGTCTCTAACTTTATTTATTATTTCTAATTGTTATTATCACTAACCCATTTATAATTCAATTAAGTTTATTATTATTATTTTGCTAATTTTATTTATTGTTATTTACTAACCCCTTATATTTATTATTTATTGTTTATTTATTTATTATTTTGTTTAATATTTTGCTTATTATTATAATTTCTTGTAATTGTTTCCCGGATGTAATTGTAATTATTTAATTATTATTATCATTATGGTTAGTAATTAGGGAGTGTAAAACATGTATGCAATATTAAAATAAATTTAGATAATTTTTAATATAAGATAATTAAATTAAACACTTCACACACGTAAGTCGATTTTAATCGCCGTCTCACTTTCTAAGGTTATCCCTCAAGTTGCCTACGAATAATGGTTAAGTGGGGTGTATAAAGCAAGTCCCTCGAAAGAAAATCATCAAAGTCCCTTATGGTTGCCTTTACGAATCGAGTCCCTTTCGAATAAATGATGATAGTCCCTTATATGTGCTTATTACACCCCACCATTGCCTTCAAAATCAAATTGTCCCTCACACGTCCCTTTACATCCAAAGTAAGGACTACCTACTCCTTAATAGTAGGGATAGTCTTACTAAGGAAAGGATAAAGAATAAGAAAGACCTTAAACATTAGGGTAGGTTACTCATAGGTACTTGCTCACTTCAAACTTTTTCACACTTAAACAAATTCCAAACAAATTTTCAAACAAGTTTTTAACACATCCTTACATGGATTATTTATTAACTATTCTGAAAATTTTCTATTCACACACTACACTTTCAAAAACAATTTAAAGTGAGCTTAAGTACCTAAGAGCCCATGGATAACCATGGATGAAAAGGATGCTAATACCTTCCCTTTTCATAACCTACCCCCCGGACCCAAAATATTCTCTAAGGTCTTTCCTGTTCTTTTATAACCTTTCCTTATGGATAAAATAAAAGTCGGTGGCGACTCTTGCTATCCGCAACATTGTTTAAAGTCAGTTCTCCCACCGTGTTACAGACGGCCATCAAGTTCATAAAGGTAAAGTAACCTATGATGGGGACGGCCATCGGGTTAAAAGGAAAAGGGACCACGACGGGGACGGCCATCGGGTTAAAGAATAAATGAAATAAACAGATGATGGGGTACGGCCATCAAAGGTGAAGGACGATCACCTAGCAGGGGGCGACTGCTCTGTCGGGAATAAAAGAAATATGATGGGGACGGCCATCAAAGGTGGAGGACGACCACCTGGCAGGGGACGGCTGCCGAAAAAATATCACGACATAGGACGAATGCCGGATAAAAGGGTCAACGATGGGGACGGCCATCGGACGAGCATGATGGAGGACGACCATCAAGAAGTGGAGGACGACCACTCAGCAGGGTACGGCTGCTCTCAGGGTTCATCATGACACAGGACGAATGTCAGATAACCAAAATCAACAATGGGGACGGCCATTGGATAAAGTGATGAAGAACGATCATCAAGAGGTGGAGGACGGCCACCTAGCAGGGGACGGCTGCTAAATATCAACGATGGGGACGGCCATCGGATGAGCATGATGGAGGACGACCATCAAGAAGTGGAGGACGACCACTTAGCAGGGTACGGCTGCTCTCAGGGTTATCATAACACAGGACGAGTGCTAGATAAAAAGAAAATTGTTTTGTTGGTGATCTACTGGGGAATAGCAAACACGGACGAGTGTTTACATCTAAGAAGTAAAAGGGATAAGTGTTTAGATGTTAGTGTATAGATTAAGGTGCGGACGAGCATCCTTAAGACTACGATACGGACGAGTATCAGGTAGAAACAAACTAACACATGTTCAGAGATGATGATACGGACGAGTATCAACGGGTTAACAAAGAACACGGACGAGTGTTGTATCTGAAGGGGCTCTTCTGGGGAATAGTAGACACAGACGAGTATCTATATTCAAGGAGACATAAGTGTTTGACACGGTGTATGGATTAAAGATGCGGACGAGCATCCTTAAGATTATGATGCGGACGAGTATCACGCAGAAACAAACACTAGACGCAATGTTCTGAGATGATGGTACGGACGAGTACCAACTGGTTAACAAAGAACAAGGACTACTGTCGAATCTGTGGGGATATAAATGATGTATACAAGATACGGACGAGTATCTGTATAAGTGTACCAATGGGTAGTGAG
This sequence comes from Lathyrus aphaca, assembly GCA_963966055.1. Classification (NCBI taxonomy): domain Eukaryota; kingdom Viridiplantae; phylum Streptophyta; class Magnoliopsida; order Fabales; family Fabaceae; genus Lathyrus; species Lathyrus aphaca. The sequence goes on from OZ014521.1 coordinate 8,303,788, forward strand.
TATTAGATAGATAAGTGTTTATCTGCTGGGGAGAGTGACACAGACGAGTGTCAGGAGAGAAAGTATAATATCAACAAACATATGAGTGATGAAAGTGTAAGCGACTGCGCTGGGGATATGACACGGACGGGTGTCAATCAAAGTGTATGTAAGTGTACATGTGAGTGCAAAGAGGATGTCTTCGGCTTTCTGCTGGTGTTTTGACACGGACGGGTGTCCAAAGGTGTATATGCTGGCGTTTGTGATTTGTGAGGCAACTGCTTTTGCTGGGACCCTGGTGGGGATTTTTCTGTATATATCCTGTATGCCAACAGGTTGTCAATTATTTACAAGCGTTCAATTCACAACATGACTTATGATTATGCTATATGTTTGATTTTTGCCGTAATGCTCCGTATTAGACGGAATGCTACGCTCTGGGGGATAGTATGATGCGAATGCTATGATTATGCAAAGAGACACCGATCCGGGATTCGGATCCCGTTGCTGCGAAGATCTCTGGTTGATCTGCTCGAAGTGAACATCCCAGCTGGGGATGAGATTATTGGTAGATCTAATGATGTATAGGTCACTGATTGACATATCCTTAAAATACGGGACCCAGCTGGGGTTTGTAGAAGCTTTCTGTACTCTGTTGTGATTTCTTCGCGCGTTGCTCTTCTGAATAGAGGCTTGAAGCTCTGTGGGGAGATGATTCCCTGATTCTTGCATCTTGCTGAGGAATAATGGTTGGTACTACAGCTGGGGAATGCTGTTGATAACTCAGCTGGGGAGAGGAATGAGCGGCAACTCGGCTGGGGAGAAAACATCTTGAGTGTTAAGCCTGTTTGTTGATTTGCCAGCTTGCTGGACTGTAGCTTATATGCCCCAAGTTGCGTTCTGGATACCTGCAATCCTGCAAAGATAAGGAAACGCGCAAATGGTCCCGAGGTATCCTTTACTGGATTCCGTCATAGGAGATAAGTACTTTCGAGAGTAAGTAAATTCCCTGTAAGCATGTGCTTTTATTTTTAGAGAAAGGCATCTGTACTTATGCAATTGTATTTTTAAAGATATCAAACAATTCTTTGCAAAACATAAATGTGAAAAACGAAACATGACTGAAAATCTGATTTTATTAACTCATGTGCCCTGAATTGGCAAGATACAGTCAAAGAAACATATCTCCTGAAATGAGGGGATTGTTACAAATTGAGAAATGAAGTGCTGGCGATGCTGACGACGCTTTCAAGGAGCTTCCTCTTCTGCTATGACTCGTATGACAATGACGTTCTTCTCGTCTTGCTTTCTGGAGAGTGTTGATTCTGATTGAAGCTTGATCCTTTGGAGCTTACCAAGTTGTAGGTGATACAGACGAATTCAGAATGCAGTTGTTCGCTTATTCCCTTATTTTGCATGGATCGCCCTTTCGGGTTTTCAATCCATCGGGATACCCATTTTTGCCTGAGTTGTCCAATGCGGCTTTTCAACTCAGCGGGTGTACATTTTTTTGTTTATTTTCCCTTATTTTTGCCCGAGTCTTTTGTTCTGTTTTTGACTCGCCGGGATGCCCTATTTTTGCCTGGACTTACATTCTGTTCTTATGTCCAGCGGGTCATTTTTATGCGAAGTATTTTTTAACTGCATCTGAATTCACAGGGGACGGGAAATCTTCACCATCCATGGTGCTGAGCATCAGTGCTCCACCAGAGAAAACTTTCTTTACAACAAATGGTCCTTCATAGTTTGGAGTCCATTTGCCCCTGTGGTCTGTATGAGGAGGGAGGATTCTTTTCAACACAAGATCTCCTACTTGGTACTCTCGGTGCCTGACTTTCTGATCGAAGGCTCTCTTCATCCTTTTCTGATATAGCTGCCCATGACAGATTGCAGCCAATCTTTTCTCTTCGATCAGACTCAGTTGTTCGAATCGGGACCGAACCCATTCTGCTTCACTCAGTTTGACATCCATTAGTACCCGTAGAGAGGGTAATTCAACTTCAACAGGTAGGACTGCCTCCATACCATACACAAGCTGATACGGTGTTGCCCCAGTGGACGTTCTGATTGATGTGCGGTACCCATGCAAGGCAAACAGTAGCATTTCATGCCAATCCTTGTAAGTGATTACCATCTTCTGCACAATCTTCTTGATATTCTTATTAGCTGCCTCAACAGCGCCATTCATCTTTGGCCTGTAAGGAGAAGAATTGTGGTGTTGGATCTTGAAGTCCCGGCATAATTCGGCCATCATTTTGTTGTTTAAGTTGGAACCATTATCAGTAATGATTCGCTCGGGAACTCCATATCGACAGATGATATCTCTTTTCAGAAATCTGGCTACCACCTGTCTTGTAACGTTTGCATATGAGGCTGCTTCAACCCACTTGGTGAAATAGTCAATGGCGACCAGGATGAATCTGTGGCCGTTTGAAGCAGTTGGCTCAATCTTGCCAATCATGTCAATGCCCCACCTGGCAAAGGGCCATGGTGAAGACATGACGTTCAAAGGATTGGGAGGCACATGCACCTTATCTGCGTAGATCTGACATTTATGACATTTTCTGGCGTAAGCACAACAGTCTGCATCCATTGTGATCCAGTAATAGCCTGATCTTAACAATTTCTTAGCCATGGCATGCCCTCCTGCATGAGTACCAAAAGATCCTTCGTGCACTTCATGCATCAACAAATCTGCTTCCGTCTTGTCAACACATCTGAGGAGTACCATATCAAAGTTCCGCTTATATAAAGACCCATCAGTGTTCAGAAAGAAACTTCCAGCAAGCCTTCTTAAAGTCTTCTTATCATTGGAAGATGCCCCAGGTGGGTATGCTTGATCCTCCAAGAAGCACTTAATGTCATGGAACCAAGGCTTATCATCTTTGACAACATCTGCTGCAAATACATATGCTGGTCTATCAAGTCTGGACACTGAAATCTGAGGTACAAAGCTGGCGGCTTGAACTTTGATCATGGATGAAATGGTAGCAAGAGCATCTGCAAACTGATTCTCGTCCCGAGGGATATACTCAAGCTTGACTGTTGTGAAGAAAGTCAATAACCTCCTCGTATAATCCCTGTACGGTATCAGATGATCCTGGTGGGTGTACCATTTTCCGTTGGTTTGATTAACTACCAGAGCTGAATCTCCGAATACCGTCAACGTCTTGATCCTGAGGTCAATGGCTTCCTCAAGACCCATAATGCAAGCTTCGTATTCAGCTTCGTTGTTAGTGCAGTTGAAAGTGAGTTTTGCCGAGAAAGGCATGTGAACTCCTTTGGGTGTAATGAGTACTGCACCAACACCACGACCATTCATGTTAACAGCCCCATCAAACATCATAGTCCATTCTTCTTCCGGGTCAGGCCCTTCAGTGTGAATAGGCTCTTCATGGTCTTTTGCTTTAATGAACATGATGTCTTCATCAGGGAAGTCAAACCTCATAGGCTGGTAGTCATCGATGGGTTGCTCAGCAAGATATTCAGATAGTACACTGCCCTTGATGGCTTTCTGAGATGTGTACTGTATGTCGTATTCTGTGAGAATCATCTGCCATCTTGCAACCCGTCCGGTAAGAGCTGGCTTCTCGAAAATGTACTTGACTGGGTCCATTTTTGAGATTAATAAGGTAGTGTGGGTCAACATATACTGCCTTAGTCGGCGAGCAGCTCACGCTAAAGCACAACAAGTTTTCTCGAGCAGTGAATAACGCTGTTCACAGTCGGTAAACTTTTTGCTTAGGTAGTAAATTGCATACTCTTTTCGACCAGACTCGTCATGCTGGCCCAGCACACACCCCATCGACTCTTCTAATACTGTTAAGTACATTATCAGAGGTCTTCCTTCAACTGGAGGCATAAGGATTGGAGGCTCTTGTAGATATTCCTTGATCTTGTCAAAAGCCCTTTGGCAGTCTTCGTTCCACCTGACCGTTTGTTCCTTTCTTAACAGCTTGAACAAGGGTTCACAGGTTGCCGTAAGGTGAGATATGAACCGTGAAATGTAGTTCAATCGACCTAAGAACCCTCGAACTTCTTTCTCTGTTTTTGGTGCAGGCATCTCTTGGATGGCTTTAACTTTATCAGGGTCAACTTCAATCCCTTTCTCGCTTACAATAAAGCCCAGCAGCTTACCGGATCGCACCCCGAATGTGCACTTATTGGGGTTCAGCTTCAATTGGTACTTCCTCAGACGCTTGAACAACTTGAGCAGATTCACCAGGTGATCTTCTTCAGTAAGGGACTTGGCAATCATATCATCCACATAGCACTCGATTTCTTTATGGATCATATCGTGGAATAATGTCACCATAGCCCGTTGGTATGTTGCTCCAGCATTCTTCAGTCCGAATGGCATCACTTTGTAACAGAACGTGCCCCAAGGTGTAATGAATGTTGTCTTCTCCATGTCTTCAGGTGACATCTTGATCTGATTATATCCTGAAAATCCATCCATGAAGGAGAATACCGAGAACTGAGCCGTGTTATCCACCAATACATCAATGTGAGGTAATGGGAAGTCATCCTTCGGGCTGGCTCTATTCAGATCCCGGTAGTCAACACACATCCTTACTTTGCCATCCTTCTTAGGCACAGGTACTATGTTAGCAACCCACGGCGGATAGCTAGTCACAGCAAGGAACCCGGCGTCCCATTGCTTTTGTACCTCTTCCTTGATTTTCATAGCCATGTCTGGGCGGGTACGACGCAACTTCTGTTTTACTGGTGGGCATTCTTCCCTCAAAGGCAGCTTATGCACAACAATGTCGGTATCCAACCCCGGCATGTCTTGATACGACCAAGCAAACACGTCAACATACTCTTGAAGCAAATCTATCAGTTGTCTCTTCACTGAGTCTTGCAGGCAGGCCCCGATTTTAACTTCTTTCACGTCTTCCTCTGTACCAAGATTAATCACTTCAACTTCCTCCTGGTGAGGAGTAATAACCTTTTCCTCTTGTCTCAACAACCTGGCTAGCTCTTCAGGAAGCTCGTATTCTTCATCAACCCCTTCATCAGCTTGATTGATCGGATTGTCAAAGTCATACGAAGTCATAGCCGTGCTGTTGTCAGTGCTGTCTGGAATGCACTCTCTGCAAGGGTTAAGTTCGTTCATTTTAGTGATTGATTTTAATCTTGCTTCAGAAAAAGTGAAATGAAGTTATCATTTTGAAAAACATCGCCATTTATTTTTTTGTACAAAAAAGAAAAATGGAAAAACAGTGAGCAGAAAAGAAAAAGACTCGTTTGCAAAAAGATGTCTGATATTTCATTAATTTAATCTTGTTTGCACAAAAGTACAGATGGCCCTGATTACAAAATGAGTCTTGTAATCTTGGGCAAGATGCAAGACTTTGATGCATGCTATAAAAATACAGGAAATAATAATTACTCTGCATGAGTAACTCTTATAATTTCCTGGGAAGACCAGTTCGAGATACTGCTCCCCGGGATCTTTGGACGAATCCAATTCTCCAGATTGCGCTCCTCTTCCAGCTCGTCTTCCAGACAGTTGATAGCATCGGGGGTAAGCATCCCCCCACTGACGAAACCCGGCTTCTCAGCAGCCTTTGCTTGATGTTGAGTTGGTCTGTAACCCAACCCAAATTTGTCCTTCTTTTCCTCCACAGCTAAGACCTTGCCCCAGCCTTGGGCAGTTCCTTCTTCAACAACCTTCCGGGCTTGTTGATAAGATGACATGGAGATACCTGATACAGCAGATGCTTCATTGACATTCAAGGCTTCAAAACCTTGGCTCATTGTCTCATGGATCTCTCCATCCATCTCAATGTATTTATAAGTAGCCAGATGGCTAACAAAGATATCCTCTTCCCCACAGATTGTGACAACTTGGCCTTCCCACTCAAATTTTAACTTTTGGTGAAGGGTAGACGTTATTGCGCCGGCGGCGTGAATCCAGGGTCTACCCAACAAACAGTTGTAGGCGGGCTGAATGTCCATCACATAAAAGATAGTTTTAAAGGTCTGCGGGCCAATTGTCACAGGCAGTTCAATCTCTCCCAGAACCGATCTCTTCGAACCATCAAAGGCTCGCACCACCAGGTTGCTGGGTCTCAATGCCAATCCATCATATTCTAACTTCACCAGAGCCTTCTTTGGTAAGACATTCAGGGAAGAACCTGTGTCCACCAGCACATGAGAAAGGACAGCTCCTTTGCATTCCATGGTTATGTGCAAGGCTTTGTTGTGGTTGCGGCCATCCACTGTCAGGTCAGAATTGGTAACCCTAGCCCATTGCTAGCAGTAACATTTCCAACCACGGTTTCCAATTGGTTGACAGTAATCTCCTCAGGCACGTAAGCTGCGTGCAAGACTTTAAGTAGTGCATTCCGATGGGCTTCGGAGCACATAAGCAGTGAGAGGATGGAGATTTTGGATGGCGTCTGGTGAAGCTGATCCACAACTTTATAATCGCTCTTTTTGATGATCCGCATAAACTCATCAACTTCCTGATCAAATGGAGTCTTCAAGGCTTCTTTAACAGCCGGATCCTCCTGCACCTGGCTTTTTCCTTTTGCCTTAGCAGCAGCTTCCGCTTCGGCAGTAGGTCTTTGAATTGGTGGAGCAAAGAGACGTCCGCTTCGGGTGAAGCCTCCGCCTCCTCCCACATTATCTATTTGTGGTGCAGGTGTTGATGTTTCAAGAGTGATTCTTTTTCCTTCGCAGTACACGTCAGAGCCATAGTGCCAAGGGATGGCCCTACTGCTTTCATATGGTACCGGTCCGGGCACTGTGACAGTGACTGGACTGATTGCTGCTGCTGAAGGGACGGTAATTGTTTGTGGATCATAAAAAATTGTAACTGGTGCTCTAGTGGGAGCAGCACCTTCTGAATGGTAGGCGGAGTTATTTTCAGGATCATAGAATATGGTAACAGTGGAGACATCTTCATGATTGATTGCTGGTGTTGTAGGAGGTATTGTTGGAAGGACTGATGTTGTTGTTGTAGGAGAATCGAAATGGAATGAAGCTGAAGTTGTAGCAGGAGAAATTGTTGAATACTGATCATTTGAGATAATGGATGAAGTACTAGTTGATGAAGCAGAAGAATTGTCAGGAACAATGGTTGCTGCAGTTGTAGGAGGTTCTGAAACCGTTGCTGATGAGACTGCTGGATTTGTTGGGAATGATGTAGTGATCTGGAGTTGGCCACTCTGAATAAGGCCATCAATGCCATTCCTCAGATTATCGCACCCATTTACTGAGATATTGCAGTAAGCACAACCCAATTCACACCCTGGGAACATGTTGCATTCCAAGAGCTGAGCCTTGATTTCTACCAGTGGTGTCCTGATTTGTCCCACACTGGTTATTAAATAAGACGGCTTGTCTTCTTCAATAGCGTTAATTCGGGGACCACCGTGATTTGGCATAGGGTTTTTATTGACATTGGGCGGCGGTGCAAAATTCAGAGCCTTGGAGTCTACTAAGTCTTGTACCTTCATATGCAGAGCCCTGCATTTTTCCGTACTGTGGCCAGGTGCGTTTGAATGAAAAGCACACCTAGCGTTGGAGTCATAGTTCCTTGGTAGACTGTTGGGATCCGGGGGTGCCAACGTTCTTAGCTCAACTAGGTTGAGTTTCAGAAGTTGTGGCAGCAAGGCAGCATACGACATTGGGATCGGGTCGATCACTCGGTTAGCTTGGGATGGCCTCTGTTGGAATGGCCTTTGTTGATTGTTGCTGTTGTTGTTGTTGTTGTAGTTCCTTGGAGGATACTGATTCTGCTGATACTGAGGCTGTTGTTGGAAGTTTTGTTGAGGAGGTTGATAGACTGGCTGAGGATGAGCTGGAGCAGGGATAGTGACTGCTGCTATTGACCTTTGAACATATTGGGGCCTACCCCTGTTGGTGTGAATGGCATTGGTCTCACCAGTTCTTCTCGGGCCTGCAAAAGGCTTTCTTGTACTACTGGACGAGCTGGCACCATTATCAGAGATCTTACCCATTTTCAACAGGCTTTCAATTCTCTCCCCAGCTATGACAACATCTGCGAAGCTAGTGGAGGAGAAAGCAGCCAACCTGTCAATATACGTTCCCTGAAGAGTGTTCATAAACATGTCTGCCATTTCTCTCTCAGACATAGGGGGTTGAACAGCAGCAGCCAATTGCCTCCACCTTTGGGCATATTCTCGGAAACTTTCCCTTGACGACTGTGACATTCCCATTAGGAGAGTCCTGTTGGGTGCCATGTCTAAATTGTATTGATACTGTCTGATGAAGGCCTCTGCCAGGTCCTTCCAGCATCTCACAGTTGCCCTTGTCAAATGGGAATACCATTCCCTTGATGCTCCAGTCAAGCTGTCTTCGAAGTAGAACATCCAGAGCTTCTCATCCATTGTATAGGCCTTCAGCCTTCCCAGAAATGATTGCAAGTGAGTCCGGGGGCATGAAGTCCCATTATACTTTTCGAAACAAGGAGGTTTGAACTTATGGGGGATCCTGACCCCATCTACCAAACCCATGTCCATGACGTCGAAGCCCAGAGAATTTTGAGACTCTAGTGATCTCAACTTCTCAGCTATTTCATCCAATCGCCTATCATAGGCTTCTTCTCCAGCACCCATTACTGTAAATTGGTCCTCCTGAGGATCTTCTTGAAGTACCCTGGCTGCAGTGGCTGTTCCTTGAATGTTTGCAGGGATATTAATTTCAGGATGGAGATGTGGGCCGAACACAGGGGGGTTAACATGCGGTTGCACCCTTTCATTGTTACTTGTGCCAGCAGTCCCCACATGGGGGTCATCTTGATTCCTCCCTTCTACCAAAGCCCTGAGCCTCTCCTGGCTTTGAGCTAAATTGTTCATCACTTCCATGAACTGTGTTATCTGAGTTCTCATCTCCGTCCTTTCGTTTGCCATCTGATTTCTGACCTCCGTGAGGTCCTGTTGCATCTGATCCATTTGAATTCCCGGAAGGTTGTTTCTAGTTGGGTACCTGTGTGGCCTGTTGAGGGGAAATACCCGGCGGCGAGCAATAATTCCTGAGCATCACAACAGAGGTTAGTAACAATAAACAAAAACCTACAAAACAAACAAAAGGGTTAGCATGCAATGCAGTTATGCTTATTTGCTCTCAAGGTATCCGGTTTGGCCTTCAGTTTTGACCCTTCCAGACCCTTGAAGATGATGCTGTTGAAGTTGCTTTTGATGTGAACTTGGAAGGAACAAACACAACTATATTACAAAGGTGAAATAATACAACTTGTTCAAATTACAACCCAAGCCCTCTAAGGGGTCAAAATACATCACAAAAAGCAAAAGTACATGGAATAGAAAAAAAAAACAAGCAATTGATCAAACTCCTAGGCCAAACTCATCCTCACGAACTTCCTTGAGAAGTGCTTCGGTCACAGGATCAGCCGGACGCTCCGTGAGATTCCTGATGAGAAGGTTTCTTGTTGCAACTGCTGCAGTCAACTTCTTGTTCTGACTTTGGTCTTTAGACCTCTTCACTCCTACTTTGATCTTTAGCTCTGATATCTCCCTCTGGGCTGCTGCCAGGGCTTCCTCTATCTGCTCCATCTTGTCCTGGACTCTCTTGTCTTCTAGAGTACGGGCCTCAGTGATCCGGACCCACCTGGCTTGACTCTCTTTCAAATACAAGTCTGTTCTTGCTCTCTGGAATTGGGCTTCTTTGCAAGCATTCTTCAGAATTTGCTCACCAGCCTTAGACTTTTTAATATAATCCCCAGACCTTTCAATCTTAGTCAAGTGTTCCACTCTCACCTTCTCCAATCTCTCAACCTCCCTCACACCTTCACTCCTCTCCCGGAGGGTCTTCTGCAAAGCCTGGGTTAACTTCTCATTTCTTTCCTTCAAGCTCTCAAACTCCTCCAAACTGATAGTGGCAGGGGGTGGTGCTGAAGATGACTCAGGCAGGTCTTCTATGGTGAAGGGCAATCCAGAGAATTGGGCCCTGGCATGGGACCACTCATGATATTGGGCTGATGCCACATTATTGCACTTCCCCAGAATGGTGACTCCCTTAGTTTGAACATGATCCCAGGCCCAGGCAGCCTGCCTAACTGTTGCCAAACTAATCTTGTTCTCACAGTAAAGAGTCTCTACCAAGTCTTGTGCCTTAGGAGTGTGGACCAGCGCATAGCCCAATTGCCTCCTGAACAGCAGAGGGTTGTAATTGATACTTCCCTTAACTCCTATCAAGGGCACATTGGGAAAGTGCCCACAGCTGGTGATTATATCTCTGCCCTTGGTGCTTTGAGTACACCATCTGATATCTGCTGAGGTTAGGACAGTGAGTCTCTTAGCCCAGTTGCTTTGCTGATGAGGGTTTAGAAATGCATCTGTCCTGGGTAGATGCCTGAGAAGCCAAGCATGGAATAATGGAGCACAACACCTCACTAACTTACCCCTCTGCTTCTCATTCCTCTGATGTACTGAGTAATAGAGATTTCCTAACAAGGTTTGCACTGGGTTCTTCAGGATGAACAAATGGATTGCATTCTTGCTAATGAATCGAGGCTCATCTGCAAACAACACAATTCCATATACACTTAAGGCCAACAAAGCACAAACAACTTTCCATTCTCCTAGAGATGCTTTCAGACCAGCTTGAGAAATTAGGAAGTCCGGGTGAAAACCAGGGATCCCAGCTTTAGAGGTCATATGTTGCTCAATCAAGACAGACTCCAAGTGCAAAGCCTTTGCTACCTCTCCATTGCTTGGGAAAGCCATCTCAGGATTGAAAGGGATTTCTCTCCTGATAGGTATACCAACCAAAGATGAGTACTCTTCTAATAGTGGGCCCAACTGAAAGTCTGGAAAGGTGAAACATCTCAATGGGGGATCATAAAACTGAATACAGGTGTGGATCAAACTTCTCTGTGATGGGTCCATATCCATAACCAAGTCAAGTATATCCCCATAATGCTCCCTGAACAAGGGTATGTGATCTGGAGTAATCAGGGTCTGAATTCTCCTGATGTCTGATAAGTCTGGTTGGAAGAAATGATAAGTGATGTTGCTTTTCTTTGGAGCCATAAGTGCTGAGACTGAGTAGAATAAGTGCTGATGAAAATGCTGAGGAGTGGGCCAATGGCTGGCTAGTGCAAGTAACTGAAGTATATGGCTGACAGGCTGAATCAAGTGCTGGTGGAGATGGGTCAATACTGCAGATGGGGTCAAAACCAAAACCAGATGAAGGTGGATACCCTGAAACACAAATAAGCAAATGTTAATATGATGCAATGAGTATATATGCAAATGAAATGCAAGGGTTTGTGACTGAGCCGGATCTGATTAACTGCCTTGGTATAGATCCATGTGTGTTCAAGAATTCCAGGTGGAGGCTCAAAAATCCAGTAACCAGGGTAGGGGGCTCAAATAAAGAGCCACAAGTCCAGGGTTTTAGAATCACAAGAACTGTCCAACATGGAGTATTCTTAACAAAATCAAAGTAACAGGGTATTCTGAGGTCAAGGTACTTGCAAACCTGTAAACAGCCCAACCCCCTCACAGGTGGTGATCTAGAACAAGGATCCTCAGACTTGGATCAGTTATGAGAAGTGTAAACACTTCTATCCCGGAGGTACAGTGTTTACAATAACCATAACAATTCCTCCTCTAATTCACCTCAGTTTCTGAAGGTCAATACTAAAAGGTCATCCAGACTTAGCAGGCTTCCCAGATAGCCCTAGCATTGCAGGAAATCTGCAACACAGAGTTCTCAAGAAGAAACCCATATCTGAACCGTGTTTCATATTCCCGCACCAGACCGAAATGGAATGGGAAAGAATATGATTCACTCTAGCCTAGGTGTCACTCAGGTCCCAGGTATAGGACCTTAACTCTCAATGGAATACCCACCCACCAAAGCAAACAACAGATCCAGCCAGCAGCAATGACAGTATGATATATACAAAAGCAATAAAGAAAGCAGTAAAACAACTGTACATAAGCAAAAATAAAGTAAATACACAAACACAAATAGCACATAACACCCCAGTAAACACAAATCAACCAAGCGCTAGGAGGAACCCACAAAAAGAACCAGAAGCCCTGGTTATAGTATAAGGTTCCCCAGCAGAGTCGCCAAGCTGTCGCTCCCAACAAATGAAAACAGGATCAGATGAAGGTACAGACGCGAACGGTCGGCGAGGGGTACAATGAGAACACACAGCCGTGAACTCACTGGAGATGAAAAGAGTCGCCAGCTAGACATTTTTATCCCGGAGGAAAGGTAATGCTGCATAAACCTAGAAAGAGATGGATAAGACGGTTGCGAACCAGAGAGTCTGAGAAAGGGGGTTGGTTACAACCTGGGAAGGTATTAGCACCCAGATTGTCCGTCGTACTCGACGGGATCCACGCTTAAAAGATTTGTGTTTTAAAGGGGTAGTGTCAGTGCAATTTGTGTATAAAAGAGCTGGAAAAGGATGTACAGGTGCCAGTGTAAAAGAGTATGAAGTGATATGAAGTATAAAAGTGTCAGTGTAAGAACAGAATGAAATGCTCATGATAATGAGGCTAAAGAATGAAGCCGGAAAGAGGGGGAATGTACAGAGACTTTTGTTCGATAACTGTTAAGTTATGCCTACGTATCCTCTCGTGCAATGAGGGAGTCAGAACACCGTAGTTCGACCCAAAGAGACTGAAAGGTGGATTGACTGGTGAACTGCTTACTTGCCTATGCTCAAGTGTATGATCTGTCTGGCACAGATGCTAACTGTCTTGCATTAGACGGAAGAAGCAAGTTCTCGTTTATGAGTGAGTGTGATGAGAAAAGAATCCCGGAGGAGACGATTATTGTTTGTTTTTGTGTTTTCAGTCTTTTATTGCTTTTGAAAGTTTGTCGTAAGTTAATGAGCTTAAGCCTAAACCAATGGATTTAGTAAACTCATCACATCTTCCCTCTGATTAGGGGTAATGAGAGTACCTTAAGTGTGAAGTCAGATTCTCACACTTAATCACCTTTGATGTAGGATTAAGATCATTAACCTACTTGTGATTATTTAGATGTTTTTGTTGTTTTTGTTTAGTGTTGAGTAATGAGATTAAGCCATAATCAGGGATTAAACAAACTCATTACACCATCCTAATAGAAGGATAATAGATGAGAATGTTTAAGCTGAGGAAAGCTCCTCAACTTAATCCATGATTAGGGATTAAACTCATGACAAAACAAGCCTTTGATTAAGTGGATTTTATTTAATGATATGATGATGAAGTGGATTTTATGATTTGTAAGACAACTTGAGGGGGACTTGTCCATTAACACTAGGGTTAGTCCTTCTTAACCAATTAAGGAAGAATTAGAACCCTAATGCAAGGCCCAAGTTACAAGTGTGATGTCTTGATGATTATTAAGTGAATTGATTAAGAGATTTAAACACATTAAGGGTTTAACTCTTAGGATTAAAGTTATACACTCCATCCTAATAGAAGGATGCAGGCATAAGCTTAATCACAAAGCCTTAAAGCCTTTAGGGTTTAGTCCCTGATTATGAGATGAGAAGAGAAGACTCAAAAGAGACACAAAGGTAAAACTAAAAGGGGAGACTAATCAAAACCCTAATCATTGTCATGCTTGGTTGTTCCTAAGGTTTGTGAGGTTTATAAGAACAATCTTCAATGGAACCACCAGGAAGCAGATGAAAGGATCAAGAGAAGCAAAGCAACTTGCTTCATTCAAGAAGTCAAGTCACTTGAAGAAAGAAAGTAAGAAGAAGAGGAATGAGCAAGCTCAATCTCAAACACATACAAAAATGCAGCAAGAATGCATGAAAAGAGATGAAGAGAAGTTATGAGAAGTGAAGGCAAATTCACTTCTCAAAATCACTTACCACCTGAAATGTTAGAAAGAAATGCAATGCAATGCTAGATGAGATGAAATGGTATGATGCTAAGCAAAACCAGAAGCATGTTGATGATGATTATGATGTTATGAGGTGCTGCAAACATGAGGCAAGACATGGAGATGTTCATACAAGATCATGGATGCAAATGATGCAAGTTAAGGAGCATGAATGAACATGAAAAGTCATGAAGCATACAAGGTAAATGACATGGCAAATATGTGATGCAATGATCAAACATGCTTCCTACATGTCTTAAGATGTCAAATGAAACACAAGCATGCATAAAATGCAAAGACAAGTCATGTTATGCAAGAGAATGCAAGAAGGATGCAAGAGAAAGCCCAAATTAGGGTTTATGAATCAAATAACAAACAAAAACCCAAAACAGAAACAAACCATAAGATAAAAAATGGAAAAGGCTACCCAAAGAAACCCTAAACCTATAATGAACCACTGCCCAAAGGGGGACTCTCAACTCTTAACCAATCTCAAGATATGAATTTTCTAAGTTATTAGGGTTTTTTAGGGTTCTTAACAAGAGAAATACCAAACAAATGGAAAATGAAGAAACAAATCATGGCCATTTTACCCTAGAAACTACATGCTAAACATAACACAATGCCAAAAGAATCAATGTCCAAACCTTCTCCAATAGGCAGAAATGAATTTTTGAATCCATGATCAAAATAATGCATAAAAAATGATTTAATTCAATGAAAAATTCTTAAAATGCATCAAGATCAAAAAATAAATTTGGTTTGAAGGTTGGACAATGTTTCTAAATGTCTTAGAACATTTCATGAATTTTTTTGTAATTTTTAAATACCTAAAAGTATTTTTAATTAATTAATCCCCATTAATCAATTAAAAATAATCTTTTAAATATTTAAAAATACTTTTTTAATGATAAAAAATAAAATAAAAATATTTTTGGGTCTTAAAATTTAATAAAAACTTTTAGGAAAAAGTTTCATAATTTTTAAGAATTTTTAACTATTTTAAAATAATTATGCAAAACAAAAGAAAAAGAAAAGAAAATAAATGAATTAAATCTGAATTAATTGGAAGTCAACAGATCCTATGGTGGAGATTCAAACTGGCCTGCGCGCGAATTGACTGCCCGCCACATCTCACGGCTCAAATTCAAACTTGCTAATTAATGCTTAAAACCCTAATCTCGCCGTTAAACACACCCAGATGACCGGAACAGTGCTCCGGTCATCTTCCCCGTTCACCCAAAATCCCTAACTCACTCCATACGTATCTAAAATGAATTCTAAGAACCCAGAAATGATTCCCACAAGCTCACGAACCAAAACCCCCAATCAAAACAAATTTCTTCTTCCTAACAAGGCTGAATCGAAGGAAATAAAAGCTAGGGCAAAACAGTTTCAGGCAGCAATTAAATCCTCATTTCATCACTATTTTCAAAACTAAAAACACATTCATGATCAGGAAGACATATAGAACACGTTTAGAACATAAAAAATGATTTCTGGAAAAATATTTTTCAAGCTACCTGAGATTTGGAGCTTTCACCTAGATGACTTTCTGGCCTCTTCTTTCAGTGCAAACCACGCCACTTGATCCCCAGAAGATGTTTGAGTGCTCAAGAGGAGTTTATGTTGGCTGGATAGTGAGTTTCGAAAGCTCCTGCTCAAGCTCAGTCAGAAATGGCTATGGTGATTCTGGTAGTTTCAGGCCATTGTGAATGATGGTTTGTGGTCCAGATGATGTATGGAGAAGCTTTGCAAGGTTTATTTGGCTGTTTGTGAGCTAGGGATGGAGATTCGAAAGGAACTGCAGACTGGTGTGAAAATGGTGCAGTGATGTTGTAGCTTGTTTAAAGCCTGGTTCTTGGTTGCTTTGGGCTCAATGAGACATGGTGAGATGATTGGTAAAGATGGTTTGGATGTATGTGAGCTGGGCAGAGAGTTTCGAAGACAAAAGCAAAATGGAGTGTTCTTGTGTATGTGTTGAATGAGAATGTTTTTGCCTTGCCTTGTGTTATGTCTAGCTTGCAAATTGTCCACATAACTCTCTCTCATTGGTCAGTTGACAAGACATGCCCTTTATTGATTGGTAAGTTACCTTTTGCAAAAAGTCAAATAATGTGTAAGAGAAGTATGACTCATGATCTAGGCAAGTACATGGGCTGGTTCTGGTGCAGCAAGGTGAGGTGAGAGGCTAGCAAAGTGTAGTAACCAAGGCAGCAAGTTGTAGGAAGTGATCATGAAGATTTTGCAAGTTGTGACTTTTGGTTCACATGTGACCATTCTTGCTACATGAACCATAAACATGGGCATTTTTGGTTCAAACCTGATTTTTGTGACTTAGAGAATGTTTATGTGCTGGTTTGAAATGAATTAGAAGTCACATAATGCATTGGTTCATGACTTTGCAAAATTTCCATTTGAAGCATGCCTTGAAAATCAATGATTTTAGCCAACTTTGTCACACCATAACTTTTGATCCAAGAAGAGTTTGATCAAGTTCTTGTATTTTTTGAAAAGGGAAAGATGAGATCTACAACTTTCATGACCAAATTTTTTCCATTTGGAGCCTTTTTGGATCAAAAATCAAGGCTTGAAAAATGACCTAAAATGATGCATTCTTGAAAAGTCAACTATGCCCAAAAAGTCAACATTTGCAAAAACCCCAAATTCTTGATTTTTGTGAACTTCAATCTTCTTCCATGATCAAATAAAGACCATACACACTCAAAATGATGGAGATCAACCATTGGTTGGGTCATTGGGGGCCTCAGATGCCCTGATTTTGCACTGACTTGTCCAGAAAGTCAACTCTTGATCAGATGACTTCCCCATGGAATTTCTTCATGAAAATTGATATGCATACTCCCTATACCATATAGAGACCAATGGAAACAAGAATGACCAAAAAATTTGAGGTTATGGCCTCTGAAACCAAAACCCTAATTTTCAGTCAACTGTGCAGTCAAACCTGGCTCTGCATCTACTCAAACCCTAGTTCTTGTGATTCTTTGGAAATATTGACTTTGATAGGATATAATATGATATAAGAACACTCATGGATCCCTTTGAAGTGATTGGTAGCCTTTGGAGTGGCTCAAGAGGCTCTGAGGTTGCTCAGATCACAAACCCTAGGTGCAGATGCCTTAGAAACTATGCAGTGAATCAAAAATGAGATGTGAGATGATATGATTGTATTTATGCAAATGAGAATGATCACAAGCCATGGTGTGAAAGGGTGAGGGCAAATTTAGGGTGTTTACACTTTGAAAAAGAAAATAACTTATAGTGTCTTAAATATTAGACAAATATACAATATTTATTCCCGAAACAACAAGGCAATAAGAGGTATAAGAACTGAAATGCAACAATTGTTAAAGCTTTTGGATAATGATCATTATGTATCTATGTACTAAGTGTGCACATATGAAGAAACTGTTTGAGATATATTTTTTTACTCATCTTGATTCCACCAAGTTATTCAACATATTTCCCATGGTGCTCATTTTTTATTCAACATATAAGACAAACAACATATTTCCACTTCTGGGATGTTAGATTTTCCATAAACGACCGATATGGGAGAATTTCCCCCAACATATTTATTTATGTTCAAATGAATACCCTTATATCATCCATGAAAAATAACAAAATAAGGGGGGGTGAGGAAGAAACAATACATGTAGACAAAAGTTGAACCAAGTACGTTGTTTGAATGTGAAGTAGTTGTAGCTCTATTATTCGCTTATTTTGTTGTATGTCTTATCGCTTTCACCTTTATTTTATTTCGATTTTTTGAGTCTCCTTCATTATTGCATTTCTCGTGTTTAGCATATATAAAATTTTAGTTAGATTTGATCTTGATCTAAATGTTTTATGATCAATAGTATATGATAATGGAATGAAATCACTTAGGGTTTTTTTATACAAAGTTTGATTCATGGTAAAATCTTAAAAAGCATGATTCGAATTGGACATAAACTCAACTCAACAATTTGATCCTAATCAGATTTTACACTTGATCTTAATCAATAGTCTGGGAACGATTTTGTCTAATTTGATTTGAATCAAAATTTGTACATGATTCGAATCAATTTCATTTTTAAAAAATCATGTTTAATTATGTTTGATTTGATTCAAATCAAATTTTCATTATGAACTAAATCAAATTGTTTTGCCTAAAAATCATGCCGGTTCTGGGCTATTTGATGCGAATCACACATTTTGTTCTTAATTCGAATCAAAAGGCATGTGATTCAAATCACACTTCCTTTGATTCAAATCACCTGACATATTTTTCAAAAATCAGTCATTTCTTACATTTCACATCATTTTGCTCTTTTGATTGAAATCATATTTTCTTGATTCGAATCTAACCACCTTTTTTAAAAACATTTTGTGTGCTTTATCTCAGACACATATAAATCATTTTCTGTCATCATTCTATATAACAATCAATCATTTTGTGAAGTTTTTTCAGTGTGGTTTTGTGTGAAAATCAATACCCTCTATTTTGTGTGTTCAAAGTCTTGCTATAAAATTCTCACATCTTCAACTTCAATTGAGTCAAGATCTTGATAATGATAGTTCTAGGATTGATTGAAGGAGTCGAGTACTTGAAACCAACCATTCTTGAGACCTTGTTGAGTTTTTAGGTTGTTAGCAAGAAATAAGGATTGTCAATGGTGGTGACAAATTCCATTGAAAATAAGTAGGTTCTTCTCTCTAGAGTTTCCTTAGTAGTAATTGTATGGAAGACTATGGATAAGGCAGAGTTCTTCTCGAATCTTCAGACAATTTCACCGCTCAAGGAATCGGTAGGATCAAGGGGTTTATAGAAGCACACGAAGGCTTGATCAGAATTGGTGTAATTGGAATGTTAAAAAAAATGTATTCATGTAAAGATTATGTAGAAGATTTTGGCAAGTTTGTTGTATATAACTCAAGATCCAAATTTGGAGACTTATTTCCTCAATTGTAATTGTGGATTGGTGATTGTATGAACTCTTGGAAATATTTTTCAAATAACAAGAAACTATACAAGTTCCAATGGGAAACCATTGAATAGTGCATGTAGGCCAAGTGAGGACGAACGTCAAATCACTATAAATCTTGGTGTCGTCTCTCTAACTCTTACTCTTGCATTTATATTTGTTGTAATTGCATGCTAGGTTTTTCAATTCCTTCGTATTATATAGTTTTGTTCTTGATAGAGATTAATTAAGTAAAGC